>OZ024735.1:37546675-38155842 GCA_964016875.1 Fallopia convolvulus | reverse complement strand
TAGGTGGAGGTCAAAATCGCTAGCCAATGCAACGATTTAAGCTATTTAACCGACACGTGTACAAAGTCGCTAAACGTACAAGCGATTTACTTTCCACATAGGCAAAGTCGTTGTCTGCCCCGTCGACTTACCCTCCACGTCCGCGAAACCTCTATTTTCCCCAGTGACTTAGCTATTGACCAGGGAATATATTCGCTTCCCCCCACTGTTAATAACATCGACTATTTTCGATTTCATGCCTTCTTCGTATTGTTCCATCGCTCAGTAGTCAGTTCTATCGTTTAGTATTATCACATTATCTTTACATTTAATTTTTTTTTCAAAATAATTATAAACATTATTTATGACTTGCTCAGGCTTTTTACTCTACTATGGCTTGCTCAGGTTTTTTAAATTTGTAAAAATTGAAAAAAATATTGCACTGCATCATTTGGAAATTGATAATAATAGTGATATAGTGGTAAAAGTTGCTCAGACTTTTTTTATTTTGAATTTGACAAAGTCGTTGTGGGTGCCAGAGACTTAGTCTAAACACTCTGGCCTACCCAACGACTTTGGCCACGTGTACAAAACCCAGAGCAAAATCTCTGGATGATCCAGCGACTTCAATCCGACCCTCAAACGCCCGCCTATTGAATTTTTTTTTGTCGAGCCTACATTCGGAAATAAAAAGTTATATAAAAGCCTATTTCAGAAAAAAAATTCGAAACAAAAACAGATATAGAACCTTGTAATGAGTCAATTCGAGAAAGTGGTTTCCAATCTATCGTTTTTAGTCCAAATATTGGTACAAAGGGAGGTCTTTGGTTACTTATTAATCATAATGCATTTACAAAGTCTTGTGAACTCTTTTTAAATGCTAATAATCTTATTATTTTAAAATATTCTCATAACAATATTATTTTCTATTTATTTTTATCTATGCTCCGTCTCAGGAAGAATTTAAAAATTGTTATTGGAATCAGTTATATCAAATTATTCAAGACCTTTTATATTTTTTTTTGGTCAAAAGCAGAGAGTAAGGACTCTCAGTGTTGCATTACAATCATACGAGGGAGGGCTACGTCCTTAACATCATCAAAGAGAACAAGAAGAACACTAGTACAAGGCTCCAAAAGAATGTGACACCCATCAGGAAAATCAAAGGCAAGTGAAGCGAGGTGGTCCGTAGCGCGGTTGGCTTCACGAAAGACATGTCGAAATTGGACGATCCAATCTCTACTAAGGAAGCTCTGGCAAGCATATACCAGTCTAGAGAGTGGGTGTGAGGGTTGTAGGCGTTTTCGTAAGAACCCAATAATCATCTCTGAGTCAGATTCCAGGAGGACCTGCCTATGGCCAAGATCCCAAGCTAGTTGAAGCCCATTAAAAACTCCCCAAAGTTCAGCTGCAGGGACGGTGCACACACCAATGTTGTGCAAAAAACCACCTAGCCATTTCCCACTATCATCACGTATAGCCCCCCCCGGAGGTGGCGCCTCAAAATGGCTCGCACTTTGCACCATCAATATTGATTTTAATCCAACCAAGCGGCGGCTTGTCCCATGATATCAACCTTTCCTGGCGAGTGCGAGTTGATCTCTGGCATTCAAATAGGTTGTTGCAGAATTCATTCGCTTGGCTTAACAAGAAATCAGCTTTGTTGGGAAACGATCTCTCATCTCTAAAGACACGTGCATTTCGCCACTTCCAAAGCCACCACATCGTAGTAGCAAACAACACAGTCGGGTTGCTATATTAGTAGGATACTTAAATGAAATTTGTCATGTTTCGGATAAATTTGGTGGTGTCCTGCCTAGCAATTCACGATTCTGTAGACTTATAAATTTCAAAAATCACTTTGGCTTAATTGATGCAATTTGCTCAGGATTCTCGTTTCTTGGCGTAAAAGTTCGACTGTTGTTGATTGTGAGTGGGTAAAGCAAACATAGTTACCATAGTTATTTTCGCTATTAAAAAGGTATTTCTAAAATTACTGCGCAGTTATTATTTTCTTTATTTTTCATATTATAAAATATATGGTGGTTATGCAACTTTACGGAAGATTCTATCCTGCAAATATGATAGAATTAAACCCGGAGAAGGTGGAAATATTCCTAACTTGGGCTTTAAGCAACCCTAGGAAATAATTAAATAAGGCCCCCTGATCTCCCTCTTCCATTATAAATACACGCCCTAGGCGTGTAGGGAGAGACACATGTGCATATCGACATATTCAGAAACCCTAGACAAGCTAATACTCGCTTAGCTCCACTGTTCAGGGATTCACAGCTCTCTTGTTGTACCTTGTCGCTCAAAATGTCAATTGCTCTTCTGACTTAGGCATCGGAGGTGGATTAGGGGGTCCCCTCCCCCTGTGTCCATTGTTTTGCAGGTTTCTAGGTCAAGAGATCGGAGGAGGAGCGGAAGAAGAGGAGTTATTAATTAGTGTATTGAAGACGAATAGAAGGCGGAGTTTTTGTGCACTAACAATTGGCGCCGTCTGTGGGAAACGAGTGTTCGATCCACGCAATTATGGTGCTAGAATCGATCCCAGAGAATCAAGAAGTCAACTTTGAAGAAACCGGGGCATCGTCGAGAAACGAAACCGCGCGAACCATGCCCGGCGAATGAAACCACGAGCGCGGTACTGAAGGCCGCGACCGCGGTACTATACATCGCGATTGTGGGTCGGCGGCCGAGGCCGAAAATCCTGAAATTCGCTCGGAAAACCAAGCCCTAATGGAGATAGATCAGGTTAATTCCGATACTCGCTCGGAAGAACAGACCTTGGTGCTTGGAAATGACTTGAACCGTGACCCGGCCCCTCTCGCTAGTACGACTGTTCATCGCACAGGCCGTTTGGGGTCCGAGTCAAGCGACGGGATCGTCGGTCATGATACTCCAGGGCCTAAATCAACCGGGTTTGATCAAGTGTGGGAATCGGCCATGCGCGTGACTGAGAACGAGGAAAACCAAAGAGTTCAAAGGCAAGGTGAACCAGTCCGAGCGATCGCAATCGCCGAAGAGTTCAGGGGCATCTAATACCAATGAAGAAGAAGATGAGATCACCCACGCTTTGGCTACCACTCTGAGAGAGAACGAGAAATACCAAACGAGGTGTGCAGAAGCTGAGTCCCGATTGGAACATGCTCTAGAAGAGGTTGCCAGTTAAAACGCTCCTTGGATAAAGTTCAAGGCAATCGCCCTATTGATGAGTCAGAAATTGAGAGGACTACTCGACGACTTGCTAGTGTTATTGAGTTCGCCAATAACCGTCGTAGTCCTCAATCGATCAGTTCTGACGGACCGGGTGATACGCAGGTTGATTACGACAGCGATAGAAGAGCGCCAAGGAGCCGGCGAAGCGATCACCACCACGAGTCGCCCTGGTGCAAGAGGTCACGGGCCGCGGATCCTCCCCAACCCGGCGGGCCGTCCTCAAGTGACTTGGGCAAAGCCAACGACCGCGATAATCGCCGCGGTCGAAGCCGCGAGCGCGGCTCGAGGGACCGCGATTGCGGCAGATCAAACCGCGACCGCGGGTCAGATGATCGGCGCAGTTCTTCGCGCGAGCGGAACGATCGTTATGATCCTTCTGGAAATCCCAACTCTAATTATGATCGATACCAGGAAAGCAGGAAGAGACGGCGCAACCAGCGCCGGAGTGTTAGTCTTGAGAGAATTGAAGGAAGGGTACGAGCTCTTGAGTGTACCCAGAACATGCTATTTGATCTTTTAAGAGCGCAAGGCACTACCTTGCAATCGGCTCGAGATCAAGCAGAGCATAAATTGGCTTTTCTAACATCAATGTCGTTCCATGCAGATATCCAACGAGCCCTACCGTCGTCGAAATTTTCTCCACCATCCTTTGCTGTGTACGACGGGGTACACGTATCCTGTAAGCCACATAGCTTCTTACATCCATAAAATGGTACTGTGGGTGTCTGAGGACGCTATCATGTGCAAGATGTTTCCGAGCAGTCTTGGTAAAGGTCCTTTGAAGTGGTTTCAGAGTCTTAGGCCAGGGTCAATCCGGAAATGGGGGAAGATTGGCTTCTAAGTTCGTGAAGCGATACATAGCTAACAGTCGAGATGCTGCTTCGCTTGACACACTTTTTGGTCTCAAGCAAGAGAAAGGGGAAAGCTTGCGTTGCTTCTTCAATCGATTTATGGAATGCTATGAGGAAATTGAAGGGTGCGATCCTAGGACCGCTATCACTGCCTTTAAAAGAGCAATTTTTGCAAATAGTAAGTTGAGAGAGGAATTGACACTTCGTCTTCCCTCCACAATAGTCGAGCTTCAAGAGCGCGTTCATCAGTATGTGCGGTTAGAGGAGGACACTTTCAAGATAAGAGGAAGATCGTCCTCTCCTCCTCGTAAAATCCACCGCCATGCTGAGAACTTCAAGGGAGAAGGACAAGTTAGAGCGATTTACACCACCTTTAGTGTGCCGATCTATCGGATCCTACCTCGCATTAAGCATGAAGGCTTTTTTCGATATCCCCCCAAAGAAGAATGTCATGAAGATGATCCGCGGAGCAGAAAGTATTGCATGTATCACAGGATTCGGGGGCATATGACCGAACAATGTGAGCCGTTTAAGCAATATCTGGAGAGTCTAGTGGAAAAGGGATACTTGCAAGAGTTCGTCAAGAAAGATGGGCTTGAGAAAAATGATGAGCCGTGGCAGAAACAGATTGAGGTTATCCAGACAATCTCGGCATCGTACATGCATGAAGATGATGAAGCAAGGAGTAATTTCAGGAAGTCTTGCCATGAGCTCGAAGTAATGAGAGTTCAACAGGCCGAGCCACGATGACCTCCTTCCCCCGTGCGTGCGGTGAATGGACTAGTCTTTAGAGACAAGGACTTGGCGATAGTCCAAGTTCCTCATAACGACCCATTAGTTCTAGCAGTCGAGCTAGATGGGTTTAAAGTGCGTCGTGCTCTTGTTGATCCACGAAGCTCGGTTGACATCATGTACTTTGAAATCTTCAAACTCCTTGGGAAAAGTAATGAAGATTTGATCCTGGTCAAGATGTAGTTAACTGGACTTGGTGGCTATCCGACATATCCGCTCGGGATGTATAAAACCCAAGTCAGCCTCGCCAAAAAAGTAATGACCGTCGAGTTTTTGATCGTTGATGTGCCTTCACCCTACAATTTGATCTTGGGGAGGCCTTGGATCCATGGGATTGGAGCGGTACCATCGACCCTCCGTCAAATGGTCCAATTCAGAGATGGAGACGCCATCGTTCGTGTCTGGGCAAATCAGCTGGATGCTCGTCTATGCTCCAAGGGAAGTCGCCATAAGTCGGAATTTATGCAGAAAATGGAAGACGAGTCGAGAGCTGGAGACTAGCCGCGAAACCGCGATCGCGGGCTTGAGGGATGCGACCGCGGCGCTGGAACCGAGTGTAAGAACCCGGCTTTGGGGCAAAACCACAGCCGCGGGTCGCCACACCGTGACCACGGCACTGAAGACCGCGATCGCGGGTCACCTCGCTGCGATCGCGGTACTAGAGCTGACAGCCTCGCTTCGCGAGATGAAGATCGCGAGCGCGATCACCCGTCTTCCCCCGCGCAGGGATCTCGGGATTAGGAATTTCATATAGATAGGGCACTCTTTTTCCCACGTGGTTTTGATGAGGCCCTTAGGATTTTTTCGCTTTTTGCATTCATTCTGTTTAGCTTTGTAAGCTTATAACATTAACGTTTATTTATTAATAAAAGTCAGCCTTTTTGCATTAGTGTTAGTCTTGCATAAAAAAATATATATATAACGCAACATTAGTTAATCGCACTAATGGATTTTTCATATGCGTGTATGAGAAAGTTTATGATATTCGCTCATAAAACATATGATATTCGCTCATATGTATACGAATTTACGAATATACGAATGTACAAATATACGAATATACGAAAGCGTTAGGGGACTTGACATCGACCAATCCACTTGACCACTCCGATTTGAAACCCTCTGTACCCTACGTCGCCAAACATGGTGAGACATGTAAGGCGGTGTTGGTGGGGCATTTGTGAGCGGGTAAAACAAACATAGTTACTATAGTTATTTTCGCTATTAAAAAGGTATTTCTAAAATTATTGCGCAGTTATTATTTTCTTTATTTTCCATATTATAAAATATATGGTGGTTATGCAACTTTATGGAAGATTCTATGCTGCAAATATGACAGAATTAAACCCGGAGAAGGTGGGAATATTCCTAGCTTGGGCTTTAAGCAACCCTAGGAAATAATTAAATAAGACCCCCTGATCTCCCTCTTCCATTATAAATACACGCCCTAGGCGTGTAGGGAGAGACACATGTGCATATCGGCATATTTAGAAACCCTAGACATGCTAATATTCACTTAGCTCGACTGTTCAGGGATTCACCGCTCTCTTGTTGTACCTCGTCGCTCAAAACGTCAATTGCTCTTCTGACTTAGGCATCGGAGGTGGATTAGAGGGTCCCCGCCTCTTGTGTCCATTGTTTTGCAGGTTTCTAGGTCAAGAGATCGAAGGAGGAGCGGAAGAGGAGGAGTTATTAATCAGTGTATTGAAGACGAATAGAAGGCGGAGTTTTTGTGCACTAACATTGATAATACCTTTGAAAAACTTGATAGATTACTAATACACCAATCCTTAGCACATGTATTTCCTAATTTAAAGGTGCACCACCAACCTCTTACAACTTCGGACCATTGCCTTTTAACCTTTAGTCTTTCAAAGGGAAAATCGATCTTTTCATAAATTCCCTTATCGATTTGAAAATGCGTGGATTCAAAATCCGGCCTATGCAAAATTAGTTCACAAGGTTTGGCATTACAATTTAGTTGGTTCTTCTATGTTATGAGTTCTCTCAAAAATGCAGCTCCTTAAGAGATATTCAAAAGTTTGGGCAAAAGAAACATCATGTTAATAATAACTATGAACAATTAAAAAATTTTGAATGCCAATTACACAGGATGAGTTGTTATATGATCCATCAAATAATCTCATTTTAGAAAAATTACAAATACACTTAAATAAATATAATACATCGTTATAATTTCAACATAATTTTTGGAAACAAAGGGCAAAGGTAATAAAACATTTACAAAATATTGATAAAAATACCAAATATTTTCAATCGATTTCCAAAATCTGATCCTATAAACAACGCAGTTTAAGTTTTCAAACTAATATTGGAACGGTCATTTATGATCACGAGTTAATTTCTCATCAAATCACATGTGAAATAGAAGTCCGTTTTCAGAAAAACATTGATTGTATTATTCATCCTAATGATTTGGATCTCATTCCCAATTTAGTTGATGAAAATGATAACATTGCTTTATGCAGAGCTCCGACTCCATCGAAATAAAAATGCAATTTTCGCAATGCCTTTTGATAAATCTCCTAGTCTTGATGGTTTCACTGTAGAGTTTTTCCAACATTTCTGGTCTATTGTTGTTTCCTCGGTTATTTTAGTTGTCAATGCTTTTTTTCATTCTGGCTATATGTTAAGCTCAATAAATATGTCCTTTATTACTCTCATTCCTAAAATTTCAAACCCGCTAAACATTGGTCATTTCCAACTAATAAGTCTTTGTAATACAATATATAAAGTAATTACAAAAATTCTAGCAAATCGAATATCGCATATTCGCAAAACATTATTCATCCTTTAGAAGGAGCTTTTGTAAAAGGTTGGTTAATCCAAGATAATATTCTTATAGCTCATGAAGTTTTTCATTCTTTTCATAAAAAGAAAAAACGGAATAAAAGATGGATGGCTTTGAAGATTGATATGAAAAAAGCCTATGATAAGCTAGACTAGGAAATCATTAGACAAATTCTTTGTAAATTTGGGTTTAATTTTCAATGGGTTAGCTTAGTATGACCTGTATTTCATCTTCCTCTTACTCTGTGTTAGTCAATAATGAACCATGTCGTGAATTCTCTTCTTCTTGTGGTATTCGTCAAGGAGATCCTTTGTCTCCATTTATTTTTGTTATATCAATGGAATATCTTGCAAGAACTCTTCAAAATGAATCCGTTCAGCTAAATCCTCACATAGGTATTCAATTAGTTAAAAATGGAACGTGTTTTCCGTTTTTAAGTTTTGTTGATGATAAATTACTTTTTGCAAATGGTACTCAATCTTATATTATTTATATGAATAACTTTCTAACTAACTTTTCTCGCATCTCTAGGCTTTCTATTAATTTTCATAAGAGTTAGTTCCAAACTTCTGCAAATATTTCTGAAACTTCGACTAATTCATTAGCATGTATCCTAAATATTCAGATTACTTCCTCTATTGAAAAGTACTTGGGAATTCCTATTTTTAAAGGTAGGGTCCAGAATGCAATGTTCTCTCTCACAAGCAGGTCGGACAGTTTTAATCCAATCAAATTTGTTATGACAAGTTAGTTATTTAATACAAAGCTCTATGCTTCCGAAAGGGGTATGGGAAGAAATTGATAAACTAAATAAGTCCTTCTTTTGAAATAAATTTAATGTGAATCACCATACTCTTTGTAGTTGGGATAAAATTTGTTCTCCTAAGGAAAATGGTGGGGTTGGCTTGCGCACGGCTCAAAATATGAACATTTCTTTTCAAATGAAACTTCTTTGGAAAATTCTTACTGAACTACAAAATATTTGGGCTCAAATAATTAAGGATAAATATTTAGGTTCCCAAGATCTTTTCCAATTTCAAAAGAAAACTACCTCTTGACAATTTGGTCGTTTACTTCATATTCGGGAGGTTTTTTCAAAGGGTGTTAAATGGATTATGGGAAATGAAAATAATATAAATTTTTGGTCGTATAGATGGAGTGGCGATTCAAATTTGATTTGTTACTTTGATAATAACGACCCTTTGCTTAAAGTTTCTTTCTTTATAACTTCAGAAAAAAACCTGGGATATTCAACGTCTTAGCAATTTATTACCTTCGTTTTTGGTAGAATTAATCTTGAATATAAGGATCCCTTTCATGGAGTTTGCAGAACGGGTTGTGTGGCTTCCGTCTTCAGATGGATGCTTCTCAGTCCACTCAGCTTCGACTCTTTTAAATGAGAAAGAATTTTAATTCTACAGGTTATTCGTGGATTTGGAAAATGAAATTGCCACCCAAAATTCAAAATTTATTATGATAGGCATGTAGTGATTGTCTTCCTACTACTAATAGATCAAATCGTTTCTATAATTGTGTTCCTCATTGTTGCTCTCTTTGTGATCTTGAGAATGAAAATTTAAACCATCTTTTTTTCCATTGTCCTTTCACAAAGAAAATGATTGCTATTTAGAAAACACCCTTCGATGCTCCTTTGATTTGGTTACTTCGGGGTGTTTGAATGATATTTTGATTTCAACTCTTAATTTGAACAAAAATAAGGATATTCTTTGTTTTTTTATGGTGGCTAATCTGGAGTCATAGAAATTCTATTATCTTTAACTCGTCAAGGAGTCTCCCTAATCGTGTCTGCTTGCCAAAAAGGAAAAATGGAATATCTTGGATTAAACCTCCTCCTTTATGGTTAAAACTTAACTTTGATACTTCTAAACAAAAAAAATTCGGCTACCTTTGCTAGTTTTATTATTAGGAATCATTTGAGTACAATTTTAGGTTGTGATAGAATGTCTCTTCCTCCAAAGTCGATCTTAAAAGCGGAGGCTTTCGCTCTTCTGGAAGGTCTTAAATTTGCTAGATTGAAAAATTAATTATTGGACGGGATAATTTAATTCTTATAAATTCTTTAAAAACGTGTGGAAAGTCCCCTGGGAAATTTACACAATTATTCAAGATATTCGAAATTTGGTGTCGGGTTTTCCTGATGTGGTTTTTTTCATTGTTTTAGGGAGGCTAACTCAGCTGTTGACTTCTTAGCAAGAAGACATGTCAGCATGCCACAGATTCGTCATGCAATTTCCTCCTCTTGTCTGGATTTGTATTTTGATGAGATCTCTTCAGCAAGGTTAAGACTATTGTTTCGTCTTCAACCTTTAGTGTTTAATTTTTTTAAGATCATCCGCAGTGATGATTTAGATTGGCTTAGTAACATTGGGTAGCGTAATGTTTGTATGGTAACGAGCTAGTAGATCATTGTTAAAAAAAAAACTTTCGGCCCATAAATACAAGGCTCTAACGTCAAGTTTCCATAACCCTTATAACTTTCGGCCCATAAATCTTGGCATGCTACTATGCTAGGGCTTGCCGTATACACATTTCAGCTATACTGTACTTTTTAGGTGACCAAACTAAATTATTTGTCTGCCATTTTGTTTTATTAAAAGTCAATTAGTTAACCATAAGTTCATTAGAAAAATGTTATAAATGAAAATAAGATTATCGGTTTTTCTATCCTATGCCCTAAGTGCATAGGTTAAGAATACTAATAATGGGAACTAAAACCCTAAAAGGAAATTAATAAACCCTATTGGAAAAATAATTAAACCTAAATAAATACAATTTTTAAGATATCTTGCCATTTTTAGTCTGTTAACCTATGCCCTTAGGGCATAGGTTAGAAAAATCGTAAGATTATTAATCATCACTTTATCATTAGTGTTAGTTTGGTTTTGAGTATGACTGATGAGTGATGAATATTTCAGTTCGTTTTCTTGTCACATTTTTTCAGTGAACCACGTCCAAAAAATCAATCACAGCTACTCCGAAAATGACCAAACTACTTTATAAACATGTGTTCCATTAATAAAAATAATTATGTGCAAGGACGGACAAATGGGTGAGCTAGGGTAGTCATGTGTCTGGTTACGGAACCGCCGGGTTCATGGTTCCAAAGCTATGGAACCGGGACCGGCTAAGTCCGATTTCTCGGTTCGGTTCCCAATTCTGGTTCGGTTCCGGGGTTCCAACCAGGGCCGGTTCCGTTTTCTACCCTTCACAAAAAAGAGTCATTTGAAATGCAAAACAACGACCGCGGTTTTGGAACCACGGTCACCGTTTTTCTTTTCTTTGGACAGAGTGCAAAACAATAGTCGCAAATGTTGGTTCCAACGACTATTTTTAAAAAAATAGTCATTTGGTCGGTTCCGATTCCACCGTTTAGGAACAGAAGAGTTGGGAAAATAAGGGCTTGAACTTGATATTAATTAAGCTGCCTACGTATCCTCTCATGGTCATAGAAGAATCAAAGCTCACGTAATTCTCTTACCTTTGATATGGAACCCCACTTGGCCACTTACCTAAGACGACCCGACAGAACCAGCGAAAGAAGCCTGACTTGTGTTGTCGTCATCCAGTACATCATCTAATGACTCTGTATAGTTCATCGATTGTGGTCTATGCTCTACCCTCTTCTAATCGTTGACACAAACTTAAGCTTCCAATGCATCGGGCACCAATCTTGATCTCCTATTGTCTAGGATGTGGCCACCTTGGCTAAATTTTGCTCCACCTGTTGAGGAGAGAACAACTAGTACTTGAGCGGCGATCTTTGGTAGTGTTAAATACGTCTTCTTGTGTTGCTTACAACAATCTAAAATATCAAAATCTTCTACAAACTCATAGGTAGTGGTTAGATAAGTATCGAATTTTTTATGTTAGCTCGTGTATCTCGATCTTTTTGTAAGATTTTGCAATAAACGAGACCCGATGGATAGAAAAGAATGGCGAGATGAGGAGGATGATGGGGGTAACTGAGGTGAAGAAGGTGCCTCACCACCCGTGTTATAAACCTTATACAAATCATCAACAAGAGAGATCTAATACGTTCCATAATGACATCAACATTACAATTTCTATCAAATTGTTCTTCTTCTAAATTTAATAACTTATAGTATGCATACAAAATATCTTGCAAACCTTGTATTTTACATCTAGGATAAAAAATACAAGGAACAAGATAAATATCGGGAATAGTTTTGTAATAGATCAACCACTTCCTCTTCATGAGTAAAATGACATCAATAAGGTCGCTTCGGTCGGGCCGTAAAAGCCCTTCCTAAGGCAACCGCCACATTCAAAGCTTCAAAAACAAACATATGAGCACTTGGTGTATAGGTTTAACTAAAAGTATAAGTTGCATCATTAAAAACTTTTAAAATTTCCACGATCTCGTAGCATTGGTCCCAAAAAGGTTCAATTGCTTGCAAACATGAAACATGTTGAGCGTCAAAGGAAGCTAAAAGTTATTTATAATGTAAACATTGATGAAGTAATTTATAAGTGGTGTTCCAACGATCGATTACCTACCTCTTTTGAAAAAAATATTACTTTTAACACCATTGTCATTACAAAACTTCTTCCACTCCATTGTGGTATTCTTTTTAGCCAAATATAGTTAACAACATATTTAATAGGTGCAACATATGACATTACAACTTTCAAACCATCTTGAACACAAGTTTAAATATGACAACCACATTGTACATGAAAATATTTGTTTCCAAAAATCGGTGGATAAAGTTGAATCAATTCACCAATAGAAGAAATGTTGTTAAATGCATTATCAAATGAAATAGTGAAAACTATATGAAGTAATATATACTCTTCTAAAATAATACATATAATGTTATAAATATTTGAAGTGGTATGCAGCACATCAAACTCTCGAAAAACCAAAACTCATTTTTGCAAGTAAAAATGATCATCAACATAATGACATGTAATGCCCATGTATATATGAATGAGTTTGAAAGCTATCACTCCAAATATCACTACAAATAGAAATATGAATATCATTTTGAGCAAAATACCGAGACATATCGTTTTTATGAATCTTATATACTTTAAGCTATATGATCAACAAAAATAGCTTCGGAAAAAGATTAAACACTACGATCATGGTTATAATGAAACAAATGAGGATTTTGAGAGGTAGAACTTGCTAACCCGAAAATTTGTATTTGTCCTGGCATCATGCCTAAGTTGTCTTTGTACTTTGCCTTCAAATGCTTGCTCAAGGTGCCATAACCTCCACCCCCCAATTGTACTTCGAGGGGTAGTAGTTGCACTTGACAATATATCGGTCTAGATGATCCAATACATTGCCTTCGGTGAAGTGTTTTGTGAAAATGTCAGAAGTGAGAACCCTTGAACTTCGGTTGGCCACAGATCCCCACTCGTCATTTCTCTTCTCATCGCCCTCCTCATTACCCTCAACTCCTTGGTTATGATCGAATAGGAGCGGAAGGGGGAATTGTGTCGGCATAGACATACGAGGATAAGGTGGTTGATTGAGATTAACTTGACTTTCTTGTGAACTACCAACACTACCAAAGAGTTGATCGGCCAAAAAATCCTTAGTCTCGGTTTTCCATTTTTTGAAGAAGATTAGGAAGGAGATTAATAAGAAATTTAAGAGGAGATTTGCAATTTGAAAGCTTATAGGAATATGAGATTATGAATAAGAGTATTAGAGATAGATAAGAGAGTATAAGATTGGTGTGAATAAAATTGAAAGTGTGATATGGTATTTATAGGGGGGAAAATAGTCGTTGGAACTCATGTGATTGTTGGAAAAATAGTCGTTCGAGAAGCAACTGTGATTGCGGTTCTAACGGTTAGTTAACTACGACAGCGGATATAACAATCACTGTCGCATTTTTGCATTCTGTCTAAAAAAAAAATGCAGCAGAATGCAAAAGTGCGATCGTGGTTCGAAAACTGTGATCGTGGTTCCAACAATTATTTTCTTGGAATCGGCGGTTTGGAACCGGTAAAACCGCCAGTTCTCCGGTTCCAGGGAACATGGAACCGGGATCGGCCGACCCCCGGTTCCGCTTTTTTCCGATTTGTTTTCACGGTTCCATTGGAACCGGACACACGACTAGGCTAAAGTCAGCTCCAATCCACCTTAAAAAATAAAAAAAATAATAATTTTAAGGTACATTTAATTAGAGAATAGCAAAAAAATAAGATAAACTTAGTAGTAAATTAGACTAATTAGTTAAACTAAGATCATTTTGTCAACTTAAAAAAAATTGGTGATAATTATCCTATCCAAAATTTAAATCCTAGTATGTTGTTTGATTGTTTCCAATCTCAAGTTTATGCTAAACGGGTTACAAATATGAATATAACAAAGTATATAACTGCTGTTGTAATTCATGATGGAATTAATAAGGTGGATGATTAGGTATAGTAAGCTTAAAATTGTCAAACATGCAATCTGTAGCTTGTATATATAGTCATGTATTGCATGGCCTTTTCTAAGATAATGGCATCCCTCTGAGTATATGTCTTTTTCCATAAGAAGTGCACAATCGAAGAACCGTGCTTAATTTACTTTTCCTTTTTTCTTAATGGCTCGTCATTGATGATTATTTGTCTGACTCAAATGTCGACAAAACTTGACATGCCAACGTACTAGCACTGCCATTAAAATTCTTTGATCGATCATGTCAAACCAAATAATAAGTTTTAGGTAATGTTTGGTTTTGTAATAAAAGCTAGCTTACACCTAACAGGCCATTGTTAAATTCTACAATACACTACATTTTAGGTATAGAGCTCCAAGAAACACTAGATTCAAAAACCCAATTTCTCGCTCCATTTTTTGGATCAAACCTCGCCTTAAAAATTGACATACATAATTGATAAAAACTATGTAAATTGAGCAAGCTTGTACTAACTTTTCACTCCCCTTATAGTTCTAGTTTCTTTTTTTCGTGAGTTGTACTAACTTTTCGTGTGGTTTTCGATTATTGTTACCGATTTTCCGGCCGTTGTATACACAACTTTTCGGTTTTACTAGACTTGTCCGATAAATCGAAATTTTACCTACTAAAAAAAATTGAACAAGCTTGTAAAGAAATTGGGAATTGAATGATGAGGTTTCCGATAAAAGAATCTATTATGTCGAATACAATTTTAACATGGATGAGATACTGAGTCAACTTATAAAGTAAAACAAGTGCTTGTAAGTTGTAAAGCCGGCCACATGCGACTCGGTCACATTTGAACAAGAATCACGTATTAAGAAAATACATTTTTGAACAAGAATTACGTATTAAGAAAATACATTTTTGAAAAGCAAGATAAAGATATTTTAGATTTTAACCTTGAAAATAAGAATTGGGTATCAAGGCAAGCTAGTTATAAATACAAGTGAATAGTGATTCACAAATTTATTCTTTTTAAGTACAAAACAAGAACCCTAGAGTAAGCTTATTTGAGAAAGAAAAACCAAGAAAAGTCACCAATGGTGAGTCTTCGATCTCGACGATGGGAAAAGGAAGATATTCCCACGCAATAGGGAACTAAGTCAATATCTAGGTGTAAGGTTTTGTTAATTTATTATATTAGTTGAGTTTGTTCGCTTAGAAACAGAGTTGAAAAATTCGTTAGTGTTGCTAGAGATTGCTAACTGCTAGGAAAATAGAAGTTCGAATCATGCTTTTTGTACTAAGGAGCAAATCAATAATACAAGTAGATCATTCAAAATCCTACAAACAAGGCAGAGGTTTACTCACCCAACTAGTTGGTTGTTGTGGGGTCCTCTATAAGAAATTATCCTCTTACTTGTTTACTTGCATATTTTTGTTATTCTGCTGCCTAAGGAACAGTTCTCATAATTGTTCCTTACTTTGTATTAATGCACGTCAATCCAACAACATTAACATATGTACTTGCTATATATAATAATATAACTCAAGAAAACATTATCATCTATAACTATGTATTAAAGTTATAACTTTTCTAACCATCACATTGATTCTGGTCACACCTTATATTAAAAAATAATTTTTATTCATATTAATTTATCTTTTTAATTAAAATTTCTTCTATCTATTTATGTCAAAAATATATAAGATTTGAATTTGAATAAAAATAATAAAAATTACAATATCTTGATGATTACTTGCCTAAGTTGAATTTTGATCAAAATTTATATTATTTTTTATTAATTTATTTATATAAATTTAGATTATTTTTTAATCTATCCCACCTCACATTTAAAAATTTCAACTTTTATTCATATTTTCATCTTTTCTTATTAATTATCTTTTTAATTGTTTATTGAAAATTCTTTAAAAGAATCGAATTTGATTAAAAATTATAAGAATTTACGTTATTTGGAAAATATGTTTTTTATTTTATCTCTCAGATAAAAAAAACTTCTAAAAACAAATAAATTTTTAATATTTTTACACATTTTTATATTTAAAAAATTAATACATCATGTTTTATGATAGATAAAAATTTATTTCAACAATCATTATTCTCAATATATTAATGTCATTATCTAAACAATATTTATAAATAACTCACTATTGTTTTTGATATATTGTATCTGATGTAATTTTTATGTTTTTTTATTTGATTCCAAAAATAAAATAATTCTTGTATGTGAATATAAAACTTCTATCTTCTATGTATCATCTTGGTAATAATAATCTCAAAAATTAATAGTCTGTTTTTTAAAAAAAATAGTATGCTCATACTTAATTATATTAAATTTTTACATTAAATTTTTTATATATTAATATCTTATTTATAATATGTCTAAAAATAATTTTAAAAATTTAGTCTGGGTCATAGCTATGTATGATACAATGGGTATAAATATATTTGGAATAATATTTGAAGCTGAAGTACGTTTGAATTGGTCGAAGAACATCACCACTATATCTAAGTGCAGCTAATGAGACAAAAAAAAAAAATGAAAGTAGAAGAACGAAACAAATTAAGTTGGTGTGCTTTCTTTGAAGTCCGTATAGTTACGGTATATATACGAATATGATCAGGGACGAAATCAGGATTCAAATTTCGAGTAGGCTAAATCTACTAATAATAATAGATAATCTGGAAGAAGGGTCAATTTATGATTATCGGTAGTACCGACCCGACAACGTAGGAATGATCAATAACATATTATAGTTATCAACAATATAATTTGTAAAATCAAATAATTTTCGTATATATTTATTCTCATATCCAGTCTTTATTATAGCACATGACAATTACAATACATTTTAAAAAAAAAATTAGGAGGGAGGTAAAATTATTTAAGTAGTTTATACTAATGAGTTTATACTTACAAAAATGCCAAATTATATTCACTTAATCAAATAAAAAAATGAAAAAGAATGAATTGAGGGCAGGGTGGTAGGGGCATACATAAAAAATGTAGTGCACATTAGTTGTATATATTAAAATCTTAACTAATTTTATGCTCATATTTTAAGGGACCAAAATACCAAATTATACTCAAATCAAACAAAAAAGAATAGAAAATGAACTGAAGGCGGAGTAAGAAAAAAAAAACAGAAATGAATTGAAGGCGGGAGTGGTAGGGCTGTAGGGGGCAAAAACGGTTGAGGTGCGTGCCCTATATTTGAACTTGGGACTTTTTAAGTTCAAGAATAAGTATGTACCCACCAAGTTAGAATGTCTATATGTAAAATTTAGCAAAATAATTTTATATATTTTTGATATTTTAGGGTGGGTTGTAGCAAACCCTAGCCCACTCTTGCGTCCGTGCCTGAATATGATTATATGAGATAAGTACAAGATCGAAGACATGAAACAAGACATATACCGTTCTTTAATTTAATCGATTTATCTCTCTATAATAAACTTTCGTATTAATTGGTCAATTAGTTCTTTTCAAGTCACGTATTTTGGTATTTTGTATTAGTATTTGCTGAAATATCGGGGACGTGTTGGGTTGAGCGCACACTTGGGTGGACGGGCCTAGCACACAAGTCCATGGGGTTCCATCTTAAAACCAATTGGCAATAGGAAGAGTAATCTAAATATATATATGTAGGCTAATTTCACTTTAGATTTTAGACATGGGATGGACTTCATTAAGATAGTTCTCATTATGCATTCATGCAAAAAGAAGACAAGTACGTGCAGCTAATGAGCACATTAATAATGACTGAAAAGACCACCACAATTGATGCTTTTTAACAAACTAGATCTAGACTTGAAGAAAGAAACAATACACGAAATGATAGAGAATCACCCAATATTAAACCACAAATTTGGATTCAACAGTACATAACTGACAAGCACTAATTTCTTCTTATAATATTGGATGAAATAAAAGGGGAAAAGGGAGAAAATCACAACTACTAAGTTCATTGTGATATATTCTTCTCTGGTCGGTCCCTTCCAAATTTAGCCCCAACACTCATACAACTTCACGTCCGTCCGAAGCCTAAAATAGACCTCCCCTTCAAATGCATCAGTCTCCAAGGTTGCAACTCCTCTAGCCATGAAGAAATCGCCGGTGCCTCCAATCACGGAAATATCCCTAGTTTTGTTCATCAAAGGATCCGCCCCGGCAAAGTTCAAGCTGCCCCTGTGCTCGGTTGAGTTGAACACAAAAGAGAAACCGAGCCAAGCCGTGAAGATGTCCTTCTTGTCATAAACATACATGCCTTGAGCTCTTCCAACCGGAGTGGAGTGCAAGTTGTTGTCGAGCGTGATGGGATCATCAAACACAACCAAGTCACCAAAGTGGTTCTGGCCCGCCAACTTGGTCCTGTTGGCCCCCGGCGGTGAACCTATTATGGATGAGGTGGCATTCTTGGCGTTTTCGCCATTGTAGAGAATGTCGTGGAAGTAGAACACCATTCTATTGCATGGCTCTCGATTTAGGGGTTTTTTAGTGTTGCCTGAGACGACTGTGGAGGCTGAAAGTGAAAAGAGGGCGACGAAGAGAAAGAGGGCATTAAAAAATGATTTTGCATTATTGAAACTAGTTATAAGAGCCATTGTGTATTGTGGGTGGGTGATAGAGAAGTTGTTTGGATTAGAGATTGAATGCGTTATTGCGTTAAGTTATAGGAGTTATTTATATATAAGGATGGATGTTGTCTAGGGTAGTTTCTTAATCTTGGAGGAGAGTGTCTTTCAAGACTTTTCATTTTTGGTAACTAGTTCATGCCATGGACCATGTTCATACTCGTCTTACGACTTCAAGTTCACTCTAAAACGTGAAGGTGGGTGTATGTGGGACCAAATGTAGAAAAATGGGTATGTGGGACCAAATGTGAAGTGGGTAAATGAAGATATACTCAGAATTTAACCGTAAATTGTAAGAGAGATTAGGACCACCTAATTGTACATCGAATTTAATTAAATTCCATTACGATTAATATGGACAACAATATAAAACACGAATGATTGGGACAAACTTTCAAGTTTGATATCGATTTTCTGCTTTGGCATTTCTTTCAAGAGCTGAAAACAATATCATTATATGTACGTGCTATCATTTTTCTAGTCAACACGTTTAAAAAAAAAAACATTTTCAAAAATGTGATATTCAATTCCCTTGATAATTTTGAAGGAAATTTTCAAAAAGAAACCCATAATTTATAGGTTGGGGAGTGGGTGAGGACTTTTTTTTCAAAAAAACTGACAAAATTAACTACCACTTTTATATATTTATTTATTTATTTTGAAGGAAATTTTCAAAAAGAAGCCCATAATTTATAGGTTGGGGAGTGGGTGAGGACTTTTCAAAAAACCCACAAAATTACTACTTTTATTTTTTTAATTTTTAAAAAAGGATTTCTCAATTCTTTCAATGAGTGTTATAAAAGAAAGTAGGATTCTATCAAAATTTAACTTAGATTATAAAAATACAATAATCAATTGCTTATGTTTAATTTGATTAATAAAATCAACATATTTTCCAATTTATTGTTTGAAAAAAGAAGAAAATAAATACATCTCGAAACTTGCATATTTTTTAAGGTACATCGATCGTGGTCGACATCTCCTGGTGGCACTTGGTAGTTTGGTGCAATCTTATAAGGACTTATTACGGTGAGCTCTAGTTAGTCGGGTCAGTGCTCTAAAAAATGTTAGCTAGACTAGGCAGTGGGATGAGGCCTAGTGCCAAGACGGCTAGGCGAGAGTCTAGGCGGAGTTAGACAGATCAATATAATTTTTATTTTATAGAGATTTTTTGTAATTAGTGTGAATATATAAATAAAGAACAATCTCATCATAATGTCTCCGTATAAATTTAAGCTTAGAACTCACTTAACTCCGCCTAGAGCCCACCTTCTAGGCGGACCTTTTTTTAGAACAATGGTCGGGGCCGATAGATTACATTTAGTTTGGATTCACATTTGAATCCAAAAGTTTAAGCTAATGGGCACGATTTCATCTTACTTATATATATGGGATATCGGTCATATTCTTCACACGCCCCCTCAAGTGCTACTAGCCTGGTCTAGTTGACACTTGACACACATGCCTTTAAGGATAGCTAGCCCAATTGAACGATAAGTTCTCATGTTCGAAGCCTTTCATGATGGCTAGCCCAACCATGCCTTAAGGACGGCTAACCAAACAATTAATGCAAGCATAACCCTAATGGCCTAATAACACCTTCATGGTGGGCTAGCTTAATCAATTGCCTTAAGGATTTCTCAATTCTTTCAATGAGTGATATAAATTAAAAGAAAGTAGGATTCTATTAAAATTTAACTTAGATTATAAAAATACAATAATCAATTGCTTATGTTTGATTTGATTAATAAAATCAACATATTTTCAAATTTATTGTTTGAAAAGAGAAGAAAATAAAGACATCTCTAAACTTGCATATTTTTAAGGTACATCGATCGTGGTCGACATCTCCTGGTGGCACTTGGTGGTAGTTTGGTGCAATCTTATACCAGTACTCCGTAAGGACTTTAATGCATGCCACTGCAACTACTTCTCGCAAAAAAAAAATCTATAAATAGAATCTGAATAATCTTGACCATTAAATAAAAAAATTAGATTGTTCTCTTTTCATATTAACTTATTATTATTTTTTAATTATTTTACTTAGGATTTATTAATTTACTATAGGGTTTAGTACTTCAGACATATAGTTTTAGGTGCTAATGGTATAGACTTGTGGTAGTCATTTGATGCTCCTCAAGTTTTGTTGTTAACTCTACTTTCTTACAGGTCTAAGTTAATTGGTCAATTGATGTATCTCAAGGCATGACAATGATTTATGGCCTTCCTAGCTACTATAGTTACAGTCGAGTCAAATTCGCTTATGTTGGGTCTACATGTGTTAGAATGAGACAAGGAACTATCTTTATGACCTTTCTCTAGCTAGCCATTAGAATAAACAAATAAGCATGTAACAAACAATATTATGGACACAATTTTTTATAGAGGAATCTCACTTCAACGTACCAAACTTGTTGAATGGGTAAATCTCTACTTCTCTTGAGAATTTTGAATTGTCTACTTGTATTATTGATAGTTTCTTAGTTACAATGGCAAGATCTAAAATTTCTCTATTTTAGAAACCTACTCAAGTTTCTAGAATACTAACCAGATTTCCTATAACCTAAGAAACCAGTTCAATCTCAACAAGACGACCAAACCAAAGATTGCCTCAACACATCCTTGAAACTACTCAAATTAAGTTCCAAGTTGTTCCGTTGAACAAGTTCTCTTGTCTAAGATAGCTTCTCCAAATTATGCTTCTTCGATGTTTATTTTCCTTAAAAGCTCTTGTGCACATTTTCTCTCTCTAGATGCATAGAACTAAAACCTAGAACCCCCTTGATATTTATAAAACTCTTAAATCTAATCTTCCATCCTTCCTTGCCAAGAAATATAAAATTTCCATCTAAGATTCTATCCTAAAATATAATTCAATCTAATTATAGGAAGCATTCACATTAGTTTCCTAAAATAGATTCATATTTTATCTTCGAGTAGTCTTCAAATCCTATTCTTCCTTATTCTCCAAGTAATCATAATATAGAATATCTTTTCAATCTCCAAATCGTTGATCTTACATTTTTTATAATTGGAGATTTCTTCTAGACCTTTCCAACAGCCATATGTTCTTTCCTTATATGCTTTCACCAATTTCGTCCAGAAACATTTCCCTCAAGTTCATTTTCAGTTACATTCATAGTTCTTTTGAGACTTCTTTCTTTGTTTTGTTTTTTCTTCCTTCTTATTGTTCATGTTCCACAATGACTCATTGAAACACTTTAAAACAACTTGTAATAACCACGATGTTTATCATCATCTTGCTAGGAGGAACATTATTCCATTGAGAGTTCCTTACGGCCTTGAACATTGTTCCAAGACCTTACTCTAGTAACGGGAGTTAATAACTTATCTACTAATCTTTCTTATTTTGTTGCAATTCTAGATAGTATTTGACATCTTGTTGCTTATTTTTTCTATTGCTAGTTGTAAACATGTCATCAGGTATGGAATGTTGTGGCTTATTATACAGCTTGTTTATGGTCCGAGTCGGGACATGAGCAAAGCAAGTATTTGATTCATCTACTCTGCCTGATATTCTAGCTTTAAGAGAGTTAGATATATAATAATAACACAATATTCTATTAATAAAAATAAAATAAAATAATTCTACCAAAATATAAAAAAAAAATAAAAAAAAATAAAATAAAATAAAGTGATAGAAAGTTATGGAAAATAAGCGGTAGTTACGGCACTACGTACGAAAATGGAAAGCTTGGGTAAAGAAAAAAATTCAGAAGATAAGTTAGATGACAAAAGGTCCTAGTGGAACGAAAATTCATATTGGAAGATAAATTAGGTGACATAAAATCGAATTAAAAAGACAAATTCGGTGCGCAAAATTCTTGACAGGGATATTTCGTGATGGCAAGGTAAGAAAATTGGCCTTAGGTAAAAAACATCTAATTTCATTTGTTAACCCTTATGGAAATTAAAGCAATAGGGACATCCTACCAAAACAAAACAATAATACATGAAAACCATGACAAATAATAATGACAGGTTTGGTGCAAGAATTTCACAAGGACCACAAGTTTATTTCACTATAAGTATATTAAAAGGATTTTTCTAATGTTTACCCATGAGCATATAATAAGAATTTTAATCTTGATAAATCTGAATATTGTTTGTTAATTTTGATTTTTTAAAATAGTTCATTAATTCCAATTTAGTGAATAGTTTTGAAATAATTTCTTAAATTAACACTTTTATTGTGTGCCCATGGACACACATTAGCCGAACCGATATTAAAAACAAGTTATAATCCATACATACTTTAGAAACAAAATAAATCAAAATAAATACTTCCTTTTATAGAAACAAAATAAATACTTTCTTGTACAAATAAATCAAATAGAGATCATAAATTCATCTATACATGAGAAAGTAAGTACAAAATATATTATGCGCGAGTAGACATGTCAATCGGATCGGGTCAGACGGGTTCGGGTTCGGTCATTTCGAGTTCGGTTTAAATCGGGCTCGGTTTCGTTATAGGTCACGTGTCAATCGGGTCGGATTGTTGCAGGTTTTCGGTCGGGTCGAGTTGACCAACGGTCGGGTTGGATACTAAATCGGTCAACCCAATAGGTTTTCAGTCAGATCGGATACTAAATCGGTCAACCCAACAGGTTTCAAGTTCTATCAAGTTCGGTTTATTACGGATTTCGGATTCAAATTTTCGGGTCTTGACCCTAAAATAATCAGACGGTTCAAATCGGGTTTATGGGTTAGGTTAGCTTTTGACCACTCTACGCACGAGGTTTGGTGGAGAAGTGAGAATGTTCCGTTCTAGAAATAAATGAGAACAAGCAAGGAGCACGATTGAAAATCGAAACATCTATTCCTAATAACTAAAGCCGAAACAATTTCTGCCACCACGTTGCGCCACATCACCCTTTCATTGAAATAATAATTTTAAATAGTTAATTAGGTAAAAAAGTTATCTCCATGTAAACATACAGATAAAATAATATTAGTAGATTTGACCAATATAGATAAGATAAGAAAAAATATGTACATGTGATCACATATATGATACATATCTTTGAAATAAAAACAACCATATCTATCTATAATCTATCTATAACTATATATTAAAGCTAAACCTTTTCGAACCACCACGTTGATTCTGACCCCACCATACATTTAAAAATTAATTTTTATTTATATTAATTTAGTCTTTACAATTAACGGAAATTCCTTTTGGTACCCTTCAATTTTCGATTTTTGCTTTTGGTGTCCTAAAAAAAATCTTATTCCTTAAGGGTGGTTTTGTGTCATTTACCCTAAAAAAAATCTCCCATTTTTACTTACTGCTAGATAAGAAATAAGACAAAGGCACAAACCTACAAATTTTGTGATATTATAATACAATTTAACATCAATAAACCTAGAGATTAATGATTTACAAATAATTTATGTAAAAAATAATTTTTAAATTCAAAATTTATTTAAAAATAACAAAACTTATTCTATCTTTATCTTTTTATCTATTTATGTAAAAGATTTATCTTAAATCAAATTTGATAAAAAAAATTCAACATCTAGATAATTACTTGCCTTAGCCTACATTGAACTTTGATTAAAAAAATTACATTATCTTTTCTCTTATTTCCTTTTTGAATTATTCATGTAAATATAAAAGAGTTTGATCCTTACAAAATTCATTCTTTATTCTTAATTTTCATCTTTCTTATAATTATCTTTTTAACTTTTTATTAAATTTTTTTATTGAATTGAATTTGATTAATACAATTTAACATCAATAAACCTAGAGATTAATAATTTACAAATAATTTATGTGAAAAATAATTTTTAAATTCGAAATTTATTTAAAAATAACAAAACTTATTCTATCTTTATCTTTTTATCTATTTATGTAAAATATTTATCTTAAATCAAATTTGATAAAAAAAACATCTAGATAATTACTTGCCTTAGCCTACATTGAATTTTGATTAAAAAAAATTACATTATCTTTTCTCTTATTTCCTTTTTGAATTATTCATGTAAATATAAAAGATTTTGATCTTTACAAAATTCATTCTTTATTCTTAATTTTCATCTTTCTTATAATTATCTTTTTAACTTTTTATTAAATTTTTTTATTGAATTGAATTTGATTAAAAAAATTATAAGAATTTACATTGTTGTTGCATTTTTACCTATTTTGCAAAACATTTTTAAAATTGAATGATTGTAATTAATATAATTTTTATTTATATTTTTCATAAATAATTATCATTAAGCCATTGAAATCATATTGGGCTCACCTTAATAATTTTGGCTTTGTCTCACATTATAATAATTGTAAAATCCTAAATAAGCCATCAAAATCATATTATAATAATTGATATAGACAAATGATATTTTTAAAAAATATATCTATCTTATAAAAAAACTATTATCCAAACATAAAACTAATATATTGATTTTTTTTGTTTAATATATAAATACAACTAATTAAAAAAATCCATTTAAATTTCAACGAATCAAGTTGATTTAAAAAAGATGACTATTGTGGATCGATGTGGGACCTATTTATATATTATTCTAACTTCCGCTTTAGTATATAGTAATGATGATTAGGTTAGATAATATTCTATTCAAAACTATGACAACTTTTTTAATTAATATGAATCATATTTTTAATCGTAGATTTTATATTAAATTTTAGATTTTCTTATATTAATTTTCAATTCATAAGTATGACAACTTTTTAATTAGAATGCATTATTATAATTAAAATAAAATGCATTATTATAATTAAATTAAATTAAAATATGTAATATTTAATTTTTTTGGGTCGAAAAAATATGTAATATTTAATCAACTATTTGTAATATTAGTCTTTATTTTATAAATTATAAAGCATTTATTATATTAAAATTAATATATTAAAAAATTTATTTAAAAAATTCCCCGGGGAAGGCCCGGGTCATCAACTAGTTAGCGACCTAAATTACTTGTTTATTTACAAAAAATCAATATGACCAAATTTTATGCGAAAAAACATACACTTTCATATCAAATGTACAATATTTTCTTACCACGTGTGCAATATTTTTATACTGAACTTGTAACATTTTTAAATAAAATTCTTTCCTTTTTCAAATAAATTCAATTATGTTAAATTTTCAAAAATATTTCCATTTAATGAGCGATGATTTAGGCCATGATTTTTTTTAAGATCAAAAGGCCCTCACCCTTTTTTGGTTCTTTCATGTTTAAATGTGACCCAATTTCATATACAATTAAATTTGTTTATATTTCCCACTTATTGATTATAGTATTTTTTTTTATGGTCTCCATCTGTTTCACAATAATTGTCATTTTAGATACTTTCGCTCTTTTTAGTAGTAAATAAACATATACACCCTAATTTTTTATTCTATCTTTTTTATTTTTCAATATCATCAGTAATAACTCTTCCCTTAAAATATAACAATAAATTACAAGAGTATAAGTGTAAAGAAGGTCATAAAAAATTTAAAATGACAACACTTTTCAAAAAAAAAAATAGTTTAGAATGACAATAATTTTAAAACGGATGGAGTATTTTTTTTAAATGACATATATTAGTTAAATATCATTAATAGAAAATATGAATGTATTATTTAAATTACTTACTACAACTTTCATAACATTATAGAATAAATCTTAATAATTTTTCTTATTAGTATTTAGGCTACTAACCCGAAATTGCTCAACCATACCCGAGTTTAGCAAACTTAATCAAGGCATGTGGTTTGGGTTGAAATTTATCAATATGAAGCAAAATTTGGGCCTAAATGAGTACACGACATAACATGTAGGAAAGTTGGCCCTTATAAGTCTTGTACTCGTGTTGGCTACTTTTGTTTTGAAAAAAAACAAGCAAGTGATATATGCTTTTCATTCAAGTATCTAACATGAAGGTAGCTTCAAGAAGCAGTGCAACTCAACCAAAGATTGAAAGAAGTTTGACAACCATGCATCATTGAAAGAAGTTTGACAACCATGCATCATTGAAAGAAGTTTGACAACCATGCGTAGTAGGATTAACAGCCACTAATCAAACACTCCATACATGGTTATTGAAAAGGAAACAGCACATGAAGCAAGCCTTATTTAACAAACAGAGCAAAAAGGGAAATGAACTCATCAAAATGTCTTATTCATTGCAGATAAACTTCTCTAATTTTTGTACCAACCGCATGCAAAGGAACAAGGGAACTCTTAACAAACAGAAAGTAAAAAATAGATTAACTGTGATCCAAAAGTCATACTTAAATACCAAAGAGCATCTATAAATTGGAGAACCGATGGGATGCACTGATCACCAAACATCAGGCTGCAGCTGCACCAAATAGCTGCTTGCGAATCTGTTGCAAATCAAGTAGGGTTTTTATTCGTCATTTCAAAGGCTCAGGCGAGCAAAGTATGAAAAAAAAAATCACACGCACAATTTCATGATCAATGTTATTGATGAAAACAAAAATCATGAGCAATCTTCCACCGGTCCACCCTGTTGAGGGTTGTATATGGTACTTGTGCATTCAAAAGATGTATGAGTTTGTTTGACAGAAAAGTTAGTCTTACTCTAATGCATGACCCGAGCAAAACTAGGTTCTGGCCAATATGCTATAAATAAACAAATAATCTTAGACTAGTAGCATGAGTTGTCTTCACCAATTGTTCAAGTAATTTGCAAATCTAAATTGAACTGCTCAATAAGACTGCTCAATAAAAGAGTTGAAGTTGACTTATGATGTCAAGTATATATGTCACTCTTCAACCATTAAGAGTTCAAGATACACTAATGATTTTAGCTGGAAACATGGCAAGAAAGCAGGATGTGTGAACTGGCTAAGAGAAGAAGCTGCATGTTTACTCAAGGCACAAGAATACTGGACCTCTTCACAACATAGAAAACTACAGACTTGACTCAAGGATAGTACAGGGGCACCCTTTCTGCTAGCTCGAGCAAAGGGATTATATCCAAATAATAGTCCGACACAATAAGAAATCTTTCTAGACATCGTTTAATATATTTCCTGCTAAGGCAGAACAGGAGATAATATGATTTGTAAAGGGGCAACTCTTCGTTACTTTTGTATAATGGTTGTTTGTGTATTAAAATGGTTGTGGTTATGGTTATGTTTTCTTTGCTTCTGTTGTTGTGAAGGTTTCTAACTCTATCAGATACATTATGAAATTTGTACTAAATTGATGGGATACCAATAATCAGCACTCCCACATTAAGCTAACCTGAATGGGTCATCAGGAAACAGATAGGATAAAGCAAGAAATTACCTGAGGTAGCTTTTTACGGAATGCAACATCCAACCTTGCATCAAGAGTGTTCTCTAACACAATTTTCCCATCTCTAGAAGCCAGGACAGCCCCGCCAGCACTGATCAAACAAACAAACACAGCAGTAATCCTCAGTACCTCATAATTAATAACTGATGCAAATTAATGCTCAATTTACAAAATTTACCATGAAAGAGCATGCTCATTGTGATGAGAAGGAGCAGGTGGAAGATAGATATTGTCAACTATAACCTCAGGTTCATGAACACCAGCTTTTTGTGCATACTCCCCTTTTGCCGAAGACAATGCCGACTCCACCAAGTCTACGTCAGACTCCCGACACCTCATCAAGACAGCAGGTTCTTTCAAACGAAGTAAACTCTGCCGTGAATAGAGAATTAAGGTTATCAAGCAAAACAAGTTACAAACAACTAAACAAGGGGGAACACTTTTTCTAAATCATGATCATACCTGAACAATGAGATCTTTCAAGAGCTTCTTATAGTGATGATGTTCGCCGCTGACACGCAAGAGTTCCTTGGATGCTGCCTCTTTCATGGAGTTGACCAGATCATCCTGAGCTTGGAGAACCTTGATCCGAGAAGCATTCAACTGCATAGAGTACTCTCTGCAAGCATATATTAAACTTCTGTCATTAACTAACCCAATCTGGATAATAAAGATCTCCCAAATACAAGAAATGAAATGAAAATTGAAATATGCTCTCTATGCCACTAAATCCACAGATCATAAACTATACCGTACTAGAAAATGCAACTTTATTTAGTATCAGATATTTGTATCAGTTCACAAATGCAGAGTAGCTTAAAGATTTTATACGAAGCAAGTAATTAAATTATAATCGAACGAACTTGATAGGCGCGATCCTATATGTGATCTAAATCACGTGAGATTCTTAGTAGATTGAGCTGGGAGATGGAAAATCCCAATATTGAGTTACTTCCTTCGTTTTAGCTCACAATTCCGCAAACCAATCAGATTTGGATCAGAATAAACGATTAATAAAAATCTAGGTCAAAAACCAGAAGATAATTAAACAAAATCGATTCGAGAAATTTACATCTTCTTCCGAATTTGAACTTGTTTCTCTTTGCGCTCGTACTCCTGTCTGATCTTCTTCTTCTCCGCCTCCACTAATTGCAATTTCTCAATGTTGAACTCCTACAAAACAAAAATGAACAGTAAGCAATCAATTTAACAACACAAAAATCAATCTTTTCCGAAATCAAACCAAGTCCAAACACTTCCTCGGCAAATCAAAGCAAAATCGAACAGCGATAACAAGAGATTAGAGGAATCGGTACTTCTTCAGCGGAGACGGAGATCTCGTTGGCCTTCTCCTCCGCTTCCTGGTGGATGAAGCGGACCATCTGCTGGATCTGCTTGGTGACATCTGCGTTGTTCATCTTGGCCGAATCGATAAGGATCCAACCGCAGCAATTGATTGGGGGAGGTGCTTCGATTGCTCTTCTGCCTTCTCTCTACTGAATACGATGAGCCCCTCTCTCTCTCTGCGTTCTCCTCTCCTCTTTACCGGATGCGCTGTTAATGAACGACACGACAAAAGGCTTTCCTGGCAGTATTACATGATACGAGTAAGATATAATACGGAGTATATGATTTCTACCCAAAAAAAAAAGATACTCCCTCCGTTTTAAAATAGTTAATCTTAGACAAAATTGCACACTTATTAAGGAATTTTTTTTACCCAAACTATCCCTATAAGTACACTTTGGGAGATTCAACTAAAAAAATAAATTTTGGGATATGTGTAATGTGTGGTATAGATAAGGGTATAAATAAAAAAAAAAGTTAGATGAACAAGTATTTTGAAACAAGAAAAAATGGCTTTAAGAACAACTATTTTGAAACAGAGGGAGTATAACTTTTCCAAAAATTTAGAAAAAATAAATATATGCATTTGTCAGTGTCATCTTGTTATGAAATACTCCCTCAGTTCACAAAAGTTTGTCTTATATTTCTTTTCGGGCATCCCATTAAGTTGTCCACCTTTTCAACTTTACTTTTATGTCAAACTTTTCTTCCAATATTACCCTCATTCAATCTTTTCTTGTCCAACCAAAAATTTACCCCCATAATCTTTTTGGTAATTTCCTTTCTCTTTCCCCTTTTCCAATCTTTACACATCATTATCACTTTATTCATCACAACATCTCTCCTCTCCTAATTGGTTGATTTTTCTTCTTTATCAATTTCTTAATAAGTGTGAAAGTTATCATTTTGGACAAACTTTCAGAGACGGAGGGAGTAAGTTATAAAAACGGTCTTTCTAACCCATGCTTATAGCATATCAATTTTCAAAACTAAAACTCTAAAACAAATGCTTAAACCCTTAACAAAAAAAATTAATTCACTAAATAAATAAAAATAACAAATCTTTCGAAAATAAGATGATTATCCTAATAAGCGAATAAAAAATAAAATCAATGTGGGTTTGACCATATTATCTTAAAGAACATTATTTTTGATCATGTATAAAAGGTATAAAATCAATGTGGGTTCGATCAAAAAAAAAAGAATGAATGTAGTTATGTGAACAGAACGTTGAAAAAAGGTTCTTGAGTAGGATTTTATTTTTTTTTAAAAAAACGAGCTTGTTCCATTAGCCATTTTCAAACCGACATCTATGTGAGGGGCTTCATAAGGCGCTAATTGTCGGCGATCCACGATCGAGGCTACGGAGCGGCCGTGCTTGCGGGTGGGGCCGGGTCACGGTTCAAGTCGTCTTCAAGCAAGGCGCCTTGCTCGGTGTGTGCTAGGGTTCAATCCCCCGAGCGAATATCGGAGTCTGCGTGATCATTCTGGGGTCGCGATCGCGGTTCTTTGGACTACTGTCACGGTTCTCTACGTCACGATTTCGATCGCTGAGAGAACCGCGCACGATTTCGCTTTGCGCGGTTGCTTCGAGACCATGAAAGGTCACTTCTTGTTCTTCAGGGATCGACTCCAACACCATAATTGCGTGGGTCGATTGCTCATTTTCCACATATGATGCCAACTGTTAGTGCACAAAAATTCGCCTTTATGCCCTAATTGAATGCTCCTCTTGACTCACCCTTTGATCTTCCGTTCCAAACTCCTTCTTCAACTTAGAACCTGTAAAACAATGGACACAGGGGCGAGTCCCCCTAATCCACCTCCGCCTGAGTCAAAAGAGCAGTTTGTCGATCGAACGTCGAGATAAAATGTAAGACTTGCTAGCGAGCTTAACGAATATGAGTCTGCTTACTGTACATGGCAAAGACATGTATTTATAGTGGAAGAAAGGGAGTAGGGGGTCAAAAATCCCCCTCCAAGGGCTGGCTAATCTTGCGTTGTCACCCAAGCAAGTGGTAAATATGTAATTATTAAATTTTATCCGCTCACAAATATCCCACTTGAATGTTAGTTGCGTTCGATAGCGTCGCAACTAAGACTCAAGTACTCTAGGACCTATTCGAAGTGGCCATGCGGATTAGTCAACGGGTCCCCTTAGTGCATTCGTATATTCGTACATCCATGAACGATGATCATGGGATCCTTACCCCTCTACATACGCGCATACGTAGAAGCCCGTTAATGTGATGAATTAACGATGCACTTTTTTTTTATGCAAGACTCAAGATAATGCAAAACTAACTTTTATTAAAAAAATAAATGTGAATGTCATGATCTTAAGGAAAGAACTAATGAATGAGAAATAAAAACCTAAGGGCCTCATCAAAATCATGTGGGAATAAGAGTGCCCTATTTACATGCATTTTCTAGTCCCGAGGTCCTTGAGCAAAGGAATACGGGTAACCGCGACTGCGGGTTCAGCTCAAGAGAATGAGAAGTATCTCCTGGGTCAAGGTCGCGGTTGCGATTGATGGAACCGTGGCCACACTCGATGGATCTGCGGTCGCGGTTTTGCCGCAAAGAAGGAGCAAAGCTCTCTCGGCCAGATTCGTGGTAGCGACTATTGAGCCCGCGATTGCGATTGCGCTCCTAGCCCTCACTTCCCGGCTCGTCTTCGATCTTATATAGGAATTCTGCTTGGGACGATTTCCCTTCGAGCACATGTGCGCGTCTAGCTGATTAGCCCACACTCAGATTGCTGCGTCTTCATCTCTAAACTAGATCATTTGATGGAGGGTCGATGGTACCGCTCCTGATAAGGAATTATCTCCTTGATTGCTCGATGATGACAATTCGGTCTTGTTTTGGCCCGATCTTGACAAGTAATTCTCTTTCCAACCTGATTTTCCCTGAAAGTTAGAAACTTGGAGAACAAGTAATTCGAAATACTAAAAGAATGAGAATGATGTAGAACGAATCTTATTTGAAGGGTTAAAATAATCAAAAGGATAGTTCAATTGAATTGGATCCAACGCTAAATTCAATTGATAAACTAGTTGATCTTTAACAATCAAACTAGAACTAACAAGTTAATCAAATTAACAATCCAAATCTGAATTGAAAGAAAACGAATTGGTAATGATGATCATAGAGATTTAATGCTTTGAACAATAGTTTCTTTAATGACTCATAAACTAGATAAACCAATAGGGGTTTATCTAATTCAGGCTGAATTTTATTGAATGATAAATGCAGGGTATTTAAAGAGATACAAAGCAGATCCTTGGAGAGCAAGTAACCGTGTCTTGCTTCCAAAGATATAATAAAATAATTGAAAAACATCTATCTACATTCTCTTACCATAAATTAATCAAATAATAATTATCTGACTTATTTAGATAAGAAAATTATCCTAACAAACTTAAAAGATAACAAAAAGATAGGAGAGAGAATAATCAACCACTAACGTAAGCCTATTGGTCGAAATTCTCATTATTAAAGCATAAAATCGTCCATAAATAAAATACATCAAGATAGAAATTTAAACTAAAGATAAGATTCCTGTAAGACTTGAACAACTCTCAGTAAATCGCAATTTCCGCCTCTTTTCTGTTGGATTCTGGATTCAACATAAACTACAAAGTTGTAGATCTTTTAATTATCTATCCAACGCAATTTGAACGGACTTGAGATGAATTTTCTATCCCAAGTTATGACTATTTTACTAAGCACTGTTTTTAATTTGACGGGCTTCTTAACATTCCGAACTTTCAAGACTTCATCCTCTTCCTTGGTGTCCTTGGACGCCATTGATGAACATAATCAAAGGACAATATGGAATCCATGAAAACCTTCTTGAACTTGAATGCTCGGGACCGTAGTAAAGGTCTTGGTGTTTGGCCTCCATTCGTCTTCAACGAATCATTCGCTTTGATCCTCCCTTGATTTGCATCATTCTCCTCCACTTGAATTCAACTTGTCCTCAAGGCGACGTTGGTAAATAACAAAAGGACATGATATGAATTCTCCAATTTAAAAAGAAGATCTTCATTGACTTGCATAGACACCAATTCAAGCACGCTCGAGCATACAATAGTTGTGTCGTTTGTTGATATCTCTTCTTCGTTAGTTAAATAAATCAACCATGATTTATTTTATTTAAGGGAGATCTAGTTAGTTAAGTTTTAGATATTTTATTATTTCTTGGGAAGCAAGTAAAAGCCATCTACCTCTCTAGGGCCGGCCATGCCTCTTGCTTGCTCTCCAAGGAAGACTCTTGTATTCTACTATTTATACTTTGCAATTTCATTAATGAAAAATCAGCTTGAGAGAGATTAAACCCAAATTGGTTTAATCTATCTCTTGGGCTCCAAAAAAAATAACGAAATTGTGTCTGCTTGCAATTGCATTCAATCATCACCATCATCATCTCGAGATCTCTTCTTAATTCTTTTTTTCGAAATTTGATTTATAGTTTAATCAATTAGATTGTTCTAGTTGTGATTGTTAAAGATCAAACTAGTTAATCAATCGGATTTAGCGTTAGAGCCAATCCGTTTGAACTATCAAGTTGATTTAATCTATCAATCCGATCGGTTTTTCATTCAATCAAATCAGTTCAATTCGTTACTTGTTGTGCACATTTTCTCACATTGATTGCAAATTCAGGTTGGAATAATCGTTACAAGGCAAGATCGGGATCGTGTGGGTCATATACGAGATTATCAAGGAGGATTCCGAGGCAATCACGTATCAGCTCCCTTCCCATGAATCCATGGCCTCCCCAAGATGAAGTTGTATGGGGCGGGCACGTCGACAACTATGAATTTGATCGCCAAGTCCTTCTTTGCTAAATAGACATGCGTTTCATACATTCCAAGTGGGAGTGTCAGATATTCACCAAGTCCGGTGTGTTGCATCTTGACCGAGATTAAGTCATTCTTCTTTCCTAGGAGCTTTAAGACATCGTAATACATGATATCAATCGAGTTCCCTGGATCTACCAATGCCCGACGCACCTTGAAGCCCTCAAGCTCGATCATGAGAATCAAGGGGTCGTTGTGCGTGACTTGGACTGACGCAAGGTCCTTGTAACGAAAGACCAAACGATCGACCGTGGGCGCGGGTGGCGGAGGCGGTCACAGTTTAGATTGTTCAACCCGCATCACCTTTAAGCTCGTGACACGATTTTCGGAAATTATTCCTAGCTTCTGCATCCCCGTTTTTGTATGTTGCCGAGATTGTTTGGATGACCTCGATTTGCTTCTTTCTTGGCTCTCCCTTGTCCTTTGGTTCCTTTTTTCCAATGTACTCGTTCAAGTACCCTTCTCGAACCAATTCGTCTAGGAACTTCTTATAGGATTCGCAATCCTCGGCCATATGCCCCTGCATCCTATGATACATGCAATATTTCCGTCTTCGGGGCACTCATCCCGCGCGGGATAACGGAAGTAGCTCTCATGCTTGATGCACGATAGAATTCTATAGATCGGGACGTTGAAGGTCATGTAAATGGCTCTAGCTTGCTCTCCCGATGAGTGTGTTTTTCGCCCAAAGTTCTCGCTCGAGGAACGATTTGACCTTCGAGGTGGAGAGAGCGATTTCCCTTTTGTTTTGTAGTTTGCTTCCTCCAAGCGCACATTTGGTGGACTCGCTCTTGAAGCTTGGCAATGGTGAAAGGGAGACGAAGTGTCAAGTCTTCCCTTAGCTTGCTCTCAAACGGAATAGCCCTCTTAAAGGCGGTGATTACGGTCTTCTTGTCACATCCATCGATCTCGGCATAGCACTCCATAAAGCGATTAGCAAAGCGGTGTAAAATTTCACTCTTCTCTTTTCTAAGGCTGAAAAGTGTGTTTAAAGACACCGCATCCCGGCTATTTGCTATATAGTGCCTTACAAACTCAGTGACAAGTTGATTCCATGATCAGATTGATCTAGGTCTCAAACTTTGGAACCCCTTTAATGCACCCTTGTCGTCTTGTCGAGGCTTCCTGAGAATATATATCTTGCACATGGTTGCATCGTCGGACACCAATAATGTCATCTTATGCGAGCTAGAAAGCGGCTATGTAGTTCACAGGGTCCGAATGCCCATCATATAGACCGAATGATGGTGGTGGTCGAGAACTTTGTCGGAGGCTTGGCGCGTTGGATGTTTCTATGCTTGTGCTCGGCTTGCTCTTGAGCTGATTGCAAGGTTCCACCTTGTGCTCAAAAGAGATCAAGCAATCTCCTTTCAGCATGCCTTAGGGCTCGATTTTCTACTTCGCACCTCTCATCACTTTCGCTTGGACGTCGATCACGCCGTCGCTTCTTCTCATTGCCCCGGTTACGAGTTGACTCGGGCCTTGTGGATCATAACGATCCATGTTTTAGTGGCACGAGTTTTCGCGGTGATTACTTGGACCGCGACTACTGCCGCTGGGGCTGCCGGGACTAGAACGGGAGTATACCGGTTCTGACCCGGCTCGGTTCCGGTTGGATTCCCCAGTGATCCGTAGAACCGAACCCACATCTACTGTCGAGCAATTGGCAATCGGACTGCAAACGTGTGATAGCTTGTTTTATTAATAAACTTTTGAACGTGCTATGTGATCTGAAAAAATCGCATACCACCGCACGACGAGTCAAAAAATAATTGTTTTAAAAAAAATGTAAAAGAAATTTGTAACGCTCTTTGAAGCAGCAAAAGAGACGACATTCCATTGCATTTGTTGTTAAGCTAATCCAATATCATCCCTAACGTCCCTCTCTGTTGTGGCTGAGATTTCGGGAGATCGGAAGGCTGTTTTTCTAGTGATCGTCAGACGAAGACCATCTTCAACTCTCAGGTGACTTTATGCTTAATCGTAAGAAATCGATCACTTTGAATTTGATTGCTTGGGGCTGTTCCCTTGAATCCACTTTGTTGTTTGTTCTTGTTCTTCTGTTCATCGGTTGAGTTTCCAAGTCATTTGGATATATACTACAGTGAAATGAGACTTTTTTTTTTTTTTTATCATGAACGTCCATTGATAATCAGTTTGACTTTGAATTGTACCTTCAAATATTTGAATCAGAGTTCATTACTAGATACTATATGGAAAACATTGAAGATTTGAAACTGTGAATTTGTACTACAGGTCCAGAAACTGATCGTGAAGAAGAAAGGGAAGATGACAAAGCATCACTGGAGGCAACAGATAAAGTCATTCTTCGACCACCACGCCGATCCAGACAAACATGAACACTTGAAACAAAGCAGAAAAGGTTTGTCCTTTCATTGATAATTTGTTTTTGCTTCTTTAATGAATGTACGTGGTTTATTGTGTAACCCGCTATATTTTTTGAAGATATGGAGGAGAAAAAGGATAAAATCATCAAGCTGATCAAAGCTGAGCAACAAGATGGAAGCAACGGTAAAACCGAGTCCCTAGAGGAGCTCATCAATGATTACCACAAACAATACGAGTCGCTCTATGAAGAGCATCTCAACCTCACCGGAGAACTAAAGAAAAAGGCTCACAGAAAGAACAAAGATCAGGAGGATAAAGGGAAAAAATCCTCAAGCTCTTCTTCATCAGATTCCGACTCCGACTCTGAAGGAATAACAAATGTGCTCCAGCAAAGGATTATAGAGTTGGAAAACGAAAATGCTGAATTGAGAACCAAAATGGTGGATCTAGAGTTGAATCTTCGCTCTTCGGAGAGGAAGGTGGACGAATTGAGCAGAGGAAATAATCAGTCCCATGATCATCAGCTGGTTGTTGAGTTGCAAACTACAATTGAAGATCTCAAAAGGGATTTGGAGATGGACAAGGACGAGCTAACAACAATCGAAGAGAAGAACCGGAACCTTGAGGTGATGCTAAGGCTATCGAATCAGAAAAAGAGGGTGACGGAGCAGATATTAAGCGAGAAGGAAGAGAGAAACGTCGCGCTTAGCCAAACCGTCCAAGAATATAGCAGTATGATTAGGGACATGTCTGAGAAATTAAATGGGTCGTCATTAGGTGAGGTTCAGTTTGTGGTTAATAAGAAGTTTGAGGAGGATTATGGAGAGTTGGTTAAGAGTGTTGTTGCATTGTGTAAGGAAGTTGAGAGTGTGAGGAGTCGAGTGGCGGTGTCTAACTCAGAGAAGGCGACGAGGAAGGAGAAGGAAGAGATGGAGAAAGTTGTGAAGGAGAAGGATGAGAGGATAATGATATTAGGAGAGGAGAAGAGGGAGGCGATAAGGCAGTTGTGTGCGTGGAATGAATATTATAGGAGTCGTTGTGAAGAGCTTCGCGGAGTTCTCTTGAAGATTGATCCACAGGCGAAGAATGCGACCACATTGATGAAATGAAAGAGTTGATGTATGCAATGTGTTGTTATTGTCTGTTTGTTTTCATGTATCTTTGAAAGAAATTTGGTTTGAGGTTTGAGTTTGTAAGGATTGGTTTGGATTTGTTCATTGGAGCCTGAGTTGTGTAAATTCAAACAATGTATACACTTGACAAGTTAATGAAATGTTTGATTCATTTTTTGGTTTGCAACTGCATAAACCCGAGATATTGTGTACTGACAATATTTATATACTACCGAAAGTTTAACAAAATCCAATCTAAATTAAAATAATGCAGTCCTAAACAATCCTATTACAAATGGTTCTTTTGTAAAAAAGAGTTCTACTTTCGTAGAACGTATTGTTTTAGAAGTGGTAAAATGTAATAATCCTATTACAAATGCTTTAGGCCCATGCAACATCAAGCACAACTGATAATCTAAACCAGAAATCAAAATGATATGCAAAAACACCTGTAAAAAAGACAACAAAAGTAAACTGCTAAGCTGCTACTGTAATGTTTTATCTATGTGCTTAATTAAGTACAATCTACTATGTAATCTTTAATGGTATTTGATGGCAGATCTGGATAAAACTTCTCTTGGGGAATCCATGAGGTATTTCAGGCCGGACATCATTCTTACAGCCACTGCTGAAACCATATATGCAAGGTATTTATTTATACTTAATCTAAGCATCATTTATCACCCTCAAGCTAATGACCGAATCCGAACCCGACTGAACTGATACCAACCGCATAAATTAACTAAGAACATGTTTATCGATTCACATAAATGTGGGATGCGTGGTCAAATTTATATTTTCTTATAAATTGTCCGAGCATTCCACACTTGATAAACATGCTCGAAGTGTGTCATGTCATTCTCCACACATAAATGCACGAATGTATATGATAATGGATCGCAAAGTGGCCAGTGTGGATGTGGATGACCTCACAAAGACCACTTTGGAATTTATTACTACCTGTTGTTGCCTTGTTGGTACCAAATTGGTAGTGCTGTAATGGCATGCCTGAGAAATTAAAGGGGTTGAAATTACAATCTCCACCATGAAAATGAGCATGCGGTGGCAGTGCGCACTCAACTTCAGTTGGCAAACCACCATCACCACCAACGTAGAGTGCTCCCGTAGCTAGCAACCTAATTCCACAGCTGGCTATATAACAACTGTATGTATATCTAGCTAGCTAGGAGCAGAACCAATTAACCATCATCACATAATCACATCTATATCCTTCAATATATGAAGTTGAACATCATCATGTTACTCAGCTTGTTCTTCTTGCTTGTGTTGCACACCCAACTAAATGAAGCTGGGGAGGGGCGAGTGAATGGAAATGGGGTGTACATTGTGTACATGGGAGGACCAGCTTCACCTAGCCACCAAGACCTTCTCATTAGTATTTTGCAAAGGAGGTATAATATATAGTTAATTTCTTCTTTCTTTTTACGCAAGTACATTGAGTTGTATTAGCTGAGTGATGGAATTAATCAATGAATCGACGATCGATAGGGACAAGAATGCGATGGTGCACAGCTACAAGAAGGGGTTCTCAGGGTTTGCAGCGCGGCTAACTCAAGAGGAGGCGGAGCAGATGGGCAGGCAGCCTGGGGTGGTGTCTGTTTTTCCAGACCCAATCTTGAAACTCCACACCACTCATTCTTGGGATTTCCTGCTCTATCAATCTGCCGTCGAGATTCAATCCTCCCCTTCCGTTTCTTCTCCCTCTATGACTTCTGGATCAGCTTCTGACACCATCATTGGCATCTTAGATACAGGTCATATCATCTTACTTTCAATTTAGTTAACTAACTGCTCCTACTCAATTTCACTTAATCTGACTTATTCAAATAATGTCCTTGCACGCATGTAACTTAAGGTATCTGGCCAGAATCACAGAGCTTCGACGATAAAGATATGGGTCCAATACCATCGAAATGGAAGGGAATCTGTATGGTTGGAGATAGTTTCAACTCTTCCAACTGTAACAGGTATTATAGCTAGCGAATGAAATGATATTTTCAAATATATATTAACTGTTCATTAATTAGTAGTATGGTACGTTGAAACATTTTATTTTATTCTGAGTAGAAAACTAATAGGAGCAAGATACTACAAGGATCCAGAAATGGAGACAAAGACAGCAAGGGACTTCCTTGGGCACGGGACCCACGTGGCATCCACAGCAGCTGGCGCCCCTGTCTCCAACGCCTCCTACTTGGGCCTAGCCTCGGGCACAGCCAAGGGCGGATCCCCTGCTTCGCGGGTAGCCATGTACAGGGTGTGCACCGAAAGCGGTTGTCGTGGATCCGCCATCTTGGCGGCCTTCGACGATGCCATCTCTGATGGGGTCGATGTCCTCTCCCTGTCCCTCGGCTCCTCCGCCTTCTACGCCCCGGCCTTCTCCACTGACCCTATCGCCATCGGAGCCTTCCATGCCGTTCAGAGCGGGATCACCGTGGTTTGCTCAGCAGGGAATGACGGTCCTGATCCCATGACCGTTGTCAACGTGGCCCCTTGGATTCTCACCGTTGCTGCTACTACCATTGACCGTTCTTTTCAGTCTGACGTTGTTTTAGGCAATGCCAAAGTCTTCAAGGGAGAGGGTATCAATTTTGCCAATACGGATAGCTCACCTGTGTACCCCTTGATAACCGGCTCATCTGCCAAGTCTAATAATAATGATACTACCTTTGAAGAAGCAAGGTATGTATTATTATGTGTGTCTATATCATGATGGTTACTACTTACAATTAAGTTTTGATTAGTGGCGGATCGGAATTCTTAATAGTCAAGTTATTTAATTTGTAGACAATGCTACCCATATGCACTAGATGGGGACAAGATCAAAGGAAAGATCGTCGTGTGTGAAGGGCAGTCTAGTGTGACGAGCAAGGCTCAAGGAATAAAGAGCAAAGGGGGAGTTGGGATTGTATTAATAGATGACATCCTCCATTCCATTGCTTCCAAATTTGGTTCATTTCCACTGACTGTTGTTTCCTCCATAGATGGAGCTGACATCCTAAGCTACATCAACTCCACCAGGTAACCTAAAATAGATTAATTAAGAAAGAATTAAGTGTTTAATATTATTTTTGAACTATGCTTATCATGGTACGTATCTATGATTTTGTTTATAGCAACCCTGTTGGCACAATTATTCCTACTAGAACAGTGACAAATTACAAACCGGCACCAATCATGGCTTACTTCTCATCAAGGGGTCCTTCTTATAGCACCAAGAACATACTCAAGGTACAAACATTAATACTGCTCCTTTCATTTATATGACAGTTGCAATATATATAGATCTGATTGATCTCTTACTTGGGTGCATGTAGCCTGACATAGCAGCTCCGGGAGTGAACATTCTTGCAGCCTGGCTAGGAAATGACACCGACTCAACAACCACGCCTTCTGGAATGACTCCACCACAGTTCAACTTGCTCTCTGGTACGTCAATGTCATGCCCTCATGTTTCTGGGGTAGCAGCCTCCATCAAATCTCAAAATCCCAACTGGAGCCCTGCAGCCATTCGATCAGCCATAATGACTACAGGTAGTGTTCTATTAACAAACAATGGGTAAATTGCACCAAATTTATGACATTGTTAACTAATTTTGAAATTAAACATTTGGATTTTGTGTAGCCATTCTTATGTCATTGTTAACTAATTTTGAAACTTGAACATTTGGATTTTGTGCAGCCATCCAAACGAACAATATGAAAACATCCTTGACAACGCACACAGGCGACACAGCAACGCCTTATGAGTATGGAGCAGGGGAGGTGAACCCATCAAGGGCATTAGATCCGGGTCTAGTTTATGACATTGACCCAACCGATTACCTCCAATTCCTGTGCTTCTATGGATATAATGCATCTCAGATCAAGCTCTTGCAACCTTCTCTCCCTGAAGGGTTTGCTTGTCCAAAGGACTCGAACCCGGATATGATATGGAACATCAATTACCCGTCTATAGCGATTGACAAGGATGTGGTCGCTACTCCTATTAATGTTACAAGGATGCTTACCAATGTTGGACAAGAGAAGAACACGTTGTATAATGTAAGTGTGGCTGCAACAAAAGGGCTGAATGTGAATGTGGAGCCTCAAACGTTGAGGTTTACCACTAGCAATGTGAAGTTGAGTTATCAAGTTACATTCTCTTCCTCATCTACTACAGGTCTACAACAGTCATTTGGTATGATCACTTGGTCAAATGGGAAGTACAAAGTGAGCAGTCCGTTTGTTGTGAGCACGCCTAAATAAAGTGAGATAGAAAAGTAAAGTAAGGGGGATATACTTCTTGTAACCTTGATAATCCTAAGAATGGATGTGTGAACTACAAAGTAGATTAAAAAGTTAATAAACTTGTATTTGGTGGAATGAGCTCTTGCATCTGTATAGAAAATTCACCCAAATCTAGTTGCATTATGTGAAATTGCATATGATGATCGAAGCGCGGATAGTTCAAATCTATTCTTTCATATTGAAAAATACTTGATTCATAAATATATTCAATTCCACAAGATCAACCCAAAGTCATAATGTTTAGAGTTCCAAGCAAAGAAATGTGTTTACTTCCACCAGATTCACCATGAAAAAAAAAAAACACACAGCAAAAGCAACCGTCAATAAAAGGCACCTTGATCATCATCAAAGACGGATTAAGACCTAGGACTTGTTGGCAGCTTCATACATTTCATCAATAGTTTTCTGCAACATAAAATGTACCATATAGTATTTCAGGCTTGCTCAAGATGTGCAAGTATAGCACTGATAATAGTTACAAATACCAAAGGAGAAGAAAAAGTACCTTATAGTATTTGAGCATCTGAGGCCTTTTAATTCCATATTTCGGAGTAAGGAGGTCGCGTTCTATACTGAACGGCTCAGGATCAAGATGCACTACTTTGATGAACTCAAATCCTTTCAACTGCCAAGTTAAATAATAGGAGTATACATATATTGTAAGAAACTTGCATCTATGTTTTATGATATGACAAAATTAAACAAACTTTTATTGAACTAAGAGAAGAAGGCTAGGAAACCTTTTTCTGTTTGGCAATATTGGCAAGCTCCTGAATGATGAACTCCTTTGCTCTTGCATTATCACAAAGGCTTTTGAAATCGCCGTCAACTCCATTCTCCTGAGCCCAATGCTCGAGTGCTTGCTGGTTCGGGTTTGCAACTGCAACCAGGAATGATTGGAAACTGCTTCCATAAACCCATATCTGATGTTGGAACCCAAAAAATTTGTTAGCTTCAAGGCAGTAAGTGAACTATAATAAAACATTGAAAACAAGATTGATAAAAATAAAATAAAATAAAGAGAAACGAGAGGAATTTAAGTTAGAATATAAAAAAGATACCGAATCAAGTGCTGAGCAGAGGCCATAGATATTCTCCAAGTGTTCAACAGCTACATATTCTCCTTGTGAAAGCTTAAATATGTTCTTCTTGCGGTCAATAATCTTAAGACTTCCATCAGGTTGCCACTCACCAATATCACCTGCATTTGTTGCTCACAATCAATCAGCTTTGAACTTGAAGTAATTTTTAGCAATCCATAATTGATGGAATTCGGATTAACCTGTGTGAAACCATCCATCGATGAGGACTTGTTGGGTTAAGTCTTGACGCTTGTGATAGCCTACAAAAACAGTCTTCCCTCTAATACAGATTTCTCCACTTGGGTTGCTGCTAGAAAGTGCATTGTAATCCATCTCAGGAACCGATTCAAGGCGGACATCGACGACAGGCGATGGGGGCCCCACTGTTCCTAGCATCTGGAGCTCATTTGGGAAGGAAGTGAATGTTCCCGCGCAGGTTTCAGTCAGACCTGCACACTTGATTTACTTGGTGAGAGTTTGATATTTTCATCATATGCAAAACAGGCCTTTGATAAATCAAGTAATTAACAATCATAGATTAGAGTGAAAGACAAATGTAGCACAAACAACACCAACTTAGGAAAAAGTTTAATGGTTTCGACGAAACCATTAAACTGTATTAGAGGGAACACTGTTTTTGAAATCATACACAAACTGGACAAGTCTTTAGGAAGAATGATGAAAGAAAATATAGCAAGAAACAAAATTTGACCTTCTTATCTGTCTTTGTTTCACTGGGTTTTGATTGTCACTTGTCAGTAAAATTAGGCAATCAACAACAAAAAAAAAAAAACTGGGGATCAAATAAACTGACCATAGCCTTGCACAACATGACAACATGTTACCACCCTTAGAAAAGTCTCTACATGGCTAGCAAGAGGAGCTCCTCCTGAAATTATAAGCCTTACTCTTCCTCCAAGTCCCTCTCTTACCTAAGTGAATGAGAAAACATAATTACACTCAATAAGCAAACGCTGAGGAATCGAATAAGAAAAAGGGAATCGGCTTGCAGATCAAACCTTGCTGAATACAATCTTGTCAAACATTGGAGCTGCTTCTTCATGCTTAGCACCCTTCTTCATGCGTCCTAATTTGCTGCAGGCCATTTTTACAGTATAAACTTATTATGATCGATTTCATTGTTTTCGGTCAGGATATATAAGTATATAACTTTAAAAAATGAGTTTTCAAGGGCAAAGATGTTATGAATTAATAAGACATGCATATTGAGGTAACCATGAACTAGTCTACTTACTAATTGTAAGCAACATTGAAAACAACACTCTTCAACTTGCCACCAGCTTTAAGTTTGGCTTTCAAGCCTGTAGAAAATTGTAAGGACAAAATAGTAAGGTCTCTTCTGAAATCATTACTTTGTGCTCTAAAGTGAAACCTTCTAATCCAAATATTGTACAAACACATGGATATAAATATGTAAATGATGTAATTGTACAACAGACTTACCTGCATAGATTCTTTCTAGTACGCGAGGGACGGCGCAGAATATTGTTGGTTTTAGCTCTCCAATATCCTCAACAAGTAACTTGACATCCTGAAATCAACATGATAATTAACTGTTGTAATTTGTCAAAAACAAGTTTATTTTGAAAGGTTTTTTGTGAGTGGATGAATAGATCTAGAAATGTTACCCCTTGCCAAAATCCAATTTGTGCACCATGAGAAATAAAACTCTCCTCAACGACGCGGTCAAATATGTGTGCCAGAGGGAGGTAAGATAAGTATACATCCTTGAAAGTCAACTGCAGAGCAATGAAGAACTCATGAATAAAGTGAAATGGATTGCAACAAGTTCTTTTATACACTCCAAGTCTCCAAGCTTACAATATTACAAGATCAACCTTGTATACATCAACTAGGGTCCATTTGGATCGCAACCCATATTACGTTATTATCTAGCATTAAAATTAATAGAAATGAGAAATGAAATAGCTAAAATAGAAACTTAATTAGTTACCTCTAGGTTAATGTTATCAAGATAGCATATCACCCCAGCAATTAGAGTAATGATGTTTTCGTTGGATATAAGTACGCCTTTTGGATCCCCAGTGGTGCCGCTGGTGTACATGATTGTGCATATATCAGTTTTGCTCTTTGCTGGTAGCTCGTATTCCTTTCCTTCTCCCTAAAATAGCACAATTTTTTTTAAAATGCTGAATGTAGTTTGATAGTACTATGAGCAAAATTGGTGAACCTGACATAGATTATATCACATTAATATTGTAAATGTAATAGCAGCAATGTTTGCAAGACTATACAAGTATAGGAAAACAATGCTCTAAATCTTCCATGAAGTGAATGCTATTGATGAAATTGAAGAAGTTTTTAGCTAGCAACACACCTATTGTCTTAAGTAATATCGGAACAAAGCTGAAATGCAATTGGAATTTCTGAAGAGCTATACTATTTACTGAGAAAGAAGAAGAATCTGACCCCCCAAAAACACATAATGAGCACTTATAAGGAAATCAATTTTGCTACATAAACATAGAAATCAATTCTTGAATATGAGCTCAATAAAAGTAATTTCTTTTGGCACTTATGTCACTCAAAATCCCCTTCAAGAATAAAAATGTAACTCAAAATTTTCAGCTTACCAGGTCCAGAAATTCCTTCCAAGCATATATAGTGGCACCATATTTGCTTACTTCTTCCCTCTGTTCAGGTGTTACTTTCCCAAAGCTTACCAGAGCTTGAATGTTAATGCACAACATATTTCAGAACAGTGGTATAAGATATGTAAAAAAAGATGTATGAATCAAATGCTTGAGAGTGGCTTACTTTTCAAGTATTGAGCAGTTTTGGGTAAGGTTTTCAAAATCTACCATATACAATTGGTAGAGTTTAACAACAAGTACAGTAAATATGGTATGCAATGCTGCCTCAACTAAGAAATCATGAAATTTATGCATAAAGAAATAAAAAGAAGCTTGAATATGATAGAAAGTTGTGGACATATATGGCAAATTACCTCAGTGATCTTCTTCTCTTCTACAAATACAGCAGAAACTTCTGCATGCAATATGATAAACTCTACTGCACCAGCACCTAATTAAGGACCAATTTGGATTAACACCAATCAACCACGGATACATTAAATCGATCATCATCTCAAAAATTTCAACAGATTCACTTCATAGTTATTGTCTCAGGGTGGCAAATAAGTAAGTTTTTTTTCTAAGTTGACTAACAGCTTGTTAATTCATCAGTCAAGACTATATTGATCAAGAGTTAAATTACCATTAATTGCCCTGTTAATCTGTTATGCAGCCATTAATTAACAAATATTATACAAGAATAGAACATACCAAGAGTATCATAAAAAGGAACACACAAGATTCCATGAGCATTGCAGGCCTGCAAAGATTCAACACATCAAGCTAAGTATGAAAACACATCAAGTGCATGGCAAATTAGCAATGCTTTTTTTTAAAAATCGTATTTCTGTTTCAAGAGAAAACCATTGAGTGCTTGAGTTTAGACTTAAAATGAGTAGTAGTATATGTAATATGCCCTAGATAGAAGTAAATTGCATCAATTCTACCATTAAATTAGGAATTTTTTTTCAGTAAAACACCCACAAATATTGAAATACAAAAGCCATCCCTGCGTCAGATCCGGATCGAAAGAGAATCTAGATTTATTTTTACTGTTTTGATATAGAGTTTCAATTTTTAGGGTTTTCTGATATACTCGGGACCTTGGCGGAGATGAGATTTGTTGGAAATTGCTTTGTGACTTGAAGTTTTTAAGCTGGTTCAAGGAAGCCTAGAGAGAGCCGACAATGATAAGGCTTTCTTCTGCAAGATTTGGAGACTTGCCGTTCCGGAAAGAACTCGATGTTTCGTTTAAATGGCCTGCAAGGGAGGCGCCATGTCCAATTCGGAAAGGAGAAGGAGGCATCTCTTGGAGCAAACCATACACAGATTGGATCAATATCAATACCGATGGGGCGGTCAAGGAAGGTTTAGTGACTACCGGGGGAGTTGTAAGGAATAGTGATGATCAGTGGATTAGCCGCTTTATTCATAACATCGGGTCTTGCTCGGTTTCGATGGCGAAGCTTTGTGGAGTACGTCCAATGGTTTAAATTAGCTTGGGAAAAGGGTTTCCGTCAGGTAATCCTTGATTCGCAATTGGTTGTTCGTCAATCTTCTAAATAAGAGAGTGAGTAGGAGTCACCCTCTCTCTAGCTTGGTCATGCAATGTCAAGGTTTCCTTAGTAGGGATTGGTTTATCCAATTCCATCTGTGTGTCGCCTATTGCGAGGCGAACGTTATTGCAGATCATCTTGCTTCTATTATTTTTCTTTTTTCGCTTAATTATCATGTATTGTTTGCCCCACCTAAGGATTTTTTTTTACTTTTAGCTTCATAATGTTAGTGCCGGACTATTTTCCATTTGATGACTAGTTAGCACTTTTATTATATTTTTAATAAAATTTCATTAAAGGATCAGATAATATCACCTCTTTTTCTACCAAAAATAACTACGTGCTATAAGCCATATATATATGAAACGCAGCTAGCTAGAGTACATGACGATAGTGTAATTTGATAAGAAAATCTTCACCTCCATGCTCATGATCCACTCTGGGCAATTTGCCCCATAGATGCCACAACGTTCACCCTACCAAAGCATCAATCAATTAAAAAAAATTCTCAAAACATTAATCAGTTTGACTAGATTGTGATGATGAACAATATTTAATTTAATTTTATGTGAAATGGAAAAGCCCATCACCTGGGCAATGCCACATGTACGGATAGAGTTTCCCAACTGAATTACAATGTCATACACATCCTTGTAGCTACGCCACACATATTTACCAGCCTGCAATATAACAATATATATCATATCATATCATATCATATCATATATTATATGAAGAGGAAAAATCAAACATCCAAAAAGTCTATATACAATATTTTTGTATAGTGATCAAAAGAATGTTTGGTCTACCTTTCCATCTACAATCTCTCGTTGACCAAGCATAGGATTGTCAGGACCTTTTTCCACTGACAAGCTATATATATATCATCAATTGAAACCATGGATCAATGCATGGCAGGAAATTAATTAATCAAGATTATATGAATAGCAAATAATTAGTTTAAGAACGAACCGGAAGATGTCCCAGCAAGTTTGCATTCCTTGAGGAGGAAGAGGAAAAGCATCCTTGGCTAAAGCACTCCGGTAAACCGGTCCTTTCGACGGCTCCCCTTCGACTCCTGGCTCCACCTCCACGACGTAACTTTTGCTCGCCATGGCTAGCTTCCGATCGATTTCAAACTAAGGGCTAGATTTATTATATTGCTGCCTACACAAATATACAAGTATGTACATATATAGATGTAGATGGCTGAAGCGCAAATATATTGGAGATAGAGTCAAAGACCCTTAGTTTATAATTAACACATATAGTATAAATTAAACTACACTATTCCTTCTAATTTGTTTGATAAATACAAATATATAGATGTGAAAAAGTCAACTCACATATGGCGACTTGTTCAAAATTATGATGAAATTTGACAGTGTTGTTATCTTTTTAATAGCCATGGGCAATTGACAAACATATTTTTCATTCAATAAACTTCTCCACAATCATCAATTGATCATAGAGTGTTTCTACATATGTAACATTTTAATATCAAATTTATTCAGATCTTGTATTTTACATATAAGATTGTCAAAATGCGTTCTTCTATATAAAAACTAATAGATGTGGCATGCATAATCGCACTATCTCAGCATGACTAATTTATTGTAATGTAATTTATCCGTACTTCTGAAGCATATCCATAGACCATTCACCGTTGGTTATCGAGAGGTGTTTGTTGTTAGCTGGATTATTTCTGGCTAATACGTGACTAGTTGCTAGCTTATTATTTCTATATTAATTAAGGGGACTAAAAATATTTATTGAAAAAGAATTATTTAGGTTTGATTTTTTAAGATTATTTAAATTTTTATAGGATTTTTATTTTTCACAAGAGATGAGCCTGGTCAAATATATTTTTTACTATTTTATGTAGATGAATAATTAAATATAAAAAGTAAATAAAGTAAATTTGAAAAAATATTTTGGTCAAACAAAGATAAAATGTCACTGAAAATGAGTTGTAGGATCGTTAGTACTTAAAGAAGTCGGCGACTTCTGCGAAGTCGTCGACTTTGAGTAATAAAGCAGCGGAATAATTAAACAGGAAAAGCAAACGTTACCAACTATCAATGACAAGCGATGTATAGTGGAAACTCCTCGTAAACCAACTAGTTTACTTGGAGAAAAACCACTCCCTTCCAAGTTTCTCACTTGGTCGGATTTCAAGAGTCTTTAGACTCGCTCTATTGATTTCTTGAGTGTTTACAAAGCTCTCCCGTGTACAAGAATGAATCCCACACCCTTGAACCACGCTCTACCTTTGCACTCACACTCTCAATCTCACGATATGCCTAACATCTCTCGACACACCACTTGTACGAATCTCACGCACAAGTTTACTCTTTCTTTCTTACACACAATGTAGAAATGATGCTCAGGAGTCTTACCACTATCCTAAACACAAGAGTATTTAAGCTAAGGTAAGAGAGATCTCGTGTGCATCAACTCCCATTCGATTAGGGAAATGATACACACTCAATCTTTTACATATCTTTCCAAATATACATTAACGCATGCAATGAAATATTCTAGGAGAATCAAATCGTCTTTATCTTGATTTTAGCAATCTTTTATGATTATCTTCTCCTAAAATAGAACGACGCAACTGTCTCCAAATACACGCGCACACGTTGTGCGTTCCTTCCTTAAATAGATTACTTTGCCAGCTGGTCATGTCAATGACTTTGCTAAGTCGCCGACTCGACTTGCCAACTCGGAGTCACTGACTCTAGAACCATCAAAACTCTATCTTCTAACAAATTCCCCCTTTTTGATGGTGACAAACAACCTGTGCTGATATAAACTATGCAACATACAAAACATAATCACAGTAAAAAGAGCAAAGCACAAAAACTATAAAAAGTTCCTCCTAAGCTTAGTAACCACATGATTTCAGTATTTGATCCCCATAATAAATCTATTCCCAATGTTCTAAAAAACGTTAGGCGGAGGCTGTGCGGAGAGGGACTGCTTAGAGCCTAGACGACCTGAACGGTAGCCTAGGCGGTCCTAAACGGGTGCCTAGGCGGTCTGGACGGCTAGGCGTGCTAGGACCTTCCAACGCCTAGGCGGGGTCTAGAGGGGCCTAGAAGGGATTTTTAGAACAGTGTCTATTCCCCTGGATAATTCCCCCTTTTGGCATCATCAAAAAGATTGTTAAAAACAAGTAAAGAAATCAGAGGCAAATATAGAAACTTAAAGCATAATATCAAAACAGTCATAAGAAGTCATCCACCACGGCAAAAGATAGTGTACGATGCAAAAACAAACAATCCAGAAATGCAGTACAACCAAATCGAACTAAAAGAAAAATTCTTTTAAACTGAAAGGATAATGTGGTAGGGGTAGAAAAAGAGGAGTAGAGAAGGTCATGAGTGTGCGACAGTCACTGACATCAGGCTCCAAACTCATTGAGCCGATCCTCTATTGCACTGATCTTTGAAAGCACATTGCCACACATGTTCTGAAGCTTCTCAATCATCCCCTTGAGAATCACATACTACTCCTTGAGATCTTTCAATTCACCGGCCACTTGAGCAGTTGCATTCCCTCTTCCTGGATATTCTTGTCACTGACTTCAGAACCTTTCGACACCCATTGTCCATCAACCCAGTTCCAACCAAACTTTCTGATCATCTCCTTGTTCAAAACTCTGGTGTTGAGGACGTCACCACCATCCACATAAACTTTATGATCAGTCATCATCAAAGCAATCAACATGCCATAAGGAAGTGCATGCTTAGCAGTTTCAAGCACATGCTTCATATGAAGCATCATCAACCGAGGCATGTTCACCTTTTTTCCCTTGATAATCTTGTCCATAACCAGCAGATCTTGAATGGAGGCAGCATTCCTTTAGAGTTCTCTCGGAAGCAAGTTGTTGATAAAGTAATTGAACATCACCTTTTTCTCAATTCCTTGAGAAAAACTCTATCTTCTAACAAATTCCCCCTTTTTGATGGTGACAAACAACCTGTGCTGATATAAACTATGCAGCATACAAAACATAATCACAGTAAAAAGAGCAAAGCACAAAAACTATAAAAAGTTCCCCCTAAGCTTAGTAACCACATGATTTCAGTATTTGATCCCCCTAATAAATCTATTCCCCTGGTTAATTCCCCCTTTTGGCATCATCAAAAAGATTGCTAAAAACAAGTAAAAAAATCAGAGGCAAATATAGGAACTTAAAGCATAATATGAAAACAGTCATAAGAAGTCATCCACCACGGCAAAAGATAGTGTATGATGCAAAAACAAACAATCCAGAAATACAGTACAGCCAAATCGAACTAAAAGAAAAAAGTCTTTTAAACTGAAAGGATAATGTGGTAGGGGTAGAAAAAGAGGAGTAGAGAAGGTCATGAGTGTGCGACAGTCATTGACATCAGGCTCCAAACTCGTTGAGACGATCCTCTATTGCACTGATCTTTGAAAGCACATTGCCACACATGTTCTGAAGCTTCTCAATCATCCCCTTGAGAATCATATACTGCTCCTTGAGATCTTTCAATTCACCGGCCACTTGAGCAGATTGCATTCCCTCTTCCTGGATATTCTTGTCACTGACTTCAGAACCTTTCGACACCCATTATCCATCAACCCAGTTCCAGCCAAACTTCCTGATCATCTCCTTGTTCAGAACTCTGGTGTTGAGGACGTCACCACCATCCACATAAACTTTATGCTCTGTCATCATCAAAGCAATCAGCATGCCATAAGGAAGTGCATGCTTAGCAGTTTCAAGCACATGCTTCATATGAAGCATCATCAACCGAGGCATGTTCACTTTCTTTCCGTTGATAATCTTGTCCATAACCAGCAGATCTTGAATGGAGGCAGCATTCCTTTTGAGTTCTCTCGGAAGCAAGTTGCTGATAAGGTAATTGAACATCACCTTTTTCTCAATTCCCATTTTATTGACCAGATAGGGACTAGTGAAATTATCATCATTGTCAGTGACAGTTCTAATGATCTCACGCTCATCAACACCTTCAGGCCAAGCTCCATTGAAGTACTCAGCAAAACCTTCATGTGGTATCTCTAGGATGTCACTGACGTCCTTGCTAGTGAAAGAGTATGTCTTCTTGTCAACCATGTATATCCCAATAGTCATGTTCCATGTGTCCTCAATCACTAAAGACTCATAAAACATCTTAACCATTTGAGGGTTATACTCATTCTCCCCTTGCAACAAATTATCCCATTTTTGCTTTTTCAGCCAGTCAGTCACCTTAGTCAATTTGAACTCTTTTAAGAAGTTTTCCTCCCACAGAAAATCCTTGGTAAACTCCCTAGAAGTCATGTCAACAATTACACTCGACTTCTTTTTCTTACTAGAACCAACAGCAGATTTTGGTGATCTCCCCCTTTTCTTCCTTGTGACCTTCTCAGAGAAAGAAGAGTCACCGCCCTCTGAGGCAGCCTCAGGGGTTTCCAACCCCTTTCCCTTTTTGGCTTTAAGATCCACAACTGTGGCTCTAGCACTTGCGGATCTGGTTTTAGGGCGAAAAGGAGGAGGCATTTCAATTTTATCCTCTTTGAGCAGTTCAGAATCATCTTCAAACAAATCTTTCTCTAGATTTCTCTTAACAGAATCAGCATATTTCCTAGAGACCAAGATTGGATCAGAACGTGTACCATCTTCAAAAGTTTCAGTTGGTTCCTTTTGGGAGACTTCCTTGTTAGAATACTTGTCGTCCATCTTCATACCAGCGTCTGTGTTAGTGACTTTTGGAGAGTCATTGACAGCCTTTGTTTGATCATGAGGAGATAGTCGTTGGTTCTCCTCTGTTCTAGCCTGCTCATCAGTGTCTTCTACTCCAACCTCCAAGGATTTTTCTTCTTCTTCCTTTTCCTCGAATGACTCGACAACCGTTTTGGTTTCCTCAAACTCCATAGACTCCAGATTAGGAGTTTTCAATCTCTCTTCCTCGACACTTTCTCTCTCTAAGGGTTTGGGTGTAGATGAGTCACCGGTTTTTGGAATAACCACCGGTTGCGCCGTTTGGTGCGGTATTCTAGACTCTGGTGAGAGGGTTAGGGTTTCAGTTTCGTTTTGTGGGGATGGAGGGTTTTGGGATTTTTCAGTGGGAATAGGAGATGAGGGTTGTGATTTTTGAGAAGAAGGATTTGGATTTTGGTCTTGTGGAGAGGATGGGTTCAGAGAAGGGTTTTCAATGGCGGTTTGAGGGACGATTGTCCAAACATAAGAGCGCGAAGAAATTCATCACCAAAGAGGGAAATGATCTTCTTCTTGGCAGATTCAGGACTTTCGACTTGGTTTTTGGGTGAGGCAGGGTGGTTAGAGGTGTTGGAAGGGGACGCCATTGAAGGGTTTGAAGGTTTGAGGGTTTGAGTTAGAGAGAGAGAGAGAGAGAGAGAGAGAGAGAGAGAGAGAAGATGACGAGAGAGAAGAGATTTTGAGATAGAAAGTACCTTTTTTCTCTTGACGGTTGGGGATAATAAAGAAGTGAACTTCCATCATTAAGGAAGTTGTCAAATCACTAGATTTTTCTCTTTCCTTTCTTTTTGAAAACTTTCCAATTTCAAAAGATATTGTTAAGCCATGATCTTTTTCTCGCACCAAAGCACACAGTCACTGACCTTGATCAAGTCGAAGACTTCTATCATAGAAACTGCTCTTCTCAAATGTCCATGACTGTTGCACACTACATGACTTTCTGTTAAAGAACTTTACTTGGCGTTGTGGTTGCACAGGGAGTGCCAAAGCAACCCAAGTATAAAGCATTATATTGGGGATTTGTCGATCATGATGATAAGTCTCCGTTGCATAAGGAAATTCAAAACGGGCTCATAGAGACTCCCAAAACGTGATAGGTCAGGAACAGGTATTAGAATCAACCATCATTTGGGCTTATAAAGAGGGTTAGGATCATCAGGTTGATTCTTTTGGGCTAAAACAAAGAGCTCAATAAGGTTGCACACATACTGAATGTAGTAAAAGTCACCGACAGGTCAAATGCATGGGGTTTCCTAAATATGATGTCTATCAAGAATGCTAAGAATTATACCATAAAAGCATGACTTCAAAACATATGCAAAGCAATCAATTCTAGCCAATCATCGAGGGAATTCATGTAGGGAAATAGATCATTGAAGAGAGATCATACCTAATTCCATGCGAAGTTGTTCAAAGGGTTCATGATTTAAGGCCTTTGTAAAGATGTCTTCTCTTTGATCACTTGGTCTACAGAATTCCATAGTGATCATGCCTTTTTCAACACAATCTCGAAGAAAGTGATTCCTTATCTCGATATGTTTTGTCTTTGAATGTTGCACCGGATTCTTTGAGATGTTGATTGCACTAGTGTTGTCACATAGTATGGGCACTGACCCGCACTTCACACCATAGTCACTGACCTGTTGCTTGATCCATAAGAGTTGAGAGCAACACGCTGCAACTGCAATGTACTCTGATTCAGCCGTTGATAGAGCCACATAATTTTGCTTTCTAGATCCCCATGATACAAGACAAGGCCAAAGAAATTGAGCCATCCCGGAAGTGCTTTTTCTATCAACACGATTTCCAGCAAAATCAGCATCTGTGTAGCCAACAAGATCAAAATCAAATCCTCATGGATACCATAAACACAGATTGTCAGTTCCCTTAAGATAACGAATGATTCTTTTAATGGCTTTCAAGTGGGACTCCCTTGGATTAGCTTGAAATCTAGCACATAGACATACTCCAAACACAATATCAAGTCTACTCGATGTGAGATAGAGTAATGATCCAATCATACCCCTGTACATACTAGCAATTGACTTCTGGATCCTTGTCATCTTTTCCAAGTGAGGTAGTCGGCGACATAGGAGTATCAAATGATTTAGCATTTTCAAGACCGAACTTTCTAACACATTCTCTAAGATACTTTTGTTGATGAACTCGTGTCCCATCCTCACCTTGCACAACTTGAAGTCCTAAAAAGAACTTGAGCTCACCGACCATTCTCATTTCAAACTCACTAGACATGAGGTCAGCGAACTTCTTCACTAACTTATCATTTGTTGAGCCAAAGATGATGTCATCGACATAGACCTGAATAACCAGTGTGTGACCTCTTTCTTTCAGCAAGAAAAGAGTTTTGTCTACTTCACCTCGAAGATAACCATGTTGAATCAAGAACTGAGACAAACGATCATACTAAGCACGCGGTGCTTGCTTCAATCCATAAAGAGCTTTGTCCAGTTTGTAGACGTGATCTGGGTGGGCGACATCTTCAAAACCCGGAGTTTGTTCAACATACACTTCTTCCTTTAAGTAACCATTCAAGAAGGCAGTCTTGACATCCATTTGCTATAGTTTGAACCCATGATGAGCAGAATAGGCAATGAGCAATCGAATAGCCTCAAGACGAGCCACTGGAGCAAACGTCTCATCATAGTCAATGCCCTCCTGTTGATTGTATCCCTTAACTACCAGCCTTGCTTTGTTTTTTACCACATTTCCTTCATCATCTAGTTTATTTCTGAACACCCATCGTGTTCCAATCACAAATCTTCCTTTTGGCCTTGGGACCAAATGCCAAACCTTATTTCTGTCAAACTGATGAAGCTCCTCTTGCATGGCATTGACCAAATCCGAATCTTTCAACGCTTGTTCAACATTTTTAGGCTCCAACATTGAGATGAAAGCATTGAAAGAAAAGAATTTGTTCAGTGAAGACCTAGTTTGCACACCCTTTGAAAAATCAGTGAGGATGTTGGTGACAGGATGAGTACTTTTCTGTTGATAATTCCAAATCTGTAAATTTGTCAAGTCGCCAACTAGAGTCTGTGATGTTCTTCCTGACTCTTCATCAGAATCTTCCGGATTTGAACTTCTCTTAGGCGTTTTCTCATTTTCTAACTCATTGTCATCTAAACTTTGATCCTGATTACTTCCCCCTGAATTGTCTGAATCGGTGACACCAGCATTGTCACTGACTACTGATTCTTTTTCTGTTGTATTAGTTGGAAGTAGATCCTAGGGCTGTTCATCGGTCCAAAACCGAACCAAACCGATAAAAATCGAACCGAACCGAAAACCGAATTAAGAAATTTCCGGAACCGAGGACCGAACCGAATAAGCTCGGTTCGGTTCGGTTTGGGTTCGGTTTGGTTCAGGTAGGAACCGAATTACCTGATTGGGTAAAAACTAACCCAAAATATAGAACTGAATACCCTAAACCGAACCAATTTTTGACCCGAACCAAATTACAAACCGAACTAGAACCGAACCCAAACCGAACTAAAACCGATTTAACCCTAAACCGAACTCAAAACCTACAATAATAATTAATACAACTCACATAGGTAAGGTGTAATGGATATATTTTTTTATATATTTAAATAAATCGGTTTACCCGAACCGAACCGAAACCGAACCGAACCGAACCGAAAACTGAACTAGAAAAAATCTTGAACCGAGGACCGAACCGAAGTACCTTGGATCGGTTCGGTTCGGTTCGGTTCGGTTTTCAGGTAAAAACCGAATTACCCGAACCAATGAACATCCCTAGTAGATCCTGTTGTATCAGATAGTATCCTTGATCACCATCATCAAGATCCTCAATCATCGAGCCTCCCATCGTGTTCTCATCGAACACAACATGCACACTTTCCTCAATCTTCCTCATCCTTTTGTTGAACACTTTGTAGGCTTTACTGTGAGGGGAATAACCTACAAAAGTGCCAGCATCACTCCTTGGATTGAATTTTCCCAAACTGTCCTTGCCGTTATTATGAACGTAGCACTTGCAACCAAAGGTGCGTAAGTGGGAGACACTGGGCTTGACTCCTCTTAGCAGTTCATAAGGAGTTTTTCCAAGAAGTGGACGAAGCATGGCTCAATTCATCACATAGCAAGATGCATTTATGGCTTCACCCAAGAAATTCCTTGGAAGACCACTTGAGATAAGCATGAACCGCGACATGTTCTCCAAGGCACGATTCTTCCTCTCAACCACGCCATTTTGCTGAGGAGTTCTTGGCGCTAAGAAGTTGTGACTTATGTCGTTTTTTCTTGCAGAAAACCAGAAACTCAGAGTTGTCAAATTCTGTTCCATGATCTAATCTGATAGATACAAGAACACCTCCAAGCTTTTTCTCAACAGTCTTTACCCATGCTTCAAATTCTTCAAAGACCTGATCTTTAGAAGACAGAAAAATTGTCAAGTATACCGTGAAAAGTCATCAACAATGACAAAATATAGCTATTTCCTCCACAACTTTGGATTCTCATGGGACCACATAAATCTATATGAATCAGTTCTAAGGGTTTAGTGGTACTTACCTCCTTCTTGGATTTGAAGGATGACTTTACTTGCTTACCTCTTACACACGTTTCACAAACTTCATGCTTGCTTGGATCTATCTTAGGTAGCCCTCTAACCAGCTCTTGTCTATGAAGTTTGTCAAGGAGTTGAAATCTCGCATGACCAAACCTTTTGTGCCAGAGGTCGACGACGTTTGCAACTGTTCTAAGACACAGCTTTTCTTCAGGTTCGAAACAAGGGTCCACCTTGTAAAGATTGTTTTCACACACACCTTTTAGAAGAATCTTTCCTGAGTTAATTTCTTGAACATGACAACCCTTCCTATAAAAAACAACTTGATATTTGCCATTAGCATAGATTTGGGAAACACTTAAAAGCTTAAAACTGAGATTGTCCACTAAATTCACATTGTCTATTGTTAACTTATTTGAAAATCTTACCGTACCAATACTAGAAATACCACCTTTACTATTGTTGTCGAAGGTAATCTTACCTCCCTTGTATTCTTGAAGTGAGACGAAATCCTTGGGGTTTCCCGACATATGAGTTGAACACGCACTATCAATAAACCAGGGCTACTTGTCACCCACTTCAAGCTTCATTGAAAGAATTAGTTCTTACGAACCCAGAGTTGTCTAAATCCTCTGGGTTTGGCAACATAGTAGTTCCCAGGACAACATTTGTCGCAATTAGCACACACAAATCCTGGAGGACAGTCAGTGATAGTGGATTTGCCAGAACTATCATTCAGAGTCTGTGACCTTGCATTTTCATCATCTCTTGCCTTTTTGTGACAATCATGTTGGTAGTGACCAGGCTTGCCACAATACCAACATGTCCTATGAGACTTTAGGGCAACATACTTGCTATAGCCCGGATTGATGGGTTTGTTGTTGATGCGTGATTGAAAGTCAATTTGTGGGGAGCCGAGTTCTGGGTTTGTTTCTACCATATTTTGTGCACCTTTTGATTAGGATACCACTGTTGCTTCCCTTTGTCTTGATTGGCCACCACATAAGTAGAACAACTTGCATTGTCACTACCCATAGGGGCTTTACCTTTAGACACAAAGGAAGCATGTTTGGTACCCTGAGTGTTGGATGCACGAGCATATCCAATCCCAGATCTATCAACCTCCTTCACAAATTTCTTTTTATAGTCATTTCTGACCTCCTGAGCCTTTGCAGCAACAAACTCATCTAGCCACTTTTTCTTTTTAGTCTCATCATCAATCTTTTGGTCTTCTAGTTCTTTAGATAGCTTAGCATGACCGAGCCTAAGCATAAGCCTTTCACCTTCTAGGTCAGTGACTTGTTTTTCCAAGTCATTAACTTGTTTTTGCAAGTCGACGACTTGGTTCTTTGAGTCTGAGCAGGACTCACAAGTCATTGACTTAGGAGACGAAATCTTTTCTAATTCAATAGCCTTAGAGGACCAGAGTTTGTTATCATCGAAGAGATTGGAGATTGTTTCTTCATTATCTTCTAAATTTTCTCTTGACTCAGTGACATGAGTTCCAAGCTTTTCGATGATAGCAATCAACTGTTCTCTAGATTTTCTAGCCAAAAGAGAAGAAAGTTCAGAGTCATTTACCTCTTGGGACGATTTGTCTTCAATGGCCATGCAACAATTTCCTCTTGCCGACGCCACTTCATCATCATCATTAGACATATCCCAAGTTGTCATCATTCCTTTACCAACCTCTCCACTTTTTCTTTTTGGACATTGCTTGGCAAAGTGTCCTCTAGCCTGACATTGATAACAGATGACATCCTTCATATCCTTCCCTTCTTTGCTTGACTCTGGAGCCTTCATAGGAGCTTTGTTGCGATTCCACAGTCTCTTCATAGCCTTAGAGATGAGAGCAACATCCTCATCTATTCCTTCAGTGTCGTCGTCTCCCTAAGCAAAGTCAAAAGCTCTTTCAAATTTAAGAGCAATGTTCTTGACTTTTTCTTAGTCAAGTCTCTCAACTCTTCTCTGTTGAATGCCTTCATACATGGTAAGTTGTCCAACAAGATCTTCCAAGGTCAGCGACTTGGTTTCCTTTTGAGTGAGTAGAGACGAAGCGATATTGTCCCAACTCTTGTTCAATCCCGAGATCAGCTTGTTGGTTTGTTTCCATTGATGAATCTTCTCAACAAGAAACTCTAATTGATTCACGGGCGTTTGAAATCTGGAGTGATAATCACGAAGAGATTCTCATTTTACTTGAAAGATGTTATCATACTCTGCTTCTAGACTAATGATCTTGTCCTTCTTTACATCATCATTGCCTTGATGAAGTCTTTTAAGGGCATCCCAGATTTCTTTTGTCGTCGTGTATCCGATCACCTTCTTCGGGCCACCGTCAGTGAGAGCATGATGGAGCACTTTCTTTGCTCTAGCATTCTTCTCAAGCTTCTTGAAATCCACATCATCATACTCAGTTGTGATCTTTTCAGTCTCTCCATCCTTTCCAAGAAAGGTTTCTGGACCCAGTTCAATCACCTTCCATAGCTGAACATCAAGCGAGCAAATGTGGGTCTTCATCTGTTCAACCCACCAGTTATACCCTCCAACCTTGAGGATTGGAGGTTTCCAGAAAGAGTCACTCACAGAAGTGTTGGTGGACGTCATTTTCCTGAAACAAAAGTACTAAAAACGCAATCTAGAGTCTTGGCTCTGATACCAATTGTAGGATCGTTAGTACTTAAACTAGTCGGCGACTCCTGCGATGTCATCGACTTTGAGTAATAAAGCAGCGGAATAATTAAACAGGAAAAGCAAATGTTACCAACTGTCAATGACAAGCGATGTATAGTGCAAACTCCTCGTAAACCAACTAGTTTACTTGGAGAAAAACCACCCCCTTCCAAGTTTCTCACTTGATCGGATTTCAAGAGTCCTTAGACTCGCTCTATTGATTTCTTGAGTGTTTATAAAGCTCTCTCGTGTACATGAATGAATCCCACACCCTTGAACCGCGCTCTACCTTTGCACTCACACTCTCAATCTCACGATATGCCTAAGATCTCTCGACACACCACTTGTACGAATCTCACGCACAAGTTTACTCTTTCTTTCTTACACACAATGTAGAAATGACGCTCAAGAGTCTTACCACTATCCTAAACACAAGAGTATTTAAGCTAAGATAAGAGAGCTCTCGTGTGCATCAACTCCCATTCGATTAGAGAAATGTTACACACTCAATCTTTTACATATCTTTCCAAATATACTTTAACGCATACAATGAAATATTCTAGGAGAATCAAATCGTCTTTATCTTGATTTTAGCACTCTTTTATAATGATCTTCTCCTAAAATAGAACGATGCAGCTGTCTCCAAATACACGCACACACGCTGTGTGTTCCTTCCTTAAATAGATTACTTTCCTAGTTGGTCATGTCAGTGACTTTGCCAAGTCGTCGACTCGACTTGCCAACTCGGAGTCACTAACTCTGGAACCATCAAAACTCTATCTTCTAACAGATGTAGATGTTATTTGGGTTAGTGACCATTAAGAAAGCTTCTGCCTGTATATTTGATTCTTTGTCTCCTTCATCGACAAGTTCAATTCACTAGTTTTAGTTTTAAATACTATTAGCCTTTTATCAGCTCTAGAAGTTGAAGCTTCTCTTGGTATTGTTGGAAGAAATGTGTGGTTTGAGCTAGAACTTGAACTAAAAATTTATGTTGATCATAGATCTATACTATGTCTAGTCGGTTCACTAATTTTTCTTCCAAGAATATTAAGTTCTAATTTTCTATTCAATGTTGCTAAAAGACTAGCAATATCATCATCTATTATGAACAAACTCTCTTCTTTAATACTTTTGATTAAAGAGGCTATTTGGTTCTTTTAAGCAAGATTAAGAGTAGGATTGAACCTAGAACTTGGACTCATAGACAAACTTTTGTTTCTTATAAAACTTGTAGGAGGTTGAGAGTTGGTTTGCCTTCTTCATCAATTGTCAAAACCTTTTCATACTTTGTGGTTGATGGGTTCTCAAAGGCATTTACTCATACTGTTTTAGATTAATTTGATCCAGCTTTACCTTAATTGGTACCACTAATTATCTTGGTCCATTAATATCATATTTATTAGCTTCTACCATTTGAGTTGGATTCGTGGTATTTTCTAACTTATATAGTACCTTCCATTTTAACTGTAGAGGACAAGTTCCCTTATGCATACTAATCACTTCAGTTAATAGTTTTAGTGGTAAAAACTTAGATGTAAATTAGTCTTCTAAATTGACATAATAGTGTGGTCTACATATCTAAGACACTATGCCTTGACTAAAGTTACTCACTACTCCATTGATAGTTTGGTCACTAAATTTCTTGTGTCTAGTGTCACAAACAAAGTTAATGCAATGTACATTCTTATCGAAATCTTGTAGAGGAGTGATGAATATTTGGATTCCACACACGTAGATATATTTGTACTTCTTATCCTTGTTATGTTTTCGAATATTTTTCCAATTAATTGGGATTATTTTAGTAGCTTGATTTTCATTGGTATTTATTACTATATCTCATAGCATTTCTTTGCACAGGAATTTAGAGAATGATGGGAAGAAATTTCTCTTGAAGAACTATTCTTTAGCGATAACTGAGAATTCTACTCCTGATTTTCGCATGCTTTAATTTCTATTTGTTCATGATCTATGGAGGATTCTGATTCTTGGAGTTAAGCTAGAGTAGTCATTTCTCCTCCTGAAATAAAAGCTTCTACCATGAAATCTAGAGTGCTTGCACCTTCTCCTAAAGGACAAGAGTTAGGCATGGCTCTTTTAAATCAACAAACAGCTCTTCAATCAGGAGGGGCAAGGATCATGCTATTTAGTTGATCCACCGGTGGAGGATGTTCTTGGGATCTTTGACTTTAGCTCGGATCTGCTCTTTGGTGAGCCAAATGGCATTCTGAGTGCATAAAATTGGATTTGGGTTCTCGTTTTGAAAACAAACTTCATTCCTATACTTCCAGATGGTGTGAGAGACCGTGATAAAAGTTGTGATTTTAAGTTTGTAGATGGCGGGCCTATGATGATTGCTAGTAGCGAACCAGTTTAGCCAATCAGCCATACTATTGAACATGATCCCAACTCCAGCCCAAGTCATGACATAGGAGAGGACCAATTTGGAGAAAGAGCATTCAAACCAGGTATGGAGAGTGGTTTCAGCGCAGAATTGCAGAGAGGACAGAGATTGGAGGGAATCAAGCCAAACCTATGGAGCATATCTCGATTCGGGGCACAATCCTTAGCAGCAAACCAAACGGTGAAGGCGTATCTAGGAAAAATAGGCAGGCTCCATATGACGTTTCCCCAGTTAACAGTCGACCCCTTATCTCTCCAGATTTCATACACATCACGACAAATCATCTTTGAGTTGTTGAGAGCCCAGATTCGATTCCAGTTTGACACTCCAATAATGCCACTGGTAATTTTCAGTTTATCACGGATGCGGAGAATGGATTTCCCCGCATGCGGAGTAGATTCTATAGTTGTTTATTCTTAGTAGAGAAAAAATTATTTTATTTGATCTTAATTCTCCAAATAAAAGATTTGGTCAAAAAATTGATTTGTTCATATCTAGTTCTTTTCTTATTTAAAAGATAAAAGAAATATCTATCTAGCTAATATAATTTATAAATATAGTTAAATATGACATGTAAATGATGAGGCGAAGTATAATATGTGTAAAAAATATCACGGCATGGCTTAAGGAAAAGATGTCACGTGGTAAAATTTTAGGTGGTGTAATCTCGTAACGACATGTGAAAAAAGTTGAAGTGGCGCAATAGAATGGCTTCAATCCTTATTGCTTTTATATATGTAGTAGATTTTAGAAAAACCGAAATTACAATCTACTCCCTCCGTCTAAGTCTAATTGGCATTTGAGCAATATACACACATATTAAGACAAATATTATCTTATCAAAATACCCTTATTTATTAACTCTCCTTTTTTACAACTTCCAATCTAATTATTGCATGTAATACACTTTACATTTTCCAATTCATTTAGTTAAGGGTAAATCTGAAAAGTTTTGGGCAAAATAGCTAAAAGGCCAAATAGAATTAGACAAATATTTGAGTCTAAAAGGCCAAATAGATCAAGATAGAGGGAGTACTATCTACAACTATATATTAAAGGTGTACCTTTTCGAGCCACTAAAACGATTCTAGCCCCACCTCATATTTAAAAAATTAAATTTTGTTTCTATTATTATAACCTCTTTCTATTAAATTTATTTTAACTATTTAAATTTATCTCTAACATCAAACAAATATCTATTTAGTATAACAACTAGTTGAATTCCCGTACCATGTACGGGTTTTGTTTAAAAATATGTTGGATAAATAAACTAAAATTTTAAATTTACCTAATTTATAAATATTTTAATGTTTAAAATTTGAAATGCCTACATATTAGGAGTGTTTAAGAATTTGTTATTTCAATAAGCATAAAAAAAATTAGTTAAAATATAATGGGACCCAAATTATTAATAAAAATAATAATTCAAAAATACCAAAAAATGACACATAAGCAAATTGAATAATAGGTTGACATGTGGCCAAAAGGCTTCTTCTTTAGTATATAGATAGATATCTTTTGAAAGCTTCCTTATAAAAGTATTTAAAATTAAAGATAAAATATTTAAAGAATTTCAAAATAAATATAAATCTTTTAGCATACATCTTTTGACAAATTTATTTATAGATATATTGATTTTCTTTTATAATTAAAAATTAATCATAAATATTTATAATGTTTAGAATTAATAAAAATAGATAATAAAATATTTAATAGATATATTAAATTATTTGATAATCTCTAAATTTATGTACATGGAAAGTAATAAAATATCAATAATGTAATATCTTATCTTATCTAATTTTTACTTTATCGAACCACAAAATGGGTTTGGTCCAATCTTAAATTAAATTAAGAAAATTTTAAATATTTTATATGATTAAATTATCTTTATCTTTCATATTTTATTATATCTTATTTATTAAGTTAACTATTATTTTTATATTCTTATCTCTTCCGTATTTGAATATATAAATTTTTTTATTCATATTTTATCCTGATTTTAATTAAATATCTATTAAATATCATTAAGGAAATAGAGAAATCTAATTATTTTATCTTAATAATATATCTTCATTCTCAACATTAAATTTAATCATTTATATTGATTACAAAAATTATATATTCTATGAGTAATAAATTACTTATATTAAATTTTATAATAAATTTTTTTTATTAATTTATAATGTGCATAAAATATCGAATCATAGATTCATAGTCGTATATGGTACGACGAGTACAACTAGTATATATAAAAATAATGAGGTTTGGAGTCATTTCCTTGCGCCACCTCATCATTGTCCACATGTCGTTCCGAGAATGTGTCACGTCGGATTTGTCACATGTCATCACCATATTAATCCATATATTTTATTTCTAAAACATCATAAAAAATTATAATTTTTGGTTTGATAATATCTTAACAAAATAAAAAAGATAATTTTTCTTTTTTATCAATAATACACTTGAAAAATAAAAGTAAATATAATGCTAAAATGGAGAAGATATTATCAAACAAAAGTATAGAATATAGAATATAGAATATAATATCTAAGGAAAAAACTAAAAACAATATTTTGGAACCACGATCTCTAAATTATAGTTTTAATTAATTATTTTATAAATTAATTATCTTATGATCAAAAATTTTGGGAACCAATTTTATCACGTTATTAGTTTAAAATTTTATCTTTTGTACACATTATTATTATTTTTTATCAACATATATATATATCATAATTTTATTTGTAAATTTAATACTTTAGATATATATCTTACTATTATTTTTATTATTTTTATTTTGGAAACAAATCTTTGATAGTTTTTTGTTACTTTATTTTATTAGAGTGTTATCTTTTGAAAAATCCCTTATAAAAATATTTAAATATTTAAAATATTAAAAAATAAGGACACATATCTTTTATCTTTTAGCATGATATTTTTTTTCGAATTTCTTTATAGATAGATATATGTTGATTTTCTTTTACAATAAAAAATTAATGATAGTTTCTTTATAGATATATGTTGATTTTTTTAGAATAAAAAATACAAACAATATAGTATTTAATAATTAATAATATTTAGTAGTGTAGAAATATTAAAATATTTAATAGTCTACAAGTTAACGTATATATAAAGTAATAAAAATATATAGATAATATAATATTTATTCATATATAATATTTAGTTTATTTAGACACTAGAATAATTTTTGCACCACCATAAATTAAATTAATTATATTCTACCTATTTTTCATAAATAAATTATCTTTTTCTTTCATATTAAATTATATCTTATGTATGACAATAAATTATTAATTTTATCTGTTCCATATTTTAAAAGTATATATCTTTTTTTTATTCATATTTTATGTCCTTTTTTTAAATTAAACCTATTTTTTAAATATTGTTAAGGAAAATAAAAATTGTAAATTATTTTATGTGAATAATGTATCGTTATTCTCAACTTTAAACTTAATAATTTAAATTTGTTTTGTTTTATTTAACTCCAAAACAAAATAATTTTTGAACTTGATATAGACAACAAATTACTTAAATTAAATTTTATATTATATTTTTTTTATGAATATCATATTTATAATATGTCTAAAAAATATTGAGTCGTAGTCGTGTATGGTATGACAGGTAGAACTAGTTATATTCTACTTTAAAAAGCGTGGATAATTGTTACTGTTGGATTTGCTTTTGGATTTGATTGGAGAGAATAGAATTTGTTTGTTTTTTTGATAGAAACCACACACCTTCATTAAGCTAAATCAAGTTCAAGTACAACATAAAACTCAAGCGAAAAATAAAAATTACTAGAAACAAGAAAAGGTTCGCTAGGTCTCCATCGACTAAGCCAGTCTGCAGCCTTGTTTGCATCCCTTCAACAAAAAACCCAGCTGCAACATCGCCAAAGACGTTGTTTGGGAGAGCTCCTCCATTTGCTTTCTGGATTAGAGTCAATGAGTCCGATTCCACCAGAATTTTCTCAAGGCCGAGCTCTTCTGCAACTTGTAAACCCCATCGAGCAGCCTCAGCTTCTGCAACTTCTACCTCTGTCCCGAATTGAATCCTTCTAGCCCCTGCGAAGATAGTATTTTCATTTACATCCCTTCCAATAACACCAATTCCACCCACATTCTCTTTTACAACAGCATCCATATTTATCTTTATCCACCTTGCACGGGCTTTTCTCCAACTGATCTGCATATCCGAAGCTTCTGCAGGTGATTTTGGTAGATTCGTGTTGGCCTTTGTGAATTCTGTATAACAAGACAGACTGTTGTGGATTATATCTCCAACATCAGTTTCATGGTTAGACAATTTTAAACTTGTTTTTCAACATCAGTTTCATGGATGAGATGTCTAACCGTAAAAATCCAAATGATATGGATAATAATCTTGTAAGTTTTTTATCCAATATATCTTAAAACTTTATTTCCTTAAAAAAAAGATATGGATAATACTACATTACTACTTATATTGGAAAGACAATTTAAAACTTGTTTTTCAAGAAACAAATAAAAAAAAATTAAACTTGTGGAAGATTTAAAGTTCCAAAACATTAGAGTACGAAGATAAAAATCAGTTGAAAATAATATAGAATGAAAAAGGTTACTGGAATGACGTTAACAAAATCTAAACTTAAAATATACTTTTTTTTCTTTGGTAGGAATAAGAGGCGGTACTCTCCGACTCCTTAAAAGGGTGTTTAATTAATTAAAATAAAAGGGTTAAATAATGAGCAAACGAGAGATAGCCCAATCCCTTATACCTTATATTATTAAGTAAGCATAAACTTAAAATATACTTGCACACCACGGTTCATGTCCTAATACATACGGAGTACAAACTTATAAAAGGAAATAACCAAATAAGGATATGATGAGATAATACGGATAATCAAGCCTCCTCCTCCCTCTATAAAAGCCCCCCACCCTCTCGTTCCATCCAATCTCCTCAATTCTTCCTGTGTTGGATCTTCTCTCAATTCTTGAATTTCCCATCGAATTCAATTCTTTCTAAGAGCATAACATGGCAGCCACCAACAATGGATCTCAGATCGTCTGCTTCGGAGAGATGCTAATTGATTTCGTCCCAACCGTCTCCGGCGTTTCGCTAGCGGAGGCCCCAGGAGGTGCTCCGGCCAACGTGGCGATCGCCGTCTCCAGGCTCGGCGGAAAGGCGGCGTTCGTGGGTAAGCTTGGCGACGACGAGTTCGGCCACATGCTCGCTGCCATCCTGAAGGAGAACGGCGTCAACGGCGAGGGACTGAGGTTCGATAAGGGCGCGAGGACGGCGCTCGCCTTCGTCACGCTCAAGGCTGACGGAGAGAGGGAGTTCATGTTCTACCGGAACCCTAGCGCCGACATGCTTCTCACTCCCCAAGAGCTCAATCTCGATCTCATCAGATCCGTACGTTCTCAAATATCTCTTCTTGTTTTGTTAATTATGTTCGTGGCACACATTAAGAGTATCTTCATGGTACAGATTAAGAATAGTAATCTTGGTATTGTTTATTTTTAAAATTAATTCTAATTTGATTTTTCGAACCTATTAATTTATTTTAAATTAATTAATTTTTTTAAAAGGGTTCATTAGTTTCCTAATAAAGATTTAGCTCGCTTTTATAGTATAGTGTGTTTAACATATGCCTTGAGGCATAGGTTAGAAAAACCGATTTTAATTTAGGAAATAATTTGAAAAAAATTTGTAAAATTTTATTGTAGGTTCATGTGTACTCATTATTCCGATTCAACAAAAAAATAAGACTAAATAACCGAAAACCACCCTTATAATAAGGCATATTGCTACAAACCACCCGTTAAAATCAAAATTGTTGAAAACCACCCATATGAAGATTTCCGTTAGTAGAGAACCACCCACCTTAACAATTCTGTTAGATATTGATTTTAAAAAATAGCAATTTGTCTTTTTCCTATTATTATATCTAAAACTAATTAAATAACAAGAAATGTAAAAAGGAATGAATGAAAAAGGATCAAATTAAAATCTTTATTCTTCTCCACCTGCAATCTTCAAACCCAAAAAGAAAAGTTGAAAGAAAAAATTGGTTCAGAACTTCCACGATATTTAACCTGATATCTAAAACAATTGCGTTCAAGTCGGCGATCAAAACCAAAATCCTAAACTAATTTGGGTATTTGGTTAGTAAAAATCGGATCTACAAATATTATGGTTTTCTTAGATCTAAGAGAGATGAGGATAGATCTGGAGAGGTGATGGAGTGGGGGCTGTAGATCCGGGGAGATGAGGAGGATAGATATGAACAGGTGACGGAGGAGGGGTGGTAGTGATGCGACTAAGGCGACTGCACGAGGAGGCGAAGCAGCGGACACAAAACCAGGCTCGTGGCGCTCGATTTAAGCGGCGGAGGAGCATAGCAAGGCAACCAACATCGGGGATCCGGGATTATGGTGTTTGACGACTCGACGACGGTGAAGAGGTGGTGGGATAAATAGGGTGTTGGCGGTGAACATGTTGAAATAGTTGATTTTTTTTTGGCTAATTGAAGAAGATTACAAACAGGAATAAAAGCCGAGTAGTTTAGGATTTTTATTTTTATTTATTTTTCTTTTAAAATATAGTAAAAATAAAGGGGTAAAGTTGTAAATTCTTATATTTAACGGATAGTTAATGGAAGTTTGTGGGCAGGTGGTTGATTTGTAACGGAAAAATAGATAAGGGTGGTTTTTAACAATTTTAATTTTAAGGGGTGGTTTGTAGCAATGTGTCTTATTATAAGGGTGGTTTTCGTTAATTTGGCCAAAAAATAAACTCTTTAATTAGTTGCCATTGCGCATGTTCATCTCTACACGGTGCCTGTCCTTATTTCAAACTGATTCTTGTAATGCAATTTTTAGGTTTTGATTTTTGAATTTCTGATTCTAATTATTTTTTATATTGGGTTTTCATGCATATGTAACAGTCTAAAGTGTTCCATTACGGATCAATTAGCTTGATTGTGGAGCCATGTAGATCAGCCCACATAAAGGCAATGGAGGAAGCCAAGAAGGCCGGAGCATTGCTGTCATATGACCCTAACTTGAGGCTGCCTCTCTGGCCCTCGGAGAAGGAGGTGCGTGAGCAGATCATGAGCATCTGGGACAAGGCTGAGGTCATCAAGGTCAGCGACAACGAGCTCGAGTTCCTTACGGGTAGTGACAAGATTGATGACGAGTCATCAATGTCGTTGTGGCATCCCAACTTGAAGCTTCTCTTGGTCACTCTTGGCGACAAGGGCTGCAAATACTACACCAACAACTTTAAGGGATCCGTCCAAGCCTTCCATGTCAACGCGGTTGACACCACCGGTGCTGGTGACTCCTTTGTCGGCGCATTGCTCTCCAAGCTTGTCGATGACCACAAAATCCTCGAGGTGAATTTTTTTTAACTTTCTTCAATTCGGTTTCATTATTAATTAATTACTCTAGTCTTGGGGTAAAAGATCTAGTTACTGATCTTTATGTACTGAAAAATTGCAGGACGAAGCAAGACTAAGGGAGGTGTTGAAGTTTGCCAATGCTTGTGGCGCCATTACAACAACCAAGAAGGGGGCGATCCCGGCTCTTCCAACCGAAGCTCAAGTCCTCACCCTCATGAACAACAAGTAGAGACAACAAATATTTGATCTTCAGAATTTCCAACTAGTTACATTTGGTCTCTCTTAATTAACTAAATTGTTTTGTATAGATAGAAAAATATATAATTGTTTTATTTGTTTTATAAAATTTATTGGATGTATAAAAAGAATATTATAAGTTATTATAATATTTATTTAGAAAAATTCGATACTCAGTACTAATTTATTAAGTAATTGTACGTTAGGATTGGTATATGGCATCACCTATGCTTGTATCCCAAGTATATGGGAATTTCCGGTTATCTCCTTGGTTTCCCCTGCCCCTCGACCACACCATCCCATGATCACTCGACACTAAACAACCTCGACAAACCCTTGATCCGTACGAATGGCACTTTAACTTGGCCAAAACTCCATTGTTCCTCCACCTCCATCATACCTTCGGCTTACTCCAATGTCCTCGGGGTCAAATGGGTATTCAAAAACCAAACGACCTCCGACGGAACCGTTGAATGTCGGAAAGCTCATTTGGTAGCCAAAGGGTTTCACCAATTACATGGCATTGACTTCACCAATTACATGCAAAATTCCAACCCAGTTTCTACACCAACCGCTAGTTGAATCAAATATGTTTTTCTTGATTATTAATTTGTGCGGGAACGTGTCCAAACGAAAATTCTTCAACTAGCCTTCATCACCACTAAGGAGCAACTGGTGGACCTTTTAACAAAACCCCTTTCTACGTCACGACTCATGCTTCTCCGATCCAAACTTTGCTTAGACCAAAGCTCGGATCAAGGGGGCATATTGAGAGACATAACCGAAAATTCTCATATACTTGCAATACAAGCATAGGTGATGTTATAGACTGTTTTGGGCAGATTTAACACATAAATGTGTTACCTACTATAATGAGGGACACTCAACTAACAAGTAGTCCAAACGCGTTAAACTCTTAACCAAGATAGACTTCAAATAGAAATGCAAAAGAAAGTAGTAAATTTTGAAAATAAGAAGTAGCTCAATTGGATTGTAATGGCAACAAGATTGTAACAAAGCTTCACAAATTGCAAAATGGATTGACTGAGTAAGTATTGCTCTAATGAATAACACAAGGTTTGAAAGAATGAATATGAAATTTGCCGACTGAGAGTGTATTCTTTTGTGTCCCTTTGTTTCGTATCTAGACGTGCTTTTATAGTCATCCTCCACATCCTGACCATTGTGAGCTTAATGACTCGCCCTCAAATCCCGCAAATGTCGTTAACGCCATTAATGCCATGGTCGTTATTTAGAGATTATGCCGCTAGCCACAATCTTGCCGTTGTTTGAATATACGGTGATGCTAGTAATCATGCGCTTTGCTAATTTGGTCCACGGATTTGGGCCCAGTTTTGAAGAGCCCAACATAGACCAATCCTCACCCTACAGATGTCACCGGCCACTCTAGCAAATCTAGATTATGCTTGAGACCTCATGTGTCACTACATAATGTACATTCATCAATGAAATGAGTGCGCGGCATTTATGTAAACTCCATATCCTTTACAAATATTTCTATTCCTCGATCAGTTAAAAAGTCAATATTCAGATTTTGGAAAGGGTACATGTATATGATCGATCGAGTTGATGACATGAACTTGTAATTGGTTTTGGTAATCGATCGATCGATCTTACATATTGGACGCGGCTTCCATTCAATTAATTGGTGTATTAATTTTTAGCGATTAAAACAACGATTAATTAATCAGTACATGAGTATACATACGTACATATATATTATATATTAGCGTCCGTACAAGTAGAACATTTTTTATTCATCAAGAAGTAGTTAACGCGCGTAACAGAAGATCCAAATTAATTAACGAAATCATAAATGATGGATCAGGAGGAGGAGGAAGTGGAAGCAGCAGAAGCAATGGTGTCATGCGCGACGGAGCTTGAAGTAACCGATATTGGATTGGCCTCTAGCTCAACCATCATGCTTCCAAGTATGTCTTCTAGAACCTTCTTGAACTCCTCCTCCTTTACACCCTTTCCATCATCGTTGTTACACTTTATCTTCATCACGTTGTTTGTCACTTTGTCCAACTGCGCGCATATAATGTCCCACCATCATGTATGCATACATTATTAGGAAATGACATATATAAGATGGATAAAATAAACCATCAAATATAGGGTATGGAGTATGTACCTCCTCAATAGCACCGTATGGAGGCAACCCAGCCAGTGACGCCAACGCCGTGTGAAGATGTTCAGTTGAAATCTTGCCCTGCCCATCTCTAGGCAACGTCTCCAATGCATTGTTCAGTGCCTAGGAATGAAGATTAGAAGACAATTTCAATCCTAATATATCCACAAGGTGAAACTTGCATTATTATTAAAATGAATGCAATTCAACACGTACTTTGAATAATATATATATAATACCTTGTCAAGCTCAAACTTGTTACCCAAGAGCCTCTTAATAGCACTCCCATCAAAGATAGTCTCAGTATGAGCTACAATTACAGGCTGTTCCTTGAGATGCTCTGCTACTTTCTCCGCTACTCTCTTGAACTCCATCAAGAACGTTTCCTCCGACACCACTGGCTCTTGAGTTTCACTCCCCGGAAAAGCTTGCAAAGCCGGCTCCAAAATGTTACTCATAACCTAGATCCATACATTATGAACTTTCCTAAAAAATCTGAGTAGCTAAGCTAGATTTGAAGAAGAGCTGGCATTCATTATTGTTACCCATGAATCAGAAGGAGGAGGCAAGCCATGCTCAACTCCGAGTTTATGGAGAGCGCTGAGCATGGAATCATGAAGATTAGTAGCAGTGGTAGCAGTAGTAGTAACCGTGGTAGAAGTGCCGAATTCCATCTGTGAGAAGATAGACCTCATCTCAGTTTCGAAAGTAGGCCCGCTTATGAACTCTCGAAGATCTTCACCGTCTATGCGAAGTATAACGGTTGAATCTCGCTTAAGTCCGGTAGCCATGGTTATTGGGAGGGATATTTTGAACAACTTTCTTGAGCTTTATTGTAGATACATCTACTGGAAGAAACATGGACAGTACATTTCAATTAACGCAAAAGGCATACGGACATAAGTTAGTAGTCCTTTTTCACAATGCCTTTTATGGCAGGAATTAATCTAGAATGGGAGAAAGTTAAATTGCTATGGTATATGTTACAAGTAAGGAACTTGATATGACAAACCCTCAAATTATTATAGACGTACGTACCAACATGTGAATTGATACTTAAGGACCTTGATATCTATGGTAGACCCTGAAATCTCAAGCCCATATCAAACGAAAATGCTTACTAGGAAGCATTTTCGCAAGCATCATGGAGGGTGATGGTCAGTTGGAAAAATTGAACAAGAAGGTATTCGATAAAAGACAATGTTTATTCAGGCCATTAAATTGAGTAATATTTCTTCCAGACCAAAGGCTCAAAGGAGTGGAGTGTTTTGAAACCAATTCGTCAGATCTATTAACTATCACCTATGTCATTTAGAAACTCTACAGGGCAGTGTTTCCCATTTCCAGTTCTTAGGAAAACATGGGTAACATAGAACTCGCATACCATGTCTTAAAACTATGTTATAAACTCTACTTCATTTTTCATTCTATACCAAAAAACCACACGCATAGAGAAATAGGTCGCCATAAGTACTTGCTACAAGGTAAACCTTGACCAAGTGAAACAAGCTTGCTAAAAAATGATGTAATAGTAATTAATGATCCAAGATTATATAATACACAAAAGCTATATGTGAAACACTATGCTAACAAGGTACAAGAAATGGGGAGGGAATAAAGTTAGTGAAACCTGCGAGTTGTCACCAAGAGGAGAGAAGATGTGCAAGTGTTGATGAAGTGATCGATGGAGCGAGAGATGTTGAACAAAATTAAAAGGAAGATATTCGTGCACTGAACCAAGTTGGTATACATAGAAACATTATACACTTTTTATCCTTCCCAACCAAACTCATTTATATCACACCCATGTCATGCATAGTGCCATCCAACACCATGAATACGTAAATTTAATATGTCCAGTTCTCATCACCTAGCAACCTCCTTTTTGCCTTCTTGTTAAGTGATTCTCGTGACCATTTTCATCAGCTCCTCGTGTCCCATCTCTCCATTTTTTTTGTGTGTGTCTAGATCGACCTTAGGAGGGGATTCAATGCAATCAATGGTAACAGGATATTGTTTGATTTTACAAAATAAATAAAACATTGCATAGGAATAAATAATCTAGTAGATTGCAACCTTCTTACAAAAATTTTTGAAAAAAAAAAATTCAGGTAAGTGGGGCAAATAATATTAGATCCTCGGTCAATCAAAATACTATACTGAGACTTTGTGAAATATTTAGATCGATAATAAGTACGCAGCAATTGATAGTAATAATATTGAACAGATGGCTAGTTATTGTACCAAAGAAGTCTGACAAGCCAAAATGAATAGAACTGAAAACTTAAAAAACCACAACGCCGCTGACAAAACAACAATCATGATGACTCTAATAACAGCTAAAAACACCGCTACTTGAACAAGTACCTAAAACTCAGTTTACAAAGATTCCACCAGTTTTTCCTTTCAGGAAAGAAGAGCCTCCCACATGGGCCTACGTTCTGCTGCAGCATCACGCCTGATTGCCCCTTTGATTCCCTTAACAAGGAAAAACTATCCAAAACAACAATATGAATTAGAGTTCATTACAACTGAACATTGAGCATTACATGAATTCAATTTTGTAACAACAAAAAACTATCCAAGAAGAGTAAAATAGAAAGAGAGTTGATTAAAAGCAATTACAACTTTAAGCATTACATGACTTCAGTTGTCATTGCGAAACATTCTCTACAGATTTCCAGCTAAATCCTTTCACTAGATTTTCTAAGTAAATGCAATCAGGGAAAACCTTATTATTTTTATAAGGAGAGCATTAATTCAATTCATATTTTTTGATTAAAAATACAAAGATATTTAGCTGACACAAAAGGTTTTCCAAAGCAGAATTGAAGATCTTGGACAACCAGTCCCTCTACTTATGTATGTTATCATGAATCAAGCACATTAGATTATACACAAATAACCCAAAAGGAAATTTGTTAGGTTGACTTACTTGAGCTGCCACAATCAAGGGTATCCACTTCTTGCCTCTCTCATTTGGATTCGGTCCATCAATCAGCTTTTGGTCAACGAAAACAGCCTCACTTCCATTAGAAACAATGTCTATGATTGTTCCTACCAAATTGGATATCCACACAAGTCCATTTGGAAGAATCTGGGGTACAGTGCATGAGTAAGCTTCATTCAAATTAACTCCGAATATTTTACTAACTAAATAATGAGAATACAGATAACAGACAAGAATACACAGGTACCGACCTTCTCATCATTTTCATTCTTGTTGCATCTTCCACTATTCTCTACCAAAACAACAGGAAGAACTGATTCCTGATCAGGAATTTTAAGTAGAATCAATATTAGTTGAATCATCAGAAAAGGAAAAAGAAGATAACATCAAATCTTGAGATCAAATTCACAATCAACCGAGAATATAACACAATTCAATGTGTTTGAAACATTAGTATTTAAACTAGTTACTGTATTAATCCGTAGTAACATATAGTGAAGTCAATTCCTCTAGCCACAGCTAATTGAATGCAATAGTACAGTGAAATCACAAACTAGATTTAACTAGGAGGGTCTAATGACCCAGATCAAATCAGTATCAACAAGCCATCAATAGAGCTTGTTCTTAAATGGTTCTCATATATCCACCTTTAAGGTTTAAAAAAAATCCCTCCAATTGTGAATGATGCCGAACTAACAAGACAGCAAGAGATCAATGCAACTAAAAAATAAAGTCCCATGGAATGTAAATTTAAAAGGCCCAAAACCCCACAAAGGAATATAAAGAGTATGGGGAAAAAAAGCTGATGTAAACTTGCTTGTATAAGTGAATGAGTAGGCCAGGAAGTACATTGTTTTAGAGGCATGAATATTGAGAGCAAATAAAAGGACTTTTTTATTAAATAGCTCCAGCAAGAAGACGTGACTTACAACAGGCTCCTTCTTCTTTATTCCTGCAGCCTCAGTAACAACTTTCAAGATGGCCTCAGACCGTTTGTTGAAAAATTCTCCATAAGTCAATGCATCAGGCGGAGAGAGTTGTGCATGGGTCAGAACAATGGCAGCCCGCTGCCATATACCTTGGCCAAAACTGTCAGTTATCACCTTGATAATCTGTTTATCCAAATTATCAACTCTATATGCATCGAGTCGGTCCAGGTACAGCAGAACATCTATTTTCTTGTTCAAAAGAAACCTGCAACTCAACATCACATGAAAGTAAGTGTAAGCATTTCACTATCACAATTACAAGTTTGTAAATTGCATCCATTGCCATTCAGCCTAAGCACCTTTAGAGTATAATAACTTTTTTTTTATGCAGCTTGTCTACAAGCATAATAGGAGTGTGTGTGTTAAAAGTGCATAAACCAAGGCCCATTCTCAAAGCCAATCCTAGTCCTGTGAAATCCATTATACACTATTTCATCAAAGCCAGGAAGAAATAAAACAAGGACAAGACAAAGAGACAAAAAATATCAATAGGTCTGTTTAATAATTTAAGCAATTTCATCATTTAAGGAACTAATGCTAATAAAATCACTCCCCAAACCAGGAAGAAAAAGAAGAGAATAATACAAATTCCCAATAGATTAGTATCATAAGCATCCTCTAAATAAAAAAAAGCCAAGCAAATTCAAATAACCCAGTTAAACAGAAACTAATACTGCTACATACAAAATACATCATCAAGCTGAGTGAAGAGTCAACCTTTTAATTGCCTCAATTGCTCGGCTATTGACATATCCTTCTTCAACAAGGCCTGGAGTGTCAATGATGTTCAACGTAAACCCTGCCCTAGAGCGTGAAACCATGACAGGCCTAGGTGCTTCAGACTGAAAGAAACATGAGTAAAATTTTCAAACCGTCACAACTACATGAATATCAAAAAGCAAAATGCCAGCAGTTAATTTAGAGCAACAGTAAAATAATAGAAAAACGATATAATTTCACTAGACTTTCCTCTCTAAACCCATAAATTAGTGCTATGCTCATCTGATGATATGCAGCCTATAGCATACAGTACCAAATATGCACAAAGCCTTGATGGCATCCTTATTACATGATGCAAGCAATATACATACAGATATTGTTTTAAGAAGATAAACTAATGCTCACGAAAAGTAACCTTGTGCAATTGCAAATTAGAGGTGTCATACAATGACACAATATGAAATAATATAGCAAAACAATGCTATGGAGAAAATTTACACTTGATAAAGCGAAAAACAGATTTATTAACCTGAAAAGCACTGACAGCAACCACTCTTTCACCGACAATTGAATTAACAGTAGAAGATTTCCCAACTCCACCTTTGCCCATAACGAGAATCGTCAAGGTATCCACGTTCTGAATAAACAAAGAACTGAATTAAATACAAACATTTAAAGGAGATAGCAGACCAGAGAAAAAGTGTACCTCTTGTTTCAATTTGCCCAGTAGTTCGAGCAACTTAGTTTGCGTAGCGGCAGGAAACTGATTAATCCCGGTCCATTCTCGAACAAACTGTGCTGCCATTTCCAAACTTCAACCTGAAAATTGCAAAGCGGCGCCATATTTGGGTGCTTTCAGTAACCAATTGAAAGTAATGTGACAAAAATTAGGGTTATACACTACAAAAAACCTCCACGGTTTAAGAAAATAAGCTGTCTGAGAGAATTCATGATGGAACGCATAATTAAGAAGGGAGAAGGATTTTACAAATTTTCGTCCGGAGTATGGTGACGTGAAGAACTGAAGGAGGAAGGAAGACAGAGAGAAGAACTTCGATTGGTAAACCCCTTATCCCCTCTCTCTATCTCCCCCTCTCTCTTTTTGTGCGTATCGCAGAGACCTCGCGCACTGTGAAGCATACTTGCAAGGACGCCTTTCATTGGGCCTTGGAATTGGGCCTAATATTGGGCTGGATTCCAAAATTTTGATTTTTTTCCGGACTGTATCAAAGCTTGATACGGAAGCGGTCCAGTCGAGCTTGGGTGTTTTCGGGTCTGGTAGTCTCATCTGCCTAGCACAATTGTAAAGCAAAAATCAAGTCTTTGTAAAAACTAGTTATACCCGTCGTGCCACGCACGACTACGACTCGATTAAGTATGAACATATTTATTTTAATATAATGATACATAAATGATAACAAAATTATACACACATACGATAGTTTTTTATTTTTAGAATCAAATAAATTTCGAATTTTTGTAATTTTATAAATAAATGGAGAGAAATTATTTGAAAAAGATAAAGTAATATAAATAAAAGTTGAAATTTTAAAAATAAAGTTGGGAAAAAGTCAATGTGGTGGCTCAAAAAGATACAACTTTAATATATAGTTATAGACAGATTTTTTAACCAAAATTTAAATTCTAAAAAATCTTTTATATCATAAATGGATAAAAAGACATAGATAATGTAATTTTATATCATCTTATAATTTTTTGATTTTTTTTATCATAATTTGATTTAAGGAAGTTTTTATAGAAATAGATATATGGATAAAGATAATGTAATCAACGGAGTAATAATCAATTATATGCTCAGAATCTATCCTAATATTTAATATAGTTTATTTTATGCTAGATAGAATCTTTCAATATATATAAATTGTGAGAATGATATGTACGAAAAATCCTAGGTGGCACATGGTAAATTCCTATGTGGCAAATAGTTTATATTGTGATAGAAAAAATAACTTAAATAAATTATTATAAATAATATTCATCAATAATATTTTATCAAATATCTAATGCTTTTATTGTTTATTTTATTTTAGATATAATCTTTTTAAGTTAAATAAGTTATCATATCAAATATTTAACATTAATACTTAAGATTTAACATTAGATAACATCTTTATTATAGATAGAATCTTTCCTAGATTAATTTATCCTATTTCTATATTATCCTAAAATAATATAAACATATATAAATTCTCAAAATAAAAAATCCTATGTGGCAAAATCCTCGGTGGCTTAATGTGGGAACGACACGTAGGAAAATCCTAGGTGGCGCAACGTGGTGGCCTTATGCCTTGCGTCTTTTATATATATACATAGATTTGAGCCACTTGACAATTTTAAATATTTTTTATTTTTTCTAAAATACTTTCACTTACCCATTATCTTAAAAACCACCATCCATTAACAAATTAATATTTTGTAATTTTACTAAGAAAATAATTTAAAATTTTATAAGTTTTTAAACCACTTTCACCTTACACACTTTTTCCACTATTTCAAAAACCACCACTTAGTAACAAATTAATATTTTGTAATTCTTTACTATAAGAAGTGTGATTTAGTAGTGAAAAATGTGTTTGTAAATTTTTTTAAGGAACAAGTCGAAAATAATTAAAAATAATTTTTATATTAAACTCGTACAAGGTACATGAATAACACTAAAAAAGTGTGATTTAGTTGTGAAAAAGTATTGGGAAAAACTTTTTAGGAACAAGTCGAAATATTTTTTATAGAATAATTTTTATATTAAATCCGTACAAAGTACGGGGATAACACTAGTTACTCATTTCTACAATTCTTAAGACGATGAGTGTGAACTCTTGTAAGAGTAAACAGTTGCTGAAAGAACTTATAATTCCAAGCCCGCCGCCAACAACGAAGCAGCCAATTTGATAATAGTGAAATGGTCGTGCAAATCACGGTTATGCAAAAGAGTCTCAATAAACCTAAAGACTTGTAGTCTTAGGGAAGTAGGGGTCGGATCCACAGGGAGGTAGACTGTTTATTTTGTATGATTTCAATGTCAAATTAAATAACAAAAGGGGTTTGTGAATTAAGCTAATTACTAAGCATGCAAGACTTAACAAAACAATAAAATTGAGGTTTTTATCAAATTAAGGAAAAGCACTTAGTCAACCAAAGATCCACAGTCGTATGAAGAGTTGATCATCGATTTCACTCAATAACGCATGCACATGGAATTCCAATTCTTTTTCAAAGATAATTAATAGCACAACCAGATACTATTAATCATAACTAATTGAATGACCCTGAAACCATCAAGATTCAATTCAAAAGCAGCATTAAGAATAGGAATATAGGCAGGATACAATTCAAGCATAAAACAACAAGTTTTTATTCTAGAATGCAATTCAACTCTCTTCTGCAATAGACTAGCGCAACCAGATACTAGTACAATGCAGTTTGCTACTATGAAATAGAGAAACTCAACCAGTGGTTCTCTAGATCTAGCAATAAAGATTTAATAACAACAACCCTAGAAATTATTGAAATCAATCACATAAACAATTAAATCAAGAGAGTAAAATAATCTCATGCAATAGATAAAGAGTAGAAATCTCACAACTGAAAGTCAAAACGAAGCTTCATAATGTCTGACTAAGCAAAAAGGGCTTAGTTTTCCATGAAAGCGAAAAACTCCAAAGTCTCAAAAAGTAGAATGATAATAGATGAGAGGTGCAACTCTCATACCCCTAATATAAACGAGGTCTAAAAAAGTATATCCAAAAATACATAAATCTCGGAATAGAGCTGATAAAGAAAGAGCCAATTACAATATAACATGTGGCGCGTAACATAGAAATTGACCGTCAGAGGCGGCGGTCGCCGCCAACACTAGAACGCTGATCTTCGAATTATCTCCAATCCAGCTCTAAATCCCATAATAATGTACTTTTGGGTCATCTTCCTCCAAGTGGTACATAGTCTTAAAAACACCATAAATAAATGCTAAAACCCCTCCTAAATACACAACATAATTGTGCATATCATCTTTGGCAAAGTGTCCTTTCTTGAGGCACCTGTAGCAAGTGGCATCAGCAATGTCTCTATCTCGGTTGCTTGCTCGTAGTTCCTTCTTTCTCTGTTGGAGTTTCCTTTGAACTTTGCTTTCTTGTAGAAGTTTCTTAGTGCCTTTGTGACTAGCACTAGATCCTCATCTTCATCTTCCTCAGATTCTTCATCCAGTTCCTAGACAGACTTGAGCACTTTCTCCAGCTTGAGGGCTATTCCTCTTGTTTCCATCTATTGTTGCTTATCATCTTGTTTCCTCTTTTCATGACCAATGAGCTTACCAAAGACTAGGTGAAGCATCAAGTTCCTATTCTCAAGATTTTCCTTGAACATGGTTCGTTCATTTGCCCATTCTGATGTTAGCCCATTGACCAGTTGTTGCACCTTCATTTGTCGGAGGTTTCTTGCTTGGTGATAGCCAGGGCCGCCAACTTTGAGCAGAGGGACTCAAAATGTGATTGATAGCTATCGATCGATTCACCCATCGTCATTTTGAAGTTGAAGAACCCCCTTCTGGCGTTCATTTGGTGATATTCCCTCAGATCAGAACTTCCGACATGCATTTGCTGAATGGCTTCCCACATTTCCTTGGTTGTTTCCAAGTTAGCCACTCGATCACTGTCTTGCTCGCACATCGCGTTGTTGACGTACATCTTGGCCTTGTAGTTGACCTCCATGCATTGACATTCGGTAGGACCCCATTTGGACAGGTCGTTGATAGCGGTGATTTCGTCGTGCAACACGACTATGCAAAAGAATCCAAAATAACTAAGAACCGTAGTCTTTAGGAAGTCCGGGTCAAATCCACAGGGAGACAGATTGATCGTTTTGTATGAATTTTGTGTCAAACAAGTAACAAGGGGGTTATTGTATTTGTAACTAAATCTAAGAATGCAAAACTAACAAAGCAAAAAAAAGATTATGAATAATAATAATTAGGAAGACAGCTTAGGCAAATAAATATCCACAATCATATGATAAGTTGATCATTGATTTCACCTCAATATCACATGCAATGGATTTTCCAATTCTTTTTCAATTCTAACTAACATCACAACCAGATACTATTAGTTCTAACTAATTAAACAACCATAAAACCATCAATGATTCAGTTTAATAGCAGCATTAAGGATATGAATATAATAGGATACAATTCTAGCATAAAACAACCAGCTTTTACCCTAGAATATAAATCAAATCTCTTATGCATATGACTAGCACAACCAGATACTAGTACGATGCAGTTGCTACTTCAATCTAGAGATGCTCAACCAGTAACACTCTAGATCTAGCTAGATTTAATAACAACAAACCCTAGTTGATCAGGCTAGAAACCGTTGAAATAAATCATAAACATTCAAGCAAGCGATAAGATTAAATCCAAGCAATAGATAAGGAATTAGAAATCTCACAACTTTAATCAAAACTATGCTTCAATTGTCTGACTAAGCAAAGGGGTTTAGTTCTCCATAGAAAATATGAAAACTAGAATGAAAAGTATGAGAAAATAGAATTAGATAGATTGATAGATGAGAGGTGCAACTCTCAAAACCCTAATATATAAAAACTAGGTCTAAAACTATATCCAAAAATACAAATCTCGGAATAAAGCCGACATAGAAGAGCCAATCACAGCATAACACGTGGCGCGCAAGTGGATTCCGCAGCTGTCAAAGGCGGCAGGCGCCGCCTGACCGCCGCCAGCACCAGAACACAATCTTCAATTTGTCTTCAATCCAGCTTTAAATCCCAAATTAATGCATCTTCGAGTCTTCTTCTTCTAGGTGTATAAAGTCTTCAAAAGCACCTAAGAACATCATAAAATGTATGCTAAAACTCCTCCTAAATATACAACATAATCGTGTATATCAGTCGTTCCAAATACTTTTGTTGACCTCAAAATTCCCATGCTCTATGACGCACCATGCTTGGTAGTCATGACTCCTCATCCAGTCTCTCATCTTCAGCTGCTAGTTCTCGAAGAATCAAGCGATGAGTCTGGGAGGTTTGTTGTTCCCATGTCCAATCTTCGTGAGTTCCTGAGGCATCTTTTCTAATACCTGCAAAGACTAGCCAAGATCTAGAGCACTTGCTTTGATACCAATTGTTGGATCGTAGGTTAGTCTCAATCAATTATGGGAACTGTATCGAACAATTCCCACACGCAACGGAATAAACAGGTAAGCAGGTAAACGAAGTAATAGAGACAGTTCCTTATAGAGAAACCCCACAACGATCAACTAATCGCATAAGTAAATCTCTACCTCCCCTTAGAGGATTTTCGAATGAGTTTCCTTTTCTTTATTACTTAGTTCCCTTTAGGTTAGAAGGCAGAATACAAACTTCTCTGTTCCTACAAGGACTCCCTCCCTAGGCAACACTAATGTATTCTCTCGACCCTAACCCGGTGAACGCTCACAATCAAAGACAAACCAAAACTCAAACCTCTTCTGTCTCTTCTCTAGAGTTCCCCTAGACCTAGGAACTCTTTCTCTCTTTTACACTGTTGTCGAGATTAGCTCGCCACTGGGGACTTTTCATCTACTTTATGATCTTCACTTGAGTGGCTCTCTTGGCTCTTCTCTCTCAGTGTTTGGATTTGATGAATGTGAAAAGTAATCAGCATGGACACGTTGAAGGGTCTAAATAGGCGAAGTGATAAACCCTTATCCATTAGGGGTATTTGTCCAAAATACCCTTTTTGCCTTGCTCTCTAAGTATGATTCCTTAAGTTGACATGTGACCTCTGATTTGAATTTGAATTGTCAACTCTTGAATCAATCTGGACTATTGGATGGTCGTCTTCTTCCTGCTATGACTCTAAAAGTCTAAGACGCCCTTTTGTCCAGTTTGGACAGGATCCCTATAAATGCGCTGATATGTCGTTGTCACGCATGCACCAGTTCCCATCCAAAGGGAACTCTCATCTTCTCGATTCCCTTGACTTGGGAATTGTTGAGAGGGTTTTACTTGACAACAAATAAATTATAATCAAGACCCCATTGAGTAAAAGAGAGTCAGGTTCGTCCACGGGAGAAAGTCAGTATCAAGTTTTGTTCTTACTTAGAGCGCAAGTAATCAACAAAGATTTGGTTTTTATCAAGTAAGAGAGAAAGTTCTAAGGTTTTGGTATCCCCACAACAATAATTATGCATGAAAACACAAAGATCATGTTTTTATCACACAAAGTCGTCAACTTTCGTTACCTAAAGCAAGTAAATCACCCAACTTTCGTCCAATCAATAAACTTAACTATCTATCTCTTCTAATTCAACTAGGATTGATCCGTTTTCGCTTCAAAACCCTAATTGACTATTCTGATCGAAAGTTTTCGCTTTTGCTTCAACCATGAATGAGAAATTCCCTTTTCCGCTTTCGTTTTAAGGATAAAGAACAAAAGAATAGATTCATGCAATAAAAACAATCAAAACATGATCAAAAGCAAGCATACATAACCATTGTTGGGTTAACCCCAACCTTAGAGAGAGAAGACTACTCACAAATCATGTTTAAGCAACAACTAAATTAATTAAATAAAAGCTTACAATCGAATCCAAGACAAACTTGTTCTTCAAGAAACTCGTCTCTCTCCTCTCCTCTCTACTTGCTCTCTAATTTCTCTAACTTGCAAGATAAGAAAACTAAGGCTAGACAAAGATTTATATATAGAAAACTATTCTATCTATAAGAAAATAAATCTTCTAAAAGATATATCCCCTAAGGAAACTATCTAATAATAAAAAGATATGGGATATAATGCTTTAAATACGCCGACTCTACTGTCATACCGACACGGAAGCCTTGGTACCGACCCCGTCAGGATCGGTAGGATTTTCTGATTTCTTCGACTTTTTCATTTGTTGAACACCTCGTTACCGACCCTATGCACCTCGGTACCGACCCCTTCAGCTTGTAATTTAGCTCTTAACTGGGACGTCTCCCTCGTTATTGGGGTCGTTACACTCGTTCTTGATTTGATTCTTCTTCCTTAGGCTCGGTAATAGGTCTCTAAACTTCTTTTTTGGCTTTAAACTTGATCTTCACTTCATTCCATAAGTGCTCTCATTTGGTTTCTCATCTTCTCCTAAAATATGTTCCAAACAGCTCCAAAACCTATAAAAACACCACTAAAGCTTATGTAGACTCCATATCTTAAGGAAATACAAAATCCTACACAAATGACTCTAAACAAAATACAAAACTAAAGAAAAAGACTCAAACACATAAAAACACACCCTAAAAACATGACAAAAAAGACGGACATCAAAACACCCCATACTTAGACTTGCTTGACCTCAAGCAATCAACTAGACATCAATCAAAACCATCTTCACATTCTTCAAGACTTTTGCCCTCGTCAAAAAGCAACATCAAAGCACAAGTAGAAGAAATAGACAAGTGAATCTAATGTCATCACGCATATATAAGAAACCTCAAGCAAAAGCATTTAAAAATCCAACCTCACAAGGGTAATGTGTTTCACTCAACTCTTAAGTGTTTAGGCTTGGAATAAACACTCTCAACTCAATCCTATATGAAAAAACTACATAGTCATTGTTACTTATATCACCAAACTCTCCACCGGAGATGTCAAAACACATGAAAAATTATCAAAAGAACTTAGGCTCAATGAAAGACTTAAATAAAATATAAAAATATAAATATAAATAAATTCGTAAAAGATATCATGCCAAAAGATAAAATATATTTATACTTATTTTAAAATATTTTAAACTTGTTATCTTTAATTTTAGATAATTGTATAAGGAAGTTTTCAAATGATATTGTTATACTAAATAGATATATGTTTGATGTTAAAGATTGATTTAAATAGTTAAAGACGAATTTAATAGGAAAAATTAAAATATTAGTAATAAAAATTAGTTTTGTAAATATGAGGTTGGGCCAAAAACATTCTGGTGGCTCGAAAAGGTACAACTTTAATATATAGTTATAGATTGTGCTTTTAGAGCGTCGCCGTTTATACTGATGAACTACGTCGTCTTCCTTCAGCCAATTTTTTCTTTCTTGCTTTTAGAAGAACTACGCCGCCAGCTTCTGGTCTTTGGTCCGCCCAACCCCAATCCCGTCCCATTCTGCCCCCGTCCATCGCTGCTCACCTTCTTCTTTGTACATCGCTAGTGGTACTAAATCCGGTGAACGGTTATGCACCCCCTGCATCCGCGAGTGCTTCTTGCTGATGTCTACCACCCGAAAAAGCCTGCTGTGGTTCGCCTTCATCCTCTTTCCACCCTATTTGCATCTCTTGGTTTTCGTATTTTCTCTTTTAGAGTGGCCTGTTGTTTTCTGTAGGATATTGTGCTAGGTTTTGTGAATTGATCTATGAATATTATTTCTTGTAGATTAGGGTCTATTGATATATATTCCACTTGTGCTAGGTTGCGTCAATTCTCTTCCCCTGCCACATCGCTTGGTCAATTGGGCTCCAAACCCTCAATCGCAAAGCTCAGGGCGCAGATGGGTTTCCGCACGACGTCGTCTCGTACCTCCAAGCTCCTCTTTCGCCAGCTTTTCGACAAGGATTCTTCCACTTCCACTTACCTTCTTGCTGATGTCTACCACCCGGAAAAGCCTGTTGTGGTTCGCCTTCATCCTCTTTCCACCCTATTTGCATCTCTTGGCTTTCGTATTTGCTCATTTAGAGTGCCCCCACCCAACTGAAACCTGAAATTCCAGGAGCCTTGAACCATAACGATACCAATTGGGACTCCATTCTCGCTGATCTACCGATAAGTCACTTTCGACCTCGAGAACCATCAGTGTTTTTTGACTACTGGTAGGGATCATTGATTAAGAATAATGAAATGGGAGAATGTGAAAGAAAAGAAACGGTTGAGGTTGATGAGTTTAGAAGAAAATGGTTTCCAAGAAATCTAAAAATTGAAGAATTGACGGTTTACAATGAAAACTGGATGGAACGTGGGAAATAAAAGCATAATATCTAAAAAAGGCAGAATATTTTGACAGAAGAAGAAGGCTGGAAACCTAATTGCTTTAGGGAAATTCCTTTTGGTACCCATGTGATTTCGACTTTTCCTTTTGGTGCCCAAAAAAAATTCATATTCCTTTTGGTACCCCTGAGGTTTCGATTTTTTCCTTTCCATAACCAAAATAGACCCAAATCTCAAATTCCATCCAACATTTACATATTCCGTCAAAAAAACATTAAAAAAATAAAACTAAAATATGGGTATTCAAACCCAAATCTCAACCTACTCAACGTTCTTTCTCAACAAAGCTCACATTCTTTCTCCACCATTGTTGGGCGACACAACTCGGAAGACCGACGAGCACAAGAGGAGCGACGCACAAGGACGCTTATTGGTGAGGCCGAGGCCGAGAACCACACGTGGTGAGGTCGGATTCCGATTCCGGCGAGAAGGGTGCGAAAATCAGATGCTAATCTGGGCTTATCAGGTGTGATTCGGTGCGAAAATCTGGTACGAAATCCCAAAAAATCGACCTGATTCGGTATGTTTTATTTTCGATTTAGAGTTTTAATTACAGATACTCTCTTTGGCTAATCTGATTTAGCAAACAATTAGCATGAATCTGAGCAATGTATATCACTGATTTGAGAAATTAGAGTTGAAATCTGATCTGAACAAAAAATTATGGGGAGATATGGGGAAGATAAGGTAATCATACTAACCAATTAAAGCAATTAGGTTTCATGCGTTCTGCTTTTGCCACGTGTCCAAAATTTTCAATTTTTTTTTATTTTACCTTATTTTATTTCCCCTTTCCTTCCAAATCAAACCACGTTCTATCAATAACTGGTGAACTGCAAATAACTGTTGTTGTTCTCTCTCTCCTCGATTTAAAAAAATCTGAAACAGCACATCCACGTTTCAGAATCTAGATCCATTTTTTCTGGCATCACCCCTCTCTTCCTTTACTCCTTTCTTCTTCAACTGGTCGCTCGAATCTCTTTAATTTTTTGTTGGTATTGAATGGCTTTTGAAGGGGCTGCCATGGGAGAGAACAAGCCCTATTGAAGTTTCTACTGATTTCTCCAAAGTAAGCGTTTGAATTTATTAATTTTGAAATTGCCTTCAAAATATCCCAATTTCTTCTTTTAATCCCTAATTTCTCCAATTTTTGGCTTGGTTTTGCATGATTTTGAAGGGGTGGTTGTTGAAGTGAACAAGTATAAGGGGATGTTGTTCAAACTACGGCAAAAACTTTTGACTCGGGAGTGGGTAAGGACTTCATTCTCCTCGTCACTCTCTTCCTCTCTTTATCTCCAACTGCATAAACTCTACTCAATCTTTCTCTGAAGCTCCCCCAAAACCATCGTCATGGCCGGGAAGAGGAAAAGGAAGATTAATACATGAGTTGGATTTACCTTCCCTTCGATAAAATTGAATTGGGTTGCATTTCATTTCCTTAATTTCTATTTTTAGTGTTTGAGTTTTATGAGGGTTTGAAAGATAAAATTTAAGAGAGTTTTGCAGTGAGCATTGTTGTAAACTATTATCTATGTTTTCAATCAATTTTACGTCATTTCAATTCAAATATTTTGCTTGATTGTCCCTAATTGAAGGTTTTGACTAGAGTTGAGGTAGGATCATATCAAATTCACTTCCATTTAGACTTTTAGTCATAGTTGATTTTGATGGGGGTGAATACGGGGCACATTTAGGCCATTTAACTAAGATTTTTTTGGTGATTTTCAAGGTTCTTACATTGTTTTGTTTCATGAATTTTTTTTTGAGTAGGAAAGAATTCGGTTTACTAGACAAGCCCAGTAAAACCGAGAGGCCGTGACCGGCAGCCGAAAACTGGCTAAGAAGACTGAAACAAACAAATGACACACGTAAAGAAAGTACAACTACCGAAAAAAGGCACTATAACTAGTTGGATAAAGGGGAAAGTGAGGGGCTGAAGAGAATGACGCCTTCAACATTTGGGTCAAATCGGACAAACTAGGTAAGAGGTATGGACTACTAACGTTGGCTCCACCTGAATGAAGGATCTTCAGCGGTCACAAACGTCCTGGCGACCTCGCCAATCACAACACACCACATCCAATCCCAGAACCAAATCTCGAAGTGTACCAACCGTGCTTGAAACTAGACCAAGGGAAACCAACAAGTACGAAACCACCTGTCAAAGAAAACACAAATAACAAAAAACAAAAACCAACCACAAGATTGGGCCCAAGTCCAATAGGACACACACAAGGGCCCAAGCCCAAAGAAGGAACAAAAACAACCACAAGAAAACAAATGGACAAAAGTTATCCACGTAGCCACAAACAAGAAAGCGGCGGCCAAACATAGCACTTCCGCAAGAAACGTCGGCGGCCAAACTTCGCACTTCCGCAAGAAATGTCGGTGGCCAAAACCGCAGGAAATTGGTAAGTCGGAAAGCCAAATTCGCACTTCCGGATCCACCCGTACCGAACTTGCAATCGGGATTAAACTTATCGGTGGCTTTGGATAACGTTTTGTATGACAAGTGCTTCTGTCCATCTATTCCTAAATAGCTTCTGAACATCCACCATAGTACAAAATCAACTCCTAGACCACACAAATCCATTAAATTTCATGGTCGTATTCAATCAAGCTTCCACGTTATAAGCCTAATTTCAATCGAAAAACATGCGATGGCCAACAGAGGAGGAGAGTTGATCAGTCTAACACCCAAAAGTTTCATTTAACATTCAATATGTGATCGAAGTATAAAAGTTTTCAAAACTAAGGAAGATTGGCTTTCTCAGCCTTGGGGCGACGACTTTCTCAACCTTGGTGATATCCGCTTTTTAGGTAGGTTTTTGGTGTCTAGATAAATTAGATTTATTTGGTTAGTACTAGAGTTTTATATTTTTGAGTCTTTTTTCTTTAGTTTTCGTATTTCCTTGAGATTCGGAAGCTACGCATTTTTTGTGTCTTTTTGTAGGAGTTTTAGAGCTTGAAAGAAGAGTTTGGAGCATTATAAGAGAAGATTGAAGATTAAGAGCTCAAGTAAAGTTATTGAAGATCAAGTTTGAGCTTGGAAAGAGATAGAGGAATTCGTTAAAGGAACATAGGAAAAAGAATCGAGTCAAACGGAGTTGTAACGAATCTTCTACGCAAGTTTTACTCAAGGTTGTTCAAACAAGCCCTCAGGAACGACCCTATGAGGGTCGTGCACGACCCACTTTGGGTCGTGCATGGCACCGACTTTTGCCTTATTCCGAGATATTTTTTGATATATTCTATCTTTTATCTTAGGAAGTAGTTTTATCTTGTTTCCTAGTTTAATTAGGACTCCTTTTTCTCTATAAAAGGAGGTTAAACCCTTTAGTTTAGGGGGGGTTTCTAGTTTTTTCTTTTGGGACGTGTTTGGAGATTAAGAGGAAGACTTGGAAGACAAGTTGGAGAAATTTGTAAGACCTCTTTGTTTTTATTTGAATTTTCGGTTTGTCTTTATGATCATGTCTTCTTCTTCTTTCTCCATGAGTGAGTAGTCTTTTTAGATTCTAGGGTTGGGTGAAAACCCAACACAATCATGCATGTCTAAACTTGAATTCATGACTTGAATGCTTGAGGATCATATCTATCTATCTTGTGCTTAATTCCTTTGCGAAAGTTGAGGCAAATATCTTGCGATTAACCTAAAAGCGAAAGTGTAAAGTTGATTGCTTGATTAGATCTAATAGGATTATTTGCGACAGTTGATATTCCTAGGTTGAAAGATCGATAGAAAGTTGTTTAATTTGCGACAGTTGATTAAATAACTTGAATTGTTTGCGACATTTGACTTTTCTATGATCTAGATTGCATGATAGTTGTAAATTCTTGTTGAAAGCATGTATGATTGTTGTTGTGGTAGCCCTAGCCCTAGGATTGCCTTTTTATATTTGATTAAGTCTTGTTAAATTGCATCGATCTCGACCCACCTAAGGTCGTGCTCGATCCCTTGTGTGTTTGTGCCCTTTCGTGTTTGTTTTGCTTTTAGTAGTTATCGACTAATCTTCAACACTATTCTCATTCCCGTGGACGAACCTGACTCCACTATACTCAGCGGGGTCTTGAATATAAATTTATTTGTTCAAGAAACCCTTCAACACTTGGGGCGGCGGCTTTCTCAGCCGGATTGGCGTTGGCTTTCTCAACCAAAATCCAAAGAGAGTTCTAGAGAGAGGACAAAGAGCCTCTCTCTAAAGAACATCTTGACTAGCTTATGTTTCATGATTATTGATCAATTGTAAGTTTGTAGGGTTTTGCGATTTTTCTTTGAGTTGATTTCTATGGAGATGTATCTTGATGTGTTGTTATAATTTGGTAGGAGGCAATTTTGAGGATGTACAATGTCATTAGGATGCATCTAAATTGACTTCTGTGAATATCTTTGAGCACACTCATCAGATGGGCTTGTAGCATCCAATTTGATCATGTTGTTATACGGAGTATGATTTAGTTGGCCAGAACTCATATTTTAATAGGTGCGTTGCTTTGTCATTTTCTAGCAGCATTCATTTCCGGATTTCATTGTAGCGAAAATAGCAAGTGGCATAATAAATAAAAAAAGTGGTTTGAGTTTTAGACGCTGTTGTGACACACTTTACTATTGAAGTGAACTTCAAAATTCAATCAGTAGCCGCAAATAGGTATTGATAGCTCGCATATAGGAGTAGCTTAATTGCATGTTTTATATATGTTTTAGTTAGTTTTAGGTTAGTTTTTATGTAGTTTTTAGGTTTTTGTGTTATCGGGTATTATGCGCTGGTTTGCTCGGTTTTACAGGTTTTTAAGTTAAGGAGCAACAGCGGGGCGAGTACAGATGGATCATGGTGGTGATGGACGAGGCAAAGGAGCTAAGGAAGCTAGGACATGCTAGGAGAAGAGCCAAGACAAGGAAGAAGACAAGCCAAGCACAAGCCAAGTGCTCGGGTTGAAGCCGAGCAATGTGCCCGCGCAATCTCAACTGGCGAGTAAAAGCGCGGGATGGTAAAGAGAATGCGCGGCCGCGCTTTCTGGTGTCGAAGCCGCGCAATCGGGATTTTACACGGAGCAAGGGTTTTGGGCCGAGTTGTGCTATTGGGCTTTGGTTTTGATTTGTGGGCTTGTATGTCATCCGAGTATGGGTATTTAATATCACTTTTGAGGATATTTTTAGGAGCATATAAATACTTTATGTTAGTTTTTATTTTTCATAATTTTGGATCATACTTTTGGAGGCTAGGGTTTTTCTCTCAAGGAAGACTTTGAAACCTTTGTAAGTTTGATTTTATTTCAATTATGAATTGCTAATTTCTCTAGTGTTTGACTAGTTATTGAAGTCATGATTTGTATGTAGTTGTGAGATTTGATTGATTTTCAAAAAACTTGAATAGAAATTATTCCCTGTGCTTAATTGAATCAGAATTATTCTAGGGTTTTGTTAGATTAGCTACCTAATAGAATTTCTAGGTTAATTCACAACTGAATCTGATTAATTACCGGTTGGAGTTAATTTGATCAAGAGTAGACTTTAATTAATTTAGTACCGGTTGGACAAGTTGATTAGTGTAGGGAATAAATTCACAAGTCACTTAGATGTCTGGTTGCTCTGAGTTATTTGTTTCTATTGATAACTTGAATCGTCATGCTGTTGTTTAATTGAATTTAGAAGGTCTTCTAAATTGTTAAATAATTAGGGTTGCTAGACTGGTTGTTCTATCAACTATATATGAAGTTCGGGTTTTAATTCTTAGTAGGATCACTATCCACAATAGATTATTCAAGTGAGAAGAGAATCAAGAGAATCAATGATCAATGAACCAATATCATGATGGATCTAACTAGTTGAACACGTTTGTCTTTCATATATTCAAATCATCCTTGCATTCATATTTATTTCTATTTTTGCATAGTAGATTAGATAATCATTCTGAAAACCCCCATATTAGTTACTTGGCACCTAAGTAATTGCATAAATACACGAGTCTCTGTGGGATCGACTCTTACTTACCGCTCTACTGAGTTGGTTAAGCTAAGATTTCTTTAATAGGTATTAAGCGACCACTGAAAATACTTCATCAGGTATATATAAAAAAAACTCCCTAGGGAAAAAAAGAGAGCGTTCTTCTGGCAACTGTATTTTTGACAGTTATCGATCGTCTTTCGCCTCTCTCCGGTCACTGGCCGTGGGAGCTAGTGTTTCCCATCGTCATCGTGCGGAAGTCACCGGTTTTGTGTGTGTGTGTGTGGATCAGTTACATAGGTTTCGGAATGGAAGAGGGGATTAAAAGGGATTTGCATTTGACAGAGGAGGAATGTGTGGAGGTTGATGGATGTACTACAAAGGTTGATGAAGCACGCAATCAGAGCTCGACGGTGTTAGTGGGTACTTTACTCACAACTTGTCCTTTCAACTCTTATGCACTGAAAACTACCATGAAGGGGGCATGTAAGATTGGAAAAGGATTCGTCTGCAGGGAGTTGAGGAATAACTTGTTCTTGTTCAAATTTTCTACGGTTGAGGACAAGAACCGTGTGGTTGAGGGGAGTCCTTGGACTTTTGATAGGGCTCTTCTTGCACTAAAGGAACCAGGTTTAGAGTAACCGTCTCGCATCAAAATCACTCAAACTGCCTTCTGGATCAGAGTTTATGACCTTCCTCTGGATGCTATGAATGTGAAGACAACGGAAGTGATTGGCAAAGTGTTTGGTGGTGTTATCAAAGTTGATGAGGCAGAGTTCCTGAGTTGCTCTCGTTTTCTTCGGCTGCGAGTGATGATTGATCTGACTAAACCATTGCATAGAGGCTTGATGATGAAACTGGGAGGACATCGGTTATGGGTCGACATCCGCTACGAGCGGTTGCCTAATTTCTGTTATGTCTGTGGAGTGTTAGGCATGTTGAGGCAGATTATGAAGACATAGATGCAAAAGAGATTCACGGAGAGTTTGGAGACTGGCTTAGGGCATCTCCGATAAAGCTTGTACAAGAGAGAGAGCTTGTTGAACGAGAGAAGGAAAAAGAGATATTAAAGGGTAGAAGTCAAGGGAAATTGAATGAAGATAAGGAGGCGCCAAAGCAACGCAAACCATTACTGGCGTTGCTTGAGAGCTCTATGAAGGACATTGAAAATGATGCTCCTGGTGAGAATTCTGACAACGCAGTGGTTGGTTTGGGAGTAGAAGCCCTTTCGTTAAATGAAAAGGAAGCAGTAACAATTGACAAACTGACAGATCAGAAGCAGAAAGATCAAAATAAGCAGGTCGTTTCAACTGAAAATCAGGGTGGCTTGTCGAGTGTGCAAAAAGCAAGTGAACATGTGCAGACGAAAGATGACAGAGCTAATGCTGATAAAAATAAGGGGAAGCATGAGGAGAAACCCGACGAGCCAAAGAAAAAGGTTGGAAGCGTAGGGCAGGAATGGATAACAAAGCGGAGCAAAAGAGCAGTGCTCAACTGTCCAAACGAAAAGAGCAAGAGGATCCAATGCAGGTTGATGGCCAAGGCGATGACAAAAAAACAAAAAATGATATCGGCGGGAGGGACGGGGAGTCCCTCTTGCCGAACATTATGAATCTATTGAGCTACAATTGTCGGGGACTGGGGACGGCCCGTGCAATTGGAAACAAAGTATGACCAGAAGAAAATGGATGAAGTTAGGTTGAAGCTGGGTTTTAATGGTTGTTTTGTAGTGAATTGTATAGGCAAATCCGGTGGCCTATGCTTAATGTGGGAGGAAGGATTGAAGGTCAGTGTTAGGACTTTGACAAGACATCATATTGATGCTGATGTGGAAGAGGTTAAAGAGGCAAAAGAGTGGCACTTTACAAGATTTTATGGCTGGCCGGCAAATGAGGAGAAACATTTATCTTGGAAACTTTTATCAAGGTTAGCAGAAGACCCTCATGAGGCTTGGTTGTGTGTTGGTGATTTTAATCAGATTTTACGACGAGATGAGAAGGATGGAGGGGTTGAAACGAGCTGGGCAGAAATGATGAATTTCAGTCAGGCAATCGATGTGTGTGGTTTTGTGGAATTACCTTGGTCTGGCCCCAGGTACACGTGGGACAATGGTAGGATCGGCTCTGAGTTCATTCAAGAACAACTCGATCGTGGGCTTGCAAATGAGAAGTGGTTTGAAATTTTTCGAATGGCGTTGAAAGACATGTCGAGCGTTTTAGATCAGACCATCTTCCAATTTTGGTTGACTCGTTTCGCTGTATTGATGGTGATAATGAGCAGAGTAAAGGCCCACTCTTGTTTTGCTTCGAAGCCATGTGGGTCCAACACGAGGGGTGTGAAGTTGTTGTTGGAAACTCGTGGAGAAATTCCTGCATAACTAGCAGTTCAGAGGGCGTCCTAAGAAAGCTACAACGGTGTGCAGAGGAGTTGACAAATTGGAACAGGGATGAGTTTGGTAATATTTTTGCACAACTGAATGAAATTCGAGAAGAGCTCAGACGCCTTAATAAGATGGGCATGCGAGGTCAGTGGGTTCAAAAGAGAAGGGCACTTGAAAGTAAAGAGCGAGAACTTATGGCGAAGAAAGAATTATTATGATATCAACGTGCAAAAGCAAATGAGCTTAAGTGGGGTGATATGAATTTAACATTCTTCCATAAAAAAGCGAATGGACGACGTAAAAGAAATCGTTTGAGACGTCTTGTTGTTGATGATGGGATGGAGTGGCGTAGTGGTGCTAATATGAAAAGAGTGGCGGTGGAGTATTTCCAAAACCTATTTAAAACTGATCTTACTACACATATTCTACCGGCTCCTCAAGGACTTTCGCCGCTTATGACGGATGAAGACAACTTGATGCTCACGCGTCCATTTTCAGGAGGAGAGGTACGATTTGCTCTTTTTTCAATGCACTCTACTAAATCCCCGGGTCCAGATGGTATGTCGGTGTTGTTCTTCCAACAACATTGGCATATTGTCGGACCCGAGGTAATCTCTTTTGTTTTAAATATTCTAAATGGAGCTCCCTTTACCGAGCGGATTAATCATAATTTTATCTCTTTGATTCCAAAAGTTATTGACCTGTTTCGAATGAAGGATTTACATCCCATTAGTTTATGCAATGTTCTATACAAGATCATCTCCAAGGTTCTGGCGAATAGGTTAAAACATGTCCTGCACAAAGTCATATCTCCACCTCAAAGCGCGTTTGTTCCAGGAAGGCTGATTACGGACAATGTGCTGGCTGCGTTTGAGTTGTTTCATTTCATGAAAATAAAAAAGACTGGTAAGAAAGGGTTTATGGTGCTCAAACTCGATATGGCTAAGGCATATGATCGTGTGGAATGGAATATCCTTGAACAAAGTATGAGATGTCTCGGGCTGAACGAGAGTTGGATTAGCTTACTGATGCGGTGTGTGTCCTCGGTTTCGTTTTCAGTGCTGATTGGTGGGCGACCGTCAAATGAGTTTGTTCCGGCTCGTGGACTAAGGCAGGGCGATCCACTTTCTCCGTATCTCTTTCTTTTTGTGGTTGAGGGTTTTTCAGCATTAATTCGACAAAGAGAGGAAGAGGGTCGAATCCATGGTTTGCGGATTGCTAGAGCAGCACCAACGGTCTCACATTTATTCTTCGCAGATGATAGCATAGTGTTTACTCAGGCTACTTGTCAACAAGCATGAGAGTTAGTGAATATCCTCCAGGTTTACGGAGCAGCTTCAGGCCAACAAGTTAATCTGAGCAAATCAGAGTTGTCATTTAGTAAGAATGTAAGTCGGGATCAACGGGATGCTTTGGAAGAAATTCTACAGGTCCAGGAAGTGGAGAAACATGAACGCTACTTAGGGCTTCCCACTATGGTTAGAAAATCTAAGAAGGTGATATTTGATCATGTACGAGAACGGGTGTGGAAAAAACTGAAGGGATGGAAGTCGAATTCTCTATCAAGAGTGGGGAAGGAGATTTTAATAAAAGCAGTAATTCAGGCTATTCCAATGTATACTATGTCATGTTTTCTTCTCCCTAGCAGCGTTATTAAAGATATTGAACAACTCATGTGTAATTTCTTGTGGGGAGAGCAAGAGTCAAAGAAGAAGTATACTTGGATGGCTTGGAGGAAGTTGTGTAAACCGAAGACGGAAGGAGGATTAGGATTTCGTGAGATGGAGAGTTTTAATTTGGCTCTACTAGCAAAGCAAGGATGGCGTTTGATAAATGAGCCTTCTTCTCTGATAGCTCGTTTATTGAAAGCTAAATATTATCCTAGAACTTCTTTCCTTAATGCCTCACTTAGGTATAACCCTAGTTACTACTGGAGAAGTATAATGAAAGGTAGAGATGTTTTATTGGAAGGGTTAGTGTGGCAAGTTGGCAATGGCTCTTCTATACGTGTTTGGCATGATCCCTGGTTACCAAGGCCTGTGTTTTTCAAGCCAATTGGGAACTTTTTCGGTGCTGAAGATGAACTGACTGTTGCAAACCTTATTGACTGGAATACAAGTGTTTGGTTGGAGGACAAAATTCGTGATCTGTTTTTGCCTGAGGATGCTGAGGTCATTTTATCCATTCACTTGATTGATACACCAATGGAAGACCGATTGTTCTGGTTTTATACGTCTAATGGCATATTCACAGTAAAATCAGCATATCATGTCCTTCAGGAGAAAAAGAGGTCTCAATCTGGCAGAGGAGAGTCGACTGATGCATCTTCTAGTGCCAATTTGTGGATTAAGTTATGGAGGATCCAAGTGCCTCTAAGAGTTCGAACGTTTCTATGGCAAGCTGCGTATGATATACTACCCTGCAAAAGCAACTTGTGTAGGCGCCATATTTTGCAGGAATCTTGTTGTGAAATTTATGGAAAGACGGAAACAGTGATGCACACTTTATGGGGCTGTAGAACTCCAAATCTTGTATGGGACCGTTTTCCGCTGATTATTGATTTGGGCGATACAACTACATCGTTTATGGACTGGGTGGCAAGAGTGTGTGATCTTTCACAGTATGAACAACAATTGTGGGCTTGTGTTTGTTGGGGTATTTGGAAGTCAAGAAATCACATGTTGTTTGCTGCAGGACATCAGGATGCAGGGGAAATTGTAACCGATTGTATTCTGCTGATTGAAGAATTCCAGCAATACATGATCACGGAAAATCACGGTATTGGATATCAGGAGATCTCTAGCTCCAAATGGGTTATGCCTCAACAGGGACGAGTTAAGATAAATGTGGACGCATCAGTGATGGGCACACAATGTGGAGTTGGGGTAATTGGCCGAAACAATGTGGGAGATGTGATCTTTGCTGGATCGAAGTGCATTCAAAGAGGAACTCTTGTGGATGTTGCTGAAGCTGAAGCGGCTTTATGGGGCCTTCGACTGGGCTACTCTATTGGGCTGGATCGAATTGAGCTTGAATCAGACTCTTTAAAGGTGGTCAGGCTTGCCAAGAAGGCGGACCTTCCACTTACTGTCTTTGGAAATATCATGGCTCTTGTGATTGAACAAAGCCAGTTGTTTGATCATTGCTGCTGGTGCCATTGCAAAAGGGAGGCAAATCATACAGCTGTCTGGCTAAGCAAATGGCGCCTGAAAAAACCGTTCTTTGTTTCGTCAAATTTCTATTTTCCGTTTGAGTTTTTATGATGTACTGAATGCTGATTTGGTTTAATTTAAAGGTGTGTTTCTATCAAAATTCAAAAAAAATAAAATAACAAGTGACATCAAATTAAGCTTATCTCACTTCCTCTCACAAATCATTTCTTTTTATATATTATATATAGATATATAGATATACTAATATTCTTTTTATTTAGTTTCTCTGTTTTAAATTTTATCAAAAACATTATTAATTTTATATTATCTTCATGACCTCAATCAATATTTTATTTTTCTTTTTTATTGTAGATTCCCTTTCTATATCTTTTATCAAACAAATATTTGATCTTTAATTCTATAATGTTTTTTTTAATTCTCCACGATTTCTATAATAACCACTTCATCTATATATTTTCCCTACGATTAGTTTGGATACTCCTTTATCATCTTTCCGTTTCTTTTAATTTATATATTACATATATCTTTTTTTTAAAATTTTGAACAAATTTAACCCAAAAGCATTTTGGGCCACCCTATTTAGGCCCTTGTTAAGCTCTCTTATTAAATTAGCTTTTTGTTAAGTATATAAGGCTTAAATGATTTTTTTATTCTTTTTCCCTCTCTCTCGTGCGTGCATGCGCTCTCTCTCGTGTTCTTCTCCCCTCCACTCTTGCAAAAACCAAAGCCGATTCTCAACTGCAAAAAACGGTTCAAGGACGTCGATTTCAAGTCGGAATTCATTGTGCAATTTGTCTTTGAAGTTGATTTGAAGTTCGTTCTCGAGATTCTGGTGTTTTGTGCAACTAGGTTTCGTTTTGTGATCGTCCACAAGCCTCTGCTTCAGGTTAGGGTTTTTTGTTTGTGTGATCATTGAATTTTGTTCGATCTTCTTCGATTTTGTGTTTGGATTTTGCTTTATGCTTTGCTTTTTCGATTTGTTTGTCAATTCGAAGATGAGTTGCATGTGATGATAGTAATGACATGTTTTGGTTCGTTTGATGCCATTGTTTTCGTTCTTGTGTATTTTGTGTTTCAATTCTTTTTTTTTTTGTTTTGCATTGTTAATCTAGTTTGGATGTTGTGAAGTCAAATTCTCCATTTCGAGATTATGATGAATAGTGATGACAGATTGTAACTATTCTTATGGCATTACATTTTTGTGATGACATATTATAACTATGGTTAGAGCATTACCTTTCCCGATTATTTGTGATGATGGTAACATATTCATGCAATATGTTGTTTATTTTGGTGTGCATGTTGTGTACGTTGTGATTATAGTTGTTTGTGATGACAGTTGAGACATGTTGTATTTGCTTGTGATGACAGCGGCTTTTTCTTATGTCTAGGGGTTGTGATGATAGTTGTTGCTATTGATGATAGTATATTGATTATAATTGTGTTTTATTGACATTAGTGATGACAGACTTTTTCTTATGTTTAGGGGTTGTGATGATAATTGTTTGTGATGACAATTGCCTTTTCTTATGTTTATCTGTTGTGATGACAGTGTTGCTATTGATGATAATATATTGTTTCTAATTGTGTTACAGTGACATATTAGTGATGACAAAGTGTTTACTTGAGAGTTGAGACATCTGGTATTTTTGCTTTGTGATGATAGTTGTTTGTGACGACAATACCTCTTTCTTATGTTTCTCAGTTGTGATGACACTTGTTTAATATTGATGATAGTATATTCATTATAATTGTGTTTTATTGACATTAGTGATGACAAAGACTTTTTCTTATGTTTAGGGGTTGTGATGATAATTGTTTGTGATGACAGTTGCCTTTTCTTATGTTTATCTGTTGTGATGACAGTGTTGCTATTGATGATAATATATTGTTTCTAATTGTGTTACAGTGACATATTAGTGATGACAAAGTGTTTACTTGAGAGTTGAGACATGTGTTATTTTTGCTTTGTGATGAGTGTCTCTTTCTTATGTTTCTCAGTTGTGATGACACTTGTTTAATATTGATGATAGTATATTCACTATAATTGTTTTTTGGAGACATTTAGTGATGACATTGCTTTTTTGCTGACAATTTTAAAGATGGATGTCAAAGTGTTTACTTGTGAGTTTAGACATGGTTTTTTGGTTGTGATGACAAATTTTAATCAAGTCTTTTGTTTTCCAGGATAAAGAATGGAGCCTAAGCAATTGCAATATATGGTACCTGTATCAAAACGATATAAAGGAAGAGCAAACCAGTATCACACTACAGATGTTTTTCACCCCATCAAGTGTCATCTTACATCTGATGAGTTTAGTAGGTTAGGTGTTGAAAGGGGTTTACCTTGATCCTAACAAGCAAATAGATTTATAGATCAAGACCCCGCTGAGTACAGGGAGGTCAGGTTCGTCCACGGAAATTAGAAGAATCTAAGCTTAGTAATTAATCTAACAAAAATAAACAAAACAAAGCAAAACACACACACAGCAGGTGCTCGGCATCGACCCACACAAGGTCGTCTCCGACCAACACACGACACAAAAACACCGGAAAAACTGGGAAGGCCTGAGAGCACGGTACCGACCTAAATGGGGTCGTCACCGACCTATCCGAGTAACAAATAAACTCCGAAAAATCAAACTAAAAGAGATCTAGAGCAAAGGATTCGCCACAACAAGCTATGCATGCAAACATGAATCAAAATCAACCCACAATAATCTCATGAATGACTTTTTCCATGAATATTCAAGCATAAATCTCAACTTTCGTAAAAGATCTAAACTTGCAATCCTACTTGTTATCAAAGGTTTTAACTTTCGCTACAACCCCAAATATTATTCAAATTCACAATTCAATCTTTCAATTCAATCACGAACATGCCTCAACTTTCATCAAGGAATCGATAACAAACAAGAGGATAAAGGATAGAGATTAAAAAGAGTGGTATAATCAAAGATTCATGCTTTAATCATGCACAACTCGTCGGGTTTCACCCCAACCCTAGAAAAATAGACTACTCACGATCCATGGCACAATCATCAATAAATAAAAGAGAAGACATAATTCAAAACCAAACAAACTGCAATTGAAAAGACAACTTACAAATCTCAAGCAAACCTCCAAGTCTCTCTTAAAATTGTCCAAGAGCTTGGAATAAGAGTTAATCCTAGAAAACCAACTTGAAAGCTTGTTCCGTCTCTTGCTTCCCAAAAAACGTCTTCTCCAAAAAGCGTCCCCCTTAATTTAACCCTAAAAGAACCTTATATAGTGGTAGGAATGTCTTCATAAGGAAACTAAATTCTATCTTAAAAAGCCCATAAATAAAACATTTACTAAAACCTAACTTAAGGCGCAAGTATATTTCCGCTAGACACGGAGGCGCTCGGTACCGACCCAGAGTGGGTCGTCACCGACCTCATCAGCACTTGGTTTTCTTCACTTCTTTGCCCGAAACTTGCTCCAAAGCTTGGTTCTTCTTCAATGTTCCTTCTTTAATCGCTCTTGGTCTTCTAAGACTTCCTTTAGCTCCTTTTTAAAGCATCTTCATCTTGCAAACTTCACCTTGGAATCATTAAACCTTCAATTGCAACGACTCTCGGCCTTCTATCAACATCACCACAAGTCATTCTAACGTCACCTCCTAGAAAGCTTGAAAAACCAGGATATCTCCTCCTCAACGCTTCAAATACCTACAAAAACAACAAACAAGCGCAAACGACTCCAACTCTCCGAAGAGGGTAGGAGTTATATGTAAAACAACACAATAAACCTAGAAAAGACTCAACCTAGCTATAAAACTACCCACAAAAATCAACTAAAAAGTACGACATCATTAGGTCAGGGGTGCTTTGGTGCAGTGTTAAAGTTAGATGATACTATACCACTTCGTTACAAACTTATGCATTATGTCATCATGTGTGAGTTAAAAACTTCAAATAAGCATGAGATGTGGTTTAGAATAGGGGTAATGTGTGTCGTTATTCTTTGATGGACTTCGCTGCTGTCACTGGTTTGAATTGTGAGAATTCAGGTGATGTTGATATCCCTAAAGTTGACCTCGTAGATGTCGTAGGTGTGGATAAGTGTGATTTGGATCATTTACAGTCTGTTTTTATAAAAGAAAAAGATCGTTCCAGGAAGTTTAAACTTGCACACCTGTTGATCCTTAAGGTTCCTATAGATCCAATTAATATTGCTCTTTCAAGTGATTTGGAGAAATTTTATGCTTATCCTTGGGGTAGATTATCCTATAACGCTTTGCTCGATGGCTTGTTGCATGTGAATCGTACCCAACGTGACCCGAGATGATGAAAAAGCCAAACTATATACCTAGCTTCAATGTGTTTGGATATCCTTTTGGATTTATGGTAATGTGTTGATATATTTTTTGATTTATTTTTTGATGTTAATTGCATCTGCAATGGTTTTTTAGTGTTTCTTTTTTTTGTGTGTTGTTATAGTTGTGGATTGTGGAGTCTTTTCCAGCTTTTCGAGGCATTTGTCATCTTGCTAAGGTAAAAATGAAGTTCCTTATATGTTGCGTTGGCGTAGCACTTCACCTCAACTTGTTGGTTGGAAAGCAATTTGTGATGTTGGGGACAAGAAACTGGTATGTTAATTTGTTTTATTTTGATGACAGCTGAATTTGATGACAGTTGTAACTTGTAGAGTTTATTTGATCATAGTTTAATTTGTTTTATTTTGATGACAGGAATGTTTGTATCCCTTGTACTCAGAATATGCTGCATGCATCACATGTGACTATCCCGATGAGGTTGTTGACCCTATGTACAATGATCTTGTGAAAAGGATTATACTGAAGCAAAAGGTGAATGAAGGTGAAGGATCTGAGTCTGATACGGAGGATGAACTTGCTGATTTTGTAATTGCTCCACGAGATGCAGTTATTGAAAAAGCTAATGTTGGTGGTAAGAGGAAGATTGGATGTACAGACGCAAAGGCTAAAGGGGTAGGAAAAAGGAATCTGAAGAGAAACCGAAAGAGCGCTCTGAAATTTTGAAGAGGGAAGGTAGGAGATTACAACTTCCTAGAGCGGCTAAAACTAAGGTTGATGACAATATGAATAAGATTTCGAGGATTGGAAATGATCAAAGGAGCCCGAAGGATTCGAAGGGTTCAAAGGATTCGGGCGTGAGTGGTCGAAAGACTCGTGTCAACAATGTGCCTGAGATTATTGAAAAATGTGAGAGGACAAAGTTGAAGGAAGATTCTAATGAAGATGTAGAGAAGGACTTTCCAGAGAAGACGGATGTGGATGACAATGAAACTGATTTTGAAGTTGCTAGGATTTTGTCAATGACCAAGGAGAAGGTGAAATTTGATGAAGTTGATGAGGATCCAGTTTCTTCCAAGGGAAAGGAGAAGGCAGAAGAATACAATAAAAAGGAAGAGCCAGCTTAGGTTACGTCTTTGAGGGAAAGTATGTGTTCCTTGCAAGATGATATGATTAGAATGATGAAAACTCTTCAGAGTCAAGTGCAGCGTGTTGAGATGCAAGTTTTGAAAGTTAACAGCAGGGTTGATAGAATTGAAAAGAAACTGAAATCTAAAGACCAAGATTCTGTTTCTAATGATAACAGTGATGAGATTCGCATTATGAGTTTGGAACCAGTGAGAGAAAGTGATTGCAAAGGCATTGAGTCTTTGAGGTTGTCCCCTGATGATGACATTTCTGTTAAAGATGGAGGTGAATGTATGAATTTGCAGTTGATAAAGTATGTTCCACTAGATATAATTCCAAGGCAAGAGCAAGGCAACTGAGTTGGTTGAGCCTGTGAAAGATGGTCAAGAGCAAGGGAACAGAGTTGTTGAAGGTGAAGTTGGTGTAGAAGAGCAAGGTGGTGATGACAAAGATGTTAATGAGAATGAACCAACGAAGGATCAAGTAGGTGGTGATGACAGGGAAGTTAATCATGAAGAAGCAGTTGTGGATAAAGCAGGGGTTGATGACAGAGAAGATGTTGATGAACCTGTCAAAGATCAAGCAGAGGTTGATGACAGAATTGATGACCCAGGTGAGTTAGGTTCAAGTTTTTTTTCTGTCTCCTCAAATGAGTTAGGTTTTGACATGTGTGGACTTTTACAAGATGTAATGGATAATTGTTCTCAACTTACTGAGCATGGACATTTGTTTGGTTCTTTGTTTCAAGCTTCAAAAGAAGGCGCAACCTTTGAGATTGATGAAATTTTTCATAATCCAACGGTTTAATCTGATGATGATGCAAAGGAAACGGTTGAACTTAGGAGGTCTACCAGATTTTTGAAGCCAGGTGCTTCAACCACAATTCTATATATTGTTGAGAAGGATAAGAAGTTAAAGAAAAAGATGGTTGCTTCATTACCTAAGGCTTCAAAGCATTCCTTTTATGGAGATGATGTTCGTAAACCATTTTACGATTGGTATAATAACGGGTATGTTATTTATTAGTTATGTTATCTATTTTTTTATGATGATAGTTTGCGATGATAGTAGTGTTTTGACAGTTTTTGTGATGATAGTATTGCGATGATAGTATGTTTATAATGCTCTAATGACAGGCTTTTTGTGTTGATTGCATTGTGATGACAGTAATGTGATGATGATGATGTTGACTGCATGTTTACAATACTCTGATGACAGTCTCTTTTTTGTGTTAGTGATAAAAATGCTAATGTGGCTAGATCTGATCAAATGCTTGACAAGAAGTTTTTTAGACTGCTCAAGAGTAGAAGTCTTTGGTTAGGAGATGAGGTAAGTATCTGATCAAATGATATTTTCTTGTTGTGAATTTAATTGTGTGACATTTCATGTCTTTTTGTAGCATTTCTGCGAGGCTTTGCATTATTTGAGGAAAATTATTCATGATCATCCTGATGACTTCAAGAATGTGGTTATTATGGATTGGATTTGGTACAAGACATTCATGCCTTTGGAAGTGGAGCGTTATATTGTTCGAAATGATGATGTGCCAAGCGATGTGTTCAATTATTTTGATGGTTGGAAGCCTCTTCTCTTTGGGAAATCATGGGTTCGTGGTGAGGTGACAAAGGTTTATACACCAGTTCACCTTCCAAAAGAGAGGCGTGAACATTGGGTTGTATTGGAAATTAACTTGCATCGTCGCCACTTGACTGTATTTGACTGTTTTCGGGATTTGTATACGATGGAGGAGCTTTCCTGTTATATACAGCCTTTTACCAAGCTGCTTCCGTTTCTAATGAAGAAAAGTGGGAGGTTTGATCATCTTGAGGGCTTGGATGCTGATTTCACTTGGTCTATAGACACTTTGGTTTGTCAAGGTTATTTCGGGTAGGTTGCCTTGTGTTATTTTACTTTAGTTATGATGTGTAATTATGTATATTTTTTGATTAATTTAGTCATTTTGTTTGATTTTTCAGCGGTAATTGTGGTGTCTATTGCATCAAGTATATTGAAGCTCTTGCATTGGGACTTAGCTTGGATGGTCTTGATGATGCGCACATGCTGGAGATTAGAGAGAAGATGGTCATAGATATTTTTAACTGCAATTGGGTGGTTCACCAAAAATTGGATCTGGATGTTGGAGATGGATATAGATATATTGCTAGTGCAATGTAATCTGTGATGATAGTTGATGACAATGTTAGTTTTTGATGAATGTAGGAGATGGATATAAATTTAGTGATGTATCTGTTTGATGACAGTGTTTAGCTTTTGTTTATGTGTTTGATGGCAATGTAGGAGATGGATATAAATACTTATAGAACCCTTCATTGCGATAACAGTAATTGTTCTTGCAAAATTTATGTCTTTGCTGATATGCGACTGTGATGACAGTAATTGTGATGACAGTAGATCTTACAAGATGCTACATACTAATATTAAAATTGGAAACAGTTCGATGACAGATAAAGAAAGAAAATTCCATGAAATGCAACATACAACAGTCAAAACGACAACTAGAAGCTTCATGGTAGAATCATATTAAAAGAGAAAAATATTGAATAAGAAACCCTTCATTGATGTCTTTTTGGTTTAATTGTTCTGATCTCAGAATCTTCATTAAGGCCAAGCTGCAAAGAAAGCATTATCATGAAGTCATGTATATCTTATGATGACATAAATCGGATTATCATGAACACTTACAAAAATATAGGTGTCTCCTTCAATCCGTGATGTGATATCGGTTTCGCTTAAGAAGAATTTCATATATCCTGGTGGTACCCCGTTCATAATGCAATAACGGTTCACCAATATCGACAATGGTGTGTGTGCTCTTATTCTTATTGGTGTTCTCTCATTAGTCTATGCATGAAATAGAAAATTTGTTAGTTTTCATGAAATATAAGGTGTACAATAAAAATTATATGGACTGATTGTTACCTCAACATTCACCATTGTGAAGGTGACGAATGGGTTGGCATAGGTTCTTTTGGTTATGGCATTCCTTCTTGACATGGTTGAATTGAAATGTGTTTTCTGTTGTTGAGAACTTTTCTTTTATTTTCTGGAATGAGAGTGTTTTGTGATGATAGAAGTATACTTTTTATATGAGAATTTTAAAATAGAAAATTAAAAGCAAATCTTTTGAATGTATGACCTTTTTTACAATGTATTTATGGATTTTATCTATTCATTGGTCTTATTAAAGCTATTTTTGATGATATGCTTCGAAAATAGGAAATTGCTTTTTTGATGATAGGTTGTTTGATACTGTCATCAGAATAGGGGGTAAAGGTTCATGTGCACCAATGCATGCATGGATGTGTAATAAATGCATGTGATCTGAGAGAATCTGAGAGAATTCAAAAATATGCAATTCAATATATGCATTCGTTGATTGATTTTCTTTTAAATGACAATTGTAAAGACAATAGTGATGACAGTTTTATGATGACAGTAATAGAAACAGTTGAATAGTATTGGATATTGATGACAACAGTAGAGACAATATTATATTATTGATGACAAATCTTTTGAATGCATGACTTTTTAAAGCTATTTTTGATGATATGATTCTGTTTAATGTATGGATTCGTTGCTTGATTCTGTTTCAAATGAAAACAGTTTTATGATGACAGTAACAGAAATAATGGATATTGATGACAACATTAGAAACAACATTATAATATTATTGACAATAGTATGATGAAATAGTAGAAACAATATTGTGTTCATGACAATACGATTATACTGATGATAGCAAAAGGAAAAGAATTGATGACAGTAAAATAAAAGAAGATCCTGGAAATGAAGGACACTCTATTCTATAATATTTGTGGTGTTGCTTGATTCAGCTGAAACTTTATGCTTCTTGGCATTCTTGCTTCTCATTGTCTTGAACTCGCCTTTGGAAGGGATTCTTTTTTTTTTAGGTCTCCCAGTCATCCTTCTCACATTTGGTGGATGACATATTGTGCTTTTAACTTCTACAAGCACATCCCAATCTGTTTTTGGAGGAAGCGGGTAGATTGAATCTTCGTATGTTGAGGACCAAGCTTCAAATTGGTAGTACTCACTGATAAAGCTTCTCAATGGGTATTGCATTTGCTGAATTGCAGCAAGGGCATGAACACAAAAGATTTTTTCTAAGTCAAACATCCTGCAACTGCATGTTTTCTGAGCTAGATTGACCACACCAGAGAAGTCTCCACTGAACACTTCGAATTGAGAATTATTTAGGACTTTAACGCCATATCTCTTTGATTTCTTGCATCTTAGCTCAAGAATCTTGTGTATTGTTGGTGGCACCTGGTTGGTGTTCTCTTGGATTGTTTGCTTACGCTCTGCAAACCATCTTGACAACAAATTTATGATGAATTCCAAGAGTAGGGCTGTCAATTACCCACGGGTGACCGACTCACCCACTTAACCCACCTAAAAAAACGGGTGAAAACCCAATCAAAGCGGGTGACGGGCGAAACGGGTTATGGGTCGGGTAAGGGTGAGATTTTATCACCCAATAACCCGACCCAATAACCCGACCCATCACCCGTTTCACCCAAACCACCCATATAACCCCTTTCAGCCCATAATTTCTAATATATATGGGCCTTTGAAATCACTCATATAACTCATTTCGGGCCTTTTATAAATAAGCTCATTTGTAATCCATCTTTGACACCATTTTGATATTTATTGTTTATGGGATTTGTTTTTGTTTATGTATGGATTATGGATATTTGTTTTAGTTTATGTATGATAATTTATTTATAGACATAAAATACAGCGGTTATACAACGGTTACGGGTGAACGGGTCACCCATATAACCAGCGGGTGACGGGTGGTTTGGGTGACGGGTAGAATATTTCACGGGTGACGGGTGGGTCAGGTGGGGCGTTTTAACTTGCGGGTCGGGTGGTGGAAGTGCTCCACCCACCCATAAACCGACTCATTGACAACCCTATCCAAGAGAGCAACAATAGGGAAAGATCTTGCTTGTTTCAAAACGTTGTTGAGACTTTCTGAGTTGTTGGTGGTCATTATGTTGTACCTATCTCCATTAAAGTATACTCTTGACCACTTTTCTAGTCCTGCATCCCTTAAATATTGTCACATATCTGGATTCTTTGAACAAATGTCTTGGAAGTATTTGTTGAAGTCTGTCATCGTGTAACATTCAGCTACTTGCTTGAACAACTTTGCAATCCCTTTTTCCTTGAATCTTGTAATGAGATTTTGCTTCAAATGCCTAATACATATCACGTGTTTTGCACATCTGTAGACTGATTCAACAGATTTTCCAATGCTTAAATGCCGATCTGACACGAACGCTAACTCATTAGAGCATGGAATTACAGTTAGTAGCTGATCAAAAAACCACTTCCAAGCTTTATCATTTTCAGAATCCACAACGGCATAAGCGAGAGGATATATCTGTTGGTTTGCATCTTGTGCTGAAGCAGTAATTAAAACTCCCAAATATTTGTCGTGGAGATGCGTTCCATCTACTTGAATGACCTGCAGTTGATTATAAAGATAGATGAGAAATCAAAAGTGATGACAATTGGTCATGAATATAAGTGATGATAGCTTATCAAAGTGATTACAATACCTTTCTCAATTGATTAAAACCTCTAATTGACGCTCCAATTGCTACGAAGACATACTTGAATCTGCCATGGCTTTCAACTTCGAGGCATGTGTAAGTGCCTTGGTTTGTTCTTTTGATCATGTGACAATATGATGGGAGCATCTCATAGTTTTCTTTCGGTGATCCTCTTATCAGAACTTGTGCCCATTGTTGTGCCTTCCAAGCTTTCCAGTAGCTAACATGTTGCAAGTAATCATTTCTCATGTCATTCATGATCATACTTGGGTTTGGTCCCTTCTTAACACCATCAAACCTGTGATGAAAACGATGTATTTTCAGGAGGTGACAGAGATGACAATGGTTACAAAATAGAAACATACCTTAATTTTATTTTTTGTGCTATAATTTGATATGGTGGTTGTATATGCCTTGAACATCTCACTTCGAATGGGCATGTATGGTTTTCATTGAACTTCTTCACCTCAAAATAACTCAAGTCTTTCAGTTTTGATGCCACTAATTGCCATTCACATTCTTTATGTACACATTTCAGCGAGTAGTAATCTTTCCTTGATCTGTGCACTTTGAAACCATAGCTCTCCTTCATTGCTTGGTTATATATTGCATTCTTAAGATCTTCCTTTGTTCCAAACAGTTGCCCTACTTGAACAAACTGACTATCTGGTGGATGATCAACTTCTTCATCATCATCAGATACCATTGCAGTTCCATGTGCATCATAAATTTCTAGTGGTTGGTAGCTATTGTTGACACTTGATGACAATTGCATATTCTCAGTTGCAATCTCTTTTCCTTTCGATGACAGTTTCATATTCTCATTTGCAACCTCTTTTCCTTTCCTTCTTCCATGTATAGTAACATAGATAGGCAAACCCCAAGCAACTTGAGGTGTGTTGCTAATCTGGTAGAATGATTTGAGATCTTCATCTGTCTTAATCGTGAAAGGACTTGGCACCTTTTTTGTTGGATGTAGGTGTGATAGGTTGATTTCTGCTGGTTGTGAGTTCATTGCAAACCTTGCCACAAACTTCTCCTTTAGATCGTCTAGTGTTACATCCTCCTCCAACAGAAATGCTTTCAAATTTACATCACCAATATAAAGACATTCATCATTGTTTGTCTTCCATCCTCCTCCAACACATACGGTTAGAACCTTGATATCTATTTGATGTCATCATTTGTAATCAACAAACACCAATTAGAGACATCACAAACATTGTCATCAACTAACACCTATCATCAAAAATATATCATCATCTAACATGAAATATGTCATCAAATAACATGAACACTGTCATCATGAACCAATGTCATCACTAACATCTATCATCAAAACACTGTCATCACTAACATCTATCATCAAAACAGTGTCATCATGAACCACTGTCATCATGAACCACTATCATCACTAACATCTATCATCAGAAATTTGACATCATCTAAGATCGACAATGACATCAACTAACATGAACACTGTCATCACAAACAATGTCATCAACTAACATGAACACTGTTATCACAAACACTGTCATCACTAACACTGTAATTATGAACACTGTCATCAAATTGGAGATTTTTATAAAAAAAATCGATTTATTGCATTGTCATCCCATAAACCTGATGATGACAGTTTTTTCATGGCAGATCTAACATCAAAATTGAAACTTTGTTACGTATCTGGATTAAATCTCGTGAAATATGATGACAGTGTCTGGGAAACTTGCCTCGTTGATAACACGATTGTTGTAGATGACAGGACAAAGGATTCGATTGCCTTGTTGATAAAACGATTGTTGTAGATAACAAGATAAAGGATTCGATCTCGAAAAACGACTAGTAATCGTTCGTGATGACACCTGGAATGAATTCGACGAGCTTTCAATGGCGAAATTTGCGCGAAACTTTTGATGACAGGAATCGACCGCGAAAACGAAGACCAATCCGTTCGTGATGACAACTGGAATGAAATCAACTGATTTCAATCGCGAAAGCGATGACAAAAGGATCGAAAAAATCAATGAGAACGCTATCGTGGGGAAGGAGGAGCTCGATTTTGACGGAATATGGTGCGCGCGAACCGGTTTGCCATTTACCTAATTTTCACAATCCTCTTAATAGCCTAATTAGCCTCTTAATTTTTGCTATATAATTAATGGGTGAATTCCTTTCATAGTCCTCAACGTTTCAAACTTGTTTATTATTAGTCCCTAACGTTTTAAAATGTCTTTTTTGATCCCTAATCTATTAAAAACGGTTACTAGTTAATCCTTCTGTTAATTATGTGGTTAAATCTCCGTTAACATGTGTGATAAGGATTCCAGGTGGACAGTTAAATAAAAATAATTAATATTATTTTGATGACAAAGCACACTATAGTACATCAGAATAAAAAAAAACATTAATTTTATATAACTCAATTTTTCCCCATCTAATTAAATGATAATATAACAAATATACAGAAGGTCAAGGGTCATGTTTTTAGGGTTGAAATTGGGAGAAAAAGAAACGACTGTCTACAATCTGCAAGTTGGAAATTGGGAGAAAAAAGGCGTGACATTGCATAAAGTTGGGAAGCTTGAAGGAAGATGAAGAAGTTGGAAATTAGAAGAAAGTGGCATCAACCAGATTTATTGTCTGATCCCCCACAATATGGTAAAATCTCTACTTTCAAGTTCTGAATTTTAATATTAGGGCAAAAAGGGTTGAAGAAAATTTTTAGAGTCTAACGTGGAAAGAAAACTGAAAACACTTTTATACGGGGAAGGTTGATGACAATGAGCAGTATTTTGGATTTTTTTGGTTAGAAAAGCTTTTCTTTTAATTTTATTCTTTTGTTGGCTACGAATTCAATGGATGGGTGGACAAAAAAATTTGGATTTTTCTACTGAAAAGGGTGTGAAAGAATAGATGGGGGGAGGGGGACCAAGTTAAATTGCTGTAGCATCACATGTTATAGATAATGAAGGTCTCTACTTGTTTTTTTAAAGGAATCTCTTCTTGTCTTACATAGTTCGGATTATTATATATATACCATTTAGTTCTTGTTTTTTGAATTTACTTTAATATATATTTGTTGACAGATTCTAATACATGTTATTTTACAATTTAAGAATATAATGTAGGTGCAATAAATCTTGAAGAACAAGCTAATCTTTCAGTGCATGCTACTGAAGAGAATGGGTCATCTTCTGAGGAGGAGATTGTTGAATATGCAGAGGAGGATGATGATGACGTTCAACTAGAAGAAGAGGATAATGATATTGGAGAAGATGACGATATTGAATTTGTGATGAATCCGCCAATTCCAAGTGCATCTGATCAACCAACGGGGCTTGCTATATTAAATCAACAAGAAGTTATGGGTTACTCATTTGATGTAGACTCAGATTATGATGGTTCTGATCAATTGGATAGTCTAGATGAAGAAAGTGATGCGGAGAAGGAAAAATTTCCCAAGTTCAATCCTGAAATTGACATTAAGGACCCAAAATTCAGGTTGAAGATGATATTTCCATCTTTTCAGGTACTGAAAGAAGTTGTTCGGATATATTCAATCAAAAACAGATTTGCATTAACTTTGAAGAAGAATGATTTGAAACGGCTTAGAGTGCAATGTAAAGAAGGGTGTCCATGGGTGTTATATGCAACTCCATTTGATGATGATTCAGGAAGGGTCCAAATCAGAACCTACATTGATGAACATAATTGTAGTAGAGGATTTACAAGCAAGTTTGCTACTAAAGTGTGGATTGCATATGAGTATTTGGAGTTAATTAGAAGAATTCCAGAAATTACTATTCCAGCACTACAAGATCAAATTAAATTTGATCACAACATCATTGTGAAAAAAGGGAAGGCATATAAAGGAAAACAACTAGCCCTTAGTATATTGAGGGGAGAAGAAGAAGAGCATTTTTTGAAGCTTGCAGACTATGGGGGAGAAATAAGAAGGACAAATCCAGGGAGCACATGTATTTTGTCATTGGATAACTTGATTTTTAAGAGAATGTTTGTTTGTTTATCGGGATGTAAGAATGGTTTCAAGGCTGGTTGTAGACCTTTGATCTCGATTGATGGATGTTTTCTCAAGGGTAGATATGGTGGACAATTGCTAGCTGCAACAGCCATTGACCCAAATGATTGCATATGGCCTATAGCATATGCGATTGTTGAGGTGGAGAGTAAAGACTCATGGACTTGGTTTCTACAATTGCTTGGTGAAGAGCTGGAGATTGAAAATAGCCATATGTGGACTTTTGTTTCTGACAGACAAAAAGTAAGTCTACTACTTGAATCTTTATTCTCACATTGGTTAGTTATTTTGCACTACGTATATTTATTATTTCTTACTGATTTGATCTTATTTATAATATGCTTTCCAGGGCTTGATTCAAGTTGTTCATGATTTATTTCCAAATTCTGAGCATAGATTTTGTGTGAGACATCTAATTGCAAATTTTAAGAAATTTTTTCCTGGAGAGTTAATGAAGAATACTGTTTGGGCTGTTGCAAAAAGTTCTCACATGGGAGATTTTAATATGCACATGGAAAAGCTAAAAGGCCTTAGTGTGGATGCTTGGCTATGGATGGAGCAAATTTCTGCACAATATTGGTCGAGATCACATTTTAGGGAAACTAGTAAGTGTGATATGTTATTGAATAACATTTCAGAGTGTTTCAATCGGTTTATTCTAGATGCAAGAGACAAACCTATTTTGACTATGATGGAGATGATTAGATGCAAGTTAATGGTTAGGATTGCAAGGAAAAGAGAGCAGGTGGCTAGGTGGACGGGTAATATATGTCCAAAAGTTGTGAAGAAATTGGATAAGATTAAGGATGAATCTAGATATTGTTGGCCTATACCTTCTGGAGGAACACAATTTCAAGTGAGTTGTCGAATGGAACAGTTTGTTGTTGATGTTGCAGCTCGAACATGTTCATGTAGGAAATGGCAATTGACAGGACTCCCTTGTAGTCATGCATGTGGAGCCTTAGATTATAATAACAATTCAGTTGAGGATTTTGTAGATGAGTGCTATAATATTTCTACATGGAAGAATGTGTATGGTAACATCATCAATCCCATTAGAAGTATGAATCAATGGGAGAATGTGAATCATAACCCAATTATGCCTCCTAACTCAATTCCACCCAAACGAGGAAGACCTCAGAAGAAGAGAAGAAGAGAAGCAGGTGAAAGAGAACCGACAAGCAAGATGAGAAGGTCGGGTATGATTATGCATTGCGGAAAATGTGGTGGAGCTGGTCATAACAAGAGGAAATGTAACAACAAACCACAGGTATATGCAAATATTTTTTTATCGAATTATTCTATTGTGATATTACTAATGATGCCCTTACATTTTCAAGAATGAGAGTTCACGCAATACAAATTCTTCAAGACCATCTAGAGATTCAAGAGGAGTACAAGAAAGTAGGCGTCTGGTTCAAGAAAATATTAGATCACAAAGTGCAAGAACTGAAACTTTATTAAGATGGATGCCTGATGTAAGTGTGTCCTTTTTAAAAAATAGATAATATGTGCATCTTCTATACATTAAATGTCTATATTGCATTTCATAGGGAACTACTCAAACTGTTGTACGTACTATTGCACCTACAAGCCGGATTGATGGACCTACAAGCTCAAGACAAGGAAACAAAGGCAAAGAACAAGAAAAAGTTGTGTCATGAGTTACAAGAAGAAATAGATACTGCTTTAGAATGAAACTTAGCACTTTTGTAAGCATTTTGAATAGTTTGGTTGCTAGAGGTATATCTTAAGTCACGAACAATTTTAGGCTAATTGGTTAAATCAGGTTTTTTGTTGAAAAACAAGCTTGTTTATTTAGTCTTGAGTTTTATAAATTTCTGCATTTTTCTTGGCTCTAAGTGAATAAATATTCTATCATGAGAGTTTAATTTTACCACCTTCATATTCATACATTTTTTTTGTTCTGGTTTTAATTGATTAAATGCACATTATTTTTCTTCAAAAAAAATGCACGTTAATTAATCAATGGCAGCTTTTATTCTCTGAGCCTTTGCAGTGTACAGAGATTAGTAAAAGGGGGAAGAAATCTTTTGATTTACTTTAATAAAAGGAAAAGAAATCTTTTTAAGGCCCACTAGTAAAGGCAAAGTTATTTTACTTTATTTAAATTTCCACGTGGGATCTGTATCAAACATATTAACGGTGGCTTTAACGGATACATAACAGAAGGATTAATTAGTAACTTTTTTTAAAAGATTAGGGACTAAAAAGAACCTTTTACAAGATTGGGGACCAATAATAAACAAGCTTGAAACGTTTGGGACTACCAAAGGAATTCACCCTATAATTAATTCATCCTTTACTTTTTCGTTAAAATATAATTTTATATTCTGCATTTGCTTCATTCATATTGATTATTGTGATGTCATTGACGTTACATTTTTAAGAACTAAATATCCTCATAAATTAAGGTGTGATACTTTAAATATTATTAAGTCGATAATTATTGATGTTTTGTATAATATAATACTTTTATTGTAAAAAGAAGATATACGTAAAATATTGCTAACTTTGTCTTTATTAATATTTAAATCAAATTAAATTAAATTATTCAATGCTTAGCACGGGTCCAAAGCAGACTAGTTAGTTTGATCATTGATGGCAGCGAACACCCTCAAATTTGATTTATTTTTCTTTGCGACTCTAAAATCGCAGAGATCCCCCGAAGAATTTGACTACTCAACTACCCTTTGTTTGTTGTAATGGTCAATTGAGTCATTCACGTATTTGATTTGATTTGGTCTTGCGGTTGCGTATTAAGAGCCGAAGGATAACATGCTGAGATTTCAATTCCTGAAGTTGTGTCATCAATTCTCTTCCCCTGCCACATCGCTTGGTCAACTGGGCTCCAAACCCCCAATCGCAAAGCTCAGGGCGCAGATGAGTTTCCACACGACGTCGTCTCCTACCTCCAAGCTCCTCTTTCGCCAGCTTTTCGACAAGGATTCTTCCACTTACACTTACCTTCTTGCTGATGTCTACCACCCGGAAAAGCCTGCTGTGGTTCGCCCTCCTCCTCTTTCCGCCCTATTTGCATCTCTTGGCTTTCGTATTTGCTCTTTTGGAGTCGCCTGTTTTGTGTTGGATATTGTGCTAGGTTTTGTGTGAATTGATTTATGACTATTATTTCTTGTAGATCAGGGTCCATTGATATATATCTTTCCCGCGAGAATTTTAGGATGAAAGTGATTATGAGGCGTGGTGGTCTGAAGTGACAAAAGTGTCTTGACCAACAAAAACTTAACGATTTGATATGGTCTGGTTTATGAAGCTATTCATAAGTCATTTCCTTGCAGTTGATTGACCCTGTGGACAAGACTGTTGATAGAGATGTAGCACTCATTCGCGAGCTAGGCTTGAAGCTTATATATGCAATGAACACCCATGTACATGCTGATCATGTCACTGGAACTGGCCTTCTTAAGGTTTGACTCTATACAAATGATTTCTTACTTGTTCTCCGCTTGCTGGTGAGTTTATGAAATGTTGAGGATTATTGCCTATATGAGCCTTCTCCCATCAAATGTCCTTCAATTTTATCAACTGTAAAAATCTTCAAGTCTTCTGTCATGAGTTCAGCTGATAAAATCTGACTTCCTGTAGAGTAAAGTTCCTGGTGTGAAGTCTGTAATCTCAAAAGCAAGCAATGCCGTAGCTGATCTTTTTGTTCAAACGGGTGATAAGATTTGTATTGGTGATCTATTCCTGGAGGTAAGTTTATGGATGGAATTAAATTTCATCTTAAAATGAACAATATTGGATTCGTAGTCCTCATCACATTCTATCCACATTTTCTATTTTTCCATCCCCGTTGTTAGTTAGTATCTACTAGTACTGAACACACTAACGTAGAGTTTTGTTTCCAATAGTCAAGTGATTCACACTTGTAAATATTGGTATGTCCAAATGCTTGGGCACTTAGGCTAATGGTTTTGTTTCTATATATGTTCATAGTGCAATTTTGTTCGTTTGTGATAGTCCTGCATAGAAAGAATAGTCAAATGCTGATTCAAACTGGTTTTTACATTTCAAATATGGGTTTCTTGTTTGTGTGAGGACAAATCTATCAATTCCAGGTTCGCTCTACACCAGGTCACACAAGTGGATGTGTTACATATGTAACAGGAGAGGGGCCTGAACAGCCACATCCAAGGATGGCTTTCACAGGAGATGCATTATTGATAAGAGGATGTGGTAGAACAGATTTTCAGGTGATTCTATTCATATTTTAAGCTTGAGAATTTCATCAATATTTGTGAAGCCTTTTGTTCTAGTCCTCCCACGGTATATGACGATCACCGACTTTGACTGTGTTGCATGTCACTAAATACGTTCAGTTGTCAACGTTGATAATAAAAAAAAACCATTCCTTAAAAGGTGGGTACACATCCTTTTGGTAAAAAAGATGGCAAACCAGTAAATTGTTGGTGTCATACTGAAGTTTTCAATTGCCATCTTCTCCGTCAGTGTTTGCTTGCAATTTTGAAGATAAATCCTTGCTTTTCCCTTTATTAGATTGCTGTGCCTAAATCTTCATTTTAATTCAAGTAATTTTCCATCATATTCCATTTCCGTAGCTTTGCTTCATGCTCTTAATTCAAAATCTAACTATGCACATTAGAAAACACCATATTGTCTTAAACACCATATTTTAATGCTAATAAACTAAAAAAACTGCAGTTTTTTTTACCTGTTTCTGATCTTTGCCTGACATTGAGAATTTGAGATTACCTATTTAAGTGATTGAATTGGATAATTACAATGTTGATTTTTCTCATAGGGCGGAAGTTCGTCTCAGCTGTACCATTCAGTGCATTCCCAGGTACAATAAAGGGTTACATTTATCTGCTATTTTATCTTGGACGCAATGCCGCCAATGCATATAATTTGCCCTCGTGGAGCCAGCACTTAATAACTATTATGGAATGGATGCAGATATTCACTTTACCAAAAGAGACTTTTATTTACCCTGCTCATGACTACAAAGGATTTAGTGTATGTGCACACACCTTCTAAACTTGTGCGATATCACTTGAGAAACGTAGCTCTATGGCTTTTCTGCAATGCAAATGTGTACAACAGTTTGTAAGTTGTAACTGGGTACTTGTGTTACTTGCCGGGTTTCCAGGTTAGCACTGTGGAGGAGGAGATGCAATACAACCCGCGCCTGACAAAAGATGAGGTAATACTGCTTTTAATGTTATATTTGGAAAAGCTATGCATTAGATGGAGATAACAACTCTATTTCTGGTTCCATCTTTTGTGCCAATGTTTGCTGAGATTGTTTTTTCTCATATTAGAACTACTTGAAAAAAGCTCAATCCTGAATCTATGTTGCTTGTAGTTGGGATGTAAGTGATTTGGATACTTGGTGATTGGTTTAAGTGTGTGATTTTTATAGGAAACATTCAAGAGCATCATGGAGAGTAAGTATAGCAGACAACATTCTTTTTCTCAGAACAAAAGTTTCTCAGAGTTATCATTTCTATTGCAATACTAGGCACTTAATAGTGTGAAAATGACAGATTTGAACCTGGCATACCCTAAGATGATCGACGTGGCAGTGCCGGCCAATATGGTGTGTGGTTTTCAAGATTCAGTTGCAAAATCTGTCTGATTTCTACTGCTGATTCTTCACAATTTGCAGGAGCAAATCAGTTGCAAAATCTTGTTCTGGTCTGAAGTATCAAATGTAATAATAGGAGCATTAGGTTTTGCTCAACGACCTGCTTCAGACAATGGATGGAGTGGTGTTACAAATAATATATTAATATTGATTATGTATCAAATATTGATATGAATTGGATTTTGAAACAAAAATTACTTCATAAAATTCAAAATTTTATTAGGAAATCTTGTTCTAATTATATTTTAACTACTGGGCGCCTTTATAGATATTTTACCAGTCACCCATCAATATATGTATACCTTTGAACTTATGTTCGTTTCATATTAAACATGGTATATACTTTTTTTTTCCTGAGCAATATGTGACTTTTAATTCTCCAGTATATGCATTTGAATTCGTAATGTTTGTATTTCTCACCTTATTAAGGCCAAAATGCCTTTCATGGAAAAATAATTGTCTCTTGTAGATTATAAGCACTTATAGGATTGAAAGAAAAGACATATAAAACAAAGAAATTTGAATATAGAATTAATCTCATTTAAAACAGTGGTTGACAACTGCAATGCCGTGGCCTTATAGTACAATTCTTAAGACGGCGAGTGTGAACTCTTGTAAGAGTATACAGTTGAAAAGTACCGGCTTTTGGCAAAAAAAAAAAATCAACAGCCAACAGGTGTGGCGAAACCAAAGTTTGACGTGTTTTCTTTCTTTTGTTTCCACTTGATTTGTACACGCCGAGCTAATATTGTGTGGTCGATCACAATTAATCAATAACCCATATAATTTTTTAGTTTGCAAAACTACTTGAACCATTACAATGGAGAGGGAGATTTGAACTTACGACCTATACATTACGGACATTATCATCTACCAGCTAAACTGGTTAGGCATTCGTTTTGGTACTTACAATTGAGGCATGCGCATTTTTGGTATTTACAATTGAGGCATGCATTTCCACATATAAATTGGTGTATGCATGCATCTGGCATGGTCCTTCCTGGTTTCAGCGTGTGTGGTAAAAGCATATGATAAGGCTCAAGAATCAATAGAGCTTGTTCTTAAACAATTCTCATATATCCACCTTTAAGGTTAAGAGGGGGAAAAAACTCCCTCCAATTGTAAATGATGTCGAACTAACAAGACAGCAAGAGATCGATTCAAATAAAAATTAAAGGCCCATGGAATGTAAATTTAAGAGGCCCAAAAACTCACAAGGGAATTTAAAGGTCTGGGGAAACTAAGCTGATGCAAACTTGTTTGTATAAGTGAATGAGTAGGCCAGAGAGTACATTGTTTTAGAGGCATGAATATTGAGAGCAAGACATTTGAACAAGGACTTTTTTATTTAATAGCTCCAGCAAGAAGACATGACTTACAACAGGTTCCTTCTTCTTTATTCCTGCAGCCTCAGCAACAACTTTCAAGATGGCCTCGGACCGTTTGTTGAAAATTTCTCCATAAGTCAATGCATCAGGCGGAGAGAGTTGTGCATGGGTTAGAACAATGGCAGCCCGCTGCCAAATTCCTTGGCCAAAACTGTCAGTTATCACCTTGATAATCTGTTTATCCAAATTATCAACTCTATATGCATCGAGTCGGTCCAGGTACAACAGAACATCTATTTTCTTGTTCAAAAGAAACCTGCACCTCAACATCACATGAAAGTAAGCATATAACTATCACAATTAACAGTTTGTAAATTGAATCCGTTGCCATTCAGCATAAGCATCTTTAGAGTATAATAACTTTTTTTATGCAGATTGTCTACAAGCATAATAGAAGTATGTATGTTAAAAGTGCATAAACCAAGGCCCATTCTCAAAGCCAATCCTAGTCCTCTGAACTCCATTATACACTATTTCTCCTTTCTAGTCTGCTTCGCATACCTTAATGCCTACATACATGGATTTGCACACTAGAAAAATTGAAAATGAGGACCTCTAATGACACAGAGATGTGGATTGAAAGTCTGCACAAATACTTGCTTACACTTGTATGACTATGCAGTTGGCTACAAGAGTGCTCTGATAGAAAATACTGTGGCTAATAGTTTAATACTGTAAAATTCAATAGGCTGTTGACCTCCATCCATAAGGAGCCAGGAAGAAATAAAACAAGGACAAGAAAACAGACAACAAGAATTTCTAGGGGCACTAGCAAAAGCAAAAATTGTAGAAAAGAAAAATATCAATAGGTCTATTTAATGATTTAAGCAATTTCATCATCTAAGCAACTACTGCTAATAAAATCACTCCCCAAACCAGGAAAAAAAAAAGAGAATAATACAAATTCCCAATAGATTAGTATCATAAGCATCCTCTAAATAAAAAAGCCAAGCAAATTCAAATAACACAGTTAAACAGAAACTAATACTGCTACATACAAAATACAGAACAAGTTGAGTGAAGAGTCAACCTTTTAATCGCCTCAATTGCTCGGCTATTGACATATCCTTCTTCAACAAGGCCTGGAGTGTCAATGATGTTCAATGTAAACCCTGCCCTAGAGCGTGAAACCATGACAGGCCTTGGTGCTTCAGACTGATGGAAACATGAGTAAAATTTTCAAACCGTCAGAACTAGATGAATATAGTCAAAAATCACAATGCCAGCAGTTAATTTAGAACAACAGTAAAATATTAGAAAAACGATATAATTTCACCAGACTTTCCTCTCTAAACCCATAAATTAGTGCTATGCTCATCTAATGATATGCAGCCTATAGCATACAGTACCAATATGAACAAAGCCTTGATGGCCTACAGATATTGTTTTAAGAAGCTAAACTAATAATGCTTACGAAAAGTAGTAACCTTGTTCAATTGCAAATTAGAAGTGTCATACAATGACACAGTATATGACATAATATAACAGAGCAATGCTATGGAGAAAATTTACACTTAATAAAGCAAAAGACAACGGATTTATTAACCTGAAAAGCACTGACAGCAACCACTCTTTCACCGACAATTGAATTAATTGTAGAAGATTTGCCAACTCCACCTTTGCCCATAACGAGAATCGTCAAGGTATCCACGTTCTGAATAAACAAAGAACTGAATTAAATACAAACATTTAACCTGAACTTCACCTCTTGTTTCAATTTGCCCAGTAGTTCGAGCAACTTAGTTTGCGTAGCGGCGGGAAACTGATTAATCCCGGTCCATTCTCGAACAAACTGTGCTGCCATTTCCGAACTTCAACCTGAAAATTGCAAAGCGGCGCCCAAAATTTGGGTGCTTTCAGTAACCAATTGAAAGTAGTGTGACAAAAATTAGGGTTATACACCAGAAAAAACCTCCAAGGTTTAAGAAGATAAACAGTCAGAGAGAATTCATGATGGAACGCATAATTAAGAAGGGAGAAGGATTTTACAAATTTTCCGCCCGAGTATGGTGAAGTGAAGAACTGAAGGAGGAAGGAAGACAGAGAACTTCGATTGGTACCTCTCCCTCTCTCTTTTTGTGCGTATCGCAGAGACCTCGCGCGCAATGTCAATGTGAAGCATAGTTGCAACTTGCAAGGGGACGCCTTTCGTTGGGCCTTGGAATTGGGCTGGATTATAAAATTTTGATTTTTTCCGGACCGTATCAAAGCTGATACGCAAGCGGTCCGGTCCAGTCGAGCTTGGGTTTTTTCGGGTCTCTTAGTCTAATTTGTACAATTCTCAAGAGTTTCATTTGTACAATTCCGAAGTGTGAACTCTCGTAAGAGTATACAGTTGAAAAGTACCGGCTTTTGGCAAAAACAAAAATCAACAGCCAACAGATGCGGCGAAACCAAAGTTTGACGTGTTCTCTTTTTTTTGTTTCCACTTGATTTGTACACGCCGAGCTATAATATTGTGTGGTCCATCATAATTAATCAATAAACCCTATAATTTTTTAGTTTGCAAAAGTACTTAAACCATAACAACGGAGAGGGAGATTTGAACTTGCGACCTATAAATCACGAACGTTATCATCTACCAGCTAAACTGGTTACCCATTCATTTTGGTACTTATAATTGAGGCATGCATTTTCATGTATAAATTGGTTATTTGTGTATGCATGCATCTGGCATGGGGGCTGAAAAAGGGTATGAATAGACAATCTTCTTTCCTGGTTTCACCTTGTGTGGTAAAAGCATATAATAAGAATTAAGAATAGATATCTACATTTCAACTTTATTACTTGTGTGTGGTAAAAGCATATAAGAATCAAGAACAAATTAAAGAGGATGAAGTTAAAAAAACCTTTTTCATGTGACCTATAGTTTCAATTACTTTACTATTCATTATTCAATTAGTTTACTATTCTAATTAGAGTTTGTTAATATATATTAACAAATTCAAAACAAAGATATTGATATAGTAGGTATGGTCTAGCCAATGAGTTGTGCGTATAACGGGTCTATAGTATACAGGTCTAATGGGACCCTAACTAAAAATCATATGACAATTAATAAAGTAATTCGTGAAATTATATAGTAGGCAATTTTAATCTCAATTTTTAGAATATCACCGAAATAGATTAAAATAGGATTATGTAATAAAAAGAAAAAGGAATTTATACGGGTTTGACTTGGGATGGAATAACATGTAGGGCAGGGCACCGGTAGGCAATTAGTAATGAATGACGACTCGGTGCACATGGTTTTCGGCATTCAAACACATGCATGGTGTGTCATGGAATCTACTAATCTACTATGTTTTTGTCCCATGCCTCTAGAATCGAAACATATATAGCTAAATCAAACAGCTAATTAATTTATGTCGACTATTTTTTTTTGTATAAGTTTCAATTCTTAAGTTTGACCGTGATTGATGCCACTGAATTACCCATAATAAGTCTATTATTATTATTATTATTATTATTATTATTATTATTATTATTGCACAAGTATTTTTTTTAATATTCGGAAGAAAAATGTAACCTATTAAAAATCGATTTCAGTTTTTCAATGGTTGAGATGTTATCAAATACTCCATATTTCGCAGTATTACTTTTTTAAATTGGGTGACTTGATCAATAATTTAGATTGGTGTGAAGGCTATTGAGTTAATTAGACTCAAAAGGAAAGAAAATCATATGTGATTTTTCAAATATAGGAATACGCGTAGAGAGATGGTGGAAGAGGACAGGTGGGCAACGATTGGCTTGGACATGAAGAAATAGGAAAATTATTATAAACGGGGGCTAACCAATGGGGACCGTTCGTTGATGACTTTTACCGTGGCGTATAGGAGAATAATTCCAATTACTTACAAGAGTACGTTGTTTATTGAAGAAATATATTCCGGAACAAAGGTATAAATTACAGTAATTAATTAATCTTCTACTAGTAATGACCGTGTTTTCCAGTTCACACTTGCAATTAATTAATCCTCTACTAATCTAATATTCTCGATCTTGGAACAAAATAAAGCGGTCCAGATATGGACATGATTTGTTTAAAAAAAAGAAATTAATATTTTTATTAGATTTTAAATATGTATATATAGTCCTCTCCCCCACCGCATATTAAGCACATATCACAAATCAAAGTCCAATTGTAAGAATTAAATTGTTCATCGATCAATCTACGGAGATCGAAAACCATGGTGCTTTCAAGAGCTCATGCGTCGTCGGAGAATAGTGATCACGAGTCCATCCACTCGACCTTCGCTTCCAGATATGTTCGCACATGTCTTCCACGGTACTAGCTATATTATATATACAACTACGCTTAATTAGTAGCAGCAGCATTAATGGATGATTAATTAGTGTAATTGTGTGTGTTAATTGATTAATTAATTACATGATTAGGTTTGCGATCCCAGAGGAGTCGATCCCGAAGGAAGCGGCGTACCAGATAATAACGGACGAGTTGATGCTGGATGGAAACCCTCGCCTAAATCTGGCGTCGTTCGTGACGACGTGGATGGAGCCCGAGTGTGACAAGCTCATGATGGCCGCCGTTAACAAGAACTACGTCGACATGGACGAGTACCCTGTTACTACCGAGCTCCAGGCATGTTTCTCGATCTCTACTTAATTTCCGGCCTAGCTCCGTCCATCTGTTTTCATAAATAATAATCATTTAATAGCTAGGTCTTAATTAGTACGTGTTAGTCTAATCGATCATCTAATAAATTTAAGTTGTGGAATATATACTAATATGCCTGCATTGCAAGTTGCAACCACATACTGTATGTAATAATCACTCAACTAGGCGTGCATTGTTTTCATATTCTTTCCTAAATCATAATTAACCTTCATTATTGTTATATCTTACGTACTTTACAGAAATATATGTCTATAATCGAGGGGTGATTTGTTAAGGAATGTAATGGTTCGTAATTGGTAAAGTATACAACAATACTAGCTAGCATATATATATATATATGTTCATGTGAATGCTACAACTATAAATGTCAGATTGTCAGATCGTACTTGACGAGTTTTGGAGATGTGAAGAAATAACATTAATTGTGCCAAGTTTAAGTAAGGATTAAACTTTTTTGAAATACAAGGACTATTAAATTATTATACTAACGAATCTTAATATATGGAGTATAATTAATATTGTCCCAAGTTTTGGAGATGTGTTTTCATATAAAAATGGTAGAAAAGAAAAAGGGAAATTGAAAAGACATAGGACAAAAGAAGCGTTGGAATAAAATTATCTAAGTAATTTTGTAACACGTACTTGAGTGATTGACAGACAACCCAAACAAAGATACCCACATTCCACCAAAAACAAAAAAGATGCCCGCCCACATAGCTAGCTAGTGTACGTGTTTGATTATTACAGGGTATCGATCTTACGGTGGTATCTTTGGTTTGTTTACTCTGTCTGTATTCGTGGTGTACTTACAGAATAGATGCGTGAACATGATAGCAAGGCTGTTCAACGCACCTCTTGGGGACTCGGAGGCAGCCGTTGGAGTTGGGACCGTTGGATCATCCGAGGCCATCATGCTTGCTGGTCTGGCTTTCAAGAGAAAGTGGCAAAACAAAAGGAAAGCCCAAGGAAAACCCTGTGACAACCCCAATATTGTCACCGGTGCCAATGTTCAAGTACTTACCCTCAGTCTCACACACCTACATTATGATATGATCATTAATAATATTATTCATAGGGATTTCATTTCCCTAATCTTTTTTTTTTCTTATCATTAATTGCAGGTTTGTTGGGAGAAATTTGCAAGATACTTCGAGGTGGAACTCAAAGAAGTGAAGCTAAGCGATGGGTATTACGTCATGGACCCGGCCAAAGCGGTCGAGATGGTCGATGAAAACACCATATGTGTAGCTGCCATCCTTGGCTCCACCCTCAATGGCGAATTCGAGGACGTGAAGTTACTCAATGACCTCTTAACCGAGAAGAACAAACAGACTGGGTACGTACGAGAGCGGTCATTCTCTTTATCCTGTATTAGCATTTCGTATGGGAGTGGTCTAATCATCGGATGGATGGATTGATATATGCAGATGGGATACGCCGATTCATGTGGACGCAGCGAGTGGCGGGTTCATTGCACCATTCTTGTACCCAGAGTTGGAGTGGGATTTCAGGCTTCCATTAGTGAAGAGCATTAATGTAAGTGGACACAAGTATGGTTTAGTGTACGCTGGAATTGGATGGGCTATATGGAGGAACAAGGAGGATTTGCCAGAGGAGCTTATCTTTCATATCAACTATCTTGGTGCTGATCAACCCACCTTTACCCTCAACTTCTCTAAAGGTATCCTACTTAATTTTTCCCTCTTTGAATTTTACGAATGGAGAAAAAGGCAGCAATTACAAGTGGGAATGTGCAAACACAAATAATGCTTTAAATTAGAACATTTAAGGACTGTTATAGGCTTACGAACCTATGATTAATCTACCGAGAATAAGTCCTTAATTGGTTTCAAAAAACAACAGAGTAAAGTCCTTAATTGGTTGGACCACTACCTAACAACAGACTTTTTGCAATTCCTCGTCAATCTTCTTTAATGACAGGTGGTGACCTTTTCAACTACGTTACTTGACTTTTTCACTACAAAAATTGTTGAGAATCAGGAAAGTTAACAATGTGCCATACCAATTAACTTGCGTTTTTTTAGTAGAAGGTGGGTCTCCCACCGAATTTTTTAGAGCAATATTTATCATATCAATGAACTAAATCTGAAAATGCCTGTAAATCCACTAACAAATCAAATTCATAGCATCCTCAATTATTATTATTATTATGGGAATTAATTAAGTTGCATTTTTCTTAACTATATGCCTGTTTAATTACTAACTTAGGTTCTAGCCAAGTCATTGCTCAGTACTACCAGCTCATCCGCCTGGGATTTGAGGTCAGTCCATCACCTCATTCACTTGTGTATCTTCTCCATATCCACACACTTAAATTTGTTGTCACAAACTTACAATTGAATAATCCACACATATCACAGGGATACAAGAACATAATGGAGAACTGCACAGAAAACATGGCAGTACTAAAACAAGGCCTAGAAAAGACAGGAAGATTCAACATAATCTCCAAAGACATAGGCGTTCCACTAGTCGCCTTCTCCTTAAAAGACAACTCCTGCCACACCGAATTCGAGATCTCCGATATGCTCCGAAGGTACGGGTGGATCGTGCCCGCCTACACCATGCCGCCCGACGCCCAGCACGTGACCGTTCTCCGTGTCGTCATACGAGAGGACTTCTCCCGTACCCTGGCAGAGCGTCTCGTTGTTGATATCGAGAAGGTCATGGCCGAGCTCGACACGATGCCCACGAGGGTGAGTGCCAAGCTGGCCAACGGTCATGTTAAGGCTAAAAAGACGGATATTGAGGTCCAGAGGGAGATAACTGAGGTCTGGAAGAAGTTTGTTAGAGACAGGAAGAAGATGAATGGTGTTTGTTAGAGGTTTGAGGGGTTTGAAATAAATTTATGATTATGGTAGGTTTGCACGATTTTTACATTTGAGATTGAAAGACTTGCGCGATGTATCAATATTGATTAATGCATATGGTGGAGCTTAACTACTTGAATTCAGAGCTGTGTTTAACATTAATACTAAATCATATGACCCTATTTACTTGTATCAATGTATCATAAAGCATTATGATTTGGCTTACTAAATGACACTTGTAAAATGTAGACTTTATAATGCAACTAAAGCACAGCTACTTAAGCAGTACCTGAAACTTGTGTACAAAGAATCCATCGTTATGGAATCTTTAGAAGAAACAGAGGACATTGGTTTACTTTCTGCTCCAACATCATATGCTTGATTGCGCGTTGGATTCCCGTAACAACAAAAACTATCCAAGACAACGAAAATAAAAGAGAGTTGATTAAAACCAATTACAACTTTTGAGCATTACATGACTTCAATTTTCATTGTGAAACCAAATCCTACTTTCTAAGTGAATGTAATCTCAAGACATTATTATTTTCAAAAAGAAAGCATTAATTCAATTCATATTGTTTTGATTAAAAAACACACAGATATTAGCAGACACATTAGATTATATACAGCAACATACAGATAATCCAAAAGAAAATTGCTAGATTGACTTACTTGAGCTGCCGCAATCAAGGGTATCCACTTCTCGCCTCTCTCATTTGAATTAGGTCCATCAATCAGCTTTTGGTCAATGAAAACAGCCTTGCTTCCATTAGAAACAATGTCTATGATTGTTCCTACCAAATTGGACATCCACACAACTCCATTTGGAAGAATCTGGAGTACAGTGCATAAGTAAGTTTCATTCGAATCAACTCCAAATATTTTACAGAATAAAAAATTAGAATACAGATAACGGGCAAGAATAGACATGAACCAACCTTCTCATCATTATAATTCTTGTTGCACCTTCCACTATTCTCTACCAAAACAACAGGAAGAACTGATTCCTGACCAGGAATTTTCAGCACTAATATGGTAGTGAAATCATCGAAAGGAAAAGAAGACAACCTTAAATTTTGAGATCAAAATCACAATTATCAACCAGGAATAAAAATAAATAAAACTAATTCAATGCAGTTGAAGCATTAACCATTAGCCCAATCACTGATTTATTTGATATACCAATATATATACTGAGAACCACTTCCTCTAGCCACAACTAGTTGAATGCATAAAATTCATACAATGGAAAGGAATCATAAATTATATTTCAGTAACAGGATCAATATAAATAGCTAAAATCAGTATGAACAAGCCAACAATAGTGCCAGGTTAAGTCCTATTCTTAGATATCTACCTTCATCAAATTATTTCAACAATTAGGCATTTAAACTTGGGCGCATCCTCATGCTCATTGGCTTTTATACACTGCCTTTGAGATGGATTTAGTCCCTATATCAATTTTGGTGCATTCTAACTAAATTCCGTTATTATTGTCACATAGCTGGATTTCGGTTTTTCTTGGGTCTATCGGGCATACCCCCTTTCCCTTGGGCAGGAGTACCTCCATCTTGACCCCCCAGATTCCGCTGTAGCGGAGCCTCACTGGGTTAATGATGATGGTGATGAATTAGGCATTTAAACAAGGATTGATAATCCCATCATGTAGATATGACTTACAACAGATTCCATCTTCTTTATTCCTGCAGCCTCACTAACTACTTTCAAGATGGCCTCTGACCGTTTGTTGAAAAATTCTCCATAACCCAATGCATCCAGTGGAGAGAACTGTGCCTGGATCAGAACAATAGCAGCTCGGTGTCATATTCCTTTGCCAAAACTGTCAGTTATCACCTTGATAAACTGTTTATCCAAATTATCCACTCTATATGCATCTAATCGGTCCAGATACAGCAGAACATCTATCATCTTATTCAAAAGAAACCTGCAACTCAGCATCACAAAAATGTTAGTTTAAAATTAAAACCAACAGTTCACCATTTCAATCCATTGCAATTCAACCTTAGCAGTAAGCATCTTCAGAGTATGTGTTTATTATGCTAACAGTACATAACTCAAGGCCCATTCTTTAACAGAATGCTCCACAATTTCATTAGTAACTAATGCTAAACATACCAGAAAAAAAAACACGGAATAATAAAAGTTCTCAATAGAACAGTGTCATAATCATCCACGGAATAAAACAGCCAATCAAACTCAAATAACACGATTGAACAGAAAATTACACTGCTACATACAAATCAGAATTAAGTGCACAGTGTCGACCTTTTAATCATCTCAATTGCTCGGTCATTAACATATCCTTCCTCAACAAGGGCTTGAAGTGTCAATGGTATTCAATGTAAATCCTGCCTTTGAACGTGAGACCATGACTGGCCTGGCTGCTTTAGACTGATTGATATATCAGAAAAGTTTACAAACTGTCAGAATTATATGGGCACAGTCAAGAGCACAATGCAATCACTTAATTGCATACGACCTTCCTCTCCTAATAAATTATATTTGTGCTCGTGATGCTATGAACACTAAATCATACAATACAAAGCCGATTCTACACTCTTATCATGTGATGGAATATGCATGCAAAAATTTGACTTCAGAAGCTCAATGAAAAACTATAGAATTCAATCCTGAAGTAAATTAAGCTTGGAATCCTGGAGACAATTTGCGGTTAATGCAGCTAAAGGAACAAAATTTATTCACCTGAAATGCACTCACAGCAACCACTCTTTGACCAACAATTGAACTAACAGTAGACGATTTCCGAACTCCAGCTTTGCCCATTACGAGAATCGTCAAGGTATCTACGGTCTGAATCAACAAAAGAGCTAAACCAAGTCACTTGAACTGAAAAATGGACATGGCAGAAAACAACTGAAAATGGAACCGAAATTCGGAGACCACAAAATGTGTCTGTGAATAGAAACTGAAAGGAATTAGACTTGTACCTCTTGTTCAATTTCCCCAGTAATTCAAGCAACCTAGTTTGCGTAGCGGCGGGGAACTGATTGATTCCGGTGATGATTTGGAAAGAAAAGAGAGAGAAAGTAGAAACAGAATTGTGTATTAGATTCAATGAATGAGCTTACAACTGATCAACTCTATTTATACAATGCTTCTCCAACTAACAAACTCTGTGCTAGCCACATGCTATGTAACAGATTCTATCACATGGAATATATATATCCTATCACCCCCCTCAAATTAGGCAGGGGTATGAGAATGCATGCCTAATTTGGCCATATAATCACTAAGTTTATAACCTGGAATGGCTTTAGTAAGAAGATCTGCTGGTTGTTGAGAAGTGGGTACATGCATGACAGTGATCAAGCCTTTTAAAAGTTTTTCACGCACAAAATGACAGTCCAAGTCAATATGCTTGGTGCGCTCGTGAAAACCGGGTTTCGGGCAATGAAAATGGCTGATTGATTGTCACACTTGAGTGGAATAGGCTGAATGTTAGGAACACCAATTTCAGCAAGTAGCCGACTGAGCCAAGCAAGTTCAGTTGTGGTGTTGCGCATGGAACGGTACTCTGCTTCTGCAGAAGACAAGGAAACTGATTGTTGCTTCTTTGACTTCCAGGAAATGAGAGTATCACCCACAAAAATTACAAACCCACTAACAGATCTTCGAGTATTTGGACAAGATGCCCAGTCTGCATCACAAAAAGCTTGGAGCTTCATATCTGGTGAAGAACTAAAAAATAGTGCCTGATGTATGGTACCTTTTACGTACCGAAGGATATGCATTGCAGCTTCAAGATGAGAAGAATAAGGCGTCTGTAGAAATTGACTAAGGTATTGAACTGGAAATGCCAAATCTGGTCGGCTATGTACCAAGAAATTAAGCTGACCTACTAACCTTCTAAACACAGTAGGATTTTCAAGTAGAATACCATCTTGGAGATGAAGCTGAGCCTTGACTTCAAGAGGACTCACAACAGGAGTAGCTTCTGTGCATTTATATTCAACAAGAAGCTCTTGAATAAATTTTTGCTGACTCATGATCAAGCCACCAGGAACCTTTGTAAACTGAAGGCCTAAAAAGTAATTCAAATCACCCAGATCCTTGATTTTGAACACTGCATCCAGATATGCTTTTAAAGAAGCAATTTCAGTTTCATCATCGCCAGTTAAAAGGATATCATCGACATAGATAGCCACAAAAACTGAAGATGAGTCTGACTTCTTATGAAAAAGAGAGTAATCATTTGGTGATTGATCATACCCTTTGAGTTTCAAAGCTTGAGTAAGCTTAGCATACCACTGTCGAGAGGCTTGTTTGAGCCCATAAAGACTTTTATTAAGCTTGCATACCATATTTTTGCCAGGAACATGTAAGCCTTGTGGAAGCTTCATATAAACTTCTTCATGTAAATCACCATGAAGAAAAGCATTGTTCACATCTAATTGATGAATATGCCAAGCTTTCTTCATGGCAACACATATTAAACTTCTCACAGTGGTCATCTTAATAACTGGTGAGAAAGTTTCGGTGTAGTCTATGCCTTCTTTTTGTGTAAAACCCCTTACTACAAGACGAGCTTTGTACCTTTCTATTGAACCATCACTTTTATGTTTGACCTTATAAACCCACTTGCAGCTAATAGGCTTTTTGCCTTGAGGAAGGGAAACAATATCCCATGTATGATTGAGGTGCAAGGCTTCAAATTCTGCTTTCATTGCTAGTTGCCATTCAGGAAATTGAACTGCAGCTTTATAAGATGAAGGTTCTGTTATAGGAGGAGAAGTTTGAGGAAAATGAATGGTAGGAAAATTTAGAGTTGAAGTAAGAGTGTGGCAACAGAGGGAATGGTCTAAAACAGAACTGGCTTGACAAACATAATTGTTGAGATAGGCAGGTTTATAAGAAGCTCTGGTTGATCGTCTGAGATCTGGATTTGGAAGATGATTTGGAAGATGATCTGGATCTGGATTAGGTGGTAATTCTGGATTTGGAATAGAAAGAGAATGAGGCAAGAAAGGTGTATCATCAATGAAAAAAGGATGAGAAGGCCAATATTGAGAATGAGGTTGTTGGTGATTGAAAGGAAATATGGATTCATGAAAAACAACATCTCTTGAAAGAACAATTTGATTTGTATCCAAGAGAAAGACTTTGTAAGCCTTCTTGCCAAGTGGATAACCAAGGAAAATTCCAACATTAGCTCGAGCTTGCAACTTGTCTCTTCCTTGTTTTAAAGTAGCAACAAAACATAGACTCCCAAAGACTCTGAAATGAGAATAATCTGGCTTTCGATTGAAGAGTACCTCATATGGTGTTTTGTTGTGAAGAGCAACACTAGGAAGTCTATTAATAATGTGAGTTGCTGTAAGAACTGCATCTCCCCAAAATTTGGTTGGAAGATGAGAATGAAACAGAAGAGCTCTTGTGACTTCCAAGATGTGTTTGTGTTTTCGTTCAGCAACCCCATTCTGTTGGGGGGTAGCAACACAACTGGTTTGGAATGAAATACCTTGAGAAGCCAGAAATTCACTTGCAAGTTTTCCTGATCCAAGCTCAAGTGCATTGTCAGTTCTAATAGTCTGAATTTTGCTGGAAAAATGTCTTTCAACCCAGGCAAGAAAAGTTTTAATAAAACTGAATGCACTGCCTTTTGTAGAGAGTAAATGAATCCAAGTAGTGCGAGAAAAATCATCTACTATGGTCAAGAAATATTTGAAACCATTATAAGTGCATTGATTGTAAGGACCCCATACATCAACATGAATGAGTTGAAAGGGTTTAGAAGTAGAGATAACACTACTAGGAAATGGAAGTCTTTGCATTCGTGCTTTAGCACAGACTGTACAAGGCTTATTTTTGATAGTATCATCTAAATCAAAATGAGACAAAGCCTTGAGTTTATAAGGATGTAAGTGCCCAAAACGAGCATGTAAAACATCATATGAAACTGTAACAGAATGAACAGAAGAAGCTGCATGTTTGGTATGAGTAAAAACAGACTGAGAAACTTCTATAGGAGCAGAATCTTGATGAATGTATAACCCCTGATGTGATTTACCAATCATCAAGCTCCTCATTGAGGTTGAATCCTGTAATAAGCACTTATTGTGTGAGAAAATGACCAGGTTGTTCATATTTGAAACCAATTTTGCAATGGATATGAGATTGCAAGTGAAGGATGGAACATAAAGAACATCCTGAAGTAATAGATGGCCAGATAATCGAGCTTTCCCTGTCTTAGTGACATTGATAACATGTCCATTAGGAAGAGTAACAGTCATGACACGATGAAGAGAAGTAATGTCATGTAACAAAGATAAATCACCACACATATGATTAGAAGCTCCAGTGTCCAATATCCAGACAACATTAGTAGATGTAGTTAGAACTTTACCAGCAAACGCTACAAACTGTTGGTCATCAAAAGCACTTGGAGAAGATGATTTTGCAGAAAGCAAATTCATAAGTTGATTATACTGTGCAGTTGTAATAGATGGCGAAGATGATTGAGTAGTTGAGGAAGAACCACACTCAGCTTGACCGGCAAAGCTTTGAGGAGACTTCTCAGACTTGGCATTAGGTTTCTTGTTCTTGGATTTATAGTTTTCAGGAAATCCAATGATGAAGAAGCACTTATCAATATTGTGATTAGTCTTCTTGCAATTTGTGCAGAAGCGTTTCTCATTCTTGGACTTATTCTTCTCAGGTTGAGTTTGAACATGCATTGAAGAAGCTTCAGAAAGAATTGGAGAAGAATTCTGCATTGAACGCTGCTTCTCTTCTTGAAGTAAGATGCCATAAGCGATGCTCATGCTTGGAAGAGGATCGTGCATCAGAATGTTTCCTCGAGAAACGATGTATTCGTCATTCAGTCCCAGCAAAAAATGAAGAAGCTTCTGATTTTCTTCATATGCCAAGATCTCTCGGATAGATCCACAAGAACACGAAGGAAACCTTCGTTCACTAGATATCTCATCCATAATTGTCTTGAGCTTGGTATAGTAAGTAGAGATCGAATCAGAACCTTGAGTTAATGAAATTAACTCCTTCTTGAGAGAAAATAGTTGTGCACCACTGAATTGACCAAAACGAAACTCGAGATCCTTCCAGACATCCCTAGCCAGATCAGTATAATTGACTGAACTCTGAATTTCTGGAGATAAGCAATTGAGAATCCAGGCGGTCACCATATCATTGCATCGCTCCCATTGAGGAAGATCGGCATGATCGGCAGCAGGCTTCTCAGTTGTGCCGGTGATGAAGCTCCATTTGTTTTTGGCAGAAAGAGCTCGACGCATTGAACGCCTCCAGTCTCCGAATCCATGACCATCGAATGGCTTTGAAACAATTAGCAAGCCGGGATGATCTGAGGGATGGAGGTACAGAGGACTCGTCGGATCCATTGCCGGAGAAAGAGCAGGACGAAGAAGATGAGAAAGAGCAGGATCGTCCGGCATTGGAAATGCGGAAGAAGGATCGAGAAAATCCTAATCTGATACCATGATGATTTGGAAAGAAAAGAGAGAGAAAGTAGAAACAGAATTGTGTATTAGATTCAATGAATGAGCTTACAACTGATCAACTCTATTTATACAATGCTTCTCCAACTAACAAACTCTATGCTAGCCACATGCTCTGTAACAGATTCTATCACATGGAATGTATATATCCTATCATCCGGCCCATTCACTAATCATCTGTGACGCCATTAGCAACCTTCAACATGCGTACTTCTACCGGCGACCAAAATTTGGGTGCTTTTTTAGTGACAAATTGAAATTTGATGTTCCAAAATCTATAATTGCTTTTAAGATAATAATTGCCCAAGAATACAAGATGGAAGACGAAGAAGGGCGTTAAAGATCTTCAGATTATTCACTCACTCCCTTTATGTGTATAGTCAATTATCATAGGGCCAATCAATGATCAAAATCCACCTCTCAAGCGCCTGGTAGACTATATATATATATGGTATTCTAAAAATAAGAGAATTTTGGACTACCATACCTAGAGGAGGGTTCGGTTCCAAGGAACCCTGTAACCGAACTGGAAAAAAACCGGTCCGCAACAGGGGTTCGGTCGGTTCCGGTCCCGGTTCCACATTCCTTGGAACCGGAACTGCCGGTTCCATCACTTAAAAAAATATACTAGTGAAAATGGAGAACTGTTATCGCTGTTTTGGAGCCGTGATTACGGTTTTGCAATTTCAACTTTTTTTATTTTTTAAGGTTTGGAACCGAACTGGAACCGCCTCCGAACGAGAAAAAACCGGAACCGGGAACCGAACCGAGGAACCGGAAGGTTCCAAGTTCCGGTCCCGGTTCGAAGAAGCCAAAACCGTCGGTTCCGGAACCGAATCCACCACTAACCATACCTTGGATCGGGCCGGATATCTGAGCGAGATCATTCGAAACCAGGTCAAAGGTGGAAAACGACCGAAAATCCTAGGGCCTCACATACTCGTGTCAGTGATGAGTGTGACCGAAAGGTTATGAAATGGGCAAAACCCAGGAAAGACTTTGTGAAACTTAACTTTGATGGTGCAGTTTGCTCGGATGGCTTGGCTTCTTTTGGATTCATCCTCAGAGATTCCGGTGGCTCCCCCATTCATTTCGAAGGATGACTGATTGGTCATCAGTCTGTTCTCATCTCTGAGACCATCGCTTTGCGTCAGGGATCCTTGAAGTGATTCGTCGCGGCATTCCCCGGATCCAGATTGAAGGCGATGATTTGATGCTAGTCAAGGTCGTTCTTGGTGACTAGCGCTGCAAGTGAGAGATTGAGTTGTTATGTTCGAACATCACCTATTTAATTTGTTGGCTCGGTTCCGAGATTGGAGTATCTCTCATACCTACCGTGAGTGCAATTTTGTGGCAAACTACATCGTTGGCTCCTTCCGACGTGTCTCTTCCGTTCCACTTGCAATTGATTCGGGTTTGCATACCCTCATTGGTCATGATGCCCTAGGGTGGTCACTAGTTTATTAGTGATCACCTTTAATCCTTTTCCAATAAAAAATATCAAAAACCACCGTATAACAGGCAATATTATTGAAAATTTTCCATTTAATTATAAATTATTGAAAACTATATGTGTTGAAACCCGAAATAAACTAGTGCTAAGATCGAGACACGAAATTATTAAAATAGACAAAGCAGGCCCTTGCTTTTATTATGAACGTAATTCGAGATTACAATTCTCAATTTATTCGAGAATATAGAGAATGTAGCTACTGGACTATTCAAGATCTTTTTATTACAGTTTTGAGGTTATAGCTACCAAATTATGCGAGATCTTTTGGTTACAACTAATGGATTGTTTGTGATCTCTTGAGGTCTTTTTATTGACCTTTCCCTGATTATTGTGCAATCTTTACGTTGCTTCAACACGTCGATCTCTACAAGCAAGATAGATCTTGAGTTAGAGGTGTTTTTCGACCCTTGTAACATTAGAGTTCTTCCTCTATTTATAGACGTTTGGGAAGTGTGGGTTTCGTGTTTATCCGATGTGGGACTTGCGATATGTTACTATTTGATTGGTCGAGAGAGATGCGGATTTTGTTTGGATGGAGAGGCGGTGGCACTTGATTGGCTAAACAGGGTGGTTACGCCAACTTTTGAGTATGCGCGTCCGTCTACCTTGCCAACCTCCGTGCCTTGGATCGCATTGTTGATCCTCTTTCCATCTTAGGGACGTGCGCGATGTTTTGTCTTTACAAATCATTTTGCCTTGAATTGTGTCGTTGGTCACTTTCTACCTTAGTGGGAAGGGCGCGATGTCTGGCTTTGCAAACCCTCTGGCCTTGGATTATGTCGTTGGTCACTTTCCACCTTAGTGGAAAGGGCGCGATGTTTGGCTTTAGGTTTTTTCAGAGGGGTGTAGGAAAACCTTGGACACTTCCCCAAGCTTTACCTATGGGGTCGAACTCAAATATCTCTTCGCTTGCCTTATTTTGTCCATTTGTGCATTTGTTAATTTCGTGCACCATCACAACCTCATGGCTTGTGGTTCGTTCCCAAGGACCACAAGGCATAAACGAGCGATCTAATTTCGTCTTCTTTTTCTTCGAGGTTCGGTGCCAGCCTTTGAGAAGAACGCGGCGTCCTTGCACGTGTTGGGAACTTTTAGGGAGACATGCTTCATTAAGCCTTAGCGCTCTTTCCTAGAGTCCGTTTGTTGCACACTTGTGGGCTTTGGATTTTTTCCTTGATGGGCTTTTGAATGTCAGGCCCAAAAATGATTGGAAGAAGGTTCAGTTTCTTTTTCATATAAATGTCAGGTCTTCCCCCTTCTCCACTCCTTCCCGCTTCATCTTCCAAAGAAAGCAAGAAAACTTTCCTCTCTCAACTGTGACTCTTCGACTTCCAGCGACCAAGAGCGTGAACCACTAGTGAACGAAACCTTCCACCGCCTCCTTTGCGTCAACCTTCTCAACGAGTAAGTTCTTTTGTTCCCTTGATTTACTTTTTTGGTCGGCTTTCTTCTTCTTTTTTTTTGTTTTTCGCCCTAGGCGGGGGCGGTGGTTTTCTAGGTCATGCGCCGATGGCATGGCGGTTGGTAGGCGGGGACGAGGTTGAGTTTTGGTGGTTTGTCGGTGGTTTTGGCCTTCATGGGTGCATGTTTGCCTGGTGGTTATAGGGTGGTTTGAGCTCTTTGTTCAATTTTAAAATTGAATGTTCTTTGGAAGTTCAAACGTTTTTGCGTTTTAGATGATAAGATATTTGGCCTTTTGATCTTCTGGGATTTGGATTTGACTTGCGATTCTTGTTTGTTTTCCCTCGCTCTCTGTCCCATGCGGCCTATCCTCTCGAATAGCCCTAGGATCGCGCTTCCTTCTCTATCGCTTTAATCTTGGAGATTGTTTTTCTTCCTAAAGCTTTCTTCTTTTCCATGTGTTCGCTTTCCATGCCTTGGATCCCTTTTTTTCATGCCTAGAGGTTCTTCTTTGAGCCCGCCTCCAGGTCTCATGTTTAAATACTAGGAAAAGTACTATGAGGAATCCTTTGAAATGGTAGTTGCTAGCGAGACGAGCAATTCTCAGAACCCGACCTCCCCCTCTCTTGTTTTTAGCGACCCTTCCTCAAGTCCTTCCGAAGCCTCCATTACCTCGCGAATAGCTCAAGTGTGCACATCCTCTGGGGTTGAGATGGCTTCCACATCGATATTAGACGAGGAGCCTACTAGTTTTGACGTACAATCGTCGGACTCTAGTGAACAGCCAAGCTTTTATCCGCGGCGTATCGACAATTGCGTGTCACGCACCCCACTGATGGTTGAAGATCGGGTTTCGATCATTCCGAATGAAGCACCCGGGTTGTTCCTTCGCGACGGGGTTGAAACAGTTTTGGATTTTTTGAAGCTTGCGAATATTGCCTCCGATTTTCCTTGACCTAAGGGGATCAAGCTGGCGCTCCCCGAAAAAGGTGGTAGCTCGATGAGAGCTTATAAGGACCACACAAGGTATACACCACGTTTAATATTTTGTGGTCCAATGTAAAAAAAAAAGCGTAGTCCGAGTCTATGATTTGTAATAGTATATAATAAACTTTTTGGTAAAAAGTATATAATAGACTGAATCTACATATAGAGGCCATATTGTCATATCCTGGCAACAAATTCTGTATATAAACTGAACCTACATATATAGGCAGGCCATGACAAAAATAGTTTTTTTTTTTGCAGATACAAAAATGACATCAAAGACACATGCACCAAAAAACTCTACAAATCTAAACCGATCAATCGATTGACATTAGGATTCACGAATTTCAACACTACATGAGTAATCGTCATAGTTACCAGTACTTGCTCTACTCATGCTATTATTAGAACGACTAATGCTCCTAGCCGTTACGCCCAACACATAATCAAGCGGTCTATTCACAAGCTCAAACCTCTTTATGTCATCCAACGTCACCTTCTCCAAGTCACTCTCTTCCAACACCACCTTCCTCGTCGCAAGCAAGTGGGCCGCGCCCTTCATGGTGGGCCTCTTATGGGGGTTGGAGTCGATGCACGCGAGCGCCACCCTTACAACGGCCGCTACTTCCTCGGCCTCTTCCAGTGTCATGGCCGGAGGGCGTTGGTCCACCATGCTCTTTAGCATTATTCCTCTCCTCCCTCTTTCGTCATCTTCAGAGGAAGATGACGTCACAGGCTGGCCGGGGTCAGAGATGGATGATGCGGCGGACGAGGAGGTTGTGGTGGTGGTGTTGCTGGTGGTGGTGCAGATTAGTTGGCCAGGATGAGTTCCCATTATGATTTCCAAGGCTACCACTCCGAAGCTGTAGATATCGCATTTTTCTGTCACTTTCATCGTGTATGCTAGCTCTGCGGGTTATTAGTACGTTGTCACAAAAGAGCAATATTTGTTAGCTAAATATACATGTTTCTATACCACATCGGGAAATTAAGTAATGAATTGCCTAATATATATCAATCATCTCATAGTATAAGTTTCATATTTCTAACATGTATGAATTTTTTTGGTTGAAAACGTACGACAAAGATTGAAATAGAGTAGAATGAGTAAGTTAGTTACCAGGAGCGATGTAACCATATGTTCCAGCAAGCTCGGTCCAGTTAGACGAATCGAGCGTAAGCAACCTAGACGTTCCGAAATCCGACACCCTGGCCTCAAAATTCCGATCCACCAAAACATTATTCGACGAGATGTCCCTATGAATAACCGCGGGCGTACAATCATGGTGCATGTAAGACACCGCATTCGCAATGCCTCTAACGAGGTTCAGCCTCTTCTCCCAATCCAGCTCCCTCGCCTTCTCGTCTTGCCCAAGAAGCTTCGACAAGCTCCCTCTTTCGACGTACTCGTACACCAGCAGCGAGTGCTCAGCGTGTGAGCAAAACCCGTACAGCTTAACGATGTTTCGGTGTCTGATTTTGGTGAGGGATTGGATTTCTGAGTCGAAGCCTTTTCCGGAACACTGGATTGAGCGCAGCTTCTTTACGGCTACTACTTGTCCTGTTGAAAGCTCGGCTTTGTACACGCTCCCGTGGCCTCCCACGCCGATGCAATACCTATCCCACGTCGGAAGATAAGACCGAAATATATGAAAACTTATTGTTGAGGAAAATAATTATTTAGGCTTTGTTTGGTTCACCAAGTTTCCAGCTTTTTCCCAAAATTAAAATCAATTTCTTAAACACTTTTTTCGGGCTTGTTTGGTTCAGTTTTGACATACAGGTATGCAATGGATTTAAAGTCAACATTTTTTTAAATAGTTATTGAAAAGTAAAAACACTTTATAACTTTCAAGTCAAAAAGGAAAGTAGAACCAAACGAGCCCCTAATCTTTAGAAGTTTTTAGTTAGACTTTTGTAATTTGTTCAGTTGAGCAAAATAAATTAGATAAAGCCCCTAATTCCAAATTCGCTTTAGCTATAACGCTTAAAATTTTTGTGATAATAACTGGTGGGCTTATGATATGACCAATTAATGCAACACAATTTAAATATTTAAAAATACCTGGAATCGAATTCTTCGGTGGCTTCAATGATGTCCGAGTACACCAGCTTTCCATCGTAGCTCCAAACCGAGAACAGATTCCCACTTGACCGATTCTTCCTGCTACAGCTGTTGCAATGATCAGATGATCCCTTGGACATAATTCCATTTGCTAGTGATTTCCTCTTCTTGCTAGCATTGCATACACAAATGCCAACCACTACGCACAAGACCAATGACACTGCAATTACAGGAATGGTAATGAAGAGCGCCTTTGTTGAGTGGCCGTGTCTTTTGTTATTGGAAAGTGCACATTTTGGTAATCCGACTACCATTCCTTCATTGTCGTCTTCGTCGATGCAGAGTGCGTAGTTATGGGTGAATGATGAGATCGTCGAGTTCTCAATGGCGGTGTTGTCGGGCAAAGGACCGCTGAGCTGGTTATACGAGACGTCAATCACTTGCAAACTGCTTAGCTGCTCAAAGGATGAAGGAATTTCCCCGGAGAGGTTGTTGTGTGAAATATTGAGCACCTCTAATTTCTCCAAGTCGCCCAATTTCCAAGGGATTTCCCCTGAAATAGAGTTTCGACTAAGATCTAGTCCAACTTGCAAGGACTTCAAGTCTCCTATCTTAGAAGGAATAGCTCCAACGAAGCCGTTCATGCTAAGATTCAAGAAGATCATCTTAGAGCAATTTCCAATCTCCTCCGGGATGATGCCGGTCAAGTTGTTCACAGCTAGATCGAGATAAGCAAGCTCAGGAAGTGACCCAATCTCCTTTGGCAGCTTACCCGAAAGACGGTTGCTGCTTAGTGTGAGATTGAAGAGTGATTTGAGGTTGCCGAGCTCCTCTGGAATCTCGCCCACAAGACGGTTTGATGAGAGGTCTAGGACATGCAAGTTGGTTGCTCGTCCTAGCTCGTGTGGTATGGGCCCGGTGATTCGGTTTCCTGAGATCTTAAGACTTGTCATGAGCTTGCACTTTGCCCAATTGGGTGAGATCTCGCCATAGAAGTTGTTGTAGCTTAGATCAAGGTAATCAACGATAGGGTACACTCCAAAGTCTTGTGAGATGTTGCCCACTAGATTGTTTCTATCTAGCCTTAGCCTTGTTAGATTCTTGCAATTCTTCAAGCCCTTTGGGATGGTGCCATTGAAAAGATTGTTGCTTGCACAAAAATCTTTTAGTATTCCTCCATGACAAATCTTCTCCGGCAAGGGACCGGAGATCGTGTTGTTGGATAGATAGAACAACGTCAGGTTTCGAAGGTTGTTGATTTCCAATGGCAACGTGCCCGACAATTGGTTTCCATAAATGGAAAGCACATTGAGGTTAACCAAACTGCCAAGGGAAGGAGGGATAGGCCCACTAAGGTTATTGAGATTGATCCTAAGCTCCAAGAGATTCCTTAGATTACCCAATTGATGAGGAATCTCGCCCACGAGGCGATTGTTTCCTAGAATGAGGGAAGAAAGTGTGGATATGTTTCCAAGTGATGGCGGTATGGGGCCGGAAACATTGTTGTTGATCAAGTTGAGGAGTTTGAGAGATTTCATTCTCCCATTCCCGAGATCGGATGGTATGTTTCCATTGAATAGGTTGTTCCCAAGATGCAAGTTTTCGAGTCTGGTGAGGTTGGTCACGAAAGGCGGGATTTTACCAAAGAGATTGTTGTCGTGGAGGTCTAGAAACACTAAGTTGGGTAGGGATGAGAAGTTGAAGGATGTTAGGGTTCCCGTTAGGCCTACGTTTGTAAGGTTAAGGCGTACGACGCTTCCATTTGTGTCGCAACCGACGCCTAGCCAATGGCATGGGATTTGTTTGGTGGTGGTAGAAAGTGTCCAAGAAGAAAGGAAAGATTGGTTTTGGGAGTGGAGGCTGGTTTTCCATTGAATAAGAGCCTCGGCTTCTTGATTGATTGCTAAGGAGAGTTGGAAATGGAAACAAGAGAAGAGTAAGATCAAGAGGAGTGAAGATAGAATAAGATGGATAGTGTGAAAGAGTGTTGTTGAGATTGGTGTTGGTTTCAAGCTTTTCCCCATATTGAAATGAGGAGAAGTTTATCGTATGATAATCTCAACGTTAATCGTGTGCACTGCCTACTAATATAGACAGATAAATGTATCACAATCACAAAAAGGGGGCGCGCACTTACACATCGCATCAATTCAATTGACTATTTGGCTTCCAATTTCTCTATGCCACATACATAAAAATTAAAATAAATGAGTAAAAATGAGAGTCCTTCTCACGGGTCACGGTCAGCTGATAAATGTTGAATATTGAATTAAGACTTTCAAGTCTCTTTTACGGATGTCCAACGAGGCAACCACCTTTCCATTTATATTGGCTCATAAATACTTCACAGCGTAAGACTTCACCGTCCGATTTGGAAATATTGAAGATGCCATTATATGGCAGACTTTGCCACTATGTTATTTTCGTTCTAGAAATCATTTCATTTTTTTCCCTTACACTTATTAGCCATAGACTCATTCATAGTTTCATATATACCAATAAGTTCATGATTTGTCGGATCCGTTAGTGTTAGAATACACTTTATCAGTTTACCAAGTCAATAAGGAAAAAAAACACAAAAATCTCCAATCCATCCAATTTATTCCTTTATCCCATCTTCTCCTTTTTTTTACGTTAATTACTCTTTAAATTGACTCTTTAAAAATAATATTTTATTCGATCTCTACTTGATTCAATTTACAATTTAATAAATTTCAATAAGATAATATATTTTTACAAATCCGTATATAATATAGAAAATCATTAATGATTATATAAACTTACACAAACATGAGATATAATTCTAATGTTATTTTTTTCTTTTCTTAAAATTTAAGTCTAGTTGAAACTCACCTCTAATTGTTTTTTATTGCTCATCTCTAACTACGACAATGAATAATACTTATATATTAAGAAACAATGGACATTACATTAGTTAGTTCTCATTAATATTATATACGATGAATCTGTTTTAGATTACCTTATCTAATACATACAAAATTTACCTTCAATCAACTACAAAAATCTCTTTAAATTAATAGTAGATTGATATCTCTATAAAATAACAAACTATTATATTATCAACACACTAAAAAAAATAGAGATTTCAATGTAGAAACAGAGGCAACAAAATGTATATATCCTTTCAATCTTGTCAAAAAAGAACTAAGCAGTAAGTAAATGAGGGATAGTTCGACCTCTTATATTATCAACAAGATAATAAATAACACATCCGGTCAACCAATGCATAAAAACCTACGTTAAATGGAAAAGCAAGAGAACCGCAAGATAATGGGCTACACTTCGACCCAAAAAAAAGATAGTTTGCTGCACTATATTTACCTCCTGATATTAATCTCATCTTCTCTACACTTATATTTGTAAACATATACCAATTATATTAGTTTGTTACATTTTTTCATCTTTGTAAACATATTTCCAACTTCCAAGTCCATACAATTTCTAAACTCCTTTGATAGAATTAGATAAAACTCATCATGTCACGAATACGACTTAAATATTAAATTCAATAATATGGTAAGTAATAGTATATAAATAATATTTTCCAGACAAGAAGAAATAATTCAATTGTAGGACACAAATTTAAAATCAATTAATATTAAATAACAGTGTGTATATGTAAAATGTAAGAAGATTAGCCTTTGGACATCTAGTCAAGCGGCTAAGTTTTCAAAGGTAGTACCTACAGGTATCTCAACTCTCATGGGCAGTATATTTTACCAAAAAAATGTAATTAAGAAGAATAATTAATTGAATAAGGTATGCATAACAATAATATTAATTTAAAATTAGTTTTGTATACAAAATATATTACTTGTTTTGTATTACTGATTATAGTTTCCATTAAAATTATGAAAAAGAGTCTCGTGTGAATGATAAGTATTGTGCGAAATAAGAAAAAAAAATCTTGTTCATTCCTTTAAAAAAAGCAATGCACAAAATTGTTCTTTCATTAAAGAGAGGTAAAAAAGGGCATCTGCGTATTTTTCCCAAATTATTCGCCTATTTTTCAAACAAATTGTTCCAGGGCATTGCACGCATTTTGTGCATCAATTTCGCCTTGGATGTGCATCAATACTGATTGTTTGTGCATCGATTTTGAATTTTTTATTTGTTTATTTTTAATCTTTCAGTTATATGTATGAATAATTGAATACCATAGTTAGGTAGTTTTTTTTATGTACATACCATTCTTTTTATGCACATGCAAAATAACATGTATTTTTTGGTTGTTTTGATGCACATATGGTTAGTGTTAATGCACATACATAATAAGACACACTTTTGTGCATCGGTTTCACCTTGAATGTGCATCAAAAGTAACTCCATGCATCAAAACTAATTATTTGTGTATCGATTTTTTGATGCACATTGTGCATGAATTTTGAACTTTTTTTTATTTTTTAACATTTTGTTATGTGATTGAAAACTACATTAAGATAGTGTTTGATGCACATGTTGTTAATTTTTGATGTACATGTAAAACAACATGCACTTTTTGGCTCTTTTGATGCATATCTATATGGTTAGTTTTAGTGCACATACTGATGCGACCCTAGGGTCACAAAGGGCGGATCTAGGCTCGAAACGCCCGGATCTTCTCCGACACAAGTAACCGGATAAATACGAGACCACAAAGTGGACACGCGGACCTCTAATGCTCGTCGGAACGAGGTGGGGAAAGGCAAAGGGATAGAACGTCGGCCACGTATGGACTCGACAACGGAACTGGGGTGACGTCGGGCCAAATAAGGAGGAATCTCACTCTACTTTAACTTGGCTAAATTTGACGTAAATAATAAGAGGGGGCGTGGCTCCTTTATATAGAGGAGGCCACACAAAACCCTAGTTCTAAATGGGGTGGATTAGGGTTAGCAACATGCTAGGCCCAACATCCAAGCCCATAATACTAATAATAGTAACTACTAAAAATGAAAAGGTGCAACAAACCCTGATGGGCCTTATTCTACCATAATGGGCCGACCTCTTAAGTATAAGAGAGCACACGCCTAAAATAGTAAAGACGGAAAGCAAATGACGGAAATAGAAATAAATAATACATAAATAGATTATGTCCTCTCCAAGGTCTAGGGCGTCTCGGGTCCGTAGGAGTTGGGTCCGAGCTAGGGTAGGCTCGCATCATTCTCCCTCGCTTAGCTTCGAAGCGTCCTCGCTTCGACGTGGGTCGGACAAGGGAAGAAGGTGATGCTCTCAGTAAAGCCTTGCCATCGACATGGGTAGTCTCTAATAAGTATGGTGTCGACACAAGGGCAGGCTCGTCAAGCTGGGGCGGGTCCTCGACCTTAGGTGTCTGCGTTGGAAGGAACGGATCCTCGGTAAGGACAGGTGCGTTCGACACCGGCTCGGGCGCTGGCACGGCAAGGACCTAGGTATCGAAGGGTGGTGCCTTGGTACAGACGGGAGAGTCCTCGGTACCGACGGGTGGGACCTCGATCGGCGCTGGGCTAGACTCATGCGTCGGCATGTGGGGTGCCGGCCACGGTTGAGACTCTCGGTTGGCCTCGACGAGAAGGTATTCGAGCTCCGCGATCCATGCGACCCATGCGTCTAGATGGGGTGCAGGAGGAGTCGGGGATGTGGCGTTGGGGGTCGGTACCGACGGTCCACGACTCAAATGAAGATCTTGAGCGTAGGCTGGGGGAGACCTCGGGGCCTCCGGGATGTGGTCTCGGGGGCGCGGATGCCGAGGTGGAGGACTCCAATCCCGCTCATCGTATCGGGGACGCGGGCGCCGGGGTGGCGGACTCCAATCCCGTTCATCGTAGGAGCAACGTCGGGGTTTTGGAATTTCGCGTGAGCGACGAGGAGGCAGACTCCAATCCCGCTCGTCGTAAGAACGATGCCGGGATCTAGGAGTTTCTCCGTAGTAGCGGGCCCGATTCTCCGGGAGTCGATATGGTGGGATCCAATCCGGGTCGTCCCTCGGAAGCGGCTTATATGGACGAGTGCTGACGCGTTGATACAGCCGATCCCAAGAGTCCGAATCGTCCCATATTACCGAGCAGGTCCAAGACATGGCTCGGCCCCTCGGGTTTTTTTTTCTTTTGTTTACAATATTACGAGATCTTCCACAATCTGAAAGATCCCTTTATAACGGAAATAATAAAATCTATCCTAGAAGGAAATTAACTATAAGATCTTTTATAAGATAAGATCTTTACAAAAAGGCATAAAATCAAAACAAATAAATGCAAAAATAAATAAAAATAAAATACCAAGATATGTATCCGAAAATAGCCCAAGAGATCTCGGAAAATATTCCGCTAGATCTAGGGTTTCCGGATTTTGCGCGGGGCGGTTCAACGGCGGTGCAACAACCTTGGCACGAGTGGGCTCGCACAGGCTGATCTGCGGCACGCTACTGGCGCGGAGACGGCGCACTACTGGTGTGTCGCCGCTGGGCTGGACTGTACCAGGATCCGAGTCCTGGCACGCTGGCGGCAAAGTCCCGGCACGCTGGTGCATCCCGGCGCGCTGACTGCTGGTATTTCGGCCTTTTGGAGGGGCAAACGACGTCCGTTTTGGGCGAATTTTATATGCCCAGACTCGTATTGAGAACACCTACACTAATATGAAAAAAATTGCAGAAAAATAAATTTTTTTGAGGTCGCAATCTGGGTAGAAGTCGACTTCGTTTTTTTGAAGGGACGAAGAAGGGACCGTTCGAGCCGCCTTTGCTCTTATACCAATTGGTGCGACCCTAGGGTCACAAGGGGCGGATCTAGGCTCGAAACGCTCGGATCTTCTCCGACATAAATAACCAGATAAATATGAGACCACAAAGTGGACTCGCGGACCCCTAATGCTCGTCGGAACGAGGTGGGGCGAGGCAAAGGGATAGAAAGTCAGCCACGTATGGACTTGACAACGGAACCGGGGTGATGTCAGGCCAAATGAGGAGGAATCTCACTCTACTTTAACTTGGCTAAATTTGACGTAAATAATAAAAGGGGGCGTGTCTCCTTTATATAGCAGGGGCCACACAAAACCCTAGTTCTAAATGTGGTGGATTAGGGTTAGCAACATGGGCTCATAATACTAATAATAGTAATATCTAAAAACGGAAAGGTACAACAAACCCTAATGGGCCTTATTCTACCATAATGGGTCGGCCTCTTAAGCATAAGAGAGCACACACCTAAAATAGTAAAGACGGAAAGTAAATGAAGGAAATAGAAATAAATAATACATAAATAAACTATGTCCTAAGCCAAGGGGTCTCCAAGGTCTAGGACGTCTCGGGTCCGTAGGAGCTGGCTCCAAGCTAGGGCAGGGTCGCATCACATACATAATAACATTTTTTTGGGTATCAGTTTCGCCTTGGATGTGTATCAATACTAACTCTATGTTCATTAAAACTAATTGTTTGTGCATTAAATTTTTTTTATGCACATTGTACATCAATTTCAAACTTTTTTTTTTACCTTATTTATGTGTATGAATAAGGTTTTTGCATGTAGTTTAGTATATTTGATGCACATTCCATTACTTTCGATACACATGCATGAGTAAAATGGACATTTCAATTATTTTGATGCACGTGCATAAATAAGGCATATTTTTCGTGGTATTTTGATGTACATATAAGTGGTTTTGTTGCACAAACACATATGTAAGATGCTAGTATGGACAAACTTTCAATTTTGACGCACATTTAGCCGGTTTTGATGCACACACAAACAAAATGTGCTATTTAGTTTTTTTTATGCACATAGGACAAAAATTTGTTGATGCACATACGACTAATTTTGACTTACTTACACATACATAAGATACAACCTTTGATGTACAATAAACCTTTTTAATGCACTTACAACTAGTTTTGATGCACACAAAAATCAGTTTTAATGCACATTGTAGGCTGGATAATTCGTCAAAAATTTGTATGCGCTATTTCTTTACCATTTTTAAATGAAATGATGTACGCCATTCATATTTCACACATGGACACTCATTCGCATCAAATTTGGACTCTTAAATTACATAATTTATTGTAATAATCTTTAAAAAATATCATAGATACAATTAAAATAAACAAAAAAAAAATATAGCATATGATTTGAATTATTGGATGGATGACACCAAATAAATTCCATCGTAGACTCAGTCTCCGGGTTTAGAGTTCACCTTTCTAGAGATGCCATATTTGAATATTTTGGCGTGTTATTCATGTTGTCTGGTTTTTATCTTTTAGTCTTTACAATTGTTTGCAAAAACTTATAAAAATGTCAATGTTTTTTTTAATATCAATTTATCTATATGGCTCTTAAGGCCTATGGTTTTATTATAAATGTTAGGTAACTCATCACTCTTTTTTGGGTGCGGTCTAATTTCTCTAGAGTTGTATTCTCAAGGTTTTTTTATTTTCTCCACGTGAATTTATTCCCCATAGTGGGAATGTCACACATAACGCAATCGTTTTTGAATTTGATGAGACATTCAAATCGGGATGAGTTAGGCTAGCCCCTCCCATTTTCTCATCCGGGAATTGGATTTCATTAAGATCACCCATGAGGATACATGGGAGGTCCCATGTTTTTATAAAGTCACTAAGTTTGTTCCAAAATTGTTCCTTTTCTTGTACTCGTGGGGGAGCAAAGGCAAAAATGATGATCAATTCATTTAAAGTTTCCAGGTTGCAATAGTGGATGCGGATAAATCGGTCATCAAGGTGGATAGTTCTTAGTGTTTCACTTGATAGTTAGTGTTCCTTCCAAAGGATGCACAAACTGCCAGAAAGTCCGTTAGCCGGAATAGATTCCAAGGTGTCAAACCCGGCTTTTTGCCATCCAGCGCAATCCAATGGTTCTTTGGCTTTTGTTTCGACTAAGGCGATAAGATTTATGTTCTCAAGTCGGCATATCGAGTTAACCTCGGTCCAGAATGATTTTCGTTTGATACCTCTACAAGAAATGCTCATTAAGGGTACCTTTGGCAAATGGGTACTGATAGCTTGCATATAGGTGTAGTTTAGATGCATGTTTTATGTTTGTATTGCTTGGTTTTAGCCTAGTTTAGTCTAGTTCTTAGGTTTTTTAGGAAATTCGGGTTTTGCGCTTATTTTGTTCTGTTTTGCAAATCTTTAGGTAAACAAGCATAGACGGGATGGATCTTAGAGTACTATGGTGGAGTTTGATGAAACTTAGAGTGATTAAAGTGATTATTGGAAGAATCAAGCCCCAAGACGTTGTAGAAAAAGAATACTTAAATTCGGGTCATGGATTGGGGTTCATGTTTTTACACCTCTATCTTGAAATGCTTGGTTTGGGAGATACGGTGGTCGGATGAACCTGAATTTGGTATCATTGGAAAGCTAATTCGTAGAGATATAATTCATATTTTTACTCCGATTACAAATTCAAACTCGAAGGGAGTGAAAACACACTCTGAAGTGTCACTTGAATTTTAAACTAAGGTTAACACCGCGGGGTAGCATGAAAAAAGCGCGGCCGAGCTTTTGGAGGCCAAGCCGCGCAATCGTGATTTACACAGAGATGTCTTGGGCCGACGTTGGGCTGAAGTTTTGGGCCGATATCTTTGTAATTCCGAGTATTTCCTCTTGTATGGTTTGTGACGATTTGTTTCCTTGGATATCTTTAGTAGTTTTAAGAGATACTTTAAACTCTTGTTAGTTACTCTCTCTTTTCATAATTTTAGATCACAATTTTGGAGGCTAGGGTTTGTTTTGAGAGATTTTTCTCAAGGAGCAACCTTTGAACCTTTTGTAAATTTTTCTTATTTCAAGTATGCATTGTTAAATCCTTTGTGTTTAACTAGTTATTGAAATCATAGATTGCATATTATTGTGAGGTTTGATTGATTCTCAAAAACTTGAATAGGTTTTATTCCCTGTTCCCAATTGAATCAGAGTTATTCTAGGGTTTTGTTAGATTGATCACCTAATAAAATTTCTAAGTTAATTTACAACTAATTTGATTAAGTCCCATTTGGGAATGATTAGATAAAGTAGCAACTATAATTGTTTGGACCCGTTCGGGCTATTCAGTTGTAGAAGGGAATAAACCACAGATAACTTGATTAGATATTTGCGTCGAGTATTTATTTATATCGATACTTTGAACTTAAAGATGTCGTTTAATTGAATCAAGACGTTGTTTTAGGTTGTTAGATGATTAGGGTTGTTCAGACTGTTAGCTCTTTCAACTAAATATAAAGTTCTGGATATATAATAATCCAAGATAGATTATTCAAGGGAATTGAGAATCAAGAGAATCAATGATCAATAAGCATATCTATGATGGATGTAACTAGTTGAACATATTTTTCTCATATATTTATAACCAACCTTGCATTCATATTTACTTTTTAGTTTGCATCTTAATCCAAATAATCATTCACTAAAAAACCCCTCTTGGTTACTTGGCACATAAGTAATAACGTAAATACACGAGTCTTTGTGGGATCGGCCCTTACTTACCATTCTACTAAGTTTGATTAAGTTAGGCTATTTGATAGGTATAACGACCACTGAAAATACATCATCATGTACTTTTCGGTGTTGATACTTATGGTACTAACGGTGTTGATACGTATCGGAGTTATCGATGTTGATGCTGAAATTAAGAAATTGGGCATTTATTTTTTTGATAAGCTATGGGGTTTTCAGTAGGGACATTTTTTTGGATGTTTATTTTTGGTGATATATTCGAAACACCTTTAAAATAAAAACAATCACATGAGAGGCTTGATCTAACTTTAGGCAAAAGCATGTGCACTTCACGTGATTTCCATCTGGGAATTCTACCCTCAGTCTCCGATTCTTTTATCCACAATGTCGTGAGAAGCACAACAAGTCGCCGAAATATCGTATGCCTAGATTGAAGAAGTAGGTCGTCTTTCTCGTCGAAATTTGGGTACACCATTCTCTATCTGGACCCGCCTTTCTCGTTGCCAATCCACAATTCGACCCCAAAAATTTGCCATTACAGAGGTCCAAAAATCAGCCATTGCATAGGTCAAAAAATTTTCCATTTTTCTGACGCGGCACAGCTCCACGACAAGTTGGAGTTGCATCTCCTTGCCCTCTTATCTGAATTCGCCAGACAATCTGATACGACACAATCTGAACCTAATGTTAGGGACACAAGACCCAGACGAGAATGTCGTCGCCCGGTGCGATTTAGGGATTATTATTAGTATTTCTTTAATTAATGAGAATCTTTTAAATAGAGTTTATGTACTTCATCATGGGTTTTCTTTTCGGTTCTTTCCCATGATGCTTTATTTCAACCGATAGGGCAGTGTTATAAATACCTTATAATGTTATTTTAGAAAATAACAAGAATATTATTGTTTGCCCTAATTCTCTCTGGTCTCTCCCTCGTCTCTTTTTGTCTACCTTTCCCCGGCCGATTGGCCTTTCTACTCCATCGGTTCTATTCGTTACGTTTTATAGTAATTTGGTACAGGATCTCAAGGATTATCGTATCAACTGGTGTTTTCACCCTTGAACTTTGCAATCACCATGTCCAATGAGGAAGAAATCTCACATGTTACACGCAATGATACAGACATTTGATAATTTTTCCAAAATTTGATGTTGGAAATCCGTAATAACCGACGGGAACAAGAAGTTCAACATCATCGAATGAAGTTATTTCTCGAGGATCAAATTGGCGATAATAGAGGTAATCCGGTGGAGGACCGCACTATGTATGTCAAGATTCATTGGGAACACTACCTAGTTTCTTGCAACATATTGGAGTGAGTGTTTTTCGAGTTCGGAATTATAGAGGACCTTGACACATTAAGCCCAGAAACAGGGTTTAATTCAAAAATTCGCTTCAAGAATAGAGAATCGGCCATGGATGCCTTCAACTCCTTCAATGAGAGAAACACCTATGTTGGATATTACCAAATGGAGTTGTTACTTGTAGAAGGGACATATGAGGAGGCTACGGAAGTAAGTGGATCATCAAAAGGCTCTATGATTCTTTATGCTTCGAGCCAAGACATTAGCAATCAAAGTGGTAGGTTGAGGCTTGTGGAAGCTCCGATTGAAGATACAAGCAAAGTCAAAGAAATCATTAACGTTGATCAAAAGATGGGTGACATTGAGGGACAATTGAGGCCAAACTCCAAGCATATAATGGCGGCTTCGGAATCAGTTTTTGATTCTTGTGATGTAATATCGAATTCTTATGAGCCCTTGGTTTCTCACGTTACATCTGAAGAAATGGGAGAAGTAGTTGATGCTTCTTTAAAATTTTAGTTTGGGTGATTTTAAGATGAATTATATTGATTTTATGAAAAATATCAATTGCACACAATGTGTTTGTTGAAAAGTCTAGACATGGGTTGTTTACTGATGAAATGCCTATTAGAGGTTTCAAGGGTAATAATTTCAGTATTCAACTGAAGCATGCTCATTTGCTCATGGGTAATTGTATTTATGATTCGGGAGTAGCTCATGACAACAAGAGGGGTAGCAACCAAGTTTGTAAAGCATTCAGTTGGGAAATTATAGACAATATGGTTGAGTGCGAATTGCAAGAGTATGGAATGCGAATACCTGTAGGTTTTTAACGAATTTTGAAAGGTTTTGAATTGGATTGGTTTTGGTATTATCAACTGCATGAAAGCATGCAGAAAGCAACATCCGATACCTTTTGACAGAGGGAAATCATATTTGAATTGGATAGTGTTGCTACAGTTCGTGTGAATAGGATCCATAATGTTTTCCATGTGACGATGTTACAACCGTTCATTTTGAATAATTTTTGTCCAATTCAGCTAACTTTTCAAGCCGAGTTCGTCGATGATCGCCCTCTATCCCATCCTATTCGAGCCATAGCTAAACGCCAAGTATTGTTGGAGGGTAAACCACGGCTCGAGTGGTTGGTCGTGTGGGATGACAGGTCAACTAATAAGGCTTCTTGGGAGCCGTTTGAGCAGCTCATGATTTCTTTTCCGGATTTACGACTTAGAGGACAAGTCGATTTTCAACTAGGGAGAGATTGATACGGCACAATCTGAGCCTACGGTTTGGGACGCAAGACCCATACGAGAACGTCCTCGCCCGGTGCGATTTAGAGATTATTATTAGTATTTCTGTGATTAATGTAAACTTTTAAATAGAGTAAACGGACTCCTTCATGGGTTTTCTTTTCGGTTCTTTCTCATGATGCTTTATTTGAACCGATAGGCAGTGTTATAAATAACTTATATCATTATTTTAGAAAATAAGAAGAATATTATTGTTTTCCCTAATTCTCTCTCTTCTCCCCCTCGTCTCTTTTTGTCTATCTTTCACCGACCGATTGGCCTTTCTCCTTCATCTGTTCTATTGGTTACGTTTTATAGTAATTTGGTACGGGATCCCAAGGATTATCGTATCACAATCTCTGAAAATTCCAATAATTTGGACTGATAAGGTAAGCTAGTTCAAGGAGTAATGGAGAGAGATAATACATTTGAGGGGTAATGGTGGTAAATTTTGTAAGAGAAAACAATAAGCTAGTTCAATAAGTCCGATAAGGTCGGGGTGCTCATTATCTTTTGAGCTCAAAATAAGTCTGATAAGTCTGATAAACTTTCATAAGTCTGATATTGTCGAACACGTGAAACGGGACTCATTTTTTGGAAAACATGAAAAGTCCAATAAGCTTCCATAAGTCCCTTGCCGAACGGGCCCTAAACACGTAAAGATATGGGTCGATTTCTTATCCCAAGATGGACATGGTGGAAACGGAGAAGGTACTATTCTCCTCGTTCGCCTCTAATATGTATTAATTATTTAAATTATTTATATTAAAATATATATGATATAAAAAAATATGTGTTATTTTTTATGAAGGAACTTCCTAAATTGTTTATATAAGAATAATGATTTCTATTTTCATTCAAGAAAGAATGTGTATAGTTTATTGCCTTAAGTATTTATATAAATTTTTTTTCTTTTTATTAAAATGGAAAATGGGGAACCAGTTTATGTACCATCTTCGAGGGGGTAATACTATAATAGGAGGCAGGGAATGTGTTTCCCACATTGTCTCACCCTCATGTGCATTTCTACTTACTACTAGTCTATGTGTGTTCCATCAGACAGAAAAAACTACCTATCAATTACTCCCTTCGTTGCATAAATTTTTTTTTTAATAATTTGTACATTATTTAAGAAAGCTATCAAATATACTAATATACCCTAGTTTATTACTTCACTTTTTTACTTTATTGAAAACCACTACTAATATACTATTATTAATTACAAGGGCAAATATATAAAGTAGAATCCAGAATAGTTAAAAGGACATGTATTGTAAAACAAAAAAAAATATGGCTAAAAGAACATGTATAATGGGTGCAATATTTAATACTCTCTATGTTTCATAAAAAAATGTTTTTAACTCTTTTTTCTTGTTTTATAAAACTTGTCTTTTTTAATGCTTGTTTGGTTAACTAGTAAAATCATATGATTTGTAAAATCCCAGAAAGTATCATTTATTATCTGTGTTTGGTTGGACAAAAATTTAACTAAAAAAACGTAGGAAGTTTTATTCCCATGATTTTTATTTAGATAGGTATTAAATAGTAACAACCTTCAAAAATCATCACAAACTGCGCCGAACAGAGCCTAAGATTTACTTCCACTTTTTTTCTAAGTCTTATTTCTTTTAAACTAAATTAATTGCAAAATCCCTATTGTACCCATTAATCAATCAATCAAATTTCAATTTAGGGGTGTGTTTGCTGGGTACCAAAAACTAGTTGGAGTTTTTCAACTAGTTGCAAAAACTCGTATAAACGTTGTTTGTTTGGCACATAAAAACTAGCAACTAGTTGTAAAACTAATTTTTTGAAAAACCTAATTTTTGAAGCTTTTGCTCTAGTTGTTAGTAGATTTTTTGAATTAAAAAAATAATTATTATCTAAATAAGAATAACCCTATAATAAAATGGTATTTTAAATTATTAATTACTACAATAAACTAGTTGAACATTACCATATAATGTTTATATTTTTTTTTTGGAACTTCAACTACTCCTACGCCTAGTTTTACAACTCCAACTAGTTTTTTGGTGACTTAACAAACATAGCCTAAGGTTATGATAGTAACTTTATGTGAATTCTCGTTGATGAAACCCGAAATAAACCAGCGCTAGAAGACAAGAAACGAGATTACTTTTATTCGATTGTGCAAACACTTGCTTTTTATTTATATCTTTAGTGCGAGGTTACAGACTGCGAGATTACGAATAACGAGATTACAAACAATGAGATTACGCCCTAGATCTCTTTTTAGAGGATTCGAGATCTCGATCTAACAGGGTTCGAGATCTCCTAGTTACAACGAGGTTCTATCACTAACAGACTATTAACGAGCTTTAGTAGCGATGTCGAGGAGCTGATTTAGCATGCGGTGATCGTGGCCTGCGAGGTGATACAGCGAGATCTTTGATCGGGACGAGGACTCTTTGGGTGACTTGAAGTCTTTTTGTGGACCTTCACTTGGATGTAGCGCGGTCTTTAACGATGATTTCAACACGTCGATCTTCAACGAGCAAGATAGTTCTTGAGTTCAAGATGTTTTTCGACCCCCTGCTACCTACAAGATTCTCCTCTATTTATAAAGGTTTGAGGAATCGGGTTTTGATGTTTGCTCGATGTGGGACGCCCGAGATCAAGATCTTTAATTAGTCAAGAGTGAGGCAGTTGATTATTGGTCGGTAGAGCGGTGGTCGCTGAGTGGTTAGATGGGGCGGGGGTGTCAGCTTTTGAGCAACGAGGTTTAGACCTCGTGATCGAGGTCCTGAGGCCTCGTAAGGGTATGAATTTGCCGTTTTTTAAGATGGGTATGGCAATGGCCCTTGAGTTTAACCTCGGGAATCTCGCCGAATCCCGTCATTCCTCGTACCCCGGTCCCACCTCTTATTCCGCTATTTTGCGCACCATCACAACCCCATGGCCTGGGGGTCCCGTCTCGAGGACTGCAGGTCATATATGCGCGACATCCGGTTTCCCGTACCCAGGGTGCGAGGTCTTAGTTTCAGGGTCACGGGTAGCGAGGTTAGAGGTTTGGTGATCTCTTTTGCGAGGATCTCTTTTGCGAGGATTCCTTTTGTGAGGACGAACACTTGGGTTTTTCTCCTGTCATGTGCTTGACGACTCCTGGGCATGTTCTCCCTTGTTTCATTAATGGGCCCTTAAAAGAGATTAGGCCCATTAAGCTTTTTTGGAACGAGGAGAGGCCCAAGTCCGTGCTTTATAAAAGCGTCTCTTCACGTCCTTCGTCCCTTCATTCTTCATCTTCTTCTTCGAACTAAACACGCTCTCTCTCTCTCTCTCTCTCTCTTCCGTTCTTCCGATCTTCGGCAAGCAGACGACGGTTTCTTAACGGTTTCCAAGGCCGCAACAGCCTTTTTCACGCCAACCTCCGACAAGTAAGTGCTCGATTCTCTCTTTGTGTGTGTTTTTGGCGTGTTTTTCTTTCTTTTATCGTCTCGTGCCCTAGTGGGAGGCGGTGGTTTTCTAGCGTTTCGCGTCGTTGTCACGGCGGCGAAACGGAGGGGGCGAGGGCGGCGTTGGTGGTTCGGCGATGTTCTCGAGCCTTTTGGCGCATCAGCCGACGGTTGAGTTTCTTCGCCGCCCCCTTTTTCGAATTTCGAATGTCTTGGAAAGCCAAACGTCTCACCGCTTGGTTGATGGGACGTTTGGCCTTCCAACCGCTGTCTTTCATTCTTCGTACTCTGCTTTTGGCGCTCCACATTCCCCTTAGGCAGTCCCATCTATTAGAGTAGCCCTAGGGTTCTGTGTCCCCTGCACTACCACCTCGTGTTTTCTTTCTTTCTTGGTTTGTTCGATGTCTCAAAACCTCTTCTTTTCCAGGTGTTCGCCTTTCGTGACATGGACGTCACTCTTTCATGCCTAGAGGAACTTCTCCGGGCCCCCACCAGGCTTCGTATTCAAGTTCCAAGAGAGGTTTTACGAAGAATCTTCTGAGACCGTAGGGAGTGTTGAGACCAGCGATTCTCAGAACCCGAGGTCCCCACGCTCCCCGAGGATCCGACAATGGCCCTTGAGTTTAACCTCGAGAATCTCTCTGAATCCCGTTATTCCTCGTACCTCGGTCCCACCTCTTATTCCGCTATTTTGTGCACCATCACTCGTGACTTTTCAAATCCAACCAGGTAAAATGTAGAAATTTAATTCACACAAAATATTTTTAAAACAAGACACTTTTATGTAATTCATATGAAGTTTAATTCCCACAGTTTATCTTCACACGATTTAATTTCCTAAGAAGTACACTTTCTATTTTTTAGAACGAGGGACCCACCTACGGTAGTAAACCCCGAATCCGTGAACTAGCCGATAAAGCACATGAACCAGGTAAACTGGCTTGCACCGACCGGCTCGACCTAGTGGTGAAAGAATGGTAAGACTTGGTTTTTCACCCAAATGTAGGAGTGGAGGCAAGAATCAAACCTCGAACCTCCCAACACCCCCATGCCTTCAATATTTAACCAAACGAACACTAATTTTTTCTCATTTCTTTCCCATCTTACCCCTATAATAACAATAATGATATATCTCTAATAATGATTTTTAGGGTGATCCTTAATATATTAAGGGGGATCCTTAATATATATGTACACAAAACTATAAAGACATTTTTTATAGAGTTGGAATCTATCGTCGGTCAATTTTGATTAATAGAGTTGAAATAGTCAAATCAACACTACAGTTGCACAAATTGATCGATTAATTACAAAAGTTAAATTTTATAATTCTCATGCATTTCATTGTCAGCACATAATTGATAATCCGTTAGAATAAAAATCAAATACAATCTTTTTTGGACATGTAAATTATCTATCACTAGTTTTACCCGTCGTACCACGTACGACTACGATTCGATATTTATAGACATTATAAATAGGATATTAATAAAAAAATAATATAAACTTTAATATAAGTAATTTATTTCTCATACAATATATAATTTTTTAATCAAATATTATTCTTCATATTTTATTACTTTTAATGTACGTAAATTTAGAGATTATCAAATATTTCAATATATCTATTAAATATTTTATTATCTATTTTTATTAATTTTAAAAATTATAAATATTTATCATTATTTTTTATAAAAGAAAATCTCTATATACCTATAAATAAATTCGTCAAAAGATATATGCTAAAAGATTTATATTTATTATTTTATCTTTAATTTTAAATACTTGTATAAGGAAACTTTCAAAAGATATTGTTATACTAAATAGACATTTGTTTGATGTTAGAGATAATTTTAAATAATTAAAAAGAATTTAATAGAAAGAAGTTATAATAATAGAATTAAAATTAATTTTTTAAATATGAGGTGGGGCATGAATCGTTCTGGTGGCTCGAAAAAGTACAACTTTAATATATAGTTATAGATTTTTTTTATTATAAAAGAAAAAAATATATAATTATATATCTATAAATAAATTAATGAAAAGATATCATGCTAAAGATAAAAGATATTTATACTTATTTTAAAATATTTTAACTTTGTTATCTTTAATTTTAAATATTTTTATAAGGAAGTTTTTAAAAGATATTATTATACTAAATAAATGTTTGTTTGATGTTAAAGATAGATTTAAATATTTAAAGAAGAATTCAATAAAAAGTTATAATATTATGAATAAAAATTAATTTTGTAAATATAAGGTGGAGCCAGAATCGTTCTGTTGGCTCGAAAAAGGACAACTTTAATATATAGTTATAGATTATATTAATTACAAAATTTTATTTTTACTATATACTCAAGTGTATAAAATTATTTAATTTATGTTCATATGTAATTTCTCCTTTTTAATATTTTCATTGAATCTTAGAATTTTCTAATATAAAAGTTTCCGTTGACCTTTGACTTGCTTACATCTAGGATTAACTCATCATGTCATGATATAAATAAATAAAGGAAACATTAGAAAAAAAAAACGTAAAGGCAGGGATTTGAGGAAGACTTCAGGTTTTATGGTTGACTTAGGATACAAGCTTCGTGAATCTTTCATAATCACTCATTTATACGTTGTGCTCCTTTTCCTAGAAATCGACTTACTATGTAATTACTAATTAATGTATGAACGGTGCAACCACTTCTATCTAATATAATACGGAGTAAATAAAGGGGTTTTTTTTCCTGAGAGTACGGAGTAAATAAAGGTTTGTTTGTATATCATGCATTAAAAAAAATTATGCATTTGCTAGAAAATCCATTTGGTATTTGCTATGCAATGCATTATAATTTGTATACTACATAAATGTATTGTATAAAGCATGTTTCATGCATCCTTGTTTAAAACACAGAAACTATTTTCCATTAATTCCTATGGGTGATTTGGCTTGAACCCCAAACAAAAATTCCTCCCCTTGATAATCTTTTTCTTTTCCGTTTATCAGTTTTAACACAATTTGTTTTTTGCAGTCCAGTAAAGTCGTAATACACTGGTGTTGGATCCACATAAAACTAGTATTTTGCAAATCAGTCTTTAAAAATGAACATCACAAATCAATTCTGTTCATGTCCCATATTTACAGCAAGTATGCAGACTAAGTAAAATCACGGAGCACTTCAAGCCACTATTCAACTTACTCACAGCGGTAAAAGGAAGGGTTAATGATGTGCCATTAATCAAATGCTATGGCCATGAAACTCTCATCATCAAGTAGCCTCTCAACGTCAATCATGTCATCTTCACCTTCCATTAAAGCACCTTCAGAGCTATCTAGCATACTATTGTACACCTGCTGCTTCTATTCAAAAGAACAAAACAATGCAGACAAGTACATTCAACATATCAAAATAAGATACTCAGCTATGAGATATTTACGTGCAGTTTCTCAGGCATCCTAAAAATTCCCACCCCCACAATCAACCAAGATACTACTTTTTGTTTAGTGCCAGCTTTGAGCTTCCAATTTTCAACATTTTCTGGATCCACCTTTTATTTGACTTTAGAATTAAGGTGAATATTAGGTTATATAGTATTATAGTATATATTGAAACAACTACTCAGACAAGAAAATAAAAATGTTTCAAAACTATGAGCAGAAAACTCAAAGCTGAACCAAGTGAGCCCTAATTATCTAGAGTGCAAGATTTAAGATTAGTAGAAACTGGTATCCGTACCTGATTGTTTTGGAAATCCTCCACTGCAGTAAGCAGCCGTCTATACTGTGCTCGTGCTTCAGGGTACTGAACCATGGACTTGACTCTAACAAGTGCTTTTTGTAACCTCTCTTCAGTTTGTTTTTTACCGTCCTTGAGAAAATCATAATCGTCCTCTTCTGAGGGTATTGGTTGTGCGCTTGTGCTGGGTTCCTTTATTTGTGTGCCAGAACGAAACCCACGCAGACCAGTGCCTTTGCGTCTCCACCGAAGAATGACCTTCTCCAAGATCCCAACAGACCATATGACAGTTTTATATCTCTTCCTCACCTGATGCCCCCTTACATGAGCCTGCAGCCACAGCACAATAACATATGATATATTACTCTCGGTAGAGAGAGGAAGACAAAAATAACTATGATGAATTATTCACCAAGAATAGATATCCATTTGCATAACACATAAAAGGAAAGCAATGAAACACCTGGATTTTGACAACCCTTTGACGGATGATCAAGAATTCTTTTCTCTTTTTCCAACCACGGTATTTTTTCTGTATCTGCACTGCAGCAGAATGAGCTTGCTCACTAAGCTGTCCTGCTTTTTGCATCCTTGATGGCACAAGAGATGAAACGAGTTCATCTGTCAGCTCAGATCCATCATCACCATATTGAGTCATTTGTTTTCTTTGGAAAGATTGCATCCTGAAAACTTCATGTATACGACCAGCAGCTTGAGTTGCATTACAAACTGCTGCAAGTGAATCCTTCAACGGTGCATCATCCACATACGCTGGAGTTGCTGAACGCTCTGAGATTGTCTGGACTGCTCTTATGATGGCATCTTCAGTTGCAAAATCCACTTTTTGGTCATTCATTTTAAGAGAAGCAAGATGAGTTGTCAAGGACGATTCTGCAAGGAATCCGGATATTCCTTTGTATCCATTAGTTGAAGCAAGATCAGCCGGAGTCCTACCCAAAGGAGATTCTGGTGATGGGTCGGTTAGTGCCCCAGGAAGAGCACCCAGTGCAACAAGCAGAGCAACTGTCTTTTCCCTGACATGCATAACAATGACCAGATCAAAGTTAGACATCAGTTAAATACAATTTCATCTAAAACAGGCACGTGAAGATCCCAAAACACATTAAGATTTTGTAAATATTTAATCACCATATACAATGCAGATCGAACAACAGAGCAGAAGTAAATTAAGTAATGAAAGAGACGCAAGAAAGAACTATAAACTCACTATCATTAAGCAACAAGTATTATTCAGGGTGTAAAAATTCTACAGATAAGTCATCAATTACATCTTTGAGCACACATTTCAAAAGGAACTTCACTACAATGTTTTTCAAGAAAAAAAAATGATTTTCTGATAGAGCCAAAATGTGATATTGACTTTATTTTAGTATATAAAAAGGAAAGAGCAGCTTGCTAAAACTTAGAGAAATTAAAAAGGAAATTGAATAATACCGGCCACAGAAAGCCGCCCAGTGAAGGGCAGTCCATCCATTAACATCACGGAAGTTAATATTGACACCAGCAGTGAGAAGTGGCTGTATGACCCAATCATAACCAAGAGCAGCTGCTAAATGTAGCACCCCTTGTCCCTCTTTATCCAGTACATTAGGACCTTTTCCATCTTCATTAACCTTGTCAAGCAGCCACAAATACAAATTTTCCTTTAGCGTTTGCCTTGAAGCAGAGCTATTGCCCAATGTCGCTTCCCAGAATGCAGAACTTGGCATATCATCCATTGACAAATTTATTTTGTTTATTATTTGCTGTTTTTCGGCACTGTCTCCATAAGAAGGAACTGACACCCTGTCAGATCTTAGAGAGAACAAATTCTCAAGACGCCTATGGAGAAGCTGATCATCTATGCTACTACCACGAGTTTCTACATCCTGCCTATCTTGAAATTCAAATTCCCTCACTTCACTACAAGCCAACCTGTTTGAACAGGTTATATAGAAAGGAACACGCCCGGCCCTATGTGGAGGAGCATAGCAACAAAGAGCACCTTCATCCAAAATCTCAGCTGGAACCTCAACCTCTCCAAACATGCAAGACCAATTATATTTAGCTATCTCTTGTTGGCTCTTCAAAAAGTTTCCAGTGATACTTACCTGTTATAACAGAGAAGGGAATGACCACAAGTCGATTATTGCATTGTTGTCATGATGTATCATGAAACAAGAATCACGCAACTAAGTGCACTAATATGAATGCATATGAATCAAAGATGGTTACCTCTGTTTCACAATCAGTATAAGCCCAATTAGGTGAGATGTCCACTATGCTGAATAGCTGATCTTGGGAAATTGAGGGGCTCAATGAGTAACTATCTACTTCTAGTTGACGACTGATAGAAGATTCATCAGCAGAGTTGTCACACCATGAAAAGTTAGAATGTGATTCCAACTGCAACTCACCACCTTCTCCTAGTTCCTTACTCGCCCATTTAGAAAAGCTGTCCACTTTCTGCAAGCCGTCTTCTGCCCGCAGACTATCTATTAACGGCTGCTTCAAAGTTGAGGGATGAGATTTTAAATGTTCCTCCATTCCCGAGTTACCATAAAATTCTGTACTTGGAAGCTCTAATTGGATGTCATTCTGCATGGATAACAACAATTTTGCAACAATATCATTTTTTAGCAACATGTAATTATCCGCAATACTACTAGAACCAAGTCCTATATGAAGGACTTGGTTCCAGTTGTTTAGAACTAGTTCATTAACTTGTCTTGCACAACTGCTGCAATTTAGACCTAGTTCACCAAATACTCCCAGAAAAGTAACAAGGTAACCAGATGCAAGAGCTTCCTCCAACGAACAACAGAGGGAAACAGAACCCGATACTAAAAAGGAAAGAAATCATCAAAATTTAGAGCAACTATAGTTCTCTTCAAAACTTAACCTTCAATCTTTGAAGATGATGTTAGAATAAGACAATAACTAGATTACCTTGTTCCTTTTTATCAAATTTGTTTTCTTTGTGTCAAAGCTATAGACAAAACAGGTTATAAGTGCTGAAAAAAAATAAAGTGAGGTGAAAATCCTACGAATTTGATTGTCAGCTGAGATTTTTTGAAGATATAAGGACTTTCTATAAAAAAATATATATATTTGGAGGTTTCAGAAGAAAGATTTGGATGTTTCAGAAGCAAGGCTTCTCGGCTAAGAGTTTTGAGATTGATGATGACTCAACATTTAAGACAACATGTGTTTCTCATAAGAATTTAATACAGAATATACTAAGTAAATACTCGCTTTTGCAGAACTGTCAGCCTTGGTATTTTAAGTTATTTGCATTAATGAAGTGGCATATAGTGAATTGAAAGAGAACCATCAGCTGCATCAGGCTCTTATCAAAAGATAAAATATAGATGCATAGATCAGTTGCTTCAGTAATTGAGAAATTATATTGATGGTGCTTATCTACTTCTTGGCCATTTGACAAAGTTTCTATTTTTACCCTATTTCGTTAGTTCCTTACTTGAAAACGGTCCAAATTGCACTACCAAGTGATGCTAATTATTAACATATTTTCTCTACGTGGCTATTTTTATTAGAATATTGTTTAGAACTATACTCAACAGAGATGACACAGTCAATGCAATTTCCTGAAGTGGATAACAATAATATAACTAACAATAAAACAGAGCATAACATAACAATAAATGAGAAAGTAAATAGTAATATAGATTACCTGCCAGTTGATTTCTACAGCAGACCCTTCAAAGACTGAACTGGTTGTTAGGTTGCTACCCAACAGCTGCCCAAATTTACCATTCTCTTGCCCAATGAATTCTAAGCCTGTAGGATGGGCTGAAGAAACTAAGGGATACGCTAGTCCAAGTTCTGATCCCCTGCTAGATTGTTCAAACACCTGCTCCCATGAGCCTAGATCATGTATTGTAGACTGTGAAGTAAGATTTACTCCAGCTTCATCGCTACGAGTGGAATCAAAACTAGGAACCAAAAGTGCATCCCCTGCAGAGTCAACTCTTCATGGTATGATGGTTGTCCCATAGTATGTAATAGTTTATAAAGCAGTTTCTATTTTGTATGGATATTAAGGAAGTTTAATTTCATTAAATAGGAAAAATTGGTAAACAACAACATCAACCAATACATACCAGGTGAGACAAGAGGAAGTTCAGTACTGTTCAGTGTCACACCTGATTTGTCATAGTCAAGACCACCCCCTCCCTGCTGGAAGTTATAGTGTGCAGGAAATTTGGAAATTGCTTGAAGATTATCCCCTGGATAAGAGCAAAAAAACATCTATCATGCAATTGATTAAGCATGCTGAAACTGAAGGCCAAGAAAAGGGTCGGGTATGGCTGAAAACTGATTAAGTAAGCTTTTACCAGAGTCGACATCTTCAAAAGCTGCAGTAAGGGCACTAGTGGCACTAGGTGACCCGGCATTTGCAGAAAAAGACTCATTGTGGGTGGAGTAGCTATTGGATACTGAGCTACTCGTCGGAGAATTTGATACCATGTATCCCATATCCCTTACATAACTCTTATTACCCTGTTTTTATTATCAGAACAAAAAATCAGCCAGATTGAACAAAATTAGACTAGATATGGGCATCAATTCTCACTCCATTGAAATTAATACCTATTAGGTTAAATAAAGTTAGCAGCTAAGTGAAGACTCCAGCAGAAGTCGACTTAGTCTCATATGAGAAACAGAAATCTTAATCATATACATGAAAAGCATAAAAGTGGCAAATATAACTCCAAAAATAAACTACAAATGAAAGTTTTACCAAAAATAAATTACCCAATTGAATATTACATACTATATAAACACATAAATTTACAAAAGAGAAAAATTATAAAAAAGGTATTACTCAAAAAGTCAAGATCATAAGTTAGTATTGTCTTTTTACATCAATTCGACATAAGAATCTAGAGAAATTATATTTGATTAAGATATACATCATTGCTATAGACAGCATATAAATTGTTCTAGCAAACATCAAGTGGTTGTCAAACATTGTGCAGATGCAATAGAGGAGTTCCTATATCTCATTGTGAATATTTGTTTCTAAAATGCAAAGGAACATATAAAATCTCCATCAAAAATCATGCTTTGGAATTCAATTAGTACTCTTTTTCCTATACCACCTGACTGCTAAGGTACTATCATCTACATACTGAGCAAAGTGGCAAATCATGCCTATGCAATTCATCCATATGTTAAAAATTCTGATTTTCTTTTGGGTGCAAAAGCTGTATATGTAGGACCATGAATCCACAAATGGACAAGAATTATACCTTTACTTCCAAGTAATGGACAAAAACTATATGCATATAGTCCCTACAAAAAATAAACAACCATGAAGTGTCAAAACTGGAAAAAGAAAACATACAATATAAGATGCAAAGAATGAGAGAACAGAATAAAAAATGATAAAAAGTCCCAATTTTAAACAAATACGAAATAACAAATAAAAATGTATAAATATGATTTCAATTTATAAACTGTCCAACTAGTGTAAAGATTACACTAAAAACAGGTCGCAAACTGAGTTAAATTTCTAACATTAGTTTGCAACATATTCAAAAATCCAAAACCAAAGATACCAGAAAACCAAGCCAAACTCAAATTCATATGTACATACTCTTCAAGCAACCAGTAGCTACGCCTTTGAAAATGTTCATTATCTTCACCATGTGCATAGTAGCAATGTAATACATCAATGCTTCCAACCTAAATGGATTCAAAGGTAAGATTTTTTTTTTTAAAAATCTGATCTTATTACAAAGAATGCAAAAAGAACATACTACATTTACCTTCAGCTTCTCATGAGCTTCTTTTACAGTTTTTCCATCTTTTTTCTTTCTCCAATTGTGACCATCCTTGCGGAAGTATCTTAACACCTTCCTGTCGAAAAGAAAGAGTGAACCACCTAACCATAAAATTGAAGTTAGGGTTCTATCAAAAGAGAAAGACCTTAGAAATAAATATCCACACCAATTTGATCTACTAGACTTATTACTTGCAGATTCATACTTGGTGGTCTATTTGGTGGTTCAGATGAGATCTGAAACCTACGATAATTCCTCAGAATCTCACAGATTTCAGCAGGACGCAGCCACCTATTGCGAGCTTCCAATTGTAGTTGTTGTATATCTGCATGTGCATATATTGTTAACACATCTTGTGGAAGAACTGTATGTATAAAAAATGAAAAGTAAATGAAACCAAAATCCAGGATAAAGGTGTTCCTTAAGGTGTTCAAGTTTTCTGTGGCTAGCATTATTCCATGATATTTACAACTCCTGAGATTTTGATTTACAAGTAAACAGACTTTTGACATAATACGAATAAGACTTCGGTTACATAGTACTATTTATAAGACCATAAGACTCCAATTTTCATCATCATTGACCCAGTGGGGCTCCGCTACAGCGGAATCTGGGGGGTCAAGATGGGGGTACCCCTGCCCAAGGGAAAGGGGTACGCCCGATAGACCCAAGAAAAACTGAAATTCAGCTATGTGACAATAATAACTGAATTTAGTTAGAATGCACTAAAATTGATATAGGGACTAAATCCATCTCAAAGGCGGTGTATAAGACTCCAATTTTAACACTATGAATTAGTTTTATGTCATATTACTGATTTCTGAAAAGCTTCATAAAGTAATGTTAGCTCTGCCAAATAATGGGGTCTGCTTAGGAGGGAGGAATATGTTTTACTTGTGACTTGTGAAGCTTGCTATGTGTGAAGAAGGGAGGGGAAAGAGAAATGGGAATGGGTTAGGTTTCATAAACCTACCGGCAATCGAACTTGTATACAGCTTTGCTCCCAACATTATTTGCAAAGCCAGTAGAGATTTCAACAAACAGTATTAACCACACCTTGATAATGCAGAGAGGTCTTAGGGTTATCCTCTACCTTGTGATTTGATAAAAAGGGGAAATATCAGTATGCTATAGATGTTTTTTATCCATTATGATTAACAGTTATGATATACATTACCATAGGGTTGGGTTGAGAGACGAGCAAACTTGTATGAGAGAATAGACTTAGAAGCTTCTAAAACAGATGCTGAATCACAAATCATATTCTCATAATCTTTTTGATGGGGAACGTTTCTTTCAACTCAGCTAAAAGAAGCTTAATCAAATCAATTAAGCTAGATATAGCAGAAATATAAATTATAAGAAAACAGTGAAAAGTTAGTGATATCTAAAGTCTTCATCCAGTAGGCTTGACTTCTAACGTAGATAACAACAAATCGATGAAAGAATGAAATCAAGAACAAATCGATGAAAGAATGAAATCAAGAACAAATCGATGAAAGAATGAAATCAAGAAGATATAGGGGGGTATTTCTCCCATGCTACAAGTAAATATTTTCATCAGACTTTCTCCCATTGCCAAAGTATAACCAAGCAGGAAACTTTACTTAGCAACAAACAGGTACTTCAGTTCAATTTCCATTTAGCAACAGTCCAACTCGAAATTTGATTGCATTAAGCATCAGTCTTGAAAGATTTCAAAATTAAACTAGTTAACGGAGATAGGAATCACATAGAGAACCGAAAATTATTCCAGCTAACCTAGCCACAAAGGATGCAGAAATTGCTTCTTGGCTTAATTCTCACCGAGCACCGACCAAGAACACCAAAAAAAAAAAAAAATCGGCACTCGTGAATTAGGAAGCAATCAAAGCACAAGTAACAATACACTCGTGATCCAAAATTGCTTCACTAAAGTTAAATTACTCACGGATCATAGTAATCAGCGGCTGAAACGAACTTAAAACACAAATCACGATTTCAGCTATGCTAACAAGGGATTAACTGAAAACTTTGAGAAAAGAACTAGAATCAAGAAATCAAGCAAATTAGAAAGAATACAAAGACTCACCCAGACGAATTCCAGGGTTTATGGGCCCCCTTTCGGCCATGACTTCAGAGACAGCAAAGAAGAAGGGGGGACAGGGAAGAGGAGTCTGAAGAGATACGATCTAACACAGAAAGGAGAAAGCTGAAGCGGAAAGAGGGAAGAGGGAAGAGGAAAGAGGAAAGGTGATTTCGTGTTCACACTTCACACTATGGTCTATGGGGGTAAGAAGTTTGGCAGGACCAAAATTTCTCTTCTTGTCAGGCGGATAGAATATAATATGATCGCAATTTTCACATTGCCCCTTAAAAATGAAAATTGGTTGGATATGTTGTGTGACGGAAAATAAAATTAAAAACATGAATAATTTGGTGTATGTCCGTCCGTCTATCCATCCATAGATTTTGGATGTATGCCTAACCTATTATTAGCAGAACGTCGGATCATCACACCCATAATATGATACGGAGTGTGATAACAATAGGCCGACCACAAATAAGTAAATTTATAAATTGGATATGACTGTGTCAATATAATTATAGGTATACTCCCTTAGTTTTGTCAAGCCTAGCTAATAGTGTTATATTTAGGCAATAATGTTCATGTCTATTAGGCGCTTTTTTTTTAGAAAACGAGTAAATCGCATTTAGTGGTAAATTCTGGATCCGTGAGCTAGCCACTAAAGTATGCGGAGTAAGTAAATCAGCTTGTACCGACCGGCTCGACCTAGTAGTAGAGAGAATAGTGAGACTTAGTTATTCACTTAAGTGAAGGACGGGGACAAGGATCAAATATAGGACCTCCCAACATTCACCCATGTCCCTTATCACTAGACCACCCCATGTAGGACAGGATAAATTTTTATACAATCCAAGCACGACTATTGGGTGCTTACTTAGTTGAATGTAAGAATTATAAATTATAGAAAGTTACTTTATAAAAATTGACTTCCTAAAAATTAAAATTTTATGGATTTGAAAAAAAAAATTGTTTGGTTAAATTTCAATATTTAGAAATCAAAATGGTTAAAGTTGAGATTTTATGTGTAAAAATGGTGGTAGTATTACTTATCCAGAGACTAGGTATGTCTATTTCCTTTATTCTATAGAATTTTAAATTTTTAAGAAGATATTTTCTTGGATAAATTTTTATTCAATGAAGCGTAAGTATTTGCTCAAACTTCGTCAGAATTTCAATTTATAGTAATTTCAATATTAATAAAAAAACATTAAACATGAGTTCGAATCCCCTTCCCCTATTATAATGACCTAAGTATCTCTTATGGACCAAAAAAATCATCCCTTAATTTTGGTCAAATTATATTTATTTGTTGTTTGGATTGCAAATTTTGAATAAATAGCGAGGAGTTGGAATGACAAATAGATTAAAAATAGATTAGAATAATAAAATAGTAAATTTATAAATAATACTCCCTCCGTCCCATTTTGTTTGTCCAAAAGGACAATTCTCACACAAATTAAGAAAGTGAAATGGGAGAAAAAGTAACCAATGGGGAGAAGAGAGAGTGTATGATGTTGATGGATAAAGATGGGAAGAAAGAGAAAGAAAAAGGAAATGACTAAAAAGTTGATTGGGGGTAGATTTTTTATTGAAAAATGTAGGTAAAAAATGAGATTGAATAGGGGTAATATTGTAAGAAAAGTTGGATATAAAGGGAAAGAAAAAAAGTTGGAAAAACATTTTGGGACAACTAAAATGGAAATTGGACAAACAAAATGGGACGGAGGGAGTATGTTTGATGAGAAGAGTTTTCTTAAAAAGAAGACTTATAGTGAAAAATGAGGAGAAACAAGGACCGTTGGATAGCTTGATTTAAGGGATAATATTAAAAACAAAGCTTTCTAAAAAAATACAATAATATTAGGTGCGGTGGCATAAACGTAAATATGTCAAAGTTTGTTATCCCTTCTACACAGAAACCAACTCCCTACGAGAGCGATTCGAACTTCATCGATTTCACGTGTCAATCGTCTCCAATTCCAGAGCATTTGATCAAGCAAGCGTGTCGTACGGCTCAAATTTCATCTCGATTTCGATTGTTTTTTTCTTTCTCCCGTCTTATATTTGAAGAAACATGAACCAATGCAACATTTCGACCGATAAAAGAGCTCTAGCACAATGTATGTCATGATTTATGCATGATTTAAGTTAATTAGTTCAACATTTGTTGTTTTGTGCTTTCATTGAGTTTTGTTTCTTATTATTTGTGTGTTTTTCTTTGAATTTAAGCTTGTTCGATTTAAATGGAAACTCTATAATATTTCTGACTTGATTTGGGTGTTGTCAATGTTTATTGGATCTAGTGTATGAAAACAACATTCACAAATCATCAGACTCTACAAACATGCATTTTAAAATAACAAAAGTGCATTGCTAAATGGCATGCAGTTGCATTCTTATTCTTATTCTTAATATATAGTAAAATTGTTGTCCAAAGTAATAAAAGTACAACATTAATTGATAAAAGTCAATTCATTTTGAACTCAAAAGTACATTCTAAAGCATTAAAAGTGTTATATAAGTAACAAAAGTGCATTCCATTTAGATAGAAAAATGGATCCTAGAGTAGCAAATTTAAACTCTAAAGTGCATTCAGAAGTAGTAAAATTGAATAGTATAACGTAGATTTAAAAAGTGCATTTCAAATGACATATAGTGAAATCATACAAAAGATTTTCAAGAATAGTTGTTGTGTGTCCTTTGATTTTAAAGTGCATTATAAAGTGTATGTTTAAAGGCATAATTTACGAGAAAAAAATTTAGCTCAAATGGAAGAACAATGTATTTAGGCACATAGATGTGGGTTCAAATCCTATATAAGCTAATTTGATCACTACCTTTTTTTAAAAATAGTAGTTGATTAATTAGTTAGTTGTTGCACAATGGTAAAATATAATTTCTTTTAGTACCTAGCAAGTTGGTTAAGAATAAATGTGTTGAGAAATTAATTTGTGTAAGATGTCATATTAGCCTATGTAGGAGTTGAACCTACGTCTTTGTGCACAAGCACAACGCTCTCCCATTTGAGCTAATAGGCTATTTGTACTAAATTTATATCGATAAATTATAAGAAAAAGTGTCAAGTAACTATCGCATAGTTTCCATATTCAAGTTAAAAGCTTTACTTCTTGATGGTGCACGAATTATAAACAAAAGTGCACACAATAGTATCAAAAGTGCAAGCTTAAGAACTTAATATTATGTAGAAAAAATATGTCAACCACTTAGTGATGACAATGTTATCTTTTGTATGATGGCTCTCTTGACGAACATCAAATGCACAAGTGAATGCATATCTTTTGTAGAAGTCAATATCTTCGTCCAAAAGTGTTGAAAATTTGACCTTTATAGATTTTAGCTCAGATACACACGTGGGCAAATAGTATGTCGTTTGCCCTTGAGATAGCTCAATGGAATATTCAACATTGTTTTTAAGTGATTTCTCATTTATAATGTCAATAGTAGAATTTGTAGAAGTTGAAGAAGAGTTTGATGTCCCTACTACAACATAAAGGGAAATCAAAGATGTTAATTCAAAACACTAAAAGTGTATTACAAATATATTAAAGTGTAGTACAAAGTAGAAAAAGTACATTACAATATATGATTACAAGTGTATTATTAAGTAGGTAGAATGCATTCTAAAATAGTAAAAGTACATTGTACAATAGGTAGTGTGCATTACAAAGTAGGAAAAAAGTGCATGTCTATATGATTAGTAAAAATGCAGGACTATATTATTATTAAAAGTGCATTACAAATTAGATGTATTGCATTTCGAATATAGTAAAAGTGCAATCCAAAATAGTTAAAAATCCAACCAATTCCAAATTTTCTCTTAATCTGACCAACATAATACTCAACCTGTCGAATCTAGACAAATTAACACATAGCATGCTAGATACTCCTTGCCATGCTCATGCATGCTCCGGATGTTGGTTTGTCGAAGGAACTCAAAATCAATACTCAAAGTACAAAAACAGATGAATGGGGGCTAATGAAAACTTACCCTTCAACGAAGACAATGAGCATAATGGTTCGAAATTAACACATATGAATGATTCGAAATTAACACACACAAACATCGATTTTGAGCTTAAAAGTCAACAATGGGGGATTTCCAATAATAAAACCCCATTTAGATGATTAAGAAACCCTAGATATCATATAAAGTAATGAAAATAAAAAAACAAGAACAAAGCACCAATTTCTTTTATGGTTGAGAGAGATTATGGGAAAAAAATTTCAATTGAATTTGTAGACGATGAAGCAGAGGGGAGTCGAATTTCCCAATTCGGACATCGTTAAGTAGGAGGTTCAAGGAAGAAGAAACAATTAAAGACTTAAGTGAATATTTTATTAAAAGAAGTAAAATGACAAAAGTACCCCCACCTATAATAAAAAAATAAAGAACATCAACCCTCTTGATCCAAGGGTCGTGAATGCTCCTCATGTTATAGGATAAGAGTTGGTTTTATTTTGAATCAAACTTATAATTTTTTAAAACATAGATATGTTAATATATTTTTATATAATATAGATGTATTAATAATATTAGTATAATATAAAGAATGTAAATATTAAAAAAGTTAAGAGTAAAAAAAGTAAATAGAAAAAATAAATATATTTACATGGTATGATTAAGATGATGATAAAATAGAATTTTAAATTTAGTTATAATATATTGAAGATAATAAACAATTTATTTCTTGGATTGAGACAATAGCTCTCCCGAAGATATGTAATCACTAAGGGCCTCCTTGGAATCAGAAATGGGAATGGGAATGACCCATTCCGAAATTTTTGATTGGTATGGAAGCAAATTGGAATCGATTTCATACCAAGGAATGGATGATTCCAAGCTCAATGAAGAAATTCATTCCACCAAGAAAGAAGAGATATGAGTCATTCCAATTTCTTCTCCTTCCTCAGACCTTTTCCCGAAACCGTAAAACATACCACCCATCCTTGTGGTGACCCTTCACAAAGCGTCGACGCCATTGTTGGGTGTGTTGACCTAGATGTGGGAGCTTCGCCACCATCGTCGATGTCAAATTCGGGCCCTCTCTCCAACTTCTCCTTCGTGTGAACTTTTCCCGAAACCCTATGTAAACAACACCATGTGCGTCGTCGCCATCGTTTGTCCTCTTAATCTCGGAGCTAGCCGCTAAACTACTAGCCCATGCCACCTTGTCCCCCCTTTCTGGCCATCAGATTCCACTAGTGATGATTATAAATCACCTCTCACTTAAACCCTCAAATCAATTTGGGCCTAATTTTTATGGAATTAATCATACCAACTGCATACCAAACACCATAGGTTAAGAATGATTCCTCATTCCATTCCGATTTCATATTCCAATCCGATTCCAGATTTATACCAAACGATGCCTAAGAGCATCTCCAATGGGGGGTCTCACCTTGAGTTACTCATGAAAAAAAAAAAATATAATTGTAAACTTGTGAGAGACACCCCTCTAAATAGAGACTTTGAGAGACAGTCCTTCAAAAAAAATACAAATATAATATTTTTTAAATGATGAGAGATCGAAATGGGTCTCTCCCATCATAGGTGCTCTAATCTTATCATGAAATGAATAGAAATAATCTAATACTATAATAGTGTGTTGAGTTTGAATATCGAAAAATCCCACATCTTGGGAGATAGATATCTACAATTATTGAAGATGCTATTACGAATTTCAATACATTCGACTATTCGAGAATGTCAACATTTCAACTATAAAAACAAGAGTTTGGTTCAAATGAAATAAACTCTTATCCTGAAACAAACTCTTATCCTGAAACGGATGCACTTTTCCTAGTTCATAGTGCACTTTTTCTTTTTCGAATTGCACTTTTTCGGATTTGCACTTTTCGTACTTTGTAGTGCACTTTTTATACTTTTTGTAGCGCACTTTTTCAGATTGCACTTTTCATATTTTACAATGCACTTTCGTATGAAAAGTTCACTACGAACTAGAAAAAGTGCATTCATTTCACATTTTAGGATAAAAATTTGTTTCATTTGAACCAAACTCTATAAACTGAATAATCTTATTACAAGAAAGTTGTCAAATATAAGAAACTAATCTACTATATATATAAAAGCAATAAGGTTTGGAGCCACCACATTGCGCCACGTCAGCTTTGTCCACATGTCGCTTCTAGAATACGCCACATCGGATTTTTCCACATGTAGTCTTTTCCTTAAGCCATGTCATGTAATTTTTGACACGTCATATGCCACATCGTATTATTTTCACCCCGTCACTTACATGTCATATTTAACTATAATGATAAAAAATGCTTTCCTTATAAAAAATATTTTATATAAACAGATAATTATAAGCCTATATATTTTGATAAATCTATGCTTTTTTTAATCAAAATATTTCCTTATGAGAAGTTTGGTCAAAATACTTTACTTTTATTGCAAATCACAATTTGAAAATTTACTATAACAATTTATGTGCATTGTATATATTAGTCTCATTATTTGAAAATTTACCATAACATTTTATGAGCATTGTATGTATTATTCTCATTATTTAAACTTAATAATCTAACTTTAATTTATTTTATTTGATTTTAAAAAACAAATTATATTACGATCAACAAATTACTTACATTAAATTTTATATTATATTTTTGTTTATTAATATCTTTTTTATAGTATATCTAAAAAAATCGAGTCATAGTCGTGCATGGCACGACGGGACAACTAGTAATATCTATATTCTTAGCATATGCTTCATTTTAGAAACTAAAATTCTACAAAAATACTAAGCCTCTTTTTGGATCATAGCATTTAATACATTAAATTATATTGAATGAATTATTTAATGTAACTTAATATATTAAATTTGTAATCTAATCAGGGTAAATCATATAAGTTAATTAAATTAATTTTAAATGATACAATTCAACAATTTTGCTATTTTAATAGGTCAGGAAATCGTATTTCGAAACTCTTTTTTTTTTTGTAGGGGTGTTTTATTTCTTATTACAAGTTCGACTTTCACATGTCTACCAATCAAATATCCAATTTTCAGTTCTTCTATTGTAATTTATTTGAATTTGATCGTTTGATGTCGTTGCTAGTAGGAACGAGGTTTTCAGCCTGTAGACTTTCACCACACTCCATAGCAAACTTCGATAAGTAAATTTGTATATAGGTAAAGAGTGGTCATAAATTAATAAATACAAAAAAATTCATATTAATCTCACAAATACACCATTAAGAAAGTTTTTCAAGGCAAAGATAACGTGTGCATGAATTTTAAATGCCAAGATTGTATCATGAAACATTAGTTTGTAATTCAGGGTTTGATATAGTAATAGCATAACGAAAATTTACATTAGATAGCTGTATATCCATACAAATCCAACCAAAGTTCAACTCAAAAGTGCTATTGTCACCACAAGAACACTAAGCACAGTAGTGAAAAAAGCAACATCAATCAATCACAACACTAGCCAGGAAAATGCGAGGAGTGAACCCCCTGTGTCTGATGAAAGAATCGCTGAGGTCCATAGCGCAAGTTTTGGAAGGGAAAGTTCAGCCCGCCATGGAGCATATAGTAAGCAACACCACAGATGATGGCAATGAGAAGCAACATAGAGAAAAGCCCTGTGCCTGTTCGGGTTTCGGTTTTATAATCCATGGGGCTGGAGGAAGATAGAAGGAAGATGACAATGGCAAATATGGTAAGAAGGTGGATAGATGGGGTTGATATTGAAGACAGGGTTTGGCTTGACCAGCCATGCTTCCATTGTGGCCCTTGTTCGTGCATCCAGTTCATTTTTCGGGTTTTCTGCTTTCTAAATTCTCAAAAATGGTGGGATTTGTGTATATAAGCAAGACTTGAGATGAATTAAGTGGTATGAAGAAATCTCACTTTGCTTTGAGATTAAGGTTGGTTTTGGCATCAAATGCCTTGAGTTGTCCTCAAGGAGCTTTGCACTTGGGTAAAGATAGACCCTTTACAAAATGAAGAAAGTTTTGCCTACTTGGAAAGGAATCCTTTTACCTTTTTTCCAAGACAAGATTACCCACCAAGATTGGATAGCCATATACAAGGGTTCGATTGGATTTCCAATATAATGCATTAAATTGCATTATCTTACATTATATGACAATATTTAATATAAAATAATGTAATTTAATCATCATCTTTGAAAATCCAAACGGACCCTCGGTGGTACCACATTCAAGTTTGGCTGTCAAAATGCAACACCAACAGAAGGAAACGGCAGGCCATGTAAGCCTTCAGCGGTAGTCTGTTTTAGTGAGTTACAATGAAAATTATGAATCCAGGTCAAAGCCGTTGTATTTTCTTTGAAATACCATGCAATCCAGGTCAAAGCCGTTGTATTTTCTTTGAAATACCATGCAATCTAAGTATTCCATTCTTTATTTTTCTCTAGATATCAAAACCATGATGAAGACACTCAAGCAGCAACTTTCTTTGATGTTACAGAGTTGACAATGGTGGCAAACTCAGGACCCTGCATATAGCCATGTGTAATGTGTTTCAGTGTAAGCTAACTAAAAATTGAAAGGGAAGAAGAAAAGGAAGACACTACAAGATAATGAAAATGAAGAGTCACCTATATAGATGTGGAAATTACGCCTTGTCATTAGGAAATTAGAAAATCACACCAGTGAAGATTAAACATATTCACTAGGTACACTTGTACCAACTCTTTGACTGAACCGTAGTGGATATTTTAATCTCTTTCAAGAATAAATTTCATCATAAGAAATGTAAGAGGTGAAAAAAGATGAATATTTCAAATGAAAAAGTATTTTTATAAAAGCATGGTACACCTTGTGATATAGAGAATCTTGATTGCTCTCATGCCTCTTTAACTTTACGTTGCAGAAAGCAAATCCGTGAACATTTTTATAGAATCAGTATTTGATACCACTAATAAACAAATGAGAGTGCAAAAAACAGCTGGTAATCCTACATGTGCATGCGTTTGACTCCTTGTGGATTTTGCTCTTGTTAAAGATCAATGAATAAAATCAAGGGAAGTAGTTCTTAGATTTGAGATTTTAATGATCTTTTATGCTTGTCTCTTTGCTTTAATTCTACTAGTACTAAAGCCCCATCAAGCGAACTCGTCAAAAAAAAAACATCAAGCAAGAAAAATGTTCCTACTTTTTATGAACAACAGTGGAATCATACCTTCAAAGAAGCACCACCCACAAGAAAACCATCTATATCATCTTTCTTTGCAAGCTCTGCACAGTTGCCTCCATTTACAGAACCTGTGAAGAGCTTATAATTCAAATGACTTCCCAAGGAAGAAAGTAGAAATTGGGCTATACAGATAAGGTTTTAGAAAAAGCTGTTTTCAATGCCTGGAGTAAAATTTAAGCAGCATTGTAATTATGACGGACTTAATAATTTCAGTGCAGTATTCCTTGAAAGTCAAAATAAATGACATGGTAATAATTTCAAAACTGGAAGAACTTCAGCTAGTGTCAAGCAACCTTGCCAAGATAATGAAAAATGGTGCATTGGTAAGGTACTCAAGGGAAAGACAAAATGTTTGTTTAATGGTAAATTGCCATGCCACAACTTAGAGTTAAAAGTAAATTTGCATGCATAAAAGATATTAGTCCGGTAAACAGGGTCATTAGGAATCAACCATCAAAGACTCATGTAATACAAGTGATCTGATATGTGTTACATAGATGAAAAAAAGTAACCAGAAATTAAAGGACAATACTAGAGGCAGAGCGGAAAAAATCGAAGAGGGTAGTTCCCTGAAAATTTTCAAAGCAGCTAAAAATAAGGACACGTTTTACATGAAAAAAATACTGCTTAAGCCTGGTCGAGGTGCTCAGAGACCAATGCATTAAAAACAAAAAGTAAATAAACAAATGTCAAAAGTTGATCAAATTATACCTCCATATATTATACGTGTCTTCGATGCAACTTCTTCAGACACGTTCTTTTTAAGCCAATCACGGACAGCAACATGAACCTCCTGAGCCTGTTCTGGAGAGGCCACTTTACCGGTTCCAATAGCCCATACAGGTTCATATGCAACAACTACATTGTCCCAGCTGGGCAGGGCATCTGCATACATAAAAAACAGCCATGTAAGATACTTTTTAGTTTCCATCTGAGATGCATTACGTGAAACAGAGTACTAGACATCAAAGGCAACATATGATTGCCTGCAAAAGCCTTCATCTGCTGGAAACAGACATCAAATGTTTTCCCTGATTCTCGTTCTTCAAGCTTCTCCCCAATGCAAGCTATCACTCCAACACCTTGAGATAGCGCATATGAAGCCTTTTTCCCTATAAACTGCATCCACAACCCCAAAAGAAAAGAAAAAGCTTTTATTTAATAGATCATAAAGTTAGTGAATTACAACACGCTAGTTAAAACACGGTGAAAATTTAACCTCGTCATTTTCGCCTATGACATGTCTTCTCTCAGAATGTCCAAGAATAACCCATTGACAACCAAGATCTTTCACTTGCTCAACACTATGAATCACAGAAAAATAAGTGTAGTTTAGCTACAGGAGCAACTAGATATATGCCAATCTCACTAATCTATTTAATATTGGAGGGTATTTTATGATAGGGTATGCTCCCATATAAATATATCTTAAACAAATACCCTACTCTATCTCATATCATAAAACAAGTGTCTCAAGCTAGCAGAACTATCTAAAGTAATTGAGGTAACTTAACTCATTTGAGCAAGATTTTATTTTAAAAAAAAAAAACACAAGTAAATTACCTGATTTCTCCAGTATAAGCACCACCCTTTCCAATCCAACAGTTTTGTGCAGAAACCTCAATCCGACTGGTCAAAGAGTTCTTAACTTGGTCAATGTAAACAAAAGGTGGAGCCACCACAACATCTGTCCATATGTATAAACCAGTTACAAAGAAGATATCCATATAATTTTTGGTTGAAAAGAGTTATAACTTGCAAATTCTTCTCACAAATACAGTAGCTTGGCATAATTATCAGAAAGGGTGTTACATAGAGGGAAATGTCTACACAATACTAAAATATTGTAGAGTCTGACATGATAGTAATCTATCAATTCAACCAAGTCTCACGTATCAGTAACTTATGGATTTGCACCAAGAATTGAGTAGATGGGCTAAATAAGCAAACGGAAAATGACCCCAGTGATCACAGCAAGATCAAAATAAAATGAGCATTTTGACCCAGAAAAATGGACAAGCAACATTGCACCCAGAACAAATCCAATATCAAGTAATTATCTGCATTCTATGCTATACATAATGTGGTTTTTGAAGGGTCCAAGGTTTGTCAAAATTAGTACTAAATCTTGGATCAAGTAGGCTGTTAAAAGATAAATTAGAAAGATTCTGAATTTTCAGCACTTCCAAATATAAACATTGCGATTAGATTTGCATAAAAGATCCTCACTGCAAACTGTTTCTAGCACAGTGGATCATTCTTACATATTGAACTTGCAGGATTATCTTACCAACATCAGGCTCCAATGTTGCACTGTTCAAATCCGCAATAAGCTTAGAGATAGATTCCTTGGTCCCATTCTATAGGAAAGATTATATAAAAAAAATAAGAAAAAATAAACAAAATCAGCTCCTAGAAATGGCACACAGAGTAAAACTAATTGGTTTATCAATTGTTATAGTATCCAACAAAACATGCTGTTTACAAAAGATATAAACTTTTATATTGCTTTTACTTGCACATCACTTTATATAGCCCTCATCAGTGGTAAATCTCTAAGGATATCACCTTCTAGTTCTACAAAAACACGATATGAGACCGTAAAGTATAACCGAACAAGAACAAAGTTCCAATCTTCAGTCAGTATGGCATCATCCATCATCTATTAAAGCTAATTCACAGGTAAGTCCATTTTATCAAACTCAAATGCTTGAAGATCTATTCTTTGCAAGGATTGCAGTAAATGATAAATGCTAATGAACACCTGTGAAAATAACATAGGCTTGAACCAACAAACAAGGCCGTATGCTGTCTGCTGGTCTTAATGAACCTTAGATTGTAAGGATATATTACCAAATGAAAGATTTTATTTGACCATGCAACCAAGTCCAAAGCAGAAAACAACTAAAATCAGTCAAAAAAATAATGAACACGGTCATCAACAGGCTTAAATAAAAAGAAAATTGAGTAAATAAATTCAGATAACCATAGCATGCAATTAACGCCTGTTTCTCATTTGAAATATTTGGGGTCTAGAATCATAACATGTATGTGAGGAGAAGAAATTGTCACATGACTCGATTCTGAACAGTAAAAATCGACCATTGATGTCCATCAACAGGCTCACAAAAGTTGATTTGAGCATTGATGATGCTTAGCAATGTTAATATATTTTCAAAAAACAAAAGAGGTCGAAAAGAGGCGACACTTACACACTTCCAGTTACCACCAACAAAGAACTGCAAAAGATACACAAAAAACCACGAATCAATATCCCAGTCATTATTCGAGAAAGAAATGCCACGCAGATCCAGATAACTAAATCCATAAATTGTATAAACAGAAGAAAAGAACAGAATGTGGCATACCTTTCCAGAAGCGGCCATCGCAGCAACACCTCTGGAGCCTCGAGAAGAAGAAGAAAGGCGAAGATGAGAAGCGACCTTGTCGAAGAGGAGGAGAGAGTTGCAGTCGAAATTTAAGCAAGAGGACCTGCGGAGCCCGGGACAGATCTGAGTTGCAACCGAGTTAGGAGTGGAAACGCGGGAGGTGAGAGATGATGTGGAAACGACGGCCATGGCGACAAAGTTCTCTCTGCTCTTCTATCTCTCTTGCTCTGCTCTCTGTCTGTCTACTCTCTCTAGAAGGGAAAGTTTGGATACTCGTTTCTCTTGCGAATCTCAATATATGTGACGTTATAAGCTTGGCGCGTGTATATCACGTTACTGGGAGACTGACAGGATTGTGGTTGGTGAAGACGGCTGACGGTGGAAGATGGGAGGTTGGCAGGCACGCGATTAGGGAAAGAGTGTTAGTTTGAAGGGGGAACTCTATCTGGGACGTGAGGCTGTCGTTGTTGGTCTCTGCCCTTCAACGGGGGCGTTTGTTGGCCACTTTCTAATGATCTGTTTTGCTGTGGCCTCAAACGGCGTCGTATCATGCCACATGCACAAGCCCTAGAGATGTTGCCGCGTGGCTTTCATTGACGAGCTATCCTAGATTGCGCAATTGCGCAGTGCAGTCATTGCTACGGTGGGGGTGGGTGACAAATGTAGGCTTAACATTAGAGGGGTTTTGTTTGTGTCTCAACACTAATTATTTTTCCTGTGTCTTTGACTTTTTGATTAGTTTGGCTTGATACCTGAGCTTTTTCACGAGCCTTTGATTCAAGTTACAACTGATATCGTCCCGACTCATGAACGCTGCAGCACAGTTGCGGATTATTATGGGGCCTCTGGTTAGATTTGGAGCCTGATCTCATCCTTTCTACAGCCACATGGCCCACATGTGTTGCAACTTTTAGCTCAAATTACTCTTTCACCGCACCCAGATGCAATTGACACTCTGTATTGGCGAGCTTCTCCTACTGGTGTGTTCAGCGCGAAGACAGCTTATGAGGTGGTGCGTGATTTTGAGCTGCAACTGAATCATCTTGTCTGGAAGAAAATTTGGAAAGTGGATGTGCAACAAAGGGCTCGACACTTCATGTATCTTGTAGCCCATGATGTTATTATGTGCAACGAAAACAGAGTTAAGAGACAAATTTTTATCAAAATTCAATTTAAGCAAGTATTCATCAAGATTTGTAAATTTTTCTCTTTTTTAATTTTTTATTAAACTTTGATTTAAGAAAAAATATTTAATATAAATGCATAAAAAGATAAAGAAAATATAATTTTATTAATTTAAATTAAAATTCAATTTTTTTTTGACATTTAAATATAATCTTAGTCATCAACATAAAATTATATCTTTTTCTCAAAATAAAAATATATCAACATAACAAAATTTATTATTTAAAATTATACCATTATATAGATATAAACTTTCCTTGTTAAAAGATAAAAAAAATATTAAGACCCTAAAACTTGTTAAGAGTTAAAAATATTAAATTAATATGGAAAATATCATCTCATAGGAATTTATGTATATAAAAATTATATAAATATGTTATTTATTGTAATAAACTAATACATAATCCATAGATGGAAAATTATATACATAAAAAAATTATATAAACATGTTATCTATTTAGTATATATAGAAAGAATACTATAAGTTGTTACAAAATTTATTAAATATAATTTCACATTAATTTATTCAAAAATGCCACGTGGCGCAAATTTACAATAGACTTGGGTTCCGCTTTATAATATATTAGGGTAGATATCTTTAATATCTCTATGATATATAAATTAATCAACGAGTACTTCCTACATAAAAAAAATTCCCAAATCTCAGCACGACTGAGTCTTACTAGTTTTATCTCTATAGACCAAATTACTGCCGCCATTCGCTTATAGCAAATAAACAATTTCTAAAACCAACAAGTTTTTTTTTGGTCGAACTAAAACCAACAAGTTTAATTGCATAGTAAAGTGACAAACTGAATTTTTTAAGTACCTTTCTTTGAGTCTCTGATTCAACTATTTGTTATTGTTGTTGCTCGTGTAACTTGGTGGAGGCCTCGCTGGTTCTTCAAGTCTTTGGTCCAAAATTGAGTAAATTTAGTCAATTTATTAATTTCGACACATCAAATGAAACCTACTCTAAAAGTTGAGATATGTTGTGTAATTTTATCGAACAAAAATTTGACCTCAATGTTGGAGACTTGCAATTGTTGCTCTTGTCTCTCGGCCTCAGCTTCAATAGTTCAATGCCTCGTAGTGCCTCGTCAGCCGTCTCCGATCGCCGTTGACAAAGGTCGAATTACTTTGAAGTTGGATTTTCGGACTATTGGTGACCATGAGTAGGTAAATATGATCTAAAATTGGGAAATTAGATTTTGTCAATTGGGAAATTAAAGAAATTTATTTATTTTTAATTTAAAGGCCCAGTTGATATTCCACATAACTCACCCAATAGTTGAAAGCTCAATCTCTAATCTCACTCTTCTTCCCCAAACCACATGTGCGACTTTTTGACTGTGATGCGAATGCGCCTAAAACTTTGACCACTTGGTTGACGACATCTTCAGTACTTCCGTAACACCCTAGTGCCCTCCCTCCTCCTTCTCTGCCCCGACCACTTGGTCCTCTTTGATGCGTCACTCCTTCGGCGTGGGCGGCCACCCCTACCTGTTCTCCCCTCCCTTCGCCTTTGATTTCCAGTAAGTACATATTTCCCTGAAAGTAGTACTAATTTATGTACGTGTTTGGTTAATTTTTGTTATTTTAAAATGTAGGAAATTAATCTTCACAGGAAGATTAACTTAATTACCCCAAATCACATGAAGTGGACTTTCCATAATGAGGTGGGTAAGATCCGCTTTCTATAATTTCTAAATTCTCATTTATAGAAATCAAATTGTTTGATTTTCAACTTCCTATGAGTTTCAATCCATGGAAAATCAATGGGTTTATAGGAAAGTAAATTTCGGAATTGAGTTCCATGTTGAACCAAACGAGTCCTTATAATAAAAACTTATTTAATCTTTATTTTTAGCTATTGATTTATTAACTGATTTAAAGTAGTGATGTTATATTGTAGTTACAATATCCTTGTTTTATTAACTGATTTAAAACGAGAACAAAATATGCCTTGGAACAAGAACATTGTGCTTTCACCAATATACCATTCAATCTCTCTTATTAATTCCTTCGAAGTTGTAACCGTACTATACGAACACGCAACTAAAATCGATCATCAGACACGATAGAATGAAAATAAACCTCTAGACACGATCCAAGCTAGTACACTTGACTTACTCGTGTGAACTATATAGCTAATTTGTGGTGTTGTATTTGGAGCATTGATCAAACACATTGTCCCCCCTAGCAATGATCATAGCAGCGTACGGCTTAAACTTATCAAAACGCGGCATAACGTATGTAAAAGCGCGGTTACAAACGAAACCCGCTTCGACGATTCTCGGGCAGCAAACGGCTCGATTAAACTCGGCATTCTTGAATATATAGTTGAAGATCTGACCACCGCAATACCGACTTGTCTTGTGTATGCATCCTCCTAAGAACCTGTAGAAACCGAGCCTCGGTTGGGGCGGTATAGGGAGACCAAACCAATAATCGCTCGGTTTCGGATGAAAGAAGTCCACATCCTGTGCCACGGCCAATGAGGTTATACGGGTGAGAGCTAGCAATGAAATCACGAGAACGAGGCCCGTGTGTTGTTGCTTGTTCTTCATGCTGTTTTAGGTTTTGAAATGTGTATGGAATATGGAGTGCAAGATGAGCTATGAATTAATTTGTGAGGTTTTTTTTTATAGATGCAGGGGTGAATATAAAAGTTACTATGTGCTTTGTTAATTCTTCTGTTTTTTATTTGACTCAATACTTACTGAGGTGGTGGCCGGCTTAATGTATCATTTATGGCAGTGCTAGTTAATTGGAATGAATGTTATGTATGGATCCCAAATATTTACACGTCGTTATGTAGTAGTTACAAATATTAATGCATTTTTTTCATCAAATAAAAATATTAATGCATTTACTTAATTTATAAGCTAGTGTTATACTGCAAGTTAATTGTCTTTTCAAAAAATTGTATGTACGGTTCTCATACAAATAGAAATATCGTATAATTCGGTAGCAATAGCATGTCATCAAACAGCTAATGTACGCAATTTCTACTAATAAAGTTTGGATGGCCAATATATATGATTAAGTTTGGTGGATTAATATAACGTAGGGGTTCACATGTTTTTTATGTGCTTTAGGTTGCATATAAGTTTAATGAGATTTTATCTTAAAATTAATTGACAATATATAGAGTAACTCAATCACTTATATATTAGACGTATATTTTTTTCTTCAAATTTCCGACGTTAAAAAAAGTATATCTTCACATCTACTTTATTCATCTTTTACAAGCTACATACTAGATTAGATCATCACGATCCCAAGTAGTAACAAAGCATTAGCTTACATTATTTAGGGGGCGTTTGGCTACTCGGTATGAGGAATGAAGGTATCGGGTTCTAGAATAAAAATCCGGTATATACCTTGTGTTTGTTTCCATTTTTTTCAATTTTAAACCCCATTCCTCATACCCACATGCATGAGGCCCATACATCTACTTCAATTCGAGTTTCATTTTCATACCTGCTCCTTTACTGTTCATTGTTTGCAACCTCTGTCTCTTTTCAACTATCATCAACCTCCTTCATTACTTCTCTGTACTGCCTTCCGCCATATCATATCAATTCACTATTTCTCCACTCCTTGTAGGGTTTTGAGCATTGATTGAGCAAATTGTGACGGAAGAGGTGTCTAAGATAGGTTGTTTAATTCAATTACGGATAATGGGCAAGTTGAAACCCGCCATTGTTAAGAGATTAACTCTTGTCTAAAGCTGCTTGGTTGTATATTTACTTGCAGTAAATTTGGACAAGAAGTATTAAGTATAGATGAAATTGAAGGCTTTACTCAATAAGTGGATTTGGGGTGAAATTAGGGTTGTCTAACTACATAGCATATTGCTCTAATAACATGATTTTTATAATCATTTGTTCAGGAAAAATTAAAAGTGGTATGAAATATGTACTACCTTCAAGAGATCTAGTCACTCATTTGGTTTTTTGTTTGAGAAACTCTCATGCTGATAACGTGTTATAGAATTTGGAGAACACTTATGAAATCCGATATGATTTCCTTGGTCATTTTGCAATGGATCTTACACGGTATTTATAGCCACAATTTGACTTGTAGGACAAATCTATTAGTCGTATAAGTTTCTTGAACTTGAAAGCCAATGGCCGTATGTATGAGCCAAATACTACTAGAAAAAAATATATAATACAAAATGATGAATAATTTACCCTTAATTATCTTTTAACAAAGAAATTATTTGTAATCGAATTAAGAAAAATCAATGAAATACTACACAATTGACCATAGCGAATAAGGCTGTCCAAACTCGGTTAACCGAGATTTTGATTAAGCAAAGTTCGGTTAACCATGATTTCGGTTAGTTAAAATCATGAACCGTGAATCCCGGTTAACTGTAGTTCGGTTATCCAACTTTTCGGTTCGGTTTTTTCGGTTAATTGATAACCATTTATGTAATTTTATCTAAAATAATTAAAACTAAAATAATAAAATTTGAATAAAAAGTGATCAATCTTGAATTTTATTTTAAATATGTACTCATACCATATTTTTTCGATTGTTATAAACAAATATCGAGAGTATATACTATAATGTGTGAAATCAAACATTGTGTATTATTTTTTATCCCATCAAATTTAATAAGTGAGTCTTATATTAATATGAAGTGAAAAAAATAGTGTAAATTGTTAAAATTGGAGAAAGAAAGACTCAAACTAGATCAACACCTTGAAGATCATAAAGTTTAACCACTAAATAATTAATATATTTTCGGTTTTTCGGTTAACCATTATATGTAAAGCCGTAAACCGAAACCGAACCGATAAACCGGAAATATTTTAAGTTTGAGGGAATTGGGTTTATGTACCCTTTTTATAGTGAGATTAACTAAATGTACCCCCATCTAATTTTATTAATTAAATGATCCCCTAGTATTTTATAAGACTGATTTACCCCTTATAAGTCTATTCTCACATGTTCTCTCTATTATCAAACCATAAATTCTCAACAGAGACAAAATTTCATGACTTACATCTTAAGATTTACTCCAATTTAATTAAGGAAACAGATCCACATAATACACCTTCTAAATAGACATGAACCATGTGTCTAATCTAGCTCTATTTGAGGCATATCGCTTTACAAGAATTGTTCATCCTAATCAGAAATCAATAAGTTGTAGCCCACTATATGTGATTATGGTTCCATGACATTTGGGCTCGTCTGAAAAAATAGGCTAAAAAGTTTTGGGTTGTATGTATATTGTATGTGTCTAATACTCTAATAAGTATCTCTTGTATGTGTCTTGTATATGTCTTGTATGTATCTTGTATGTGTCTTGTAGGTGTGTTGTAGGTGTCTTGTATATCTCTTGTAGGTGTCTTGTATATCTCTTGTAAGTGTCTTGCATGTCTCTTGTAAGTGTGTACGTGTGTTGTAAGTGTCTTGTATATCTCTTGTAAGTGTCTTGTATGTCTCTTGTAAGTGTGTACGTGTGTTGTAAGTGTCTTGTATATCTCTTGTAAGTCTCTTGTATATCTCTTGTAAGTGTGTACGTGTCTTGTAAGTGTCTTGTATGTCTCTTGTAAGTGTCTTGTACGTGTATTGTATGTGTCTTGTACATGTCTTGTAGGTGACTTATACGTGTTTTGTAGACTTGTAGGTGTCTTGCATGTCTCTTGTAAATGTCTTGTACGTGTATTATACAAATATATGTTTGTTGTACATATTTATTTTTAGGTGTCTTGTACTTATATTTGTATGCGTCTTTTATTAGTATCTTGTATATTATATGTGTTGGTTCCATCAAATGTCAAATATCTCTCAATCAATCCAATTTATACGTGAGATGATAATAATGACTCAATTTGACATAGAATTTGAAGGCAATACAGATCGAGAAGAGTGGACTGAATTTTTGACGGGTGACTTAGGCTTATTATCATTATCTCTCTTTTAAAATAAAAGGGTACTAATTAAGGATAGTTTAGACCTTTTAAAATTATAGGGTACACTTACTTAAAAAGTTATTAGCGGGGTATAGTTAACTATCAAAACATTAAAAAGGGTATCATTCCTCCAATTTTCTCTTTAAGTTTGGTAATTTTTAAAAAAAGTCAATTTGATTAACCTAAAAAATAACCGATTTCGGTTTTTTATGGACACCCCAATTAGCAAGTTAGCAAAATGAAACCGGGTTGAGTTTTTTTGGTTTCATCGTGGGCTGGAGTCCGGAAGGGGCCGGTTTTGACCGGTTTAAGTACTCGAGTTCATGAACTATTGCAAATTTGCAAAGTTCTTTACTCTGTCGCAGTCGCAGTCCTCCTAGTTCCGATTTCATACTCATCTCTCCTCCACTTCGAATCCGCCGAAAGGAGAAGCAAAAAAGCGCGGGCTTAGGGGAGAGAAAGCCGACACCAAATTCTGTGCTCCTCCAATGCCGGCGCTCGACCAAACTCCAAGCCCTAAGCCTGTCGATTCCTCTCTCTGGTTCGACTCGTTCTCTGTGCTTCTCACTGAGCTTGAAGATGTTCCTCCTTCGTCTGATATACCCGCATCTCTGGTGCTTCTCTATGTCCATGCCCGTGTTTCATTTCACTTGTACTTTGCGAAATATGTCGAATTAATTTGCTTTTCTATATGTTTGCTTAGGCTGATAAGTTGGAGGAGAATCATGCCTGGTTCTTGGACACCGTGGCCCGTTTCAAGCCTCCCAGCCAGGCGTCCAGGGAGGCTCTGAATTCGCCCAAAATCGCCGTTGGTTCTCGAACGTTGAGTATCAATTCAGAATTCAAAGATTTGGCTCTCAATCTTAGTTCCATTGCCGTGAGTCTATTTCTTTTTGAGTGATATATTGCTGGTCAATTGGTCATAATCACTAGGTCATTTGCATCTGTTTCCAATCCGAGCATTCAAAGTCGTGCATATTTCGTTTTTAGTAATTTAACTGTATTTTTACCCCTTTTTATTCTTGTATATAGATTTGAATCACTCCCATTCTTGTTAGAAGTTTGAGTGCTTGAACATAAGCCATATGCTGGTGTAACTTTTCATTTATTTTTATCTAGTGTTTGGACGAGGTGCAATCATATATCCTTGTTGAGAGGTTTACGCATCAGAAGTTTGGCATTGTAGGTGGCCTTTTGCAAGGATCTCTTCATGAGGTTAGGATGTATCTGCTTTTGCGTGTTATCTCTTTATTTTGTCTCTGTCAACTTATAGTGTTGTTTTATATTTGAATTTTATTGTTTGCTGCTTACTTTTGACTCTTATGATTATGTCATTAATTTTGTTGGAAATTATTGTCATTTATGCATGCATTTTAAGGAATTTGGGAAAAGGCAAAAAGGTAGGAAATAAGATTAATTTGGGAAATGGATTGTTAGAGGAACGTATATAGAATTAAGGAGACGAAGGTTGTGCTTGGTAAGGACAAAGCATAAGGAGCTGCAGCCCCCCTTTGTGGTCCTTTAGCATGCATTCGTCATTCTTTACATGAATGTGGAAAGTTCTGCATATGTTTCCGTTCGGGATAACTTAGTTCATGCCAAAGATGTTATATTTGTTCAATCTTTAATTAGTTTCCTCTGCGTGTGCTATTGTTATCGTAAGTTCTTAACTAGTTATAAGTTATAAATATCTTTTCAATAAACTAATTGTTATGTTTAGGCAATTAAATATTGTATTTTCCTCTGATTTTGTCGAGTTCCTCTCTCCTTGTGTTTATTTTTCGTTGATCTGCCTAATGGTCATTTTCTTTTAAGATTATTTCTCTGATATTGACATGACTTACTCTCTCTCTCTCTCTCTCTCAATTTACCCGTGTACTTTTCTGGTTCATTTTGTGAAGATAGTTCTGCAATATTACATTGAAAGACAATGCTTGCTGAAGTGTACTCGTCATTTAATTGCTCAAGCTGGTGAGTTTACATACCTTTCTTATTCTATTTTGTTATGTTTTGATGGAGCCTATTTTTTGTAAATAAACAAACTACTATTTTGTTTTATTGCTGTCTTTGATTAATAGGTTGAGGGAACAATTTCTATTTGGCTCTTTATTGCCCAAAAATTATGTATCTCCAGTTTACCCTTCTATCGGATAACTAGAGCAGAAGCATTTTGTAAAATAAATATCTAAATATAAGAAGCCAATAATATGCTAGCTGAAAGAAATAGAAAATAGACCTTTGTAAAATTTGGCAATATGATTAGCATCTCTTTACATAAACATTTTTATTTTTGTTCCTTCTTTTTGATATAGCATATTGTTGACAGCATTGTGAACTGTTAGCCTTATGCATATGTACAGAGTGAACCCTTTACATGAGAAAAATGCTTATAGGTCTAATGTGTACCCACCAGCCAAAATTAAATATGCAATCTTGACCCATACTGGAGAATTAAACTCAAACGTGCACAAATAGATACCAGATGATAATTGCAAGCCTGTTATAAACCACTTTGTTTTTCCATAGAATAGTATATATATGTTTAATACAATAGCAGTTCGTTCTCCCTCCAAATGCACTTTTAAATTACCCGACAACCATAAGAAGAACAAGTTGTTGGCACACAGTTGTTCTTCGGGCTATATGTATGATCCTGCTATTATATAAACTTGTTGTTGGCTTCCCTAGAGCAGAAAGACTCTGTTAGCACTCGAGCAAAGCCTAAAGTTAGTTATGAGGGGCAATTGAGTCTTTTAGTATTTTAGGCAGTTAGTATGTGGGCCATCCAGCCTGCGTGCTGTGAGTGTTGCTAGTAGTATAAATAGAGGAGTCTAACAAGGAGTTTTGGATCCAGAAATCTAGAAGGGAAGCTTAGTGCCTTGGGCTCTTTGGAGAAGTCTTCTCCACTGAGATTGGCTCACTTGGAGATCATCCTCCATTTGAGATTTATCTTCTGTTTTTCATTTAACCCCAGAGATTGTGTGTTGATCGTGTGTTTCTGAGCTACTTCATCTTCTAGTCTAACAGACTCATGAAAGAGGTTGCCGTGCCAGCCTGACTTTGTGAGAGAATTTTTAAGTTCAATAAAGCATATGCTTTGTCTATTGAAAAAGCAGACAGCGTGATCTTATCTGTCTTCACCTTTCTATAACCTAAACTCTGAACTGAGGAAGGAGGCCATATTTTCAAAATAGATGTGTTGTTTGCTTTTCAGGTTGCATATCTAGAAACAAGCATGTTTAAACATAAAAAACTGTGCCATTGTCAATGCGCTGTTTCTTTATCTTACTTTTATTTTGTAAAAGTTGTATTTGACTATTGTCTTTGCTCCTTTCATCCTGATATCATTGTGCAGTTCATGTTGAATCTGAGGCCAAAGAGGCAAAAACTATCCATAATAAGGTTGCAAATCTTGTTTCTGATGGAATAGAGAGCAAGTTAATGTCCATCCTCCATGAACTTTTAACTGTGTGCCCCCCTGAGAACATGGTATGTTTCATTATATAGGTGGAAATTTTAACTGATATCCTTTCTTAACATACATAGTTCCTTTAGTTCCGTTTCTTGTAACTGCTGTTGGTGTATTTGAAAGTGGTTGTTGATTGCGTGTGTGCTTGACAGCTTGTGCCTACCTAAGTATTAGCTTGTTGTCATTTTGAGGATAATTATTAGCTTCATATAGTTCATTTCTGTCTTGATCAAGGATTCAACTTCTGATGTTTGTCAAAGTTCATCTTGTGGTAGGTTCTATGCTTCATCTTGACTTCACTTTGCAAAATATGTTCAAAATGACTTTCTTGTAGTCTCTGGATTGTATTATCGATTAATGCATGCATAGATGGAGGCAATTTGACAATTTTGTAGAGCATAATGCAGAACTTATATATTATAACCCCTATATTGTCTCTAAACCAGAATAAAACATTAGTGTAACTGATTTGCGGCCTGATCTCTTCAATCCTTTAGGTAGACAAAACTGGCAACTGAAGCAAACAAATCCTATAGCCAAATTATAACTGATGTAGGCACAGTTGTCCATGCCAGAAAGTGAGAATTTTCATTCCAGCATCTCTGCCAGCACTTTGCCTTTTGATATGAAATGATTAATTGTAAAAATATAACAATGTTTTGTCAACATAATTCTGCTGTCCATGCTGGATCTTGTTTGATCTAAATCATAGAAAGATGAAAGTAAGTTGCTCTTATTTCTTTGTAGTACTTTGTATTCTGATTATGCGTCATCCATTATTTTAACAACAAACTAACATGATGTGCAGGATGTTGATCTTTATGTCTTGTGGGCTGAAGAGATGCTGATTGAGGTCAATTTGGTCTTGGAAATTCTGTTTCTTAATTACTATGAGTCTTTTTCTATATGTGATGCAGATAAATGGATAAAATTGTGCCTGATGTACAAGGTATATCCTGTTCATGTTGCGTTTGCTATTGACTTGTAAGTCTTTTCTATCTTGTTGCTCATACTTGTTTTTTGAAGGGCATCATTTCTGGTTCTTTCAACTTTGGGAAGCTGGGAGTGTCTCCAGAGGCTTTAAATTATTGCTATCAAGCCAAAGTTCAAATGTTACTGATTCTTATGGAAACTTTAGACTTGGATAGTCTTCTTCAAATGATTCATGATGAGATATCTTTCAGGTTTGTTCTTAATGTGTGTTGTCATCTTCACTTTATTTTCTGTTGTCAGATTACTTGGCAACTGCGCAATGTTCATCTTTTGAAATTCCAGGCTACTATGCTGCAAATCATGCCTTTATGAGAAATAATTTCACTGGTCTAGACTGCCTATCTATCTTTCGTATAGATTTTTATTTTTGCTGTAATTTATGAATGTTTCAAGGTTTCTGATATAATGTTGTGATCACTGTTCTAAAAATCCCCGCCTAGGCGCCTAGCTCCGTCTAGGCCCCCAGCCTAGGCGCTAGCCCGTCTAGCCTTCCAGCCCGTCTAGTCTGTCTAGGCGCCCGTTTAGGCCGCCTAGGCGCTAGGCAGTCCCACTCTGCCTAGGGTCTGCCTAGCGTTTTTTAGAACACTGGTTGTGATGTAAGTGACCTTTGGATTCAGTGGCTAATGATGGTGTCACTCAATGGTTTTAACTTGAAATCATTTGCTAAGATTTTGATATCAACAGAATTATTTGATTCTTTTACACTATAAATAGCGAACAATCTATAGTTTCCCAAGTAGGCGGATTCATTGCAGCAGAATGAAGATAATACTGATTGCAACTAGTAGATTAGTTAAAGAAATGGATTGGCTAAGGGTTCATTTGGTATCATCTACAAGCTTTTTTTGAAACAGGAAACATTTATTATAGTAGTTAAGCTATCCATTTCTACTGGCATCTGACTCATGTAAAATTTTGTGCCAAGGAAGCTACTTTTAACGGATCCATGTTATATAATTCTATATGTTGGAAGCCCAATGCTTCATCTTCTGACATACTTCTCTTTATTTGTCTTTATTTTGCTATCAGTCTCTGTTTCGTAAGATAATTGATGTGAATTACTGGTGCTTGCATCTGTTGTGGATCATCACTGAACCATGTTCCACACTTTGATTTCAAATGTATTTTGTATTGAACTCTTTTGTTATGCTAAAGCTGTAATTATTTTATACTCTGATGTCATTGAACTAAAGCAGTTTGAAATGGTCTTTGTCCTGTCGAATGTTGTGGTTAGAAGGTTTTGTGATTTATATGTTATATTTAAATCACGTGCTGGTTAAAATTGAAAATTTGCATATGTTACATACTTCCATTGCAAGAATCATTAGTAATAGATCACATGTGATCTGAAAAATAGCTTTGTGCTTCTTGTGCACCAATCATTGGTTTATTTATTTATTTATTTTAAGTAAGGTTTTCTTTTTGTGGTTTGCTACTTAGCAGGGAAAGACCCAACCTGTTCACCTTGAGCAATATCAAACAGATGGATGCCGAAATCTCTAGTTTTGATGTGTTTGAAACAAAAGAAGCTGGCCCATTAGTTTTGACATGGGCTGTCTTTCTTTGCCTAGTTACATCTGCTTTAGGCAAAGAGGAAAATTGTGAATTAATGGTAATTATTTTCATTTACTAATGAGTTTTCTTCTTTTACACTGAAAATTTGTTCGTTTCATTGTCCATTAGTTCATTTTACTAATAAGTTCTGTGAATTTGGCAGGATGTTGATCATGTTGGATATGTTCGACAAGCATTTGAGGTGGGATCTATGAGTTATTTTCTGGAAATTCTTCAAAGTGATGCGCTGAAGGATTCAGATGTAAGTCATTTTGGTTGCTGTCATTCTGTTAAAGATTTAGCATTAATATTTTTTTTTGTTATATGCGTATGTGTATGCTTATGGAATGACATGAACTAATTGTTTTTATGACAATATAGATAATTGAAAGTTGGATTTCTATTTATGCTAATAAATGCATGCCAACATATGACTCTGTTTGTTTCTGTTGAAGTGCTTCAATATTATTTTTGCTTTACACTATAGCTGGTAATATGGTAACAAATGACTTTGCTCACATTTCATAGTGTGCTAAATTTGAGCTTCTTGGCACAAGTGAAAGCTCGTCTATCAAGAACCATAAAACCACTTCTTGCTTATTTTTAGAAGCTCTCTTCACTAATGTTACAGATATCAATTTTGCGAGGCAATTTTTTGCTTTGTTCTTTATCTGGGTTGAGGATTTACTGTCGATCTAATACCCGCTCTACATGTAAGATCTAGTGTAAACAATCCATAGGATGAGTGCTGTACATAGTGCATATATGAGTCTGCTGATATGTGGGTCATAAGCTAATTTTTTTTTTATATAAATGACCTGAATTATAATAACAAAATTCTTTTTTAGCAAACATTCAAACTCTATATTTATGGGCCTTATTCGGATTGGATGGTAGCCTGCTTGATGTTATAGCTGTCACTATAAAGTTGCTTGTAATTGTGATTAATGTTCATCCTTGAATAAATTGGCCAGGGACCAATTGCTGGGTGTAAGAGCATCCTGAGAACATTCATTTCTGCATTTATTGCATCTTATGAAATCAATGTCCAGGTATTCTATTTCTACTACAGATTTCTTTACCTTCTTATGACAGAGTGGACATTTATTTGAAATGATTAACAGTTCATGTTCTTCAGCTATAGAATTGTGTATTGTCTGTTGTGCAGATGGAAGATAACATTGTTGAACTGATATTGGCTATCTTATGTGAGATATATCGAGGAGAGGTTTGTTCTTGCAGCTTTAGCTTTGGATTCGTGCAGTTGGTCCATATTCCCTTTCTCTTCTTTCTCTTAATCGTTTTTGAGTGACAAAGTTATTTGTCGTACAGGAGTCACTATGTGCACAGTTTTGGGATAAGGACGGCATTACAGATGGACCTATACGGACTCTTCTTTTTAATTTGGAAGTTGAGTTTCCATATAGAATCACTGAACTGATAAGTCTTTTATCATCTCTCAGTGAAGGATTTTGGCCAGCAGAGTGTGTGTGAGTACTTCTGTCATTCCATGAGAATATTTACTGTCCTTTAAAATGACTATATGTGTTTCTAGGTCTGAGGTGTTGAAGAATCAATCTGTTACCTGAACGAACCTTCTCAATGTTCTCATAAAATCTAGATATAGGAGGAGGCCTATTACTTGCTTCTGCTTCTTCTTCTTCTTCCTCTTTGTTTTTTTTCTAAGCAAGTGATTTTGAGGATTGTTAATCTAACTATAGGATTGTAGCTTCAACTGTTTAAAAAGACTGAACTTTTTTCTTCTCCAAACTTCGTTGTCATTGATAAAAGATATAGCTCACCCAAACAAGCATTTTGTCTCAGTTGGTTTTTTGAGTAGATTATTTATATTTGCCGGAAAATACAACCGTGTTCTCTTCTACTTATTTATTTACTGCGTCTTTCTACTCCTCTTTCTAGAATTTTTTTTTAAAGAATAGAGGTGTGGTGTTCTTAGAAACTCATATATTGCCTTTTTTTATAGGTACAATTTTCTTCACACATCTGTGGGCATATCTTCTCCTATTCAGATTAATAATGATCTCTTGGTGGATAAGGTTTCTCAGCTTGTTCATACACGAATACCACTTGTTGTTCCTGGGATTGAAGGTTTAATTATTCCAAGAAACACTTCTGGTCAGATTATTAGAATGATTGATGAAAATACCCCAATTGTACGCTGGCAGGTAATAGAATACATACAGTCTTCTTCCCCCCTTTTTTTCCTATACTGTTTTTGGTAGAACTGGAAGCGCTGAAATCTGGGATGTGGTTGTATTTTTCTATGCTCATTTCTTGATCCATCCTTGTGGAGAACTATGATAGCCTGTAGATTGATTTTTGTCAATCTGTGATATTCCTATTAAATTATGTGCGTGTCTTTTTTGTCTTTTATTTATTTTTGGATGCTGGAAGATATTTTATGACTGTCATCTAGTTTACCAATTTTTTCATGTTGAGATGAGATCATTTTCATAATTTGGTGTTGCTATCTGCAGCGTGTTCATATGTTTGCTCACTTGAGTCACTTCCATTCTTTTTCCACTGGACTAAATTCCAATTTGTTTGATTTCTTTGATATCAAGATCCATCCTTAGATTCCTAAATACTATATTTCATATGATTGAATTTTTTTTTCAACTCAAAAATTCACATATCATAATAATATATATCATAAATTTTTTACTAGATAACATAACTCAAAAAAAGGTCATTCTTTTCTGGCTCGGCTGGGTTGAGCTAGAAAAGAACGACAATATAACTCATATTCACTAATTCACTATACCTTCTTTTCTTCATAAAAAGTCCTCACATAAAAAATCCTCAGCTTCTTCACTAATTCACTATACCTTCGATTGTTGTTTTCCTTGCTGTTTGAATCTGTGTCTTTCTACTTAAAATTTGAGTTTGAAGAAGATACATATGATCTTTCTTCTTATGTTGGTTGCATTTCACATGAGTAGCACAAGCAGTCTGGAGTGCTAGTTTTGCTTCTACGCTTGGCTCAAAGGCGTGATTTTGACATTGACGAGGAGGCCCTTGTCATCCTTGACCTGTTCTCTCGATTAACATCCTTTAACATGGTAATTTGCTCTTAAACTACCGCATGAGTGCATGACATTCTATGATATTGCGAGATGTGTATCATAATAGAAATTCGTGCATTTAGTCTATGTAACCTTGCTTCCAGGAATATAAGTTCGTTCACTTCATTGTTTTTGTGATCCCTTGTGATTTATTTTCTTGGTTTTCTAAATATATCTAATGATATTAACTTAAGGCTTCAGCATGCTAAAATAAAAATTAAAGGGGTGTTCATGTTTATTCGCACAATTGACGTGTTTTTTTCCTTTCTTCCTTGAAGAACAACAAGATAATACCAGTGTATATATTGAAGAGATCATTTTACTAGCTCAGCTCTTAATGAACACCCCTTTAAGCTTTAGTTTACCCTGCTGATGCTTTGAGTTAATGCAATGGCTTTCCTCAACATGAATAAACGGTTTTCACTAGCCTATTGATAATTGAAATTTTTATTAATTATCAACATGTTTTGCATGTTACATAACAGGGTGTTTGTTTTTCATTGATGAATGCTGGCAAGCTACTTCATCTTTCTGGATCCTATGAGGGTGCATATGATAACAACATTTGGTATTGCTGCCTACTTGTACTGCAAACCTAATATCTTTTCTCCTTTGTTTGAAGATTAAATTGCATCTTTTTCCTTATCCTTTAGGAATCATCCCATGATGTGTGCTATTCTCTAAACTTTGTTTTGTCCTAATAAAATCCCAAGTCTAAACTTTATTTTGTCCTAATAAAATCCCAAGTCTATAAGAAATCTCTCAAAATTTGTGATTCCATCAAATTTACGTCAATGTTATATGTCTTGCATGTTTTGATCCTCAATCTTTACGGCTTGTCATGGTCCTCAAATATAATGGTCATCAACATTATGGTCCTAATCTGTATTTATCCTAAGACATTTAATGTGTAGTAAAGGAAAATAAGACCAATTTCGTAACATCCTGAGATAATCCCTAAAGGTTAAGGATGAAAATATGTGATTATTTTTGTTTTGTATAGCTTTTGTACATTAATTATTTTATATGAACATTTTCTGTGTTTGCTATCTTGTATTTTACTTCACAGGATAGATGTGGTGGAGGTTTTGTGTAATCTTGTCAGGAATGTATCCTCTAATCCTAATAATCTGCTAGTGATGTCCACGGGCGTTGGAATTTTGGCTAAAATGTTGAAATGGTAAATATTCTTCTTTGTTTGGCAATTTCTGTACTTTATTTATACATCGTTTTTAAGGACAGATTATGAATTGCATGACATATTGTTAGTAGTTTCAATCAGCTAGCAGGTGAAATAAGCCTTTTCCTTTTTTTTTTTCTTGCAACCTAAATATCCTTCAGAGGCACACTCTTTCCCCTCTCTAATGAATGTCTTACAGCTGGGCTGCCTCTTTAACCGATCTCCTGCTGCTAAGTGTATTGGTGTGAGCTGTAGGTCTAGGGTTGAGGATTATTATCTATCTTCTGATGGCTTTCCTGCAAAGAAATTTCCCTTTCTTCTTTTTCTATGCTGGGTGCTGTTATCCTTTCACGATAATAGTCTAGACTTTCCATATGAACATGATTGTTTTATTTTCTATATAGTTGAACTTGGGAACTGAAATAAACAAGGTCAGTGCAAGTGGAAGCACTGCTTCTTTGCTGCCTCCTTTTATCCATGCTCTCCATCTTCAGGGGACAACCAATGGCTCTTTGTTCTCCTTAATCCAGTGATTGGGAAAAGCTCAGTCAAATCAAATTTGGACATTTATATTGCTGCAACTTCTAATTGAAATTGATCACTTCTTTGGGAAAAATGCTGTGTGTTCGCAAGGAATTTACAGTGGCCAATATGATGACTTAATTTTGCTCATTATATTTGGAGATGCTGATTTAGATCCATTTAGTGTGTGAATGATGCCTGGTCATGGACTTTCATTTTTATTGATTAACCATAAATGGATAAAATTGCTTTTGTGGACTACAAAACAAATGCATCTCAAGACATTTTGTTATTTTTTCTCTAATTTACAGCTTTATTTTGCTCATAATTTCAGTTCACCGTTTTACGTTAGTGGGGTTGTTCTGAAGAAGAATATATTTGACGCCCTACAGACAAGCACCTTCAATTCAGAGAACAATGGCTTTTCCAGGTGACTTCTCATTCTATCTTTATATTTGATTCCAACTTCCAAGCACTTTGTTACTCATAATCAGACATTGTCATCTCTTCCAGATTAATATATTTTCTTTTATCACCCCAAAATATACAGTGGGTGTGGTATGGTTATGCTGTCTGTGCTCCATTTTCAACAACGTTGCTTGATTGTACTACATGACTTTAATCTCAATGCAGTGGCACTTGGATACTTTCTGGAAGGCTTGCAAAAATGATGTTAGTTGACTGTGAGCAAAATGCGTGTTGTCCATTGACTATTTCAGGCATGTTAAAGGACTTCTTATTGTTTTCTGAATATATATTTTCACTCGTTCATATTAGATGCATTTATGATCTCTTTCATGTTGTTTCTGTGAAATATCTATCCTTAGTTATAATAAAGTCGGTGGCAGCAGCCAAATGATATCTGCGCTGGATTCATTTCCATTGAATCTATCTTCTTTTCTTTTCTTTATAATTTTAGAGAGAAACGTAAATGTAGAATCGTGGAGTGCAGGATCTCATTCTTGTGCAAGTTTCATGTCCTCTGCAATATTAAACTCGTATGTGTGTGTGTGTGTGTGGAAGGTTCATTATGCTTTGTTTATTCGATGTTTATGACCTTTGAATATATGATTTGTTCAGATCATATATCTTTGTGCTCGTTTTTTGATTCTCGCTGTTATAATTTGCAGTATATGTTTACAAGATTTTTTCTTTCCTTTTTTGTCTTTTTCAGTTCTGGATTTCACTATGCAGCTTCTGGGAGCTGAAGTGGACCATGATTTTGTCGTTGCTCTTGTTATTTTCTGTATTCAGTATGTTTTTGTTAATCATGAATGCTGGAAATATAAGGTGAAACAAGATCGTTGGAAGGTTACTTTAAAGGTATCTTCTGCAGATTATGTGTACATAATATCATCTAACAATTTTTTTCTAGTTTTTCTGAGTGCAGTATTTATCGGATTTAGTCGACGTTCAGTAGCATTTAACCAAGGAATAACAATAAATATTCATTATCATTCTGGGAAAAAGGGGCAAAAAATAAACTAATTCGTTGGTCTAAATTCTAAGGATGGTTACAAGAGTGTTGCACTATCAGAGCGACAAAATAAAGAAACTTTTTAGTGAACTCCCCACCACCTCAGGGCCAAAATAAATTTGAGCCTTTTCCACCTTCGATTAGGTTATGCTTTCATGCATATTTAAGCCTAAATACACTTAACACTTCATTTATTAGACTTGAAGATTTATTCTGGGAACATTCTTAGACTTGAAGATAAGGCTAGGTAAAGTTTTGTATGTTTGTTTTTTGAATCAAGGTAGGTAAAGTTAAATTTGATACATAAAGGATTACAATAATTTGAAAATTATCTTATATAAGATTTGTGGGACAGGGTGTGCAGCCATGCTTGGTGGAGGCTGTGATATCTGGAGTTAGGCAATATAGATTCCAAGCATAAGATTATCGGGCTAGCAAGCTATGGCTTGAGTGTAACACACCTTGAGTAACTAGCACATACAAAATAAATCTCGACTCCTTGCCCTCGTACTTGTAAAAGAAGAGTCTTGCTGGCAAGATTATTCTCAACCTTAAATCTACTCGCTTCTAAAATGGGATGCACACCCTCCTTCTCAAATATTTAGGTGGTACAGTCTTCATTAAAGTCATGACATCATTGGAAGGCCCAATGCTTCCCTCTATGTTCACCATACTCTTGGCCTGGAGGTTACTATAATTGACATCCTTATCAAGCCCAAAAGCCATCACTAGGGCCTACATATTCTTTGGAGTGGTCTTTTTGGGATTAGAAAGAGTTCTTGTTGGCGTGGGTAAAAACTTATCAATCTTATCATCTTATTATAATGATATGTCTGATTTGGGATGCATTTGCCTTCTCCAATCTTGGGGTTTTGTTTTAAGTCCACTTTCTTTGCGAGTCTTGCATAAGAATGATGACAATCAGATTTTAGTTGTATCTGGTCTTTCTTTTATAATGTACATGTTCTTCTTCTGACAGTGGCAAGTAAAAGTAGTCCCTACCCACTCGCCCAATAATGCAATAATGTGTCTAAAATGTGCCAAGATCACATGCTGTTTGATTTCATTAATTTTCTATCCTTCTGCTGATGTGCTCCTTGATTGTTTAATATTTGTCTTCATGGTGATATGTTCTGTAGGCACTCGAGTTGTTCAAAACAAGCATTACAGTGATCCCTCACCTTGCTAAAATTGGTGAGAGTATCACTCGCATCATACTTTCAGATTCTTCTATCCACAACATGTTGTTTCGAATTATTTGTACGACTTCACAGGAGTTAGAGGTGAGTCATTATTGACTGTTCAATCCTAACTTGATACTTTTGATATTTACAAGTTTTGTTAACTAGAATATTACGATTCTTATTAAAGAACAAAACTTGTTCCCCCTTCCAATGTTATATTTCATTCTGTTAAAAAAACAAAGTCAGCATTCAGCATTTTTGTGGCTGGTTTTTGTATTTTTACTCATCATATCTTTTTGAGATAATCGCTGCATGCCTATTACACATTCACATGTGGCTTTTTTGTATAACTTTCGACTTCTCTAGTGCACAAAATAGTTTAATGTTCTAAAATTCAGTCTAATGATGTCCTCTTCTAAAGGGCTGACCTGTAGGGTGTTTTGCCATTATCACTTGCTTTCCTTTGCTTGTTACCGGCATTTTGCTATTTTTTGTTGATTGGATTTTTCATAAAAGTTCCTTTTCAATATCTTTTCTGGACTAGAAACTCTATGCCAGTAGATTATTTGATTTGAGGGAGATCGAAGGTTGGCAGCTCGCTATGTGCTCGGTGCTGGATATTCTTATAAAGATCATCAACACTTTTCCGATGGTACTGTTCTTTCCTACTGTAAATTTCCTTATTTCCCTGCTCAATTTAATCACCAATAAATCTTCTGAGGTGCTAATGCTATGTGTTTTTCTGTACTTTTGCAAAGTTCATGTATTCATGTTCATTCTTCAACCTTTTAGGATGATTTCTCTGGCTCATACGTCATCCATCAGGCAATTTTGTCACCAAATGCAAAACCAATATCTGCTATCACGGCTCTGACATCTTTGATGTCATTCTTCCGGAACCCTGTATGTATTTTAAAAACTGTTTACTAATGTTAAATTTATTTTGCAAGTAAATTTTGTTCAGTGTCTTGGTTTTCTTTTGATTTGCACATTATCTAGTTATTTATCTCTACTGTAGGCTCATATCTTGAATGTTGCTTAGTTTGATAATTTTGAGTTTTAACCAAAATTGCTTCAGTTGATGAGTGTGATATATAATTCTTTGTCTTAACTCTTAAGTAAGGTTTTGAAGCATTTGTTGATCTCCTCTTATTGTCTTAAGTAATGAGTGTGATACATTCATTGAACTCCTCTTTTTGTGGAGATTTTGTAACTTATATTGGGGAATGATTATTGTCTCAAGTAACGATATGAAAATTAACGTTTTGAAGCATAAAGTGTCTTGGCATTGCATTGGAGACTTAATCTATCATAATTCCACATAAAAATGGCGTAACAATCTGACTTGAACAGATGACAAAGCAGGTGAAAACATCTCAAATCGATTAGTCCACACTTTAGTTATGACACTCAACTTTGCCAAAGAGCTAGAAGGTGTCTATCAGATACACTGAACACCATAAGAGAAACTCTTTGTCGCCTGAGGACAAAGCTTCATAAAACATATAAAATGTCACTTCCTACCTAGCTAGAGGGCTAATATCCTTATTTATAGTAACATGTCTGACGTCACCTGTTTTGACCATAGTGAAACTCTTCACTGTCCCAAATTTAACTGGACTTCCCGAGCCTAAGGTTCCAACTCCCTACACTACCTGTTCCCTTCATATTCTTTTGGCTGCACAAAGTTAAATACTTCTTAGGCTTAACAGTCTCTGATTGTTGATTCATCACTAATTTATTTCGTTTTGCAGGCATTACAAGTTGGTGCTGCTAGAGTTCTTTCCTTACTATGTAGCATTCCTGATCATTCAGAGTCACATACATATGCAAGTGCAAGCTTCTCTATTGGTGATAAGCAGGTTATGGTTTATTTGACGTATTCTATCCTCTGTGCGCTGGATAAATATCTCTTGAAACTTAGAACTGAACTTGTGATGCTTTCTCTGTCTCTCTCTCAGATCATGCAGTTAAGGAAGTCCATTGAAAATATTATTCGTGAGAAGCCAACCAAAGATGAAGACCTATTGGTTGCTACTATCAATCTTTTAGTTTCTGCAGCTAATTATCAGGTTTGATTTGCCATCATTAAAAATAACCTATTTGCAGTGTAGCCTTTGTCGGTTTGTGCTAGATTCATTTTTTGAAGGAAAAAATATGCATAGCTGTCTTAATATGTCAGAAAGTGATTGGATATACTTTAAAATAGGTTTAAGCTCAGAAGTTTAAGTCTCTAGGCTTTGCCTGTTCTATTGCTAGTTTGTTTGGAGGAACTCTTTCTCCCACCCCAACTCAATGCTGCTCCTAGTCCTAGAGCTCCAAAAAATTGTTCTGTTATTTCTTTATACTTCTATTATTATTGTTCCATCAATGCAACAACTTTTTAATTATTGAACTTTGTAATTAAAATTATTAAGTTTTTATGACAATTCCTCGATGCTTACTCCAATGCAGCCAGCTTTTTTTGTGGGTATACTTACTGCTAAAGATATCACAGCATTTCCAACAAGTGATGGTGTGGGCAAAAGTGATCTTACTGCAGAAAGTAGTTTTAGGCCTCTAAAGTCAAAAGAAGCTACACTTCACATAGATGTGCTTCTGCTGTGTCTTGAAAGATATGAAGATGTCATAAGCAGGTGTATATATGTTTCTAACTCTTGCAATAGTATTTTATCTTCCATTATTTTATTTTTAACCTCTCTTTTTCTTTTTCTTTTTCTTTTCCTTTTCCTTTGATCATGTCCAGCAATGTCCGAGTACTTCTGAGCATACTTAATCTTTTTAAAGCCCTGTGGCAAGGGTCTGCTCACTATGATGATATCTTGGTATATGTAAGAAAGTCAGAGAAGTTATGGAAACATTTGTCTAAAATTATATCATTGGTTAGTCGTAATGCTGCTCCCTCAACAACAAATCTGGCTGAATCAGAGGCTCAAAGTTTAGCATTCAAGTATCAGTGCCAATCTTCTGCACTGGATATTTTAGCTTTGGAAATGTTCCTGCATAAAAAGGTCTTACATGCCGAGACACTTGCAAAAGAAGCTGATAGATCTACAGAGGCAAGCTCTGGAGGTGATAGCTCCAATGCACTGGAATCTGCAAACCTGAACCATCTTAAGCATATTTTAACATCTTGGTCTGAGGGAAATGTCATGGGTGACCTTCTGAAGTTTTCTGCTGTTTCCATGTATGAGAATGATATATACTATCGTGCAAAGGTAAGCTTCTTAATTATGGTTCTTTTGATCCTAAATTGTTTATGGTGTCTCATGTCTATTGGTAAAAAGCTTGTGGCAATCTCTCATTTACAAAATCATCTAAGAAAACTATAAAATTACAGAGCTCATAGTTGACGTCTGAAAAAATCTTAAAAAATCATCATGTGGGCAATCATTCCATGAAATTGCTCATGTCATGTGTTTTGTTGTGGATTGAAGCACTGCTTTTGTGAATGATTTTCTGCCTTTCTGGATCCTTGACTTATCAATGCTTAGTAATTTATGGCAATTTTCTATAGTCCGGTTATTTATGCTTGATATTGAATTAAGATCTTAGCTTAATCTCTTTCTCTATGTTGCATTTTCCATTTTTTGAGATGCCACAGAAAAAAATGCAGTCACAGTGCTTGGTTTTTGCTTTCTTTTTCTATTCATTGTTTACATTAAATAACTTTCTACTTTGTGATCAAATACCATATATCAGTTGCCTTTTGCTTTAGGGTGTCCAGTAACTTATTTCACAATTCCATAGGCTATATGTTCTTACCCCTGAGCTGCTTCATATAAGTGAAGCAAAACAAATGCATCTATCATTTTTTTGAGGATCTTCATTTTCATGCTTAAACTTCTGCAGGTATCTTCTTGTTTATTTGCTGCACATGTTTTGGGAAAGCTATCTACTGGTGATTCTGGCAGTTTGGTTGTTTCCTTCACTGAAAAGATCAATATGCTATCGTCAAAGGTCTGACCCTTTTCTCTTATTTCAAAATTGCATTGTTTTCCATGTAACTGTATGAACTTTTATGGTTTCTTGATATTTAAATGTAGTTTTTATTAAAATAGTACTTGTCTTGTGGAGTATCTTTTCACACTCTTTTGGTGAACGTCCTCTTATTCTTGAGGTTCTAATGCTGACTGTCTGCACTGCCTTTTCTTAGCTGTTCCTCTGTGACATGGATATTCTAACTGGCATGTGATTCTGTTGCAGTTAATTAATCAGCCTGCATTTGTTGAGTTGTTAAATCAGTACTCTCGTCATGGATACGGGTATGTAGCTATATATGTCAATTTCGGCATGATGCAAAACCAACATTGTTGAGGCCTCAAACTAAAATTTTATATTCTTACGAGTAAATAGTATAATGTCTGAAATGCTTAATTCTTTTTAGCTGCATCTTCATTGTATATATGAGCATTAAGCACTTCAGAGCACAATATATTTGAAGACTAAAATGCCCTTAATATCCCTCCTCAAGCTGGTACATATATATTGGAGACAGCCCTTCTGTTCGAAATATAATTCATCCTATTTGATAAGTTTATTAGAAGTAATATATGTTCATTGCCAAACCTTTTTATTGATTTATTTATTAATATGACATTCTGCTTTGATTTTTATTTTGTTCTCTCATGAAAAAATGTTGTGACATTCTGCCTGAAGTGCACATGCCAAGTGCAAATTTTATAAATTAAAATCTCCTTCAATGATTTACCTTGCTTTGAGCATTTTCTCTCCATTTTTTGCTTTACAGTGAGGGTGTGAAGCTGAAAGCCCTAATACTCAATGATCTCTATTATCATATACAAGGAGAACTAGAAGGGCGTGATGTTGATTCTGGTTCTTTTAAAGAGCTTTACCAAGTTTTGGCAGATTCAGATCTCATACATTCTTATAAGAAGAAATGCAATGATGATTTGTATGAGATAGATGACCTCAATCTATATGATATTTTTCATTTGCAACAAGATATTGGGTTGGATATGTGGGCTTATTCAGATTGGAAAGCATGTGAGGGTGTAGCAGAGACCATGCTGCTTTGCTTGCAAGCTTCCAATTCCATGTTGTTGCTTGGGAGTTCAAGGCTTTTGACAGTTAGAGCATTGATAATGTTCTTAAGTTTGAACTTGGGAGATGTGAGTGTGTGATCCTTAATCTCTCCATTTATATCTGCTTTTTGTTCAAGTACTTGCATGTAAACCACTGATTATGACCGTTGTTTAAATTGGTACTGCATCTGGAAATGGGATAATCCATTTGGCTACTTTGGAGTCCTGCGCCTATAAATTTGACATAAATTTTTCTGCTGAGTTTTAGATGATTGGTGTCTTGATGGTCTGGTTCAACTTGAATGAAACTCGTTAGCAAAGATTGTCCCTGCCTCTTTTAATCGATTCTGTTGCAGCTTTGTTTGGTTAAAGTAAATAACTAGTTTTTGAAAGTGGGTTATGCTCAAAATAATTACGTTGACTAATATCTCATATCTTATATCCATGATTTTACCTATAATGGCAGCCAAGAGAAGAGAGAAGTACGTTCTTTAGGATGCCCAAGGATCTCACTCTTTCATCCATAAATCAAGTATGTGAAGAGTTTCATTCCACAGTGGAGTCATTGATCGAAGTTTCAGATTGTCCTAAAGAAGTTGCTGATTTCCTAGCTGCAGAAACAGAATTGCTTCTATCCCTTATTAGACATCTTAATGGGAGCCTGCCCTTGTCTACCTGTAAACTAGTATTGAAAGTGTCTGGTTTTGCCCTTAAAGCCTTGAGTCAATCAAGAATATTACTTGGGAAAGTTGAATCTACCATGAAATTTTTGCTAGTGCTGCTTCTTTTGGTGGTGGAATCTTGCTATCACAATACAGCTTTGGGAGGTTCAACTGACATTGAATCTGTTGAGGATCTTAGTGAGGTATCCAATGCATGTTTGGGTCTACTTCCAATTCTTTGTAGCTGCTGTGGTACATCTGGTCAAGAAATCCTCTCTCTTTCTTGTATTGATGTGATATTAAAAACTTTCTCAACTCCCAGAACTTGGCTTCCCATTATTCAGAAACATCTCCAATTACAAAATGTTGTTCTCATGCTTCATAATGAGAGACTTTCCGAGAGTTTTTCAGTAATACTGAAGTTCCTTCTCACTGTTGCTCAAGTTAAGGCGGGTGCTGAAATGCTTCTTGCTTCTGGATTCTTGACATCCTTCAGAGTTCTGTTTGCTGAAAAGCCGGATAATTTGATTAACTCTACTAATCCATATGAGAATCCCACATTATCAGACAAAATTGAGAATACTCAGAACATCTGGGGACTGGGTCTATCTGTTCTAACTTCTATGATTTGTTCGTTAGGAGAGAGCTCTGGTGGTGCTGATTTTGTGGAAAAGCTTACACCTTATCTTTTCACAGAAAAAGGCTACCTAATTGCTTATCATTTAATGGTACCTGGATTTCCTTCTGGTGAGCATGAAAAGAAAAGACCACGTGCTCAAAAGACTAACACCTCTCTATCCTCTTTAAGAGCAACAGAGGATACTTTGTTGTTGCTATATATGCTAGCAAGGCACCGAAACTCTTGGGTAAAGGCCACAAAAGAAATGGATTCAGAGCTAAGAGAGAGGATTATACATGTATTGGCCTTCATTAGTAAGGGCAATCATTATGTTGGTGAGTTGTCTACTCGGTCTGCGCCTCTTATATGTCTTCCAGTGTCCAAGGAGGAGTTTTCTTGCTGCAAAAGGCGAGCGTTTGTTGGAAGCAAAAGAGGGTGGTTTGCACTTTCTCCTCTTGGATGCTTAGTGAGGTCTAATTTCTCTGCTGAGCCGGTGAAAACAATGGCTATTGTACTCAAGGACCAGGCAGATAAAAGCTCTTGTTCTCTTGTTCAGTCACACTTCTCAGATACCGTTGCTGTACAGATTTATAGAATTGCTTTCGTAGTTTTAAAGTTTTTGTGCCTTGATGCAAAAGATGCTGCTAGAAGATCAGAAGAGCTTGGTTTTATTGATCTTTCTCGCATTCCTGAGCTTCCAGTGCCTGAGATTCTTCATGGGTTGCAGGTAATAATACTTAATGCTAATGCTGGCGTTATTTCGATTATTTTTATGAATAATTAGGGTGTTTTTGGATGACACATTATAATGCAATTTGCATTATGTGTCATCCAAATGCACCTTAAATAAATATTAGGGGCTTGTTCGGGACTACATATTGTAATCATATTTTTAGAATTTCAGTTATAAATACTTATATTTTACAAATAATGTCCTATGTAAGCCTTATTGTTCCCCATTTCTCCCATTGTACACAAGCTCTAACCGTCAACCAATTTCAAATTCAAAACACCACACAAATTTAAAAGTGTAACTATTTTGCACCATAAAACCACATTATACTTGGAAATGCCATTATAAAGTGGTCTGCCAAACAAAGCCCTAGGTATAGTGACATGTATGCTTTTTTGGGTGATTACTTTTTGTTGGCTTGAACATGGAGATGTACTAGACTTTAAGCTGTATACTAATTAAGCAAGAATTATATTTCTGATAATTCCATGCAGGACCAAGCTATTTCTATAGTGACTGAACTCTGTGAAGCCAACAAATCCAAGCAGTCTGAGCCAGAAGTCCAAGACATCTGTCTATTATTGCTTGAAATAACCGAGATGGCTCTGCACTTGGAACTGTGTGTGTCACAAACTTGCGGGATCAGGCCTGTGTCTGGTCGCGTTGAAGATTTCACAAAGGAAATCAGATTATTGATCAGAGGTAAAAAACATTTTCCATTCTCCTTGTTTTTGTACCCATGAAACAATGTTATTAATGCTTTTTTCCGTGTCCGTTACTGTCTTTGCAGCTACGGAGGGACATGCATTCTTGAAGACGTCAGTAAAGCAGTTGAAACAAGTGATATCTTACGTGTATCCTGGAGTGTTACAAAGTGAAGGCATGTTGGTGTGAGGTTTTCATGTTACGAATACAAGGTGGCCCTTACCCCATAGATAGACGCGTGTCTTCTCTATATGCAAGTATGTAAGTATATGTAGGTTAAACATGTGCTAATGGCTTAGTTGCATTTTGTATTAAACACTGGTTAAATTTGGGTTTGAGCTATATACTTGCGGAATCTTGTATGATTGTGTTTTTAGGTTGTGGTTTGAACACATGTTAATGGTTTGAACACATGTTAAATTTGATATATAAGATAAGTGTTGAAATTTGGAAAGGCTGACTTTTTCGAGTTGAAATGTACATTTGCGGAGATTTTTTTTTAATTTTATTTATATAATAGTGTTTCTATATGAAGTGTGTTTTCTCACTTTTCTGTAGTCGTTATTATCATGGGAAATCATTTAATTAAGATAAATAATTAAGGGAAAAAAAAATCAAAGGATCTAGTGTTGTTTTAGTGTTTAGGAATGAGAACAAGTGAACAACCACCTTTACTCAGTGCACTTCTATTTTTGTGGACTCCCAGTGCACTTCTATTTTTGTAGGATTCGGGAGTCCAAATGTACGCACTAGTACGAAAGAGTTTGTTTTTGATATACCTAAAGATGACAAGAGCAAAGCTAGAAAATTGAAAAAAGATCGTCTTTGCGAGAATAAATTCATGTAGAGTTATCATCAAACTAATGACATATATGCACTTGAGGTCATGATTAATGATCTTGAGGTCATGATTAATGATCTTGGCTATCGTAAAAAATGGATGTCAATAGCTGATTGATTTACCCAAGTAAAATTGTAAATGGATGTCAATAGCTGATTGATTTACCCAAGTAAAATTGATACAAATTTAAGGGTCTAGTGCTTAGAAGGAATTGTGTCTACTATCTTTGAAAATAATGTTGATGATGAAGTTGAAGACGATGTTGTATATTTGGAACCAGTTATATCGAAAGGAAGCACTAATCACACCTAGGACTTTTCATAATTTTTTCATGCAATTCAAGAACAAAACGCTAGAAATATTGCATGCAATTAAAAAAGTTAAAAGATGAGTTCAAATAGACTTAAATTATCTAATTATTATTTCACGATATTAATGAGCCATATATTTATATAGTACCTTGTTGAAATTGGCCCAAGTCGGGAGAGTTTATTAATTTAGCCAATGGAGTATTAATTTAGGGGATTTTTCGTACGTTCTACGCAACGACATGTCGAAGAAGGTTGAAAATTGGAGGGGAAAATGATGCTTTGAGCTAACGTCTATCTAAACTATAACAAGATTATTAATTACTAATTGAAGCATTAAAAGTGTTAAACCTTCATTTGATGAATGAATATTGTTGTCGAAGGCAAGACAGCCAAATTCACACCTGTTAGTTAACTCATAAGCAATTGACCCTCAAGCTTAACCCAGCCAAATCAAATTTTTTAAGCCCAAAAAATCAAAGTCTTAACACCATCAAATCGAGCCTGTCTCCATCATCAATGGCGACAACAAAATTGAGCCAGCAGGATGAAGTCACGGCCTTCAACTTCGAAGAGCTGACCATCGACCAAATCCACGTGGCCTTCACCTCCAAAACCCTCACTTGCAGACAATTAGTCGACCACTACCTCCACCGCATCGAATCCCTAAACCCTATCCTACGCGCCGTGGTGGAGCTCAATCCCGACGCGCGCGATCTCGCCGACGAGGCCGACAGGCAGCGCAATGCGGGGCTGAGCTTGGGGAGCTTGCACGGGGTGCCGGTGCTGCTCAAGGACACATTCGCCACGGAGGATGGGATGGGGACGACGGCCGGCTCGTACGCGCTGGTGGGAGCGAAAGTGGCGCGTGAGGCGACGGTGGTGGAGAGGCTGAGGAAACAAGGCGCCGTGGTGCTTGGGAAGACGAGCATGTCGGAGTGGTACAAGATGAGGTCGATCGATCATCTTCCTAATGGCTGGTGTGCTCGATCTGGCCAAGGCGTGGTAATTTGTGCTTACTCTTCACTAATTATCGGATCAATTGTTAAATTCAATAATCTGAGTCTTCCCTTAATTCGGAGTTGGAACTGCATTTTAGCTTCTTCTGTCTGAATTACTTGTACTAATCTGTTGATTTGATATTTGTACATAATTACATTTATCTTCCTATCAAGTTTATATTTTGGCACCATTGATGACTTTAGTATAATTCAGACAAGACTGAAAACGACATATGTTTCTTGGATAAGAAGATGTTGATGACAAATAGGGAAGACTCAAGTCAAGCTGCTGGTCAATTTGATGCATGATTCAGTAGGATAATGACACGTACATAGTTGATTGTTGTATTAATGATGTGATCAGTTTCTGCAGCAGATTTAGTTGAGCTTGCTAGCTTGCCATATATAGATTGATGCAAAAAGCTTCAACAATTCATTTTTTATCAATTCATTTTTCATATGTTCTGTATGAATGGATGCAGAATCCATATGTGAAATCAGCAGATCCGTGTGGGTCGAGCAGCGGATCAGCAATATCTGTGGCAGCCAACTTGGTTTCGGTTTCGTTAGGAACCGATACTCATAGCTCCATCATCTGCCCTTCCGATCACAATGGCGTTGTAGGAATCAGGCCAACTGTTGGCCTTGTCAGTCGAGCCGGTGTAATTCCTATCTGTCCTCGCCAAGATACCGTTGGGTAAAATAATTGATTTTAAGCCCCCACAAATTTATCTTTAAGGCTTTAACTTCCTATATTCCACATTGAATTTTTGGTTGTTCAATTTGAATTTAGGCCTATATGTCGTACGGTGTCTGATGCAGTCCATGTTCTTGATTCGATTGTTGGTTATGATCCAAGAGATCATGAGGCAACTCAGATCTCATCCAAGTTTATTCCTCAAGGAGGATATAAGCAATTTCTTAACATTGATGGATTAAGGGGGAAAAGATTGGGAATTGTCAGGCATCCCTTTGTCACTTCTCTACATGCTTCTGCTGTTGCTCATGAGTTTGAGGATCATCTCAGCATATTAAGGTAAAATACACAGCACAGAAGACGGAATGCCGCCTTTTTTGTTCTTTCTGAATTACATAACGGCTATGCCCTCATAGGTAAGAGTTAAGGCATAGGTAAGAAAAACCAATGATGTAATAATCATAACTCCATTTTATTTTTGTGTAAAATCTGAAGACAAAGAGGAGCAATTCTGATTGACAATCTGGAGATCAATCACATTGATACGACCCTAAACCCACACGAAAGTGGTGAAATAACAGCAATGACAGCTGACTTTAAGATTACCATCAGCAAATATCTAAAGGAGTTGGTCACTTCTCCAGTTCGGTCATTGGCGGACATTATCGCCTTCAATGAGAAGAATCCTGAACTGGTAACTACTAACCAGTAACCATTCCCTTTTGCTCAGACCTTTTTCACACAGTAAAAGTAACAATCTTTTTCTTCTTCAGGAGAAGTTGAACGAGTACGGCCAAGACGGCCTAATCGAGGCAGAAAACATGAGCGGGAATGAGGAGGAAATAGAGAAGATAAAGGAGTCGTTAGACGAGCTTTGTGAAGAAGGTTTTGAGAAAATGATGAAGAAAAATCATTTGGATGCAATGGTGACTCCTGGGACCAAGGCAATTCCTGTGATGGCGATTGGTGGGTACCCCGGGATTACGGTTCCTGCAGGGTATGATGAAGAAGGGAAGCCATTTGGGATGCTTTTCTCTGGGCTTAAGGGTTCAGAGGCTAAGCTTATTGAAATGGCCTTTGGATTTGAACAGGCAACACTGAAAAGAAAGCCACCTGTCTTTGATTCACCTGAGTGGGAGATAGAAATTAAATCTCTATGTTTTTTTTCATCCTAATTCTTGTTGTTGTGTACTGAAATAACTGAATTCATTCATTCTGATGTTGTAATGTACCGATCATTCGATGTTGTCGAGTTATCCTCCTTTAGCTCTGTTTTTTTCCTTCTCATATTTCATCATCATCATTGACCCAGTAAGGCTCCGCTACAGCGGAATCTGGGGGGTCAAGATAGGGGTACCCTTGTCCAAGGGAAAGGAGGTACGCCCAGATAGACCCAAGAAAAACTGAAATTTAGCTATGCGACAATAATAACTGAATTTAAATTTTTTTTAGAAAAAAGCTCCGACAAAAAAAAAAAACTAACGGTAAAAAGGAAAGGAAGAATAACGGTGAGGAAGAAAACAAATAAGAGGAAAAGACACCACTAGACTAATTTCAAAGATCAATTCTAAAAATATGCTAAATTGTACCACAAAAGTAAATACATTCTAAATTCCAAAAGTCATATTTGGGATTGGTATAACATTAATGTCCTACTCATATGTAACGTAGTTTCGAGTTATAAGTCTACCTCTCAACCCATTTAAAAGTTAGATTGATTGGATGCGCCATAGGATAAATTAGGATAATTTTGGCAATATATAAAGCTAGACGACGTTGAATTATTTTGTGTTTTGGGATATTCAGCCTTCTGGATTTATGTTTTTTTTATTAGAGTTTGTGGACCGTTAACGTGGGTGCACACGACCATGCATCTATATGTATATACGTGTTGGGTCCAACATATAAGTACGCTCGGTGAGGTTACATCTTATAACCAATTAGCAAAAAAAATCTTCAAATTCCTATCGGGCTCTTGACTTTCAATTATGTCTCTCTCAAACCTTCAATTTCTTAATCGACTGGACGAGGATCATTGGCGTCTGACTCTTCGGCCAATACTCAGTAGTTGGTCTAGTGGTAAAGTGGTGCTAGACTCATTAAATGTTGTTTAGGAGATTCGAACTCTCTCTAGCGACATGTATGGAGAAATTGATATTGGGAGGGTGTCAAAGTTCGACGGGCCATAATACAGACGGAGGGGGAGACTATCTCAGCGCACATGCGCGACATGCCCATCACATAAGCCCATACGGTTCCATCCTAAAACACTTTACCGAGATCCGCCCCCTTTCAGACTATCCTATGTTCGCCACAGTACCGAGCAGGAATGATATGATTCAGGTCTAGAGAATTTGTACGTTCTCGCTTAATTGTCCCTTGTATGTATTGTATATACCCCAAATAATTATTACAGACAAATTTCTAGGTTAAAATTTACTCCCTCCGTCCTTTTTTGATCTTCCCATTTCCTTTTTGGATGTCCCCTTTTATTCTTCCCATTTCTATTTTAGGTAGTGGCAAAATGACAATATTATCCTCATACAACTTTAAAATTTACCCCAAATCCTACTCCTTTTATCACCTTTATCACTTTTTACCACTATTCTCCTACTTTCCAATACCTACTTTCCAACACTTATTCCCACTTTTCAACACTTTCTTTTTACTTTTCTCTATCATCAAATCCTAAAAACAACTCTTCTTAATTCTTGTGCACAAATTGAAATGGGAAGATCAAAAAGGGACGGAGGGAGTAGTTACTTTATGCTTAAGTTTGCAAAACTCGTGCTCTGCAAGTAGCAACAAATTAAAATATACATGCAAAGTGGAAAATCGACCCCATATAATGCAAATCCTGCCTAGCTAAGCGCCTAAGCTAGCTCCTTTACAAATGCCCTACCAAAAAGCCCCTTTAATATTTACCAATAACTTACCTTAACTAATTGCTTCTTCCTCTCAACTTCATTTCAAGTTTAATATTAATTCAATCTACATATATAGTACATCCCTCTCAAACACAAACCACCAAACAAACACACTCACTAAAAATGACCAACTCATATGATCTCAATCTCTCTATCTCCTTCCTCTTCTTCCTCTTCATCTTCATCCCTCTCGCCGCCTCAAATTTTACAAGAGAATTCGATTGTGATCCTCACTCGATCTAAATTATAATTGTTAATCTTGTGTTAGAATATTGCTAACCGTATAAAATTGAGATAAGAAAATAATCTGGATATATAAAATTGTTTTTTGTTCAGTACACTGTATGTGCAAGTCGAAACGGAAACATCATGATACATACTACCTTGAAATCCAAGTTGCTTGATTAGATACCGAAAGCTATTTAAATGTAATTTCATATACTTTTGCTTTTCCTTGAACACTCAAAGAAACAATACATTAAACCATAAAATTTGTTATCATAAAAATAACTACAGAACATATTCCTAACACATATATGGATTTACTATTGCAATTGATGTTAGAGAAGCAATGAATGCATGATTTTAATTTGATTTTGACCCAAAAGATATGCACGAGTTTCTTTCGGTGCTTATGCTCTATGTCGTTATAGTATTCAATTTTTAACGTACTTATACCTTTAAATATTTATGCATTATTGCACAAAATCACCTAAGGATAATTACTCTAACTTTGATAAAGATCAAAGTTGCATGTTTTGTATGATTGGAAGAATGAGACTGGCTTTTTCTTTAAAGTTTCATATATGCCAGACTTTAATCTCGATCTTTTATGTTTTAACATGTCATTTGCTTGTTTTGGTCAGTATTTTGGGCTTTAATTTAATCATATTCGACTTTCTTACAACAGAATTCGATTGTGATCCTCATTCAATCTACATTATAATTGTTAATCTTGTGTTGGAATATTACCCAAGCCAAATTGTAGCCTTTTACCCCTCCGGAAAATAGAGTTTTAGGTTGATAAGTGGAGGCAAATCAATCTTGAGGGAATTTGTGTGTTTGATGGTTCAAGTAATGTTGAGGAAATGATTATTTAAAGAAGAAAGTTTTGAGAAAATTAAAGAAAAAAAAACAGCGAAATTATGCATATATTTATATATGGACATATTCATATATGATATAATTTAATAAAAAAACATCTCATGTCTTGACATGAGTAAGTAAGTAAAGATAAATAGGTTAGTGGAGGTTAAAGAGTAAAGAGTTTAACATTGATAACAAAGATATAAATCTTTCTATGACTTTTAGGTAATGCATTGTAAATGATTAATAGTTTAATACAGATAGTATTGAAAAGTAAAATTTATTTACACTGGCATGAACAAATCAAACTAGATGCATGTTCGTTAGAGTTGTCTAAGTGAATGAATAAGACGATATGATATTTAAATTTAGAAGCTAGTTCTCCATGTAGGACTTGTCACCAGAAACCTCTCTATCAACAATTATATTCCTATCAAAATCATAAAGAGCTAAAAGAAGCTTCCTAAATAGGTTGGATAAGTCTTCAAAGCAACGAGACAATGGTGGGAAATCTTACTCCATAATTCAAGAGATTTCATAAGATAAGCATAATCTTCTAGTCTTGAAGATGAGATGTTAACGTTTTTCAATAGACTTTGTAGCTTCAAAGGCCCCCTTCGGTACAACATGCAAAAGTTGATGAATACCGATCAAGCTCCTCCTCGCACCAAACCTCTAAAGCATAATTCTAACACTTCCTTGCCTCCTCAATTTGGGGACGTATGTTCTGCCCAGCTCGAAAACCCCAATCCAAAATATGAAAATCTTGTTTTACATACCCACATTTATACTTGCGTGACATCCATCTAGAGAATAGATTAAGCAAAAAATAAAGGGCAACTTCAAGACAAAAAAGTTAAGGAAAGAAAATAATCAAGTAGAATAAAAATATTAACGCCTCGACATCATCAATTCGACTAGTTGGCACACCTCCTTTATCACCCAAATTGATCCTAAATAGTTCAATAGAAAGGACTTCATGATCAAGTTTGGAAATGATTTCAGCTTTCAAACTCTCTACCAACTCTCCCAGATTATTGTATTATGTTTCCTCCCTACTCAAATAATCATTTATGCTACTTGATTAATAGTTAGAAATATCTCTTTAGTTTTTACCATTAATTGCTCTATATAATATCTACCAAATAGCACTTTGGAAGTGTTCAAATAATATCTAGTAATTAAGTAATAATTCGGAACCATTCAACACAAAAGCAACAACATCCAACTACCACCCTCATCGCCAAGCAATTTATAAAGAGATAGAGAATAAAAACTTACTCAATCACGAGACTACAAGACCGAATAATTTGATGGTGATCTTTCCTTGACTTTCATGTCCCGACTCCAACAAAACTAAGACCACTTTTGGGTGACTCCCACGAAACAGAGACTGCCTCCGGGTGACTCCGGCAAAACAAGGACCACCTACGGGTGACTCGATCCGACTTCACAAAATAAACCATCACTAAGCTTAAACTTTTTCTCTGATCGTCTAACTTGCAAGTGCATGATAACCATAAAAAAAGAGATATTGTTACATATATTCTAGGAAGATATTGTTCTAGTTTTATGTAATATCTTTTATTCTTCCCATAGTTTGTCACATAGAATATTGTGCTAGGTTATTCTCTAGGAGACTATCTTCTCTTGTATAAATTTCCCATGCACATCATTAATAAAATTAACTCAACCATTTACAAAACACTCTTTTTATTACTTTAAGCCCGAAACCAAGCAATTTTGTTTTAGCACCATAATAAAAATGAAATCGAAATAGAAAAGTTTACCATTGGAACGAAAATAGATCAGATGATCGATGTAGTTCAAATATATGATCACATTAAGAACAAAACCACTAGCCACGAACAAGCAATGAAGGGAGAAAGCAACCTTATCCGCGTTCTTATGAAAAATAGGTTGATTTTGGAGGATGGCCTCCTTACCGAATCTCGCTCGGGAATAAGTTTACCATTGTTGTTGTAGTCATAGATCGTTCGAGAATTCTGAAAGATCATATCGGTAAGAACCATCATTATTTGTCTTTGAGCACTCGTAAAAGCTCTTTTTCTTGCTCATCAAGTATTTTATCTACTCTGACTCAAAAAATCATTTATCACAAATGTACATATACTAAGTAGCAAGCTAGGGAATTAGCAACCATCATTGTATGAACTATCAATTTAATGATAACATAATATATTTTTGACGTTATATTTTAAATTTTTATTTAGTTTTGTTAATCGTTCTCTATTTTAGATTTTTCTGATTTAAAAGAGTGCATTTTAATAATAGGCCCAAGTAATAAAAATGAAAGACCATGTACCGTTGATTCAAAAAAATCAATGAAAAATTTGGATGTGATGAATTTTACCTAAATAAAAAGCCTTTTTTTTTGAAAAGTACATTCATGTTGATGTGCACACAACATGTATAAAATTTTGTTAATGTGTGTATCAGTATTAATCTATATGAACACAATTTTGTACTATATATGTATCATTTTTTGAACTTTTTTAATGTTTAATTATATGCATGAATTTTAATGTGCATACATTTTTTCTTATTTGTGGATAAACATTGGTCAATATGAGCTCACATATATGTACTAGATGTGCATTGGTTTTTTTCAAAGAAACAAGATGCCAACTAGCCTCTGAAGTAGATAGATGGAAAGGAATCACAAAGGAACAAGACAAGGGATCACTACGACATTGGAGCCACTAGAAAGTAAGTCTTGAATATTCCCAAGTGGGTCATCTAACAAGTGGATCCCTAAAGGTATCGAATGGGTCATACACACAAGGCTATTCACCACCTTGTTCACCTCATAAAAGAAGTAGTGGAACTAAATAACTAATCCCTACAGAAAAGGCCTTGGCACTTGAAGGCCAGGCTGCAAAAAGGATGTGAAGTGGAAAGTCTTGAGTCAATTAGAGTAAGCACTAATTGTGAGTTGGTCTTCACCAAGATTCTCCTATACCCCATTCCCCGCGCCAGATTTTGACCATGTATAATGTTGTAAAACAATAATCTAATTGCCTTCATCCATATGAGCACTCCCCCAAACATGGTTGTTCCCAAAGGGCCTTGCACTAAAGCATCCATATTTACTTTCACCCAATTGTCAATCAATCTCTCCCAAGCAACCATCAGCTCACTCCTAACTATACATTGTGACATGCAACCCCTAATCTCCTTAGCAAAAGTAGCTCATTCGCTTGTTCGATATGGAAGATACGGCGGTTCTACAGGGGAGACTCCCCCTTGAAACTTTGACATCAAACAACTTCTAAGATCACCAAGCTGCCATCGTGAACTTTTAACCTAACTAAATGGATACATGGCCTGTCTCCAAGTTGGAAGGATCTATTGAGGCAACTTTTAACCTAACTAAATGGATACATGGCAAAGAACTTTGTTGGTCGGAAAAAGTCAACGCCACATCTTTGCGGTCATCTAGAAATCCCTTAAGGGGTGGACAAGGGAATCATCATGTGTGCCAAAAACACCACAAAGAGTGCGACTTGAGAGTCAACTCATATTTTGTTCAAAATTTGTCAAGATTTTGCCCTTTTAAGACCAGCTTGAGGAAGCAATGTACACATTCTGATACATCAATCTTCCATATCAATTTGAAGAGGCATCGAAGATATTCATTAATGATTGGAGTGGATGACGCCCTCAGGATCCAATAGGGCGAAGCCACCGAGTAGGTGCCCAATGGGTTTGTCGCCCAAAAAGAGAGAGTCGTCAATTCTAGGTTCGTCCATGACTACTACACTGACCAATTTGAGGAGGGTAAGCGTCGGAAGGAGATCCGAGAATTCTGTCCACCTCCAACCCTGCTCTGAATCCCATTAGTATCTAATCTTGTAGGTTCTATCATCCTCCAAGACAAGGGACTAGTTGAGTGTCGATAGTGTGCAGTTTTCAAACCAAACGTCCTTCTAAAAGAGAATTTGGTTGCCATTCCCCAAGTTTCATGAGAGCTTGTTCTGCACAACCTCTTGAAGAACCTAATTTATTCCTCACCATACCATCAAGGTTCTAGCACTCAATGATTGCACTAGGATGTGGCATGCTCATCTCAACCAATACTTATCCATCATCAAATCTTCCTAGAGAGCCCCTTTCCCATCTATCACTTGCCAACCCAGTTTTCGGACCACTGTTGGGTTCATATCTCTCACTTGACAAATAACCAACCCCTCAACGTCCTTCGGAACCATGCCACCAAGTGAACCTTCGTAGAGTGTTCCAAGTACCCCTAAATGAAGCTTCTTTTCATGTGGTCGAACTCTTTCCAAGTAGTCCCCAAAAGAAACAACGATTTCATGGTATAATAAGGGATAAAAGACAAGACAGACTTGGTGAGTGTGATACGCCTTGCCAAACTCAAGGACTTACCTTCCATTCGGAAAGTCATGTCTTTGCTTTGTTCAACATATCAAAGAAAGTATATTTTACTCTTGAATGAAGAGCTTGTAGCCCTAAAATAATTTCCAATATTCCTTGTGACTTTGATTCGCGCAACATTCTCCAGCTCACTTGCTAGATCTCTTGAGGTGTTGGTCGAGAGAAATAGCTTGGATTTCCATGTAATCACTTTTTGGCCCGAGGTGGAGCAGAAAAGTTCAAGGCATCTAATGATCTCTCGCATCTGTTGGAAGGACGCTCTGTCCATAAAAATGATGTCGTCGAAGAAAAACAAGTGTGATTGCTTAGGAGAACCAATGCAAACCGAGATTGGCCTCAATGACCCTTTAGCACCGCATTATTAATCAGCCACTCAATGGACAAGGTAAAGAGGTATGGCGAGATGGGGCCCCCTTGTTTGATTCCCGGCCTTGAAGGCCCAAACTACTCAGCAACAATGCATATATGAGGAAGAAATACACTATTGGATCCATTATATCCAACAATTGGGTAGCCCAGCATCCTGGAGTGTGCCGATAACAAAATCCCATCTTAGGCGATCATACGCCTTCTCAAGGACCAATATTAGTAGCATCCATCGCTTGCTCGTTCTCTTGTTCCTCATCGATTGAACAACTTCTTGAAACAAAACAATATTATCAATTAGGATTGAGATAAACCTATTTTACATTGGGCCAATGAGAAGAGGCATAAGAGGTTCGAGTTGATTGGTTTGAATCTTGGTGATGATCTTATACATCACGTTGCATAGGCTAATTGGCCAAAGCTAGCTCATTGATTCCACATTGGCAACCTTTCTAATGTGAGAGATTTAGAGTGTCATTGATCCCTTTTAGGAGCTTGCCTAACATTCCCATCATCTCATAAGACATCTTATAAAATATTGGTTGAAACCCATCACTACCTAGGGCTTTATATGCCCCCACTTGGTTCAAAGCTGCTCGAGCTTCTTCAACCTTCAATGGGATCACGAGGTTCTGATGCTTGCCCGGGTCTAAGGCGAGAAATCCACCTTCATGTTTTTACCCCTAGATTCATCCAAAGATGCCTAGACTTCTGAAACCTCATGATTTCTTCCAGTGACATGGTAAGCTTCAGCTCCCTCTTTACCTCCTTTTCTGCGTCTAGACATGTGCATATTTTTTAACCTTTTTAAAATGGTGTTTTAACTTTATTTATGTGCATAAATTTTGAGAGGGAGGTTCCAGTGTTTATAGGGCTTATAATGAGAAATGAGAACAAAAGAGAGCCATTGGATTAGAAAAATGAACGGTGGAGATTAAAAGATAAATTGTTTGGTTAAAAATAAAATAACTAGGGGCGGTGGCATTTAGTGTAATTTTGAACAATGTCTAAATCAGGGAACAAAAATACCCCTGAAAACATAAAAGGCCACTATCGCCATTGAAGGAAAGGATTGCTTGCTTGCCTCCCTCACTCTCCCGATCCCTTCGCTCGTCTCCCTCGCTCGATCCATATATAGCCTCGCTCCCTCACTCGTTGGATCGCTCCCTATTCTCTAACTCGCTTGATCGCTCGTTTTGCCATTAACAACTCCGACAAGTTCCGCATCGCTGATTCCGGTAGTGTCGCCCTCTTCGATAGTGAGAGTCTCATCGCCATTCTCTGAGAGTAAGTTTTCTTTGCTTAATTCGACTTTGTATTGCTTTAATTTGGTTGATTGAATTGGTTTGCAGTTAGGGTTTGATTGTGCCTTTGCCTTTGGATAGTGGATTACTATTCTCATAAGAACCATACTCTTGAATGTTACATACTCTTGAATGTTGAAACTAAACCTTATGAATTTTGATATTTGTTTGATCATACTATGATGATCTAGTTCGTGGGGCAAAGCCCAAGCGTCTAAGGGTCAATGGACAGGTTAAAAAGCCCACCTGGAGCTCTCCTTGTGAGGAAGGTATGAATCTTCATCTTCATGCCCTAGTTTTTTGTGTATTTTCGACTTGGCCTCTATTGTTTTCTTGTTGGTTCATGTTTTATAACTTTTTAGTTCATGGTTTTGAACTTGTTGGTTCATGGTTTTCTACTTGATTGTTACGACTGAACATATTTAATTTTCCAAATATTTGAATGAACATATGCATCTTTGTTTTGATAAAATTTTGATTCTTGTATATGGTGGACTAGGCCAACCTTGAAGGCATTTGCTGACGACTGGATGGAGTGAATTTGTGAATAAAAAGAAGCTTGTCTCTGGAAATGCTATGCTTTTTCTCAAGTGTCAAAGCTTGAAACTTTAACAAGACTCTATTCAGTCTTTTTAGTATGTAAAATTGACTGATGAGTTATGGTTTCTAGGGTTGCTAGTGCTGAACTAAGATTGGGAATTCAAAGAGCGACTCAAATAAAGGCAAGAAGCAGTGTCTTCCCACATACATCCAGTGAAGAGCTTAAGTAACACTCTAAAAACTATCTCTCCAAGATTGAGCACATCTTCAGCTTATTCAAATTGGAGTGATTATGCTGACACCTCAATCTATGAGGCCATTCTTTATTGCAAGAAATCAAGTGATATGCTTGCATCAGTTTATCTAATCCATCCTCTTTATGTTTCAAATCCAAAGAATTATTTTTTTTCAACCTTTTCTTCAACTTTCTATATACACTTTGATTTGAGGACTTGATTGATTGCATTTCTCACTTTTTAATGTCTTTTGACAGAACAATGACGTAGCCGTGTAATTAGAGTTGTGGGGGAAGAAAGATTCCAATTGGCCCTTTGGAACATGGTCGTTTTTTGTTCTTGAAAATGCTTGTTGGTATGTGTGTTTGCCCACTATGTTCAGTTGAATCTTAGAAGAAAACTTAATGACTTGATTACAGTAGACATAATACTCATATTTGATTCAAAACATCATAACTTGCTTACAACACGCATAATACTCATATTTTATAACTTTTTGGTTCATGGTTTTGAACTTATTGGTTCATGGTTTTGAACTTGTTGGTTCATGGTTTTCTACTTGATTGTTATGATTGAACATATTTAATTTTTCAAATATTTGAATGACTTCAAAGGTAGATGTGAACAGTCAATTTGATTGAAAAAGATTGTTAATAATTGTACGGATTTTCGTACTCATATTTTATAACTTTTTGGTTCATGGTTTTGAGCTTGTTCGTTCATGGTTTTGAACTTTTTGGTTCATGGTTTGTTACGGCTGAACAGATTTAATTTCCAAATATTTTAATGACTTTAAAGGTAGATACGAATAGTCAATTTGATTAAGACTATTAATTAATGTACGAATTTTCATATTGTGCATTGCCTTAGAAGAATTAGGTTAGTAGACTGTTTAATATTGAATTTTTTCTAACTTACGACTTTAGGTTCATAATATTTTTTCTATTGGTTCATGATTTTGAATACGAAGGTTCATAATAAATGTCAATACAATACGTGTCCTTTGGTAGCCTATTAGCTCATAATATTTGAATTATGAGCTAATAGGTTACTAACCTAATTCGAAGGTTCATGATAAAGGTTCATCTATGTGCTTGTGCACATAGATGTGAGTTCAAATCTCACATAGGCTAATTCTTTCTATGGTTCAATTCGTTTAGTACATACTAGTTGTTATTTTATTTAATGTCTTGGTGGTTTATGACAATTGTTACTTTGGTTGAAGTTTTTGTATGTTTGAGTTTATAATAGTTCTTCTTACGTTTCATGCCTTTTAATTCAAATAGTTATCTTTTAACACCATGTCTTTTGGTTCATGTTTTCTTAAGCTTAAGTTCATAAAAGTTCTTCTTATGGTTCGTATCTCATATCATATACATCATTTAATTTCTCAATTGCTATGATTACGAACATAAATAAAAAAGAAGAAAATATGATATTGCTCTTCTAGCCTATGTAAGATTCGAACGTACATCATCTGCCGGCTATCAAAATCACAAATAGAGGCATCACGCATATACAAAGAAATGCCTTCATCCAATGTACTAAAATGTTATCCTTCACATGGTTTATACTCGTTCGGACAAGTAGGGAGAAAATAACTACAATCTTGTAATACTTGAAGAATATAGGCATCACTAGCTTCTCTAGGATCATTCAATGGCTCTACCATTACTAGGACCGTTATCAATATCCTTTAATGGAACTCCATCAATACTAACATCATTGTCGGAATGAGACAAGTTAGGATGACCCGAGCTTGATGAACAACCTGCAATAATAATAAAAGGTAAGGGACTACATAAATGAGTAATAAAAAGTGACAATGCACTAGATGAGTGATAAAAATGCGCAAATAAGGTTGTTTTATTTGTTAAGAAGGATTTACAATGTGGTTCATAAATTTAAACAATAAGGTTCACTAAAATTCACAGTGTGGTTCATGTATATTTACGCACTATATGTGTTGGACATTTTATCGAACACATGGTGGGCGTCAACCACATTTTCAATTGAATCAGTCTAAAAGCTTAACAACTAATGTAAGTACTACTCATACTCACAAATCTTAACTCAAATTCACAATTTGTGGGGATTAATTGTACAGAAATTGCAAACCCAATGGAAGAGCGTAAAATCATCAAAATTCATACTAAAAACCTAAATCCAGCTTCAAAAACGAAAATTGTACGGACCTAGATCCATAAGGAGGATATTAAACGTCTATGAAAGTAGAATGATGATGAAACATCAATTTTCTTTAGATTCCATAGCAATTAGAGACTTGTAGGCTTCAAAAAAATGAGAAAATGGGTGCAGCTCGTAAAAAGGGGAATTGGAGAAGAAAATGAGCAGTAAAAAGTCTAAAATACCCCTCATGAGTAAAAACTGATTAAAAAAACGGACGGGATCCTAGCCCCCCATCTGTCCAGATCTAACGGATGAGCTAATTTCTCATTTTACATGTTAACATAATTTCTCATTTGATCCCCAATCTAAATTTTGATGTGCTTAATCTATGCCTACGTTTGAATAAACTTAGGCTGAAATGTGCATAGATTTCGTACTAGATGTGCGTCGGTTTTTAATGTACATTTGCATGATTTTTAAACTTATTTTTGAAAATGATTTTTTACTACTTTAATTATGTGCATAAATTTGTCTAAAACCGCATAAAAAACCTATCCATATCTAATGCAAAATGTACACACATTTTGGTCAATAACTACTATGTACGTAGGCAAAAATTCATGTACATCTCTAGTGTATTTCAAAAAAAAAATTCTAAATTTTTACCTTTTTAAATCTAAGGGTATGTCCAATAGTTTTTCTATAATTTTCTCTAAAATGGGGAACTTAAAGTAAAATTCTCTAAAAAAATATCCACCTCAACTCCAACATTTCCTTATTTTAAAGAACCTAGCATTTATTATTTTTATTTTATGTATATAATATTTTACAAAATAATATAAAATATAATATAACCAAGGTTCTGGTTCCGGTGAGGACCACTCTTGTGGTAAAGACTTTTGCTTAAAGTGAGGACTAATCTCAACCATTAGATTTACCTCATTAATATATATTGGATGGTCAAGTTTTTTTTTTCATATTTTTTTTTACTTTTTTTAATATTATTTTCTTTGTTAAAAAAAGCATTAAAAATGTTAAATATGTCAGTTCAGTTTTTATAGACTACGAATTCATTTTTATACACAAGAAGTTCAATTTTTTATGTTAGGAGTTCAATTTTTATATTCTATGAGTTTTTTTTTATCGATGATAAGTTCAATTTTGATGTGCTTTGAGTTCATTTTTCATATAATTCGATTTTCACAAAACTAAAAAAATTTCAATTTTTTAAATATTTTTTTATTTTTCGATTTTTTTTACTAATTTTAAATTATGTTGTTTATCAAAAAAAAGCTTTAAAAATTTTAAATATGGTTGTTCAATTTTTATATACTACGAATTCATTTTTATACATTAAAAGTTCAATTTTTTTTGTTAGGAATTCAATTTTCTATATTGTATGAGTTCAATTTTTATATTATACGAGTTCATTTTTTATCTATGATAAGTTCAACTTTTATGTACTTTGAGTTCATTTTTCATAAAATTTGATTTTTACAAGACCAAAAAATATACAAAAAATTAAATGAATTTTTTATTTTTAATTTTTTTTGATTTTTTATATTATATTATTTTTTGAAAAAAAGATTTTAAAATGTTAAATATGGAAGTTCAATTTTTATATACTATGAGTTCATTTTGATACACTAGAAGTTCAATTTTTTATGTTGGGAGTTCAGCTTTCTATATTGTATGAGTTCAATTTTTATATTTTACGAGTTCATTTTCTTATCGATGATAAGTTCAATTTTTATGTGCTTTGAGTTCATTTTTCAGATTGGGGATCAAATGAGAACAATTCTTATCCTATAAAATGAGAACAATTCTCATCCGTTGATTTTGCGAGATTAAGGGTCAAGATGGGTTGCTATCAACACTCATACTCATCTATTTTTTAAACTTGGAATGGTATTTTTGTCACACTGCTCTATTTTTTATAACTTCTAGCCCCTAAACCTACGTGTTTCTTCTAGCCTATCTCTCCTACGTGATGAACAACAACGCCATACGAGATTACATACTCTTGATCTCCCTTTTGATCTTGTTCGATCCATACTCCTACTCCAAATTGAAGGCACAATGAATTTAAGTAAGTGATTATGAAGAATACTTAAGAAGAGTTTAGTTTGGTGGATGATTTGTTGCTCTCAAATTATTCCTAAATTTGTTGTTGTTCATGGTTCTTTGTTGCTTGAGATCATGGAGAAATGTGTTGTACTCTTGGTTTTGGGATTGGAAACAAAATTTTATAGAAAATAGAATTAAAATTTATATGCTTATTTGATTGCCCACAAAGTGTTTGATAAAATGTCTCAATGAGCATGTTTTGCTAAAATGTCTTGGAATATTTTTAGTGATGCTTTCGTGTATATGTCTATGCCTAGTTATCCATATTGACTAGTAGGAGATTGTTTTGAATCTACAATTAGTACCCTTATGACCTTTGCTAGATCGCTTCACTTATAAAACATATTGTTATTTTATATGAACCGCATTGTTATTTTCAATGAACCTTCTTGTTTAATATTATGAAACACAATGACAATATTTGTGAACCAACTGAAAAACGATATTTTGCATATTCTTACTAGATCTCTTCTTTTTTCCCCTTTTTATTAACATTAGAATTGATAGAGATTGCAAAATAAAGATTTGTGTATGTTTTTTGCATTTCAATTTGAAGGATTTGTGTAGAAAAAGTGGTTGATTTATTCAAACTTGTTTGTTTGCCCACCAAGTGTTTGATAAAATACCTAAAACTTTTTTCCCCCATAAAAACCTAAAATCTTGCTTGAATTTTTGATGGCTATTAGTTATTTGTTGCACATACATAGGCTGCTTAAATCAATGGCTATTAGTTTTACCTCGCTTTCACTCTTATGTCATTATTTAAAAGTAAAAGAAAAAATAGGTGATAAGGGAATTTGTTATTGCATAATTGATGTATATGGTGTCTTTTTGTTCATCTCGGGGACATGAATATTTGATCATGTTGAGCTGGCTTATGTTACCTCTATCTCAGCCACAAATTTATAGAATATGTCTGGGATAAGTAGATAACTTTCTAAACCAACAAACTCAAAACAATAGCACTCTTAATTGGTTGAATATGTTACCGACATCCAATGTTGGCTGGACAAAATCCAACGTTGTTAAGAGTGACGCACAAGAGGACCTAAAATTCAATGGCTATTTGTTAATGTTGCTTTATTCAACATGATTGAAGATTAGGTGATGTTTTACACGTAGACGAGTATAATCTTACATTGTCATATATTGTTGTTGTTTTACATGAACCGCATTTTTATTTTCAATGAACCTTACTATATAATGTTATGAACCGCAACAATATTTTGCACATTTTTATTGCTCATTATATGTTCCATGTTGCTTCTAAATTAGCTTAATTTTTCCCTTTTTATTATTGTAGGTTGTTCATCAAGCTCCAGTCAAATTTGTCGGCATGCTTGGTTATGTGGTCAATACATTTATGAACATCATTAAATGATAAGAACTATTCCCTTGCTTCAACGTGGCATCGTAATACAAACTTTTGGCCAAAGGAGCCTTGCATGCTTAAAGGAAGGATCAATTACAATCCCTCCATATGCACCACTACAGAAAATCAAGCTCATTTAGTCTCCAAGATACTCCATGATCCATCTTTGTTTACTTCTAAGGATTATTTTATAATGTTTGTAATGATCTTGGAGGTGATTGATATGCTATGTAAGCTTTATTATAATCTTGTATTTGAATAGATTATTGTCATCTTTCTTATCAATGAACTAATAAAATTCTTGAGTTTTTTATGCATATGCACTCGAGCTACTATGTTAAATTTTATGAAATTTATTGACGGTTGTTATGAACCTAACAATATAAAGACATGAACCAATAGACCAACTATTATCAACTAAAAGATATGAACCATTACATGAAATATTATGAACCTTTGTTGATAAATATATGAACCAAATAAACAAATATCATGAACCGAAATAACAACTATTATGACTTAAAAGACATGAACCATAAGATAAAATATTATAAACTAGCTAGAGCTTATAAAAATATGAACCAAAAGAAGAATTATAATGAACTACAAGACATGAATTGTATGAAAAATAGCCTATGTGGGATTTGAACCCACATCTATGTGCATAGACACATTGCTCCACCATTTGAGCTAATAGGCTACTAAAAGACATACAGTATATAGACAATGAACCTCATTTCCAAAAAAAACTAGCTTCCAAGGCAAAACTAAAATTTGACATACTATGAACCATATTGTAGAATATCATGAACCTATACTTTAAAATGTATGAACCGAACTTTGAATTATCTCAACCCTTTTTAATACATTAGCATGCATTGATTATATAGTAAGTACACAATAATATTAACCTATGCTTAAAGCATGAAACAAGCATTTGAATTGAAAGGAACCTATGCTTTTAAATATAAAAATACAAATTGAATTAACAAGTACACTTAAAAACGTATGAACCAATTTTTGATGCACGATGAACCATACTGTATAATAGCATGAACCTATGATTTAAAATTCACGAATTGAACTTTTTGTCATCAGCAAAGTAAACTATAAATGAAAACAGAGAATTCAAATCTAAAGATTACAAAATACAATCTCTTGTTCAAGTGTCTAATTACTCCTTCTTTGGAATTATCTGGTGAGTAGATATTCATATCTAATCTACAAATCATTACTAGTGACCTACATATAATATCAACCTCATTGTTGAGCTCATGCTTCTACACCAAAGTACAAAAAAATTTTAAAAATTCATACCAGAAATTTACAAATGTGTCATAGAAAAGTAGCAAACAGTGTAGAGTACTCAAGGGAAATGATGTATCAGCTTATTGTTTGAGCCCACAAAGAAAATGCATTTATTACATAATCATTGATTGAGCATTGGAGTACTAAGTTGAAACTTGAAAAGTCAATGTAGGATAAGCCTCCCACCAGCACACACCGAGTGTTACACTCACATTTCATACAATAATTGAAGAATAACAAGATTTTGGAAATACGAACCTAGAATTCTCTTGTTGCAGAAATCTTTCATGAAATTTGCAATCATAGAATCCATTTTGAAATATACAACCGTAATTGACTTCGGGTAAAGTCGTTGTTGCCAAGATAAAAAATAAATAACCCTATTCTACTAACTAGTATAGTAAGCAAGCAAGGGGTCGAACCCAAGAGAATCGGGATTCTGAATAATCAGCAGGAAACAAGACAGGGGTTTTTGGAAGTTTAAGCAAACAAACAAACAAACAAATAATATTTGGGATTAAATCAATTAAGGAAAAACAGAGTTTATTCAACCAATTCCACCTTTTTAATCATTCGATCATCAATTCATCCACTTTTCTATTAATTCTCAGGTTAATTCCAATCCTTATAAAAGATTTCCGCTTGTCCACAGTCCAAGTAGAATTATGATATGAACAAGAACGCTTAATTCAAATCATGCAAAATATTAAGGATAGAAGGATATTAATTCATGCAATCAAGCTACGAGTCTCATGCATAAAATAACAATCAAACACTCTTTCTCAATTCTAGTCCACAGTCCTAGAAAAGAGTTGTTTCAAGGATAAAAAAGATTGCACAGACAACAATCAAACTAATCCAAACAATAGAATATCAATCAAATTAAACAAGTTGCGCACCAAGAGAAATCAATTGATAATCATATAAATAAAAACAAGAGTTTTGATATTAACCAAGGGATAGAAAAGTTACCAGAATCTCATGAATTACATAAAAAGGTTTCCTTGATCAAACAAACTCCAAAATAAATTAGTTCTCCATAATAAAACTAAAAACTGGAATAATCTTTGAAAAATATGCTAGAATGTCTCTAACCTTAAAGTGAAAACGAAACTAAGCCTAAATAGTAGAAATAAATCCGAAACCCTAAGATATAATTATAAATAAAAGATAAAATAAGCGAAACAAAGTCGGCGCTGAAACCCCAAAATCCGCGGGCGCGGAATCAAACCGCGGACGCGGATCCTAAGTCCTCCTCGGCCATGGAAACCCCTCGAACCGCGAGCGTGGTTCTGAACCGCGGGCGCGGTTCGAGCGTTACTCCACTTCCTCGAATCTTTCGCCACCGCGGTCTCGGGTCCAACCCGAGGGCGCGGGTCTTGACTTCTTAACCTCTTCAAGTTGATCTTTAGGACTTTTGTCTTCCAAATCTTCAACTGTAGGCTCTTCTGATATTACAGATAATCATCCTAATCTAGCCTAAAACACTCAGAAAATCCTAATAAAAATACAGAATTACGCTGTACTAAAACCAGCGTATCAAATTCCCCTATACTTAGATCTTGATCGTCCTCGATTAAGCTCAAAATAAATCTAACAATAAATCCTATCAAAGATCCACAGGAAGTAAAGGGAAATATGAAAAATCTAACTCTCAACTCACAACCCGAACCCATGTAGAGAAATAATGAGCAAAAGACATGAAAGCTCAAATCACACACCTCACAGATACAAGATATAACACTCAAGCTCTAAAAAGTGTAGAGCGACCTAGGATCTACCCAACATCTAAAGTGTAATCCCCAGACCCCAAAGTAGAATATGAATCCTAAACATTCTGCTTTTACCACTCATTCTACTTAGGCGCCCTTTCGGGTTTTCACCTAATCACTCTTTTCATTTTTCTTAGGTGTGCTCACAAATACTCCCATCTCTCATAAACCTCATATTACCCCAGCCTAATGCTGGTCCGGGTTCCCTGCTTATTACCTGAGCCGCCCTTTCGGGTTTTCAACTCATCCCAGGATTTTTATATGCCTTTTTCTTTTTGTATGGCTTTTTTTATTTTTTTTATTTTATTTTTATTCATTTATTTTTATTTTTTTACTGAATCAATCAAATGACAGAAATAGAATGCAACTGTACATATGATACAAATATAGTAGTGAATCCCTTCCCCCATACTTAAACCCTTCATTGTCCCCAATAAAGCTAAGAAATAAAGAACAACGTATAGAAGAAGGAATCAGAAGACTCATTGCTGATCCGGTGGAGGGAATGATGGATAACCTGGCCATTGTGTCTGCCAGAAAACAGTAGTCCGCCTCTGATGCTCATAAAATGCCTCCAATGATCGATCCATAGCATCCTGGCGTACTGATAAAGCATCCTGACGAACAGATAAATGTTGCATCCCACTCAACATACGCTCCTCAAAACTCATATCATCAGTCCAAGGTAAACTAGAGGAAGCAGAAGTGGATGCACGAGTAGCTGGGTTAGGTACACCCCAACCAGCTGCACTCTGTGGACCAGGAGCCCATCCAGATGGCTCAGAATAAAATCTAGCATGAAATGCCTCAGCCTGCTCATCCCATCCTCCACCATCATCCTCATAATCATCTCCAACATCCTCTACAGGGGCGTCTACATCAGGCTATAAATGAAATGAATATACAGTATCTCCATACTGTAAATGTGCAGGTAGACGTAGAAAAGCTATAGCAGGGTGCCCATGCAACCAAGTCCACCCTCCATCAATGGAACCTCTCAAGCAGTTAGCCCTAACTAATTCCTGATGCGTATATCTGTACCCATCAGTCAAATGTCCTCCAAACTGGGCCTCAATCTGCTCTAAAGAAACAAATCTGGTGGCTAAGATAGTAACCATACCACCCAATCCTATCAACCCTCCCCTCGTCGGATACTTCCTAGCAGAGGCAACAAATAACCCAAACCAATCAGGGCACTCAGATGGAAGAGGGAACAAGCATCTAATAATCCTCATATCGCGTGCAGGAACCTTGTTCGGCTCTCCCTGCCCTAAAAAGACCATAGCTAGGACCTTGTGACACAGACTGACACAAGGCCCTAGAACGAGTGTTAAAAGGGGAAACAGTAAGAGTATGCCAGAAATCAAAAAATGTAGCATCAGTCAGTATACTCGTCCACCCATCAGTAGGTGGTGAAGTGATCCCAAAACTAAGACAAACCTCCTCGCGGGTCAAACTACATAATCTATCACATGCATGAAAGCTCAGGACCCCATCAGAAAAGCGGAAAGTGGACAGAAACTCCATGGTAAGGCCTCTATAGGTAGGCATAGATAGAGTACTGAAACTACCTAAACCCCAGTCTCAAGTAATCGCTCTGTAATCTCCCTAAATCCCAAGTTTATCAGTGTAGGGACATCAAAGAATTTAGTACTGACAAACTCCCTAGCCTCATACTTATCCCAAAGCTCCCTCTGTCCCCCAGTCAGATGTTGTAAACCATAATACTCCATAACTGAATTTAGTACTGACAAACTCCCTAGCCTCATACTTATCCCAAAGCTCCCTCTGTCCCCCAGTCAGATGTTGTAAACCATAATACTCCATAACTAAATAAACAAAACAGATCAGAACGGAAAATTTACCCGACTACTGAAATCCGCGGCCTCGGACAGAAACAGAAGGCGCGGTCCTGGAAAGCGCAATCCGCGAGCGCGGAAATCAAGGGCAGGCGCGGAACGAGGCACTCAATCCACGGGCGCGGAAATGGCGATTTAAAGATTTGGAATGGCGAACTCAAGAACCACTTCAAATCTCCTCAAATCTTCCCCAAATTCTTCTCAAACAACAGTAAATCGACTCCACAAGAACTAATCGAACTCCATTGGCTTAGAAGAACAACTAACCGTACAAATCTGGTTCCGACTTGCTCCAATCCTTCAATCCAAGCAAACCTCGACCTCCAACTGTTCACGACGTCCGGGCTGGACACGGAGCAACCGCGGGCGCGGATGGGTTCCGAGGGCGCGGATCTGCTGGCTCACGGAAGTGATGGTGGTTCGCGGGTGGTGGTGGCGTGGTGAAGTTTTGCGGTTGGTGATATAGGGAGTGTTTGGAGTGAAATTGTTTTGTGTGGAGTAAAAGGGAGGAAGACAAAGTTAGGTGGGGATATTTGAGGAGGGAATTTGAGGAGGGTATTTTTGAGAAGGAAATTTTTATATTTATTTTTGGGCCTCGGGTTGGTACTGGTTCGGGCTTTTTCGGGGGTTTCACCCGAAAATCTTTTATTTCAGGGGTTTCACCTGAAAGCCTTTTATTTCGGGGGTTTCAATCGAAAATCTTTTATTTTATTTTTTATTTTATTTTATATTTTTTTAATTTTATTTTATTTTTTTTCTGGGAAAAAAACGGAAATTAAGTTCGTCAAGCCGATCCGCGGGCACGGATCGCAGTCGCGGGCTGGCTTCTTTTTGATGGGAAACATTGTACCTGCAAGTTAGCCCGACAAAACCAAACCGAATACTAAAACTAAAACTAAGCTAAAAAGATAAAAATAAAAATAAAAGAAAAGAAAAACTTACCTCAGGTTGCCTTCCGAGCAGCGCCTTTGTTTAACGTCGTTTGGCCCGACGTCCTTTATGCTCAGAATGGATCATCGTCTATCTAAAACTGAACCTTTTTCCCTTCATGTGCCATAGATAATAGGCCCTTTGAAACATCAATTACGGCGCTCGTCGTCTTCACAAATGCACGACCCAACAACAAAACTGTGTCGTATCTCCCCTTACCAATTTCCAGGACATAAAAGTCCGTTGGAAAAATTAAGTCATCCACCTGCACTAAGACATCTTCCACAAATCGTTTCGGATGCACATTAGAGTGATCTGCTAGTTCAATAGTAATATTAGAATCCTGTAATGGCCCTAGACCAAACCTCTCATATATGCTCAGTGGCATGACATTAATAGATGCACCTAGATCAAGCATAGAATGCTCAATTTTGGTTTCACCAATTGTAACGGGAACAATAAACCTCCCTGGATCTCCATACTTCTTAGGCAATTGCCTTTGAAGCATGGAAGATACATTTTCAGTATTTTCAACAAGATTAACTTTTGTAACCTTCCCCTTCTCTTTTTGTTTCCTCTTTATAGTACATAATTCTTTCAGAAATTTAATAAAACGAGGAATAATTTGAACAAGTTTGAGTAAAGGGACATTTACCTCACATTTGGAGAAGGTTTCAAAAATTTCCTTGTCATTGGCTGGCCTCCTGGTGTCCTTCAATGCCTCAGGAAATGGTGGAGCGGGCTTTTGAGAAGCCATGGGGGGAAACGAAGGCCTGCCGTACCCGTCAGATGTTGTCAGAGGGGCGATCCGCGAGCGCGGATGGGGACCCGCGAGCGCGGATGATCCGCGGGCGCAGTTTAGGTCCGCGGGCGCAGATTCTGGCTGAATCTCGGTTTCTGCCTCAATTTCTGTGCCGCGATCGGAACTGTCCTCCGGCGAGCTTGGTGGGTCTCCGCTGGCTGGAAAATCAGTATTCAGCTCTTTCCCACTCCTTAATGTCATTGCACTCACATTCTCTCTCGGGTTAATGGTTTGAGATGGCAGTTTTGTCGAGTCCTTAGCTTCTAAACGATTCAGAATGGTTGCAATCTGACTTAATTGATTCTCCAGGCTTTTCGCTGCAGCCTTAGTCTCTTGGTTCTCCTTCATAAGCTGATTAATAATGGCTGGATTTTCATGAGGAGCTTGGGGCCTTGTCACAAAATTAGGCATGTGAACATAGTTGGGCTGACCTCCCTGTGGTGGAAAAGGTTGTTGAGGTTGTTGGTTCCACCTAAAGTTAGGATGGTTTGCCCACCCCGGGTTGAAGGTATTTGAATATGGGTCATTTCGGGGCCTTTGTTCGTAGTTCGCTATAGTATTCACATTTGCTACTGGCTCTTGCATAATAGGGCATGCATTAGTAGGATGGCTGATTTCACCACAGATTCCACAAGCCCTTGAACTTGAAGCTCCATTGCCCGCCAACAGTTGCTTCATCATAGCTTTCAACTCCCTTACTTCAGCATTCAGGGATTCATTAATAGAATTTACAGACCTACTATTGGACCTCTTTCTTTGATTTCTACATTGCTCTGCTAGAGTTTCCAACTTCTCAAACGCCTGCCTAGGAGTGAGATTCTCATAAGAACCTCCACATGAAGCATTCATCAGGCGCCTATTAGCATCACAAAGACCCTCAATAATATAAGAGATCAGATCTTTATCAGAATAGCCATGGTAGGGACAACTGGCTATTAGTCTCTTGTAACGCTCATAGTACTCATATAAGTTCTCATCATCTCCCTGCTCCAGGCTACTCGGCTGCTTTTTAATAGACGTTTGCTTGGCAGCAGGGAAATATTTCTCCAGAAAAACACCCTTCATCTGAGCCTAAGTAGTGATCGTCTCAGGCACTAAGTACAAATACCATTCCTTAGCTGCGTCAGCCAAGGAAAATTGAAAAGCCCTCAACATAAGCTGATCTTCAGTCACATCAGCTGGCTTCATTCCCAAGCAGACAGAATGGAACTCTGCAAGGTGTTTATTCGGATCTTCCCCACTCAGTCCATGGAACTTAGGAAAATAATGGAGAAGTTCAGATTTAAGCTCAAACTTCACTCCTTCTCCCAGAGCGGGAAACTGAAGACCAAGCTGTTGTTGCTCTAGATTAGGCGTAGTCAGTTGCCTAATAGTGCGATCTGCCATGGTTACTAGTTGTTCTTCAACCTCTGAATCAGATGAAGAAGAAGAAGAAGATGAAACTGGATCAAACTGTATGCCTAGCACTTGAGCTTGAACTTGACGTCTTAACTGTCTCACAGTCCTGTTAATTTCTGGATCAAACGGAACAACAGGAGAATTATCATTAAAACGGGTAAGAACCATAAGATAGGTTCTTACCAATTCGGGGGATCTGGACGAACCGATCCGCGGGCGCGGAACAAATCCGAGGGCGCGAATCTGCCGCGGGTGCGGAAAAAATCCGAGAGCGTGGTTTCGTCAGAAACGCCGATTAAACAGAAAATTAAAAACCGATTCCCCGACAACGGCGCCAAAATTTGACTCGGGTAAAGTCGTTGTTGCCAAGATCAAAAATAAATAACCCTATTCTACTAACTAGTATAGTAAGCAAGCAAGGGGTCGAACCTAAGAGAATCGGGATTCTGAATAATCAGCAGGAAACAAGACAGGGGTTTTTGGAAGTTTAAGCAAACAAACAAACAAACAAATAATATTTGGGATTAAATCAATTAAGGAAAAGCAGAGTTTATTCAACCAATTCCACCTTTTTAATCATTCGATCATCAATTCATCCACTTTTCTATTAATTCCCAGGTTAATTCCAATCCTTATAAAAGATTTCCGCTTGTCCACGGTCCAAGTAGAATTATGATATGAACAAGAACGCTTAATTCAAATCATGCAAAATATTAAGGATAGAAGGATATTAATTTATGCAATCAAGCTACGAGTCTCATGCATAAAATAACAATCAAACACTCTTTCTCAATTCTAGTCCACGGTCCTAGAAAAGAGTTGTTTCAAGGATAAATAAGATTGCACAGACAACAATCAAACTAATCCAAACAATAGAATATCAATCAAATTCAACAAGTTGCGCACCAAGAGAAATCAATTGATAATCATATAAATAAAAACAAGAGTTTTGATATTAACCAAGGGATAGAAAAGTTACCAGAATCTCACGAATTACATAAAAAGGTTTCCTTGATCAAACAAACTCCAAAAGAAATTAGTTCTCCATAATAAAACTAAAAACTGGAATAATCTCTGAAAAATATGCTAGAATGTCTCTAACCCTAAAGTGAAAACGAAACTAAGCCTAAATAGTAGAAATAAATCTGAAATCATAAGATATAATTATAAATAAAAGATAAAATAAGCGAAACAAAGTCGGCGCTGAAACCCCAAAATCCGCGGGCGCGGAATCAAACCGCGGACGCGGATCCTAAGTCCTCCTCGGCCATAGAAACCCCTCGAACCGCGAGCGCGGTTCTGAACCGCGGGCGCGGTTCGAGCGTTACTCCACTTCCTCGAATCTTTCGCCACTGCGGTCTCGGGTCCAACCCGAGGGCGCGGGTCTTGACTTCTTAACCTCTTCAACTTGATCTTTAGGACTTCTGTCTTCCAAATCTTCAATTGTAGGCTCTTCTGATATTACAGATAATCATCCTAATCTAGCCTAAAACACTCAGAAAATCCTAATAAAAATACAGAATTACGCTGTACTAAAACCAGCGTATCAGTAATCCCGAGCTATTTGACACCTATGCTGATCATATCATATCCTTCAACCTAAGAAGTATATTAAGAACTCTCCTAGGTTTGAGCAGTTGTTTCAATCATCAAAGCTAAAGATTCAAACTTGATTGGGAGAAGTGTCGTCCCAATTTTTTCAATCCTCCTTGTCCTCCATTCCTCTCTAAAGCCCTCTCTTTCTGAACCCTCGTCGCACCCTCGACCCTCCAATGGAACCGCAATTCGTCAATCCACCATCGTTTGATTGGAGTTCAGTCTTACAAAGCTTGGGTGGTGATGGATCTCAATTGTTCGCATGAGGTCGAGGAGACTCAAAATATTGTCAATGAAGTTGAAGAGTACTTCGAATCCAGGGGTGGAAAGAGCCATGGAAGAGTTTCGGAGGTTCAATGAGGAGATGGAAAAGATTGTCGTCGTCGAGCTTGAGAACCTCGTTCAATTTGGGGGAGAAGGGAAGGTTATTTTAGGAATAGTATGTCATTCTGATTTAAATTACGCTCTGTGCCACTATCTTCTTTTTTTTAAACTTGACCTGAATTAGTTTCTTCTAATCTCGACTGTCCAATGCTCTGATCCGACGCCTCCAATTTGTTCACATTTTACATCATATGAATAGTTTGCATCAGAGCCGGATTCTCATTTTTCATATGATTCAATTTTCACAAAACAGAAAAAAAAATTCCAATTTTCCAATTAATTTTTTTTACGAAATAACCAATATAAATTTTAAATATGGCACTTCAATTTTTATATATTAAGAGTTCATTTTTATATACTAGATGTTCATTTTTTATGTTAGGAGTTCAATTTTTCTAAAAAAATTAAAAAAATTAAAAAAATTAAAAAAATTAAAAAAATTAAAAAAATTAAAAAAATTAAAAAAATTAAAAAAATTAAAAAAATTAAAAAAATTAAAAAAATTAAAAAAATTAAAAAAATTAAAAAAATTAAAAAAATTAAAAAAATTAAAAAAATTAAAAAAATTAAAAAAATTAAAAAAATTAAAAAAATTAAAAAAATTAAAAAAATTAAAAAAATTAAAAAAATTAAAAAATTAAAAAAATTAAAAAAATTAAAAAAATTAAAAAAATTACAAAAATTACAAAAATTACAAAAAAATCTTGACATGAAAATATATAAGAAATAGACAAATCCAATGGTTGAGATTAGTCCTCCTTATAAGCTGTGTCCTTACCACAAGAGTGATCCTCACCGGAACCATGCCCATATAACCAATTGCAAGTTAACATGTGTAACATCTACATTTAATTTATTCTCCAAATGCATTTGGAGAATTTCCTAAATTTAGGGAAAACACTTCACTTTTCCCCCTCCATTCCTATTTTGAAGAATGTGGTAGAGAATATGTTGGGCCAAAAAAGTCTAGTATTCTTCAAAAACACAAATATCAATGTATATAGAGAATCTGTTGGAGTTGTCTAACGACATACAAGTATTCCTATTTCACACCTCTAAATAGTGAGTTCAAATGTTCACTAATATATGCACATTTGATTATCCTTCTAACTACTATAACTATAACCTCAGCTCCATTCAGTACAATAACGCATGTGCCAAAGGAAAATTATTAAATTTTCCTTTTTGGATCGCCTCTCTTTGTAAAATAATTCCAATTGAATCACAATTTATTGCTCAAGGGATCTGAATTTTACAAAATCTTGAGAACGTTGGCCCATATTACAATGAACATCCAATTTAAATGAAAGCATTGCAAAATTCTATACCTCAATACAAATCATTGACTCAAAAAGTGCACTTTCTATAAGCAATAAATTTTGAAGATGCATATCTAATACAAGACATGTTATAATGAATCCTTAAAATTGCTAAATAGGTGATGCCTCTTTTACTATGACAATAACAACAAATTACATGCCGAGGAAAACATATTACAAAAATTATATCACGAGTACAACAAATTCCCATCAAATCCACTTTCATGTCCAATTGGAAGAGTATCATGTGATCCCCTAAAGTGAACAATACACACTTAAAAAGGTCACCTAACGAACACAACATGGATTCAAATTGAAACCCATCTTGTATTAAAAAAACAGTGATCCCCTAGAATGTCAAGATTGAACCTTGTTACCAAATGAATTTCATAGGGTGAGGGTTCTACAGTGTGGCTCCCACATAATTTTTTTAACACTATGCACTCTTCAATATCATCATAACATGTTAACAAAACCCACTATGTCATCATCCAAGTACTTGATATATCTCTTATATATATAATCTCCTTGCAATTTCACATTGCAAATAAAAGAACGTAGAATATGGAATTTTGTCCGTTAATTTTACAAGACCCTTATCTGAGCCGTCCGTTCACCGAGAATGGCAATTTGGCCTCTCTTCGTGTCTTCCAAATCCTCTTGCTTCCTACGCTCCATCTCCATCCAGCTTTTCAAGTCCACCTCTTGCTTAAAATCTCTCTTCTCTATCTAACCCTCTTCATCGCCTCTCTTTTATATGACGCAAAGGATGACGAGAGAGAAATCGAGACGGAGGGTGATTAAAGCAAGGTCGTTGGCGACAACGCAACTAGAGGGAGACACTATGATGATTTTGATGTGTCTTTATGGTGGTCTGTCGATTGTTCAAGGGGAATCAAAGTCAAGTTTTATTGATGTTTGATTTCAATAGGGTTTTTGAAATTGAGGGGTTCATATTTCTTATATGGGAATGGGTGATTTTGTTTCTACCTTAATATTCCTTTTGTTGGGTTCTAGGGATGCAAACGCAGCGGAAAAGACAAAAACTTTCATCCCAAAATCCCAAGGATCAGTATGATAACATAGAATAAATAATCGGATCAGATCGTTACCTCAAACGCGAATCCGAATAGCAAGTTCAAACCTTTTCTGATCACCAAAGAGCTCCAAGTGTTGCTCCTCCAGCGATATCCACACACACGAACGGAAATAATTTTCTACACCGGAAAATATTTGCTAGAACATAGACCGATGTCAATTTATGAAAAACGAGAATTGATTTTTGGAGAGTTGCATTCCAGCCAATCCCCACGTACAACATATATAGGTATATCTATATCAATTGGAGACCTCTGCATTATACGCATAAGTGATATATCTCAATCTTGTGAATATATCTATCTTTAACAAAAATATTATTATCTTAATATTCTGTTAAGATTTTAACTTATCCACTTGTCATAAGAGATAAACTCTATCTATTATCTCTTTATTTAATTTTTCTAAAATCATAATTAATTAAATTACTTTATAATCAATTGTGATTGTCTAAGAAAAATAAATATATGATCTCCATAATATTCTATAGGTCTAATTATAACTAAGACCCATAAAACCCGATCTGATAAATCTAGACCCGCTGGCTTGGTTATTGTGCATATACTATCAATCTCCCACTTGCACTATTACCAAACTCAAGTCATTATCTTATTAACCTTGGGTTCAAAGTCAACTCTCATATTCAAGATTCTTTTCGAAATAGTTTACTTAATTCCGAAACTATGTCGATTCATTTCTAGCAACTTTTAGAAATTTCCAATCAACAATTACTAATTTCCCATCTATCGTGCTTATGCGTGCGACCCTCTAGGTTTCTATCTTGAAGGTAGTGTTATCCAACACAAGTCAAGGTAACCGTCTAGCAACAGTTGTTGACCACCCAACAAAACAGAAATGGTTGGCGAACCATATACCACTATGAACTGATTACTGTGCAGTTTGATCTCTTCATCACCAATATCAAGATTAATTTAGTGCACAATGCATCATCACTAAGCTCAATCATTTACTTGGTTTTGCAAAGATAACTTAGACTCAAAATTCTCTACCATGGCCATGGATTTCAGAGTCACTTATATCTCAACCAAGTGGCCAGTGATATTTACTCTCTAATCCAAGAGAGGGATGAATCCTTTCTTGACTCAATCACTATCCTCTCTACACTTTGCCTCAACCTAATAACCGTATTAGTTGCAACTCATAAAAGCTACGTTTAACGGCATCAAAGTTAAGACTCCATGCATAGGATTATGTGACAGTCTCAAGTCATGAGATCACTAACACTCATTCATTTAGAGGAGGAACCAATGACGCTTTCACATATATGTGGTATCCTCTAATTCGGGCCGGTCCAGTAGCTCTACTTATCCTTGAGCACCCATGCAAATGACTTGGAAGAACTATCCCTCGGTTCAGCGAGATGAACCTACAGTCTATTCACATGTTGGTCTGTAGCTTCGATATCCCTTCTTGATACTAATCCGACCAAGGACATTTTAAGAATATAACCTTGTTTGTAAAATTCTCACTGATGATAAATAACTATATCATCAATTTACACAAGACATCATATTCTAAGGATTTTATCAATATTAAATGTTAGCAGAAAAACAAAATAAACATGATAAACACTGCCTTTTAAATAAAATGTATCAATGTCATATAAATAAAACTGGTTCGACAAACTTGCATACTATAATAGTATCTTGCATACATCAATGCCAAACTCTAAGTCCTAGTCCCCTCACATGAGCATCATGTTTCTGCTGAGGTAAGGCCTTAGTTAATGGATCAGCAATGTTTTCATCGCTTGAAACTCTGCTTAGTGCAACATCTCCTCTTTGAATTATTTCTCTGATGATGTGGTACTTCCGAAGTACATGCCTGGATCGCTGGTGAGATCTTGGTTCCTTAGCCTGTGCAACAGCTGCATTATTGTCACAGTACAATCTAACTGGACCTTCAATGCTAGGAACCACTCCAAGTTCTGTAATAAAGTTCTTGATCCAAACTGCTTCCTTAGCTGCTTCCGAAGCTGCTATATACTCGGATTCTACCGTAGAGTCAGCAATTGTATCTTGTTTGGAACTCTTCCAACAAACAGCTCCACCGTTTAGGCAAAACACATAACCCATTTGCGACTTTAGATCATCTTGATCTGTTTGAAAAACTAGCATCAATATAACCTCTGACCACCAGCTCCTCTTCTCCCCCATAGACCAAAACTTGATCTTTGGTTCTTCTCAAATATTTGAGAGTAGTCTTAACAGCACTCCAGTGACCTTCGCCTGGATCAGATTGATATCTACCCGCCATGCTTATTGCATACGAGACATCAGGCCGTGTACATGTCATAGTGTACATAATGGACCCAACCGCAGAAGCGTAAGGTACATTACTCATTCTGTCTCTCTCTTGTTGTGTCTTTGGACACATCTGCTTAGAGAGACGTACACCATGTGACAAGGGCAAAAGTCCTCTCTTGGAATCTTGCATCTTATATCTATTCAAGATCTTGTCAATGTACGTGCCTTGACTTAGACCAAGCAGCCTTTTAGACCTATCTCGGTGTATCTTAATTCCTAAGATATAGGCTGCCTCACCTAGGTCCTTCATGGAGAAGCACTTGCACAACCATGCCTTGGTGGATTCCAAGAATGGCTTGTCATTCCCGATGAGGAGAATATCATCCACATACAAAACTAGAAACACTAATGTGCTCCCACTAACCTTTTTATAAACGCAAGGTTCTTCTGAATTTCTAATGAAGCCAAATTCCTTGACTGCATCATCAAATCTCAGATTCCAACTCCGAGACGCTTGCTTTAATCCATAAATGGATCTCTTCAACTTACAAACCTTATTTGTACTCTTAGACGTTTCAAACCCTGGAGGTTGTTCCATGTAAACTTCCTCTATTAACTTCCCATTTAGGAAAGCGGTTTTCACATCCATTTGCCAAATCTCAAAGTCATAGTAAGCTGCTATTGCAAGCAAAATCCTGATAGACTTTTGCATGGCTACCGGTGAAAAAGTTTCATCATAGTCAATTCCATAACGTTGAGTAAAACCTTTTGCAACCAACCTTGCTTTATAGGTACTAATATTACCATCCATGTATGTCTTCTTTTTAAAGATCCACTTGCACCCAACAGGTTTAACTCCAATTGGTGCATCTACCAACTCCCATACTTCGTTGGTGTACATGGAGTCCATTTCAGAATTCATGGCATTTAGCCATTTCTCGGAATCTGGTGAAGCTAAAGCTTCCTTGTAGGTTGAAGGTTCATCATCATTCTCGATGAGCAAAACTTCACCATGCTCAGTGACGATAAGGCTCATTCTCTCTGGTTCCTTTCGCACTCTTGAGGACCTACGTAACTCTTGCATTTCTGCAATCTCAGGTTCTGGCTGGGATGGCCTAACCGATTGCTCTTGTTCCAACTCATTTGTTGAATCTTGAATTTCCTCAAGACTTACCTTACTCCCACTACTATCTTTAGAGATGAACTCTCTTTCCAAGAAAGTAGCATACCGAGCAACAATAACCTTGTGCTCATTAGGAATGTAAAAGTAATATCCTTTTGTTTCCTTAGGATATCCAACAAAATTGCATTTAATAGACCTGGCTGCAAGCTTATCTGAGTATGTGCTCTTCACATAAGCTTCACAACCCCATACTTTGAGATAAGACATATTAGGCTTGTGACCTCGCCAAATCTCATATGGTGTCTTTTCTACTGCCTTGGTTGGAACACGGTTAAGTGTGTGGATTGCTGTTTCCAAAGCGTAACCCCAAAATGTCAATGGAAGACTTGCATGACTCATCATTGATCTTACCATATCTAAAAGAGTGCGATTTCTCCTTTCTGAAACTCCATTCCATTCCGGTGTTCCAGGAGGAGTTAGTTGTGAAACTATTCCACACTCCTTAAGGTAATCAATAAACTCTTGGCTTAAATATTCACCACCTCGATCCGATCGAAGAGCTTTTATTTTCTTGCCAAGTTGATTCTCTACCTCGTTTTTGAACTCTTTGAATTTATCAAAGGTATCTGACTTGTTCCTTATTAAATAAACATATCCATATCTACTTAAATCATCTGTGAACGTCACGAAGTAAGAATAGCCACCTCTGGCTTGAGTTGATAAAGGTCCACACACATCACTGTGTATGAGCTCTAACAACTCTCCAACTCTCTTACCTTTCTTGGTAAAAGGTGCCTTAGCCATTTTTCCTTGTAAACACGCTTCACATCTATCTATGGATTCAAATTCAAAAAAATCCAAATAGCCTTCAGAATGAAGTTTAGCGATGCGTTTCTCGTTTACATGACCAAGTCTACAGTGCCATAAATAGGTAGCATTTGAGTCATCCTTTTTCTGTTTCTTTTCAGTGATGCATGATACTGGCTTTTCTAAGTTCAAAAGATATAAACCATTATATAATATTCCATTACCATAGAACAAACCATTCAAGTAAAACGAAAAAGTTCGATTCCCATACTCAAATGTAAAACCTTCAATATCCAAAACTGGAACTGAAATAATGTTCTTGGTAGAACTAGGAACATAATAACAATTGTTTAAATTTAAAACTAATCCACTTGGCAAAGTGATAGAATAAGTCCCGACGGCTAAAGCAGCAATCCTTGCTCCATTAACACCTCGTATATCCACCTCGCCTTTGGAAAGCCTTCTGCACCTACTTAGTCCCTGCAAACTCACACAAATGTGAGAAAAACAGGCGGTATCCAATACCCATGAAGTAGAAACAGACATATTGCACTCAACTAAGATACCTGAAGGTCCAGCATCCTTGTTTTTCTTCTCTAAGAAGATTGTGCAATTCCTCTTCCAGTGACCCTTCTTGCCACAATGGAAACATGTAGCTTCTTTCTCCTCAGCTACAGGTTTCTGCACCCCTTTCTTTGGCTTGTTTTCTATCTTCACACTCTTGGCCTTGGGATTCTCTTTTCCCTTGCCCTTTCTCTTGTTCTTGTTCACATTGAGAACTAGTGAAGATTGCTTTGCTGGTTTTGACGTTTTAATGTCCTTTTCAGCAGTTCTTAGCATAGCCAAAATATCTGGTAGAGTTTTCTGCATGTTATTCATATTGAAATTCATGATAAACTGAGAAAAACTCTCTGGCAATGATGACAAGACAAGATCCATTGTTAAATCTTGATCCATAGCTACACCCAAGTTTCCGAGTCGCTCTATGTACCCGATCATTTTCAGGACATGAGTCTCCACTGGGCTACCTTCTTGCATCTTGCAATTAAATAGGGCTCTAGAGGTATTATAACGCTCAACCCTTGCATTCTCTTGGAACAGATCACGTAGATGAGCATCAATTTCCCTGGCACTCATGCCATCATGTTGCTTCTGCAATTCAGAAACCATTGCAGACATCATGATGCATTCTACATCTATCTGATCCTCCGTAAATTTCTCATAGGCCTTTACTTCGGCCTCTGGGGCGTCATCTGCCGGTACAACCGTCTCTTCTTCTTCTAGGACATACAACTTTCTTTCATGTCTCAAAACAATTTTCAGTTTCCTGAGCCATTCAAGATAGTTTGGTCCACTAAGAAGATTTTCCTTGTCCAGGATGTGTCGCAATGTTAAGGTTCCATAGCTGTTACTTGCCATGATATCTACATCAATAATGCACAAAAGATAAATAAGCATAACAAATACTTTAAATAAAAGGACTTTTATAATAATTTGAAACTCCCACTATTTATTCAAAATCAATAGCCCTCACTAATGATCTCGGAGAATTCTGTTGCTTAAATTCTCTAGCGGGACTGAAACCCCAACTCGTCTAATTTGCACACAACTTTGGCTGTACCTACAAACTAGATTCATTAGGTAGGCCTTAACTTTGCCAATTGCAACTCCATGCAATTTCCAGTATCTGTCGGATGGCTCTCTCGCCTATAAATCAAATCCATGAAATATATATCCAACACTTGCTCCTTGAACTACTTAACCTTAGCTTTGGCTAACAAGTTAAAAATTCAAGTTAAGTCGACCCATTAACTTAATCAAGAAAAACTATAAACATTCAAATATGGGCCCACAACTGAGCTGTACCGACCCAAATAAGAAATCTACCTATTTTCTTAACTAATTAATGGAGAGCTTAAATACACTTGACTTAATATTTTAACGAGGGATTTTACTTTGCACAAATTCTTATCTCACCAAATATATGTATACATTATGTCATTCACATGGATATAAATATTACCGAACTTGAATTATACATGTTTTGATACGATTCTACCCTAAGCAACTCGCAAGATCTAACTCAAACAAAGCAAGAATAGTGAAAAACAGTAAGAACATCAGATCTGTTTACGCGGTTCGAGCAAAGCTCTACATCCGCGGAGCCTCAGTGAGGAGACTCGTCTCAAATCCACTATCAATGATCAAGTTCAAGAGAGGTTACAATCTCACACACAGCAAGGCAAAGAAAGACTCAGAAATCTAAGATACAAAGTAGATCTAAGAAGAAGAAGAAAGATCTAGGGTTTCGGCCCCCTGGAAGGCAACTCAAGCTTCAAGATGAAGCTTCAGAAGAACGCCACTGCAGATCTCAACGAGCTTGGATCGAAGCCTTCAACCTCGATCTCGATCTCCACCGCCTGGCTCACCGGAGAACAGATTCCTCCGGCGTCTCTCTCTTTCTCTTTCTCTTTCTCTTTCCTTCTCTCTCTTTCCTTAGAACTCTCTCGAAGCGCCGCTGGAAGATTAGGGTTGCGAATCAGCTCGCGAGCGAGCTAACGCTCCCTTTTATAGAGCTCCCACACCTCCAAACGCTGCGTTTCACTTAACGCGTCTTAACGCGTCTCAGGAGAGCTCGAGCTTCGCTTTTGGGCCACAGACTTCATTTGGGCCATCTTCAATATTCGGGAAATAGTCCAAGTCCAATAGAATAGGTCCAGGCTCGCTACTGAATCGAGCTACCACCAAACCGGTATGAACCGGGATGGATTGAACGATCCGGTTCGGGCTTAAGCTTTCCATGAACCCACGAACTAAACCCGGTTCCTGAATCTATATTTTCTCTACCATTTAACTATGTGTGTATGCCTTACCAAATCTCTATGTCACTTATACTTACATATGTGACTTACATACATACATTATTCCTAACATATGCCCTCTTAAGTCACGTATGGAAGCTAAGAAGAACTATCAAATTGATTTGTGGATTTAAGACAAGTTTCCTTTCTTCATTGACTCAATGCCACATCTCATGTAACATCATCGATGTGGAGTTCCTTCCTGCAAAAGACAAATTTGTTAGTGGGAACAATTTTGGTCCCAAAGTCAGCAGGATTGGTTTCACCAGGTATTTTCGTCACGGTTATTTCCTGGTCCTCCACTTTTTGCCTTATGTAATGGTATCGGACATCAATGTGTTTGGTTTTTTCATGGTAGACAGGGTCCTTGCAAAGGTACAAGGCACTCTGGCTATCCATATAAAGTGTAGGCAAGTAAGACTTGCCCTCTATTTCTTGTAAGATGCCTCGTAACCAAGTAGCTTCTTTCGAAGCCTCAGTAGCTGCTATATACTCAGCCTCAGTTGAGGAGAGCGCAACTATAGACTGCTGTTGGGATTTCCAGGAAACACAGTTTCCTGCCCAACAGTAGAAGTATGCAGTTGTTGATTTTCTGTTGTCCTTGTTGCTAGCAAAGTCCGAGTCCATATAACCACACAGAGTGGTCCTCGGACTATGCTCAGCATACACTAACCCTGTATTAACAGTCCCTTTTACATATTTGAGCAGGTATTTCATACCTGCCCAGTGTTTCTCTCCAGGATTACTCATATATCTACTTAATACACTTATGGCAAATGCTAAATCAGGCCTAGTGCAAATCATAGAGTACATGATTGATCCTACAGCTACATCATATGGAACATCTTCCATTTTCTTCTTGTCTTCCAGGGTGGTAGGACTGTCTCTTTTACTTAACTCTAAGTGCCCTCCTAAAGGTATTGGAGAAGGCTTTGCATTCTTCATGGCAAACCTGTCAACAACTTTCAGCAGGTAGTCATTCTGAGACAAATAGATAGTTTTCTTAGCACGATTTCTTATTATATTCACACCAAGGATTTTCTTAGCATTTCCTAAGTCTTTCATGTCAAAATGTTTTTGCAAATCATGTTTGACTCCTGTTATAACAACTCTAGAGTTACATATTAACAAGATGTCATCAACATACAATAACACATACAAAGGAGACTTAGTTTTGACACCCTTAAAATACAGGCAAGTGTCATAGCTACTTCTAGAGAATCCAAGTGATATCATGCAAGAATCAAACTTCCTATTCCATTGTCTAGGTGACTGTTTTAAGCCATATATGGATTTCATAAGCATACAAGCATAATCAGGATGAATTTTATCTATAAAACCCTTAGGTTGTCTCATGTATATAGTTTCTTCCAGATCACCATGAAGGAAAGCAGTCTTAACATCCATCTGTTCTAATTCCCAATCATAAACTGCAGTCATAGCAAGTAACAGGCGCATGGTTTTGTATTTCACAACAGGTGCAAAGATATCATTATAGTCAACACCTTCTTTTTGAGTGAAACCTTTAGCTACCAGCCTAGCCTTGAACCTAGGAGGATCAGTTTTACTAATTCCTTCCTTAATCTTGTAAATCCACTTGCAGTCTATAAACCTAGCTTTTTCAGGTTTGGGAACTAAGACCCAGGTTTTGTTAACTATCATGGACTGTATCTCTTCATGCATAGCTCTTATCCATTCATTTGCTTCTTTACACCTAACAGCTTGTTCATAGGTCTCAGGTGTAAAATTTTTAATCATCTCAGAAACAATGAAAGCAAATTCAACAATTTTGTCAAAGGACTCTAACAAATTCACCTCAAACCTTCTGTTTGGGATTCTAATCCTAGGCTCCCTATCCCTAGTCAACTGGTAGTCTGCAAGTTCATGCTCAGGCATGAGAGCTTGCCCAGAGACAGAGGAGTCGTGGGAGATAGAAGGAGAAGAATCAGAAGAAGGAGTTGGAGAAGGAGAAGAAGAATTTGAAACAGAAACAGAATTAGGGTTAGAGTCACTTATCTGTCCCCCTCCAAATTGGTGAGTTTGATTTCCTTGACTTCCTTGGTCTTGATCATCTTGATCTTGACTATTTTGTTCTTGAATTTCATTTGCATTGTTCTGGTTTGCTTCAATTTCCTCTTCATTGACGATTTGGTATAAAGAGGTATTTGAAGCTGAAGAGTAGCCTATGTCAAACTCCTCTTCATCATAGTTTGGGAGTTGTTCTTCTTGGAAGAAGTTCCCCGCAGGATGAGATAATGGTGTTACATCTTCAGCCTCTTCAGGTGAGGTTCCTGTGGACTCAGCAGTCAGTTTTGATTTAAAATAGAACTCTTTTTCATTAAATGTAACAGACCTGGAAGTTATAACTTTATAGCCTCCAGGTTGTATAAGCAAGAGTTTATAACCCTTTACCCTCGGGGGGTAGCCTAGCATAACACCTTTTAGGGCCCTAGGTTGCAACTTTCCTTGTGAGACTTGAGCAAAGGCTGTGCACCCAAAGGGCCTAAGGTGAGCTAGGCTGGGTTTCTTACCTGTCCACATCTCCTGTGGGGTTTTAAAACCTATCACAGAAGATGGGGACCTGTTGATCAGATAGGCTGCAGTTGTTACTGCTTCACCCCATAATGAACTCTTCATCCCAGCACTGAATAACATGCATCTTGCTTTTTCTAGTAATGTTCTATTCATCCTTTCTGTTGTACCATTCTGTTATGGTGTTCCAGGGACAGTCAAGTGTCTCTTGATACCCTGTTCTCTGCAAAACTCATCAAACACATTATTGCAGAACTCAAGTCCGTTGTCAGTCTTTAGGCATTTTAGTTTCAGATCAATCTGTGATTCAACCATATTTTTCCAATTCTTGAAGTTTATAAAAGCTTCATCTTTGGATTTTAGTAGATATATCCATACCTTCCTGGAATAGTGATCTATAAGTGACAGAAAGTATCTTCTGCCACCTATAGTGTTCACTTGTGCAGGTCCCCATAAGTCAGAATGAACATATTCAAGGGGTTTGGAAGCAGTGTATGAAGATCTACCAAAAGAATGTGCAGTTTTCTTTCCTAACACACAGGTTTCACAGAAATCTAACTTGCAAGGATTCACATCAATCATAGCATGTTTATGCAAGTGCATGAGACCCTTGTTGCCTATATGACCTAACCTAGCATGCCAGAGTTTTGTATGTTCTACATTATCAATATTATTTATTCCCTTGGAGACATTGAGTTCAGGAGAACCTATGACATGATAAAGACCTCCCTTTTTAATGCTCCTAATAAGAATTGTTCCATTTCTGATAACATCCCTTATTCCATTTTGGGTTATAATTTGACAATGTAGATCATCAAACACAGATTCTGACAATAGGTTTCTTCTTAAGTTTGGAACCCACCTAACCTTTTGTAAGATCCTAATTTTCCCATCATGCATCCTCATAGGTACATTTCCTATACCTTTAATTTGTAATGCTGTATGATCTCCTAACATGACAATGCCATCATCACACATAGACAGAGAATCAAAAACATTTCTATCAGGTGTAGCATGCATTGTACAACCAGAGTCAAGGATCCATTCATGCTCAGACATAGAAGATGCAACAGCAAGCAATTCATGAGAATATACAGGAGAATCATAATAGGATTCAAACACATTTGAAGCACCATTATTTTCATTTGATTTATTTCTCTCATCCTTTTTCTTTTTAGTACAGTCATTTGAATAGTGACCTACTATACCACAGTAATAGCACTTGACCTTAGACATATCTTTCTTGTCATTTGTGCTAGACTCTCCCTGTTTATAACCTTTCTTCTTATTTTTCTTGAATTTTCCTTTTCCCTTTGCCATCATAACTTCATTTTTATTCTCAGTTTTATCAGAAGCTTTAGAGCTTCCACCTTTCATCTTAAAGACCTTTAAGGATTCATTTTTCTGAATTATAAACTCAGACATCCTAGCTGCAGTCATGCCATCACGACCAAACTGACATACATCTTTTAAGACATCAAACTGAACTGGTAGGGCATTCATAAGAAGCATAAACTGGTGAGTATCTTTAATTTTGTCATCACATCTCTCTAGATCTTGGGTTATCCTAAGAAACCTATCAAGATTCTCCTCAATAGTTTGCCCTAAGTCCATTTTAAAGCTAAACAGTTTAGACAGGAGGGAGATGAGACAAGGCAGAGATTTAGAGAGATACTTAGCATCCAAAGCATCCCAGAGAGGTTTAGGTTCAGTAATACTCACAACCTGCCTAGCTACCTCATCGGATAGTCTAAGCATAATCTCTGCATGTGCCAAATCTTTGGCTTGTTTCTTTTGAAACTCTGTAGCAGTCGCATCCCACACATCTGCCACTGCATGCCATAGTTTTTCCTTAGTGAGGACAGCCTTCATCTTCACTTTCCACATGGCATAGTCTGAATGCCCATCGTAGGGCTTGATTCTATAAGCATCTCCCATGATTGTACCTGTACAATCAAGAAGTTAGCACTTCTGTGGAAGACCTAATCAGAATATAAAAGATCTATATTATATCAATAACAAGACCAACAACAATCAAGATCCTAGACTTCTAATGTAGGAACCGACAGTGGGAAGCAATTGACACAAGTCAAAGCCCTTCTATCAAGATTCCCCTGTCCCTCTAGTACTTCCTTTCCCAGAGGTCCAGTGACTTAGAAGACTCAAAAAATTCAAGCAAAAAACACGCAATAGAAAGAGAAATTCCTAGACTCTTCTACTGTAGGGCCTGCAAGGGGTTGCACCGGAACAATCCGTTACCCCAGTTTACAAGAAACCCCGCTTAAGCTTGACTCTCAACAACAAACAACAGATCCAAGCAAAACACAACAGCGGAAGCAAGATCTAAAGCAGAAAACAGAACCTGGCTCTGATACCACTTTGATACGATTCTACCCTAAGCAACTCGCAAGATCTAACTCAAACAAAGCAAGAATAGTGAAAAACAGTAAGAACATCAGATCTGTTTACGCGGTTCGAGCAAAGCTCTACATCCGCGGAGCCTCAGTGAGGAGACTCGTCTCAAATCCACTATCAATGATCAAGTTCAAGAGAGGTTACAATCTCACACACAGCAAGGCAAAGAAAGACTCAGAAATCTAAGATACAAAGTAGATCTAAGAAGAAGAAGAAAGATCTAGGGTTTCGGCCCCCTGGAAGGCAACTCAAGCTTCAAGATGAAGCTTCAGAAGAACGCCACTGCAGATCTCAACGAGCTTGGATCGAAGCCTTCAACCTCGATCTCGATCTCCACCGCCTGGCTCACCGGAGAACAGATTCCTCCGGCGTCTCTCTCTTTCTCTTTCTCTTTCTCTTTCCTTCTCTCTCTTTCCTTAGAACTCTCTCGAAGCGCCGCTGGAAGATTAGGGTTGCGAATCAGCTCGCGAGCGAGCTAACGCTCCCTTTTATAGAGCTCCCACACCTCCAAACGTTGCGTTTCACTTAACGCGTCTTAACGCGTCTCAGGAGAGCTCGAGCTTCGCTTTTGGGCCACAGACTTCATTTGGGCCATCTTCAATATTCGGGAAATAGTCCAAGTCCAATAGAATAGGTCCAGGCTCGCTACTGAATCGAGCTACCACCAAACCGGTATGAACCGGGATGGATTGAACGATCCGGTTCGGGCTTAAGCTTTCCATGAACCCACGAACTAAACCCGGTTCCTGAATCTATATTTTCTCTACCATTTAACTATGTGTGTATGCCTTACCAAATCTCTATGTCACTTATACTTACATATGTGACTTACATACATACATTATTCCTAACATGTTTTAACCATAATGATATAATATCATACATATACTAACAAGATCACGTACAACATGTATAATACGAAATTAATTCTATATCAATCAGTGCACATCTTCAAATCAATTCTCGTCAACTTGCACTAAAAAAATATTTCATAATACACATGCATGAAATTAATCACTAGCAATAGCATATATTCTGATATAGTCAATTGAGTTAAAGAGACATATCATATACAAATCAATATATGTATATACCGATCGCATGTACACAACTTTCGTATTATTAATGCACACAACTTTGATCTAAATATGATCACATGTACACACGAAAACCTCAAAGCATATATAATCATACATTACGTAATTAATTTGTGTCTTCTAGGATCCAATCCAAAGACGATAAAAAACAATACAATTAAACATGCTCTTCTATGCATAAAATCATACGAAGCTCTGATATCACTGTTGGGTTCTAGGGATGCAAACGCAGCGGAAAAGACAAAAACTTTCATCCCAAAATTCCCAAGGATCAGTATGATAACATAGAATAAATAATCGGATCAGATCGTTACCTCAAACGCGAATCCGAATAGCAAGTTCAAACCTTTTCTGATCACCAAAGAGCTCCAAGTGTTGCTCCTCCAGCGATATCCACACACACGAACGGAAATAATTTTCTACACCGGAAAATATTTGCTAGAACATAGACCGATGTCAATTTATGAAAAACGAGAATTGATTTTTGGAGAGTTGCATTCCAGCCAATCCCCACGTACAACATATATAGGTATATCTATATCAATTGGAGACCTCTGCATTATACGCATAAGTGATATATCTCAATCTTGTGAATATATCTATCTTTAACAAAAATATTATTATCTTAATATTCTGTTAAGATTTTAACTTATCCACTTGTCATAAGAGATAAACTCTATCTATTATCTCTTTATTTAATTTTTCTAAAATCATAATTAATTAAATTACTTTATAATCAATTGTGATTGTCTAAGAAAAATAAATATATGATCTCCATAATATTCTATAGGTCTAATTATAACTAAGACCCATAAAACCCGATCTGATAAATCTAGACCCGCTGGCTTGGTTATTGTGCATATACTATCACCTTTATCGTTTTCTGCTTTCTTGACATAATAGATTTAGGTTTTAGATTTTGGGAATTGAACAATTACGCATCACTAATGTGTGTTCGAGGATTTTTGGCTTCAAGTTGCTTCAAAATTAGAGCTTAGGATTTATGCAGATATGATAATTGATGAAATGTCTAAGAGAATAAAAATTTCTATAAACTTAGGGTTTATGGCTCCTGCCCTCAAGGTGTTCGATAAAATATGCGCATGAAACAAACTTAGTATGTTATGTGCAAATGAGTAGCGATCGTAGTACGGACATGCAAAATTATACAATTCTGTGTTGATTAACTTCTAATTTTGTGTTCATATGCCTTGGTTTTGCTATGCTTTTTTTTTATATTGATTTTGTTTAGGTTGCGTTCCAGGTTTGCGAATCAATTGATTCAGAATTTTTAGCTCTTCATTGAATTATAGTAGTAGGTAATGTTTTTGAAAGAAGAGAGTTGGAGTTTTTATCAGTTAGGGAACATAGAAATTATAGGTAGAAAAATGTATTGAACAGAATAGGAAGAGTGTTCCAAGTTGATGCTTGATGATAATTGACTACTTGAGAACTGGGGAAGATATACGACTCCCTGGGTGATTCTTCTTTATGGTTTTGGGTATCCTAATTCACTTCATTCGAAACGATTGATTGTGAGGGACTCAGCTAAGTGTCAATCTCTTATTTGCTTCATATTTATGTTATTATTCGATTCTCTCTATTTGTAGGTTTCATTAATGTTTTCTTTTTTCCTCATTTTTTACAAATATCTTGATTTTATGGTTGGACTTATTGAAAGTTGATTTCTTTGTTTTTCCTCTGTTTATGTTATGTGCTTACAATTACCAACCATAGTATGGACACACGTATTAAGATTACGATCAAACATGTTTACAATTGTCTTGAGTTTATTGTTGGGCTGATTGAAAATTACTTTCTTTGTTTTTCCTCTATTTAGTTGATTCTATTCTAATGTAGGTATGATGGTTTTCTTGTTGCTTTTTTTTTCAATACCTCATGGTGTCTACTAAATCCATGTTATTATGTTAGGAATTAGATTAGGACCAATTTGCAATTAGCCAAGTCAAAGTACAGGAATATGATTTAGAAAGCTACAAGATAAAGAGGTGGCTAATTTAGTGACTACATATCTTTCTCTCATTCTTTTCCTTCTTTGGCTTTTCATTTAGGGTTTAGAATTACATTACTTAATTTGCAATTACATATTTATCATTATGGAATTGGGGTAGCTTGAGTGGTAATTTGCTACAATGAAAACATCCTTAATTAATAATGGGGTTTGATCTGCAGCTTCCTTGTTGGCAATTACTCCAATCGTTTTATTTTTTGTGTGGTGTCAGCTAATATTCATACTTCAATTCTTTGATAAGCTAGCTAGCTATAGTGTTAAACTTCTGTCCAATGTACTTGAAGAAGAAAGGCCAATATACTCATTATATTCACATAGTTTTATTTAAAATAGGAGAAATACTATTAGTGCATAGGAGAACACATAACCATTTTTTGCAGGTTGCCATTTGTCATATGGTTGGGATGGGTTAGGTATATTGCTTTTGATCCAAGCAATTTTGTTCCTCTCTACCAGCTCAGCAGATTCAGCCATTAAGGTTTGAATTTATTGATGTGTGTCAATGTTGCTCAAGTTTTTTACTTCTTCTATACCAGTTAAGGCATATGTATATAGATGTGTGATTATACAATTTATAATTAATTTTTTTACAAATCAATGCAATACTCAATCTGGAAAAAGTCAAATTTCAATATACCTGCAGAGAACAACTGGACTCGTTTTGTCAAGCTTGCAGCAGATTGTTGACAGCCCACCTTCATTAGTTTTATGTGTAGGAACTGATTTTCTAAATTTTGCAAATACTATATTGAGTATTAATCAACAATATGATGTGGGTGGTGCCATGGATATGGGAGGAGATGTCATTGACTGGGATATATCGTTAGACAGTTCTCAAATTGATTGGGATATTGGTAACATTGAAGAACTAGATCTTGACAATGGAACAGGTCCTTATGAATTGACTAGGATATATCTTCGCATGTTGATGGTGAGAATCTTGAACTGGATGTTAAGAAAGATTCTGATACGCTAAATGTGGTTGTAGAAGCTCAGCCATGTGATTCAAATATCTTAAGTCAAACTCACGAAGTCACAGGAGTTAGGAGTCCACTTTTGGAGACAAGAGTACAAGAATAGAATTCTTGATGATCTGTTTGGGGTAAATGTTTCCTCTTACCTTTTTAAAAAAAATTATTTTATGCTTCTCTTTTAGGTGTTTACCAAATATATTAAGCAGATGAAAAGAAAAGAGGTTGGTGAATTTGACAAAGTTATTGATGCTTAGGCTTGTCATAATGTTGTCAGGTGAAAGCATTTTTAAATCAGAGGTTAACAGAATTGTTAAACCAGGAGACTCAGTCTTTACAAAATCAAGTCCAGTTTGTAGCTCCTCTTGTGCTTCAACAATACTCTTCTGATGCGATTCTGAAAATGTTGCCTCGCATTGACAAACAGAAAAACAAGGGATATGATCATTATCCTCAACTCCAGGAGGTACATGGAACAATTTGTGAAGTTTTCTCTGCTTGCATACCCTACTTGTTCATAACGCATTTAGAATCCTAGATTCAACCCAAATTTATTATGCAAAGTGTCTATAATTATTCAAGTCCAGAAGATTTATAAAATAAAAGAAAACTGGAATTTCTTAGCGAACAAGAATTAAAATCATCTAAGGTGTATGTTGGAGAGGTAGTGTGCTGCGAAGTATTGTATCTGTGTTTTCCATGTGGCAAACTAATATTTTCCCACATTTTAAGTTTTTCCCTGTTTTTTATAAGTGAATGTTACCTATTGGATTTGACTAAATTTAGGCTCTCCCATACATTGTTTCTTGTTGGTTTCATGTTGTCAAAACACTTGTTTTCCCCCTTACCTAGAACCCACTTGTTGTGTTGTGATTTTTTTTTATTTCCCTTTGTTTATCTCCAGGTTTCTGGATTGACTAGTTAGCACAGTTGAGGAAAGGAAGCATGATGAAGTGAAATTGAAGGATGGGTTGAGAGACTTATCCAGCAAACACATGGAGTTGCAGAACGCTATGGCTTCATCCTGGCCAAAGCAAGTGAGTAGTATGGAATTTGTTACTTTCTAAGTTCTTTAGGTCCGAGATGTTGTTTTTCTTGCTAGGTTATTGTTTACATATGTTTATAACATATTCCCATGCCCAAAGAAGTTGCCCACTTGAAATAAATTGTGTTTCCAATGTTTTGCATCAGATGGATATTTGAATTTCTCCTGGTTTATTGAAGGAAGCGGCTTTGGTGAAGACAAGGGAGCTCAAGAAATTATGTGAGAGCACTCTTTCATCCATGTTTAATGGACGTCCAATCCATATTATTGGAGAGATAAATACCTTGTTGAGTAGTAACATTTCTGCATAATTTGGGCACTTTTGTTTCTTAAGAGTAAGAATTTTGCTTCATTTTAGCTGGAACCTAGAATCAATGTACTTGCCGATGAATCCTCATAGTTGTAAAGCTTTATAAATACCATGTAATGTCATGGCAATAATACGTTTCCATTAACTATATTATAGTTTTTCTCCTCATAATTTTCCCTGAGTTGTGTGTTGGTAGGTCTGTACTGTCGAAAAGTAGGAATAGGATGATGGCAGGAGGCGGAAGCCTATTCAAATTTGAGAGTTGATTGCAACACGTATAGATTTAGGTTTTAGTAGTTGTTTCTTGTATGTAGTACAATAAAAAATGATTTTGCTTACTTGCCATCAAAGTTGCGCTCAAACCCTAAACCTCCAACTCCAATACACCATAAACTATTAGAACTATAACCTATCCTCTACAATTACTTTAATGGGCTAATCAACACAACCCAATCAAAACAGCAGCCCAAATTCTCCCCATGAGAAGCATGGGGCCCAAACTAGTATATAAAATAATGCACCAAATTATTTTATATTCCTTCTCATATTTATCCTGCTAATTTAAGTCATCATCTTTTTGATAATTTCTTACCCGTTCAGTTTTAAAATCCCGTCTCCAGATGTTCATGGGCAGTTTGGTGGGAGTTTTCCTTGTAACGCAATTCCCACATCGAAGATATCTCACCATTCTACCTATAAAACTCAGCCTCCCCATTGTCGAAGAGATTTGTGGAGCCATGCAGTAGGCACAAAGCCTTTGTCACCTTTTACTCCTGCAAATTCATGATTGATGAGATAACACAACGACATAGCAGAAAGCTGAATTTCACAAGATAGGACGACATGCACAGATAACATGATCATGATGTGTGCCTTGGGAGGTATAGGTGGACAACAAACTACGAGAATCAAGGTGATTACCATCACCAGGATATAGCTCCAGATCTTGCATCTGTCAAACAACAACATCATCGTACAGCGGAAGTTCACAAAGCGACAGGAACATATATCACAAAGCGGAAGAATAAGCAAATCTATATGATACAAGGTATACAATCGACAGATTTAGCAATTAGCAATTAGCACATTCATCATCATGATTTAGCAATTAACAGAAGAAATCGAGCATGAGTATCGAACCTAAAAACGACATCGAAACGCCGAAGAACTACAAATTAGAGCAAAATGCATCTTCGGCATATATCCTTAAAGTTCACAACTACAAATGGAACATAAACTATATGAAAACGACATCTTCAGCATCTTCAAGCCGACATCTATCAAAAGCAAAATCAATATCATAATTACTCTAGCTAATTAATTAGACACATCACACACGTAATAATATCAAGTTCACATAGCAGAGAGAAAGACAAAAAGAAATCATCGAAATGCATCGATAAGATATGAGGCACATTCATCATCGAGCAAAATCATGATTTAGCAAGAAATCGAGCATGAGTATCGAACCTAAAAAACGACATCGAAAAGCCGAAGAACTACAAATTAGAGCAAAATTCATCTTCGGCATACATCCTTAAACTTCACAACTACAAATGGAACATAAACTATACGAGAACGACATCTTTGGCATCTTCAAGTTCACATAATAGAGAGAAAGAGAAAGAGAAAGCATCGGAATGCATCGATAAGATATGCACATTAAATCTCAAAGCAAAATCATGATCATGAGAGGAGAAATCGAGCATGAATTTTACCTCACACGACATAACAATCTCATTATCCAATTCTGGAAGACCTCTAAATATCTCTCTAAGGTCATCAACTGTAAAGATTTCGTCATCATCAAGATATGAAACATGCATGCCCCATTGAAGTCGGGGCTATATCAGCAACCCCTGGCATTGAACCATGACAAATTGGCATTGGTGTAGTAGTAGTTGCCTGATCTGCAACAGGATTGCAATTTGAAATCAGACCCATTGAAGAAGATGCTAGATTAGCAACATAATTGTAGTTTAGAATCGGATCCTTTGAAGAAAAGGCTAGATTAGCAGTAGCATTTGATGTTGGATCAATCACTCTAATTGTCTAGAACAAACATTGGATTAGCTCAACCTCACCGATTGCAGTACTGTCAAACATAGGATTATATATTTAGTTTTGTGATCAGTGAAAGGCATTTTAATGCATTGTTCTGGTCCTTGCGTTACAATGTATGAGATCTGAACTTGGGTGAGCTTGTGTAATTGCACTGTTACTTCATGTTCGTGCCAAACTAACACTGATCCGAGGACTTAGCGTGTTTATAGGAAAGTAAGAAATCCTTTGGCCGTATTGCATATGTGCGTTATACTTCTAATTCAAATCAGTAAAACTTGACTCAGATGCACTGTTGACTCAGATGCAGGTGGTTAGTAAATTATCTTAATTTGTTAGCTAGAGATACACTGTTGACTACGTTTATTCAGTGCTAATAGTCCATTTAGAATACTTATTATAATGGAAGAATTAAGAGATAATTGATGTGACAATGTTAGATCAGCCATACTATTTTGAATCAATACAACTCGGATGAATTGAGCCATTGAGGGACAATTGAACATGTCAAGCAATCTAGGAATGCGCATGAAGAAAAGGATCAACTTGGTGAATGATGATTGTGTTTTTCAAATACACTGACAAAAGTAAGTCTAAATTAATTTTTTTTGACTCTTTTCTAATTAAATAATGATATATGATTTTCAAAACAAATATAAGATCTTCTATAAATATCAGGAATGTGTAGATAAATGATTGCTTATTTGCTTGTGAACCCCAAAATAATTTTACACAAAAAATACAAATTTAGGTACATAATGACATTTTTTGTATCTTGGAAAGTGTTCAAAAAATAAAAAATGTCATGAGACTAGGGGAAAGAACAACCCATACTCAAGAGCCCAGAACTATGTATTTGCCGGCCTCTTGTTGTAACTTGTAAGCCCATTTTGGCCAGCCTTGTGTTGCACGTTGGTTGGGTTAGGAAAAGCCGAAAAGGTAATATTTTCTCAATCGGCCCCCACCCTTTATTAAAGTGAGCTTCTTTTAGTCCATTACAAAAGTGAAACATGAAATTATTTAAGCCTTTAGACCAAGAAAATAATTACAAATACCGTACGCTCAAAACCAGATTAAAAAATGAAAACTTGCAAAAGTCTCTGATTCCCTCAGCCCCCGTATTTATAGTACGAGAGTTAGAGAAGGGAGAAAGCTTGCGAAGTGGGCTAAACCCAAGAGGAATTACACTAAATTGAATTTCGATGGTGCAGTATGTGCGGATGACGTGGCTTCTTTCGGGTTCATCCTCAAGAACTCTAGTGGCTCCCCCATCCATTTTGACGGAGGACTGATTGTTCGGCAGTCTGTTTTGATCTCCGAGACCATCGCCTTGCGCTAGAGACTTCTCGAGACCATCAGACGTGGCCAACATTCCCCGCATCCAGATTGAAGGCGATAATTTGCAGCTGGTCAATGCCGTTCTTGGTGACTGGCGCTGCCCGTGGGAGATTGAGTTGTTGTGTTCGGACATCCACTGCTTGGTTGCGCGGTTCCAAGATTGGAGTATTTCTCATGTCTTTCGGGAGAGCAACTCTGTGGCGGATTTCATCGTTGGATCCTTCAGACGCGTCTCATATGTCCCGCTTGCAGTTGACTCGGGTTTACTTACCCTCATCCATCAGGATGCTCTAGGACGACCACTAACTTGTTAGTCACCATCCTAATATCTTTCCTTATAAAAAAAAAATTACAAATACCGTACATCAGCAATTTAGTATATATCATGTATGTATTCGGACCTCGGAAGTTAAAGTGTTAACTTGGCAAATGGCAAATTTGAGTATACCGAAAGACGAAAGTACACGCCCTCTCAGCATGCACCTAACAATTCAACTTGTCGTGCCCCGCATTCTTGAGTCTGAGCTCATCAAGGCACCAACAATTCAACCCACTCACATTAATGGAAAAATAAAAAGTCCTCACGTTAGTTCAATACCATTCTTCCTTTTCTTTTTTGTAGTTTAACTAACTTTCCATGACTAAAATAACCCCCTCCTCTTCCGGCCTATATATATATACCAGGCCCGCTCCTCCATCTCTCCATCACACAATAATAATATCTGTTGTCTAAGCACTATTCAAATACATCAACAATGAAGCTAGTCCTCCTATTCCTAGTGATTCTTAGTGTGGGCCAGGCCCAGGCCCAAGCCCAATCTCAACAGTGGGCAAAGACGGAGGTAAACCCCGCCGGCAAAGAAAGCACCACCACCCTCCAGTTCTACTTCCACGACGTCCTAAGCGGCAAGACACCTTCGGCCGTCCCGGTGGCCCACCCGGCCGACAACAACAAGTACGTCACCGGCTTCGGAACCCTGATGATGGCGGACGACAAGCTGACGGTGGGGCCCGACCCGAACTCAAAGCTGGTGGGCCGGGCCCAGGGGCTGTACGGGTCGGCCTGCCGGGATGACTTGGCCCTCATCATGGCCATGAGCTACAGCTTCCTCGACGGGGCCTACAACGGGAGCTCCATAAGTATAATGGGCCGGAACTCGGCGGGCCAGCCCCTTAGAGAGTTGCCGGTTGTGGGCGGCACCGGAGTGTTTAGGATGGCGAGAGGCTACGCCGTCGCTAGGACCCACTGGTTTGATTACAAGACCGGAGATGCCATTGTGGGCTACAACGTAACTGTTAATCATTGATGTACGTACTTGATTAGCATGTGGTTATAATTTATGGTATGTATTGGTCACTTGTGCTATATCTATATTAGTACATGCCCAGGTAGTATTGGGACTTTTTTTTTCCGTGAAGAGACGAATTAAAAATGAGCTAGGGTAGAATTATTATATATTCCGTATTTATCGTTTGGTGTATTTTACTTGTTCTTTACATAATCGATCACTTGTTGTAATGTAATTTTTCCTGGTCATTTCAAGTTTAATTGCTCTTTTTTCCGGCTAATATAGTAATGAACTACGCTTTATTTGTGAACCAATACATTATATATGTACGTACAAGTAAATTCTAAGAAGTAAGAATAGTATCTGAGGTTAGGGACTTAGGGGTGCATAATTTGACAACATTAACGGAAAGTATAGATCAAGCAGTGGAGGTGGATGCCGGAAAAAGATAGCTAAAATTTGTGAGATTCGTAGCTTATCATAATAATCATACGCGCGTACTGTGTGTGAATGAGTGGTGATGACATTAGCATGTATTTTGGGAAGGGGCCAAGGGGGGTTCGAAATGACATTGATATGTTGCGGATTGTGTGGTCACGAATTCTATGCACCATGATTTACGCCACAAGATCCAACTGCATGTGGATGAAAAAAAAAATTCCAAACAGGAAGCTTGAAATTGACGAAAGCAAATTTAAAGATGGATTGTAGTATATTCTTGCTTTTTTCTATGGTCGGCCTGTCCCCACCAAGACTCAATGAACGGTTCTTCCTCGCTTAGAATAATTAAATTACCACCTCCTCTTTTTTTCTTTTTTTTGGTAGAAGATTCTTACCTCCTTTTTTCAGCAATATCCGTGGCAGCCGATTTGGCTTCTGTTTCAGTCATCAGTCCTTCCGATCACAACTCACTCAGCCACTCCTCGCCGAGTAACCATTGGCCGGTTGAAATAATCGAGTTTAACGCCCTACACATTAATCGATTGTTCACTTTCCTGTACTCATCAATCATCATCAATAAGTTTTTTGGTGGTTGAATTTGAATTAGGCCTCTAAGTAAGTCGAACGGTGTCTGATGCAGTCCGTGTTCTTGATTCAATTGTCGGTTATGATCCAAGAGATCATGAGGCGATCGAGATAGCATCCAAGTTTGAGAATTGTCAGGCATCCCTTTGTTACTTCTCTACACATATTTTGGCTCTTCTGTTGCTCATGAATTTGAGGATATACAATCTTAGCATATTAAGGTAAAACACATAAGACGGAGTTATGTGATGGTTTTTCTACCTTATGCCTAGCTCAACGGTTAAGCATCTTGATTTCGTATAAAATATCAAGACAAAGAGGAGCAATTCTGATTGACAAATTGGAGATCAATCACACATTGAGACGATCCTAAATCCACACAAAAGTGGTGAAATAATAGCAATGATAGCTGACTTCAAGATTACCACTGGCAAATATCTAAAGGAGTTGGTTACCTCTCCAGTTCCTTCATTTCCGCCTTCAATGAGAAGAATACTGAACTGGTAATAGTGGTAATTACTACTAACAAACAACCATTTCTTTTTTCTTTTTAAGTTCCTTTTGTTCTGAGACATTCAGATGTTGCATTGTACTGATTATTGTTCTTCTTCACTAAGTTGCAGTTTCGTTGATTAACCATACTATTGTTCTGTTTTTCCTCTTTATATTTATCCTCACTTTTTAAATCCCGTCTCAAGATATTCAAAGTCAGTTTGGTCGACGGAGTTTCTTTTATGAAATTGTAATGTATATGCAATTCCCACATCGAAGATATATACATGCCTTTGTTGCCATTCTACCTATAAAACTCAGCTTCCCACTGATAGTAAGAGTTGTGGAGCCATGCATTAAGCACAAAGCGAACTATTCTTTCGCCTTTTACTAAAGAATACCGTGTGCTTGCTGCGATATAGTGGCATACCTCTATTTTTGGAGGGTAGCCTTCTACGGAAGGCTCCTACAATATATAGTACAAACTTTTCAAAATTAAAATCTTTGTTACTAATTAAGTTGCTTCTTAACCATGTGTTACTAATTAAGTTGCTTCTTAACCATGTGTTACTCTTATGCCCCTTAACCGAGGAAATCATCAAATCCGTAAATCCCAAACTTTCCGTAAATCCCAAACTTCGCCAAATCTTTAACCAAATTTCCCCAGAGGATAAAAAAACCATACCTTCTCTTGGATGAGATAAGAATGCGAGCAACAAAAGAGGAAATGGAACTCCTCGCTAACTCCTGGTGGTGCCTATGGTACTGTAGGAACAAAAGAGTTTTCGAGAACAACAACAACACGGACTTGAATAACGCCGCAAACATTTGCGATTTTATTCGCAACCAAATTAAAATTTGGAAAAATGCGGAAGCCTCAGCCTCGGATAACACATATTCTGGTACGGCCAGAGGTGGGCCTAAGAGAAAGCCCACAAAATGGACAAAACCTAGAAGGGATTTTATTAAATTGAATTTTGATGGTGCAGTGAATGCGGATGGCGTAGCTTCTTACGGGTTCGTTCTCAGGGACTCTCGCGGCTCCCCCATCCACTTTGACGGAGGACTGATTGGTCATCAGTCTGTTCTGACATCCGAGACCATCGCCTTACGCCAGGGACTTTTTAAGGCCATTCGTCGTGGCATTCCCCGGATCCAAATTGAAGGCGATAATTTGCAACTGGTCAAGGCCGTTCTTGGTGACTGGCGCTGCCTGTGGGAGATTGAGTTGCTTCGTTCGGACATCCACTGCTTGTTGGCTCGTTTCCAGGATTGGGGTATCGCTCACGTCAATCGTGAGTGCAATTCGGTGGCGGACTACATCGCTGGCTCGTTCCGACGCGTCTCCTCTGTTCCACTAGCAGTTGACTCGGGTTTGCACACCCTCATCCGTCAAGATGTCCTTGGGTGGTCACTAGCCTGTTAGTGACCACCCAAACTCCTGTCCTTATCAAAAAAAAAATTTAAGTTGCTTCTTTTTCAACCAAAAAAATTAAGTTGCTTCTTTAAGTGATTGTTTATAACCAAAAAAATTAAGTTGCTTCTTTAAGTGATTGTTTATAAAGGTTGGTGTTTCTGTAACATATTCAAGTGGGTTGAAAGGGAATCCAAGAAGTAGAAAAAGAAAAGCTCTAGAAAATGTGGAATGTTAGATGATGGAGATCTTTTGTTAACTAGAATGCAAGGACAGATCTGTTGGAACAATAGTTTTTCCATATTTTCTCTTAGTTTTTATGATAACAAACTTGGTTGATTTAACTTGTTTTTACATGTAAGTGTTTCAGGAAAACAAGTACATGGTCACGAGTGACGGAACATTGGGAGGAACGATGGAGGGAACGAGTGACAGATTTAGGAAGTGCGTCTCAGAAGGAACGCGAGTTTCTATAAATGGCAAGTTACTATATCTTCTGCGAGCAATCTTCTACGAAGATCTACAGCTGTAGGCGGTTGCTTGAGGAGATAAAAGAGAAGAGAAGATCAATCTTCACACGATCTTATCTAGGGAAATCCGAGATCATTCGGTTTTAGCAAGAATCGGCATGGTTGAGGATCCGAAATCACAAACAATCTTTTCCTTATTGTGTGGGATTTGTTAAGTGGAATATCAACGTAATTAGGCAAGAATTACGTGTGAGATCAGACTTAACTTATCTTATAAATAGCTAGGTTTAGCTAGGGTTAAAGAGTGTGGTTGAAGACGACGAACTTGGAGAGAGAGCTTTTCAAGTGTACGAGTGTGTGGCTTTTTCTGGTGAAGAATCCACGAGAAAGTCAGTAGTTTACTTTGTCTTAGGTTTACGCTTAGGCTTGTAGAAGTCTAGTTGGTTGAACTTTGGTCGGTGCCTTAGTTACCAGGGAACTTGACTTGCCTTGTAATCGTTGAAACTTAATAAAAGTATTCTATTGAAAATCCTCTGAGAATGAGTCTCAGAGGTAGAGGTTTTTTCTTTCTACGACTTGGTTGGTCGGACAGAAAGTTTTCCTCTCTAAATTTTGTGTTCTTATTGTTTATTTCCGCTACCCAGGGAACATTACTGGTTCCCTGACTTGTTACTAACGTGTCACGATCCAACAAGATCTATATGTTAATTAGAAAGTAATGGTGTATGAGCAAATCTATAAAATTGTAGAAATGTTTTTATAAACATTAACTTAGAGGAGTGTGAAAGTTGACAGATCTAGAATCTGTTAATTAAAAAGTAAAGGTGTATGAGCAAATCTATAAAATTGTAGAAATGTTTTTATAAACATTAACTTAAAAGAGTGTGAGTGATTGATGTAGTAGAAAGTTTGAAAGTCAAGCAAGCACGAGCCTTTGATAATAAAGATCAATTCACAACCACAAATCTCTTATTACGAAAATACTGAAAACCCACCAGATTGAAAGAGAAAACTTTGAAAGAGAAAACTTTGAAATTGTGAATAATAAGATAAATGTGTTCTGAGGGCTACATAAGGCCTAGAAAATATAAAAGATATAAAGTTGAAAGATAGAAAAACTGAAATTGCATAAAAACCCCAAAAAATACTAGAACCTTAATTTAAGCACTGAAACGATTTGAAATACCAAAGAAATCCTTAGGTTAGGGCAAAGCCCGAAGTTTGACTTGTGTGCAGATTCCCTATCCGAAATGGTATGGTGTAGCTTAATCAGACATCGACAACCGATATCACTTTTACCGAAAACATGATTTCCGACGATTAAGATCTTCTTCTATGAGCGCCGAAAACATGTCTACATCTTTGATAGTGTTGGGTGATATATAGGTTAACCAACCTTTGCTAAATATATAAGCCTTTGATTTAGCTCATTTTGATGCATCACTCACATGAGTATGTGAGTGATCATGTGTGGGGATCGAGCTATAAGGTGTGAGCTCGATCGTTAAAGTGACTTGATATATATAAGTGGTGTACAATTATAAAAGAGTCGATTTAACTGTGTCATTTATTTTTATAAATTGTGTTTTTGTATTGGTGGGATTTCGGTGGATGTATAAGTCTTGAAAGGGTCAATTTTTATAACATCCCCGACCAAAATGCATACGTCATTCTGCATTCATATAAGATTAAGAGCATATGGATAGCATAGTGGCATGATATATAGTAATTTTTAAAAGTAATATTTATTTTCTAATTAAGTTTATTTTATTTTTTAAAGTTTTTAATTAAAAATTAATTAATAATTAATTCAGGGTAAAGTTTATAGTAAGGAAGATTTAAGGGTGCAAAATGCAATTTCTCAAAAAAATTTGGCCGACTTCAACTGAGATTGATATACATGTTTAACTTCTTTCAATTTCACTATCAAGCTTCGTACAAAAAAAATAAGAGAGAGGGGGAAAACGAAGAGAGAGAAAGAATTTTGATTTTTTTGATTTCGATTGTTTTTGGCTGGATCTGGTCCGAGATCTCTTCTATCGGGTTTTAATCCTGAAGTACAAGTGTGATTTGGTAAGTTTTTAATTAGTTAATGACTTATCTGGATTTTCCTAATTTTTCCAGATCTAGATCTACAGTTGCTTTTGATTGAAAAATCAGTTGATCTATAGTTTTCAAAGGGTGTTTTCGATATCGGATTTATATTCGGTAAAAGATTTCAGAGTAATTTTGAGGTTTTCCTTGTAATGATATTAGGGAGCCCTTTGATCAAGTTTTTCATAAAGGTTTGAACTAGAAAAATGTTCCTTTATATATATAGTTTATTGTTGTCAAGTTTTAAAGTATTTGGATATATACGCAAGAAGTTATAATGCATTCTGGCATTTCATTGCATTTGGGGTTAGAGTTTATACGAGTAAATAGCCTAATTTGCATTGGGTTATATATAGGAGCACAAGTCATAGATCGTGGTCAAAGAGAAAGGGAAGAAATATAGTATCTGTCCTAAACAGGTGAGTATAGACCGGAGATTCAACCTTATGTGATATATGTGAAATATGAATATATGGATATATGTGCTATATGCGGTATATGTGCTATATGCGCTATATGGGTATATGTTCTATATGATTTATATGGATAGATGTGATAACTCTGAAATTTCCAGAGTTGTTTGCACAAAAGGTATGTTAACAGATGGCATATGAATATATGATATATGGTTACAGGATGCACTTGATTGCATAGCATATTGCATGAGATTAAAAGGACCTGTGACTGTCTTGCCCTGAACTGTAATGAGGAAATCTTCGGATTTCTTTCTTAAAGCATACAGGATCTTCGGATCATACAGGACCTACGGGTCAATGAGGAGATCTTCGGATTTCTTTCTTAAAGCGACCATAAGAGTCATAATGAGGAGATCTTCGGATTTCTTTCTTAAAGGGGACCATAAGAGTCCATATATAGTAAACCCGGGGCCGATTCAGGCTTGAACAGTTCACAGAATAAAGAATCGGAAACATCAGCATTTGCATTTGCATAGTAAATTCATATATGATATATATATAAATAAAATGTATGAATATGTATACTGACCAATTGTTGTGCTTTGTGTGAAATAATTGATGATGGTTTATATTCACTGAGTATGCGACTCACGTAAATCGCAAAATAATTTTTCAGGTTCAGCTAGTTCTTACTAACGTGTGTCCGTTTAGAGGTCACATTCATACAGGTCGGCCGGCTGAAGCTCTAAGCAACCTTCTCCTCCTCATTTTGCATCATAGACATATGAGTTGTAATATAAGTTAGAGTGACAGATGTTTTAATATGAGAAGTAACGACATAGATGTTTGTGTGTGTGCAACCTTTTATGGTTTTTAATTTCCGCTATGTGCTTACGTGGATAGTTGATATATGTGAGCTATATGTTTATATAAGAAATAAGTTTTTACAAAGTATACGTCATAGGGTATAGGGGTGTCACAATTTTTCAACAATTTTTTTTTTGAATGAATGGGTAATTTCTTTCATGGTAATGAAAATACAAACTTACAAAAGTCCTAGGTTTCCCAAGGTTTTACAAGGTTCTCCCAAGATTTTTTAGCAGCCCACACATTCACCTTAGAAGTGATCTTGGAGACTAGGGATCTGTAGTCATTTGTAACAACCCTTCTACTATAGAGAGGGACCCCTAGGTAGGTGACAAGGAGGTCCATGGTCCATTTCAAGCATATTGCATATTTGTTCCCTCATTTGTGCATTCACCCATGTTGTATACACTCTCGACTTGCCATGATTGATGGAGAGTCCCGAGTAGCTACAGAATTCATCAATTGCTCTTTTTACAGCTTGCAAGTGATTCTACATCACCATGTGAAAAGATGAACAAGTCGTCTGCAAAACACAGGTTTGTGATTCCTGTTTTGGCGCACTTTGGGTGATACTTGAACTTGTTGATTCTGGTCATTTTGTATAGTACTCGGGAGAGGTACTCCATGACGAGAACAAATAGGTACGGGGCCAGCGGGTCACCTTGGCGTAGGCCTCTTTTCCCCCTAAAGTAGCCATGATATTCTTATGAGCATGTTAGCACAACATCTTCACGCACCTTCACACCAGCTACGTGTCCCCCTCCTAGTGGTAGCACTAACTCGCTTGCTTTTAGGTCGTTAGCTTTAGTTAGTTTAGTCTAACTCTAGTTAGTCACCTCTGGTTTGTATATAAGCTAACCTCGTCTCCTCTGTACAGTTAACTCACTTTAATACAAAATCCGAGAGCTCTTTTCTCTCCATTTCCATGGCATTTTGTGAGTTCAACGCTTGATTCAATATATTTCACATGGTATTAGAGCCGAAGGGCTCGATTCTGTGATCTTCTTTTGTTTACCCTAGCAATTGCTTCATCGTTCTTCTTTTCCCTTCAATTTCCCCTTCCTTCCATACCCAGATTTCCCAATTATGTCGGATGTTGAAAGCTCGGCTGTCAGCGATTCTCCTCGTCGTCGCAACCCTACTGCTTATGATCGTTCGAGTGTGATGTCGAACAACGATCCCTTGTTCCTTGCTAACTCAGATTATCCTGGTGCTCAATTGACGTCCGTTCACTTTACTGGCACCAATTTCTCAAGCTGGAGTCGCTCCATCAAGTTCGCCCTTGGAGAAAAGTCGAAGCAAGGCTTCATTACCGGTTCGTGTGCTAGGCCGGAATATGGAACGGTTGAATACCAGCGGTGGGTCAAAGCCGACTACATGGTCCGCTGCTGGATTTTAAACTCCATCGTTTCCAACATCGCTGAAGGGTTGATGTTCGTTGAATCTGCAAAGGAGCTCTGGGACAATCTCGCTGAAAGGTATGCTACAGCTAATGCACCTCTTGATTACCATCTTAAACGGAACTTAGCAAATCTGAAGCAAGATGACTTGTCTATGGTTGAATATTATGCCAAATTGAACCGGATCTGGGATGAACTGAGTTGTATTGAGACTCTTCCTCATTGTGAGTGTGGTGTTACGGCTGATTGTACTTGTCAATTGCTTAAGAAGATGAATGATACTGAGCATAGAGACAGGCTGATGCAATTTCTCATGGGTCTGAATGATCGTTTTGATGTTGTTCGAACCCAAATCCTTGGCAAATACCCCTTACCTAATCTGAATCAGGCCTTTTATTTGGTCCAGTAAGAAGAAACACATAAGTCTGTTGCTACTGATATGCCCACTGGTCAGGAACCTAGTGCTTTGGCTGCTAATCGGTTTTCCTCGTGTCGCTATAAGTCTACTAATCAGAATCATAGTGATAAGAGAACTAATGGGGTTTCTAATTCAGGAAAGAAAGATTACGGTGAGTACAAGAGGCAGAAATTTGAAAGATATTGTGAATTTTGCAAGGTCAAAGGGCATACTATGGACGTCTGTTTCAAAATTCATGGCTACCCGGACTGGTACAAGGAATATAAGGCCAAACGGAATGGTGAGCAGAAAACAACAGCTAATTCAGTTGGTCAGATGGATAATCCCTTTGCGTTTGAGCCAGAAACCAAGACCAGGAATGATGCATTTGGAACTACTCCAAAATGTGATCCAGCTTTGGTTAATGCAGTGTTTCAAGAAATGCTTCGTGCATTCAAAGGCAAAGAGAAGGCAAATTTTGCAGGTATTAATTCTGTCTTAACAGCCTTAAATGCTAATGTTGATTTCCAAGCTCATGATTGAGTAATTGATACCGGGGCAACAGATCATATGTGCTACAACCCATCTTTGTTTTTGAATTTTCAGAGTTTGCCTAAACCTATGATGGTTGGTTTACCCGATGGCACATTTAAAAAGGTTGCTAAGATTGGTAACATTGAGATAGGACATGGTTTGATATTGCACAATGTGCTATACATACCTGAATTTAGACACAATTTAATGTCTGCGTCTAGATTAGTGGATGATTCAGTTTTGAATGCTTGGTTCACTAAAGAAGGATGTCTTTTTCAAGACCCTTCAACTAAGCAAATCACAGCTAGAGGAGACAGAGTAGGCGGCTTATATAGGTTCAGGGGCACTACTACAAAAGGAGATGGTACAGGTTACAGTTTTACTAGTTTGAATGATGCTTTATCTTTTGGAAATAAGGAGATAAACTTGACTCCAGCAAACTCAGTTACTACGTCTACTTTGTCAGTTTTGCATGCCCGAATGGGCCATATTTCCTTGTCTAAACTTAGATCTTTGAATCTGATTACCATGGCTGATATGAAGGATTTTCATTGTGAAATTTACATTTTAGCTAAACACCACAAGTTACCTTTTGCTAGAAGTCAGTCACTTGCTTCAAATCTGTTTGATTTGGTACATATAGATTTATGGGGCCCATATAAGCAACCTAACATAGATGGCTCTCGATATTTCTTAACCTTGGTAGATGATCATAGTCGTACCACTTGGACCTACTTATTGGCTACCAAAGATCAAGTTTACCAAATTTTGGTAAACTTTGTAGCCTTGATTCATAATCAATTTGGTGTTATGATTAAGAATGTAAGAACTGACAATGGCACTGAATTTGTCAATCAAAAGTGGCTGGATCTTTTCTCCTCTAAAGGCATTATACACCAACGGTCAGTTGCAGGAAACCCTCAACAAAATGGCAGGGTGGAAAGGAAACACCGCCACTTAGTTGAAACTGCTAGATCCTTAATGTTGCATGCTTGCATGCCTAAAAAATTATGGGGAGAGTGCATCTTGGCAGCTACTTATCTGATTAATATTATGCCTTCATCAGTCCTTCAGGATCAAATACCTTCTAAAATATTGTTGAAGTAGAAACCAGATTATAACATGCTGAAAGTAATTGGCAATCTGTGTTATGCCTGGAAGAAGGATTCAGACAAGTTTGAAAGGAGAGCTCGAAGATGTATACTCATTGGCTATCCATATTATCAAAAGTCTTACAAGTTGTATGACTTGGATAGCAATCAAATTCTGGTCAGCAGAGATGTTATTTTTAAGGAACACATCCTACCTTTTTCTAAACAACAAGATGATTGTGTACCTAGTTCCTCTGTCACATCTTCTTTACCAATTGTTAATCCAGCTCTTGATAATTTTCAAGAACAATACCATCCCTCTTCTGCTATACCATCACATACCTCTCCACATTTATCTCCACCATCTTACCACTTACACTCCTCTTCTCCCACACCACAATCTGAATCCTCTCCTAGTTTACCTATCACTTCTCAACCGGTCACTGATGTTCCTGATCTGGCCACTACATCTCGCCCTCAAAGACACATTCATGTGCCTTCTAAATACAAAGATTTTCTTTTCCCCACACTTCGAGCAAAACCCTCCTTATCCTTATCTTTTCTAGTCACTAATTCTGACCTAAAGGCTTATTCTACTGAGTACATGGCTTCCTTATCCAACGTCATGCAGGTTGTTGAACTTGTGTCATACTCACAAGCTGTTGGTGACAGCAATTGGGAGAATGCAATGCTCAAAGAAATACAAGCCTTAGAAGATAATCAGACATGGGATTTAGTCCCTTTGCCACCAAATCGAAAGGGTATTGGCAGTAAATGGGTATATAAAGTAAAATTCAGACCAGATGGCTCAGTTGAGAGGTTTAAAGCCCGTCTAGTTGCCAAGGGCTATAATCAGATTAAGGGAAAAGATTTTAAACATACATTCTCTCCAGTTGCCAAATTTGCCTCTGTAAGAACACTCCTTGTTGTGGATGCGGCAAAGCACTGGGTCATTCGACAGTTAGACATCAATAATGCCTTCCTTCATGGTTTTATTGATGAGGAAATTTACATGGAGCCTCCACAAGGTTACACTAAAGCCTTACCGGGACAAGTTTGCAATCTTAGGAAGTCCTTATATGGATTGAAGCAGGCTTCCAGACAATGGAATGTAGAGTTAACAAAATTACTCATGTCTCTGGGTTATACACAGTCTAAAATGGACTACTCTTTATTCATTAAATCAACACCTCATTCCATTACTGTTGCACTGGTTTATGTTGATGATTTACTATTGGCTGGCAATTCAAAAGCAGGGATTGTTCACACTCAGCAAGCTCTTCATTCAGCCTTTACAATTAAAGACTTAGGAGATATCAGATACTTCTTAGGCATTGAAGTCGCGCGATCCTCTGAAGGTATACTTCTGAATTAGAGGAAGTACATCATCGATTTACTCAAAGATATAGGAATGTTTTCTTGCAAGGCTGCATCATTCACAATCACTAGAATACCTAAATTGTCAATTGGTGAAGGTGATCTTTTACCAGATCCAGAAGTCTACCGAAGGCTAGTGGGTCGACTTCTGTACCTCAATTTAACTAGACCAGATTTGTCCTATGCCACGCAACATTTGATTCAGTTCATGAGTTCACCCCGTGAACCACATCTACAAGTTGCAAAGCATGTTATCACGTATGTGCGTGGCACACTTGATCTAGGACTTTTTTTATCCAGCCTCCATTGATCTCCAGTTGCAAGGATTCACATATGCCGATTGGGGGAGCTGCAGATTTAGTGGACGATCTGTTACAGGGTACTGCATTTTCCTAGGTAAATCCCTAATTTCATGAAAAACAAAGAAACAGAAAACGGTTTCTAAAAGTTCAGCAGAATCAGGATATCGGGCCATGTCCACAACATCAAGTGAACTTGTATGGCTCGTTGGCCTCCTTACTGATTTGCACACACCAGTACCTAAACCCATTACTCTTCACTGTGACAACATAGCTGCAAAACACATTACAGAAAATCCGGTCTTCCACGAAAAAACTAAACACATGGATATCGATTGTCATTATGTGAGAGATCGGGTTCAAGAAGGCTTTATTCATACTCATCATGCCAAGTCTTCTCACCAATTGGCTGATGTATTCACCAAGGCTTTAGGGGAACAACAACACAACTTTTTGATCTCCAAGTTGGGACTTGTTTCCAAGCCACCAAGTCCAAACTTGAGGGGGGATATGAGCATGTTAGCACAGCATCTTCACACACCTTCACACCAGCTACGTGTCCCCCTCCTAGTGGTAGCACTAACTCGCTTGCTTCTAGGCCGTTAGCTTTAGTTAGTTTAGTCTAATTCTAGTTAGTCCCCTCTCGTTTGTATATAAGCTAACCCCTTCTCCTCTGTACAATTAACTCACTTTAATACAAAATCCGAGAGCTCTTTTCTCTCCATTTCCATGGCGTTTTGTGAGTTCAACGCTTGATTCAATATATTTCACAATTCTCCACCAAATTTGAGAGTGAATGAGCTGCTTGTTGAGCATTCCATGATCCAGTTGATCAGCTTGGTAGGAAATCTGAATCCATTCAAGATTGCTCTAAGGAAGGACCAGTTCACATTGTCGTATGCTTTCCTAAGGTCGATTTTTATGGCACATCTTGGGTTGATATATTTTTCGAAAAAAATTACAATCAACTCTTCGGGTCGCACATGTAGCAAGCGACGCTTAGCTCGCTGACGCGCTCACCGAGCCATTGACACGATAGTGGTTCACCGTTTTACCCTCCAAGATTGGTCTGTCGAATGGACCGTATCTTGTGGTGGGATAATATAAGTAAGAAAATAAATGTGACTGATGAAACTAATCACAGGCATTACGTATTTGTAGGGAATTATAGGTGATTTATTTTCCTTCCATTCTTGTAAATCTCTTTACCTTGTATTGCTTAATTTGCTTCATTTGCTTCATTTCCCTTGATCATAGGAATAGTTGTAGCCGTAGTATTATCCTTCGGTAAGTTTACATATATCTTTTGTAATGGCTAGTTATTATCAATCAATATATATAGAAAATCCTCATCTAGCTCTCTACGGGAGATAACATCTTACATGCGCCAAACCCTTTTTTAGAAGCAACATCTGCCAAACTTTGCACCTAGGGAAGAATCTGTCCTTAATTTGTAGGAATGAAGCTAATCCTCCCACTCCTCGTGATTCTTAGTGTAGGCCAGGCCCAAGCCCAAGCCCAGGCCCAACAATGGGCAAAGACGGTAAACTCCGGCAAAGAAAACACCACCACCCTCCAGTTCTACTTCCATGACGTCCTAAGCGGCAAGGCACCCTCGGCCATCCCGGTGGCCCACCCCGCAGACAACAACAAGTCCCCCATCGGCTTCGGAACCCTGATGATGGCGGACGACAAGATGACGGTGGGGCCCGACCCGAACTCAAAGCTAGTGGGCCGGGCCCAGGGGCTATACGGGTTTGCCAGCCAGGGTGGATTGGCCAGCCAGGGTAAGTTGGCTCTCATCATGGCCATGAGCTACAACTTCCTCGAAGGAGCCTACAACGGGAGCTCCATAAGTATAATGGGTCGAAACTCTGCGGGTCACCCCGTCAGAGAGATGTCGGTTGTGGGCGGCACCGGAGTGTTTAGGATGGCTAGAGGCTACGCCGTCGCCAGGACCCACTGGCTAGACCTCAAAACCGGAGATGCCATTGTCGGCTACAATGTCACCGTTATTCATTGATATACTTGATTAGCATGTGGTTAATTTAAGGTTTGGTCACTTGTTATTTTTTTGATCTGATGGTTTGGTCACTTGTGCTATAGTTTTATACCTACTAGTACCTTCTCGGTAGTCTTGGGCCAATTATTTTTTTGAGTGAACGAATTAAAATGAGCTACAGTTATATACTCCCTATATTGCAATATGCATTTTAGCATCAAACAAGCCATTAATAAGCAGGGGGGACTCAGAAATTTATCAAAGGGGGTAAACTTACATAAAATCGGCTACTGTACTTATGTGATAGACAATAATAAACCTAATTGTTTACCCCAAAAAAAATTGAGCGGTCAATGAGCTAAAACCCTTGCTCACTAAATCAACCCCATAATTCAGAGGTGTATGTTATAAATATATTAAAATATATAAGAAAAAATAAAAATACATTGATTTTTTATTAATTTATAAATTGATACGTATTTAAGGATTATTGACACTTTTTAATTTCTTTTATGATATATAAATATATAATATATTATTACTAATTACTACTAGCAAATAAAATAGACTATGATTATCATATAGCGTTCTATTTAATTATCTGGCCGCTTTAATAGATTAAATTAATTAAAATATAGATTAAAAACTAATTGACAATTTCTTTTTAATTAGGAAAGATATTAAGAAATTAAACATATCATTTAAAATCATATAAATAATTAAGGAGAAATAATTAAGCAAGAACTTCATATAAATATATTCTCTTTTCAAAATAAAAAAAAATTATGTAAGAGGCCATAGTATGGGATGTAAATTTACTTTTAAGAGATGAATGGACCCATCAAATAACCAAAAAAAAGAGTGGTGAAATATTAAGTAATATTTCCTCTTTTCAAAATGAAAAAATAAATTGTTCAAGAGGCGTGAATGGAAAATTTTACTTTAAGAGATCAATGGGCCCATGAATAAAGTAACTAGTAAAGGACAATGCTGAAAAAATTAAAAGCCAGGGGGGGGGGGGGGGGGGGCTGGCTCTCTCACAACTCGAACACAGGCCTCTTTGATGCAAAGAAGCATAGCTCACCAATTCTACTGGCGAGTTTTACTGATATTTACTACTCCTAATTAAAATATATTCTGAAAGGGGGACGGCCGCCCCCACAAGCCCCCCCTAAGTCAGCCACTGTTAATAAGGTTTAATAGTACATGTTTTCTTTTTTGGGGGGACGGTAGGTCATACATAGGTGATCTAACGTTTTGGTTCTAAATAGATCCATAGCTTTTCCTGCATGTTCTTTACTCTCTTAGCCGTTCTCTGGTGTCATTTTGCTACGGCCTAATTTGTTTATTGTCAATTAAGGTGGGTTAATATTGGTTAGTAGGTTCCTGATGGTTCGTTTTTGCGTAAGGAGTAGTGAGTGATCCGATCATGGTTAACTAGGTGTAATTAATTGTTAATCCATTTAAAGAGTTAGTGCACTCGTTTTAATTATTTTATACTCGTCGCCCCCTTGAGGGGCCGGAGAGTACCGCCTCTCCTTCTACCAAAAAAATTATTTTATACTCGTTACTTGTTAGGGAATCACTTCTACTCGGGTCTTTAAATTTTTAGTGTTTGATATAAGACTCCACTCCATTCGAGGTAAGTCGTTCTACGACTTGCTCGGTCTTTATTCAGTTCATGTTAGACGTTATGTTGTGCTTGTCGGATTGGTTTTTGGGAACTAGCTAGTCCCTACTACTGCTTTGTTTATGAAAATTGTTATTTTATGCGATATGTGTGCGATTCGTTTTTAATTGGTTTTATTGTATGTAAAATATTGTGAATGGTTTTTCTGTGCTTGATTTGAGAACCGGCATGTAATGACGGAGAAGGGTTGCATTACTAGAATGACATGCAATGGCGGAGAAGGGTTGCATTGTCGTGTAGAAGGCAATGTCGAAGAAGGGTTGCATTGCTGCAAAATAAATTAGTATGGGTGTATGTTTGGAGGTGTAGAGGCGGATGTGCAGGTGGATGTTTAGAATGGTGTAAATGCGATTGTGTTAACATATGTGTGACTATTTGGAATTTTAGGTATAGACTGTAGTTGGTTGCATGTTTGTTAATCTTGTTTGTTGAATGTTAGGAATTGTGTATTGGTTTTTAAAATGTCTTGCTAGTGCCGTGTAATTTCTAACTTGAATCGGAATAGGAACTGACTGTTGATAGGGATTTACTTGACAACAAATAAATTTATAGTCAGGACCCCGCTGAGTACAGAGGAGTCAGGTTCGTCCACGGGAAGTGATGTCTATGTTTAGTCACCAATCTAAAACGCAAAAGAAATACTAAATAAAAGCAAAACAAAGCAAACAAACACACTAAAAGAGGTCAGTACCGACCTTGTCAGGGTGGGTAACGAGGCAAACGACTAGACACAAAACTAAGTAAAACAACAAGTCATGCAGGCTCGATACCTAGGTGTTGCATGTCTGTAACGAGGCAACTAGGTTTTAAAGTTTTGTCACAAGCGAGAGAAAAATCTAGGATTAAGGGTTTACCACAACATAGTCATGCAATCTAAACAATATGTATCATAAAAATCATGCCTTTAAACACAAGTAATCAACTTTCGTTGAACAAACAAGCAAATCAATCAATTTTCATAAATCAATTCACTTTATCTACTTATTTTGATCTAAAGTTCTCAACTTCCATCTCAAACTTTATCTCTATTCAAGTTCACAACTTTATCTTTCGATCAAGTCATAAACATGAATTACTTCAACTTTCATCAAAGCATATGCACAATCAAGTAAGAAATAGATAAAAGGCAATCAAATTATTCAATCATATCATCATTCATGCACAACTATGTTGGGTTTTTAACCCCAGCCTTAGAACAAGAAGACTGCTCACTCATGGTTGAGAAAGAACAAAACAAATGAGAGAAAACATAACTTGAATTAAACTAAAACCTTACTTGAATTCAAACAAAAACTTGTCTTCAAAACAAACTTAGAACACAAGAAATCCCCAACAATTTTCTTCCTTGTGCTCCAAGCAACCACCTTCTCTAAAATCCTAAACTTGCGTGAATAAAAACTAGGGGGAGAGAGAGAGAGTCAAAACTTGTTTAAACAAGGGTATTTATACTAAAACATCTATCTAAAAAGTTTCCTTATAGATAAAAACTTCTAAACATAAAAGATCTCGGAATAATATCATTAAAAGCTCTAAGTCGGTCACATTCCACCAACACGGGAACTTCGATATCGACCACGTCAAGGTTGGTATCAACTAGTGAATTCCTCTTGAAAGTCTCGATATCGACCCATGGAAGGTCGATTTCAAGAGTGACTTGGCTTATTCTCTTGTTTTTCTTCAATTCTCTCTTTGAACTCCTTTGAATTTCTTCTAATGTCTTCTCCTCCTCTTCTTTGCATGCTCCTCTCCTTCAATGATCCTCAAATGCTTCCAAATCCGCCTCAAAAACCTATACAAAGACATAAAACTAGCGTAGTTTTCATACTTTTCACAAAATATGCAAACTATACTAAAAAGACACACAACACACACAAAACACAACTAAACAAGACCTAAAAACCCTAGAAAAACACACTAAAACAAAGCTAAAAACATGGACATCACGACCCCTCGGGGACTTATTTTTTTCAGTTGCATGTACAAGTTAGGAACCGTGTTGGATCCTTAGCTGAATGGTGGAGCGGATGTTGGCGCACGTGTCAATAGGCTTGGAATGGGTTGAGATTTTTAGTGTCTTTTCTATGGTTGAGTTGTTAAAACTGGTAAGAGTTGAAATGAGTTTTGTGTTGGGAAGTTTGCTAAAAGTTGATTTCCTTTAAACTTAAGGGTTGGGATTCATGTATATTTTCTAACCTATTATTTTTAAATACTAGTTGGAAGTTTTAAATTTTTTTCTCGCCGTTCCCGAGTTGCATGATCCAAATGAACTTGTTTTCAGGCTAGACCTAGTAGTACCTAGTAAGGTCTACTACCGAGTAGCGCCCTGGTTTATGGTCGTGGTGTTACACTCATGTGACATGAGGCATTGTATAAAAGTCAATGAACATGAGAATGAGGGGTTTCAGGCTTCCAACCATGGAAGTCATGGGACGGGGAGCGGTTTTTTCTCCATGGTTGTGCTTCATCACTTGGTGTCCTGTTTGAGCAAATCCCAGACAACCTTTGAATTTTTCTCTTAGGTAACAAGATTCATGATATCGTCGGTAATGGTTCCGATCAATGTGTCATGAACAAGATTATCCTGTCTTTCAGAGTTGTCATCTTCAACTACATCCACGAAGGGGAACTTCACAGCTTCAGCAACGCACTGTTCCCTGAGTAACATCAGATACATGATCTTTGGTGGGAACTACGAAACAAGAGTCCATGACACCTATAGTTTTTGCTTTATCAAGATTGTATTGTACCATTGACCAAAAAATATGTTGTACTGTATATTCATCAACTCTTAGTACAAAATAGGGACTTCCTCAATTGGTTTTAAAATGAGAGATTGATTGTTGTGCCGAATAGGTAGCCCACTTAATTTTGTTCTTTGCCCATTGAACATGAGACACATGACATTGCTCTCATATACTTTATACAAGTCACATTTATATCTCGTCTATTTAATTGTAATTTTTAGATTTGATTATTTAACCTTTATTCCGCGCACCATCAATAATCTTATTAAATTAAATTAAATAGTTAGGCAAAGACTTAGTAAAGTGCATTGTGCGCACATTACCTCACTGACAGGTTGTCAATGCAACTTTTCCATGCGCGGACATAAGTTACTAACCGATTGGTGTATTTTGTTCATTTATGTGTAACCAATAACCAATAATCATTTTCCACTTTAAATGAAAGAGTTAGCAAGAGATCTTAAGAGGAGTATAATTAACAATTTGTATGTTAAATTGCTAATTGGTGGTCGGGGTTATTTTTGCTCTTTTATATGTAAAAACATTATATAAAATGGTTTGAGTAGATTATAGTTTGGTAGGTTGTATAGATTAAATCACAATAGATTGTTGGTGTATTTTTTCTCTTTTTATCTATAATCACATTAAATAAAATATTTAGACAAAACCCCTTGATGAATTACAATTAACATTGTGCGTATGGACTATGGTAAGTCATTGATTGATTGTCGGTGTACAGATAACCTTGCATTAAATTTAAATCTTACAACTTTCAAAAAACTACTATAAATTATTCCATATAGCGAAATCATTCACAAACCCTCTTATTCTGACAAACCCTCTCAATCGTTGCGCCGCAATGTACAACTTTCCCATGAAGGAAGCGATGGAGTCCTCGCAACTTGGCTCGCGTTTGTTTTGCCCATGTTGTAATCCATGCCCCCTCTGCCTTGACGAAAGCCAACACCGCCAACAAAACAACCAACCAAACCCGATCCCCAACCACCGGGGACCGGTCCAAAACCCACAACACTACTTCATGCCTTATTACATTGGCTATGTGCCGCTACCAGAAGGCCGAGGAGTTCGCCCCGTTTATGGCCTTGAACCGGTGCCTTATCCCCATTTTGGCTTCTCTTTTGCACAGCCTCCCCCTAGGTAACTTTTATTGCCACAATAATTATATATGTTCTTTTTTAAGGTCTATGTTCTTGGTGTAGTATTTTTTTTCTAGATTTAAAATTTCTTTTCAATTCTTTGTTTTCCATGTTTGCATGATATGTCTGAGGTTTACAAAATGTGAAACTTTATTATATTTATTTAATTTTTACATATCTTTTTTTCCGATGAAAACTCCAAATAATTTTAGTCCTCAATCATATCGCTAGACAATATAACATATTCCCAATGTAATGAAAATTATGAGGACATAAAAAACAAACATTAGGTAAAGAAGATTGTATATTGCTGCCATTTATACAGTTTTAATAATTTTAGAAATTATCAAGCACTTCAAGTTTGTCAATTTCTTGTTGACAAAATTTTGTGTCAAGTACCCTTTATAAAATATTATCAATCTGACCTTTAAAAGAGTTTTATTAAATTTCTAACCCTTTTTATTTTACATTTTTTCTAACTTATATGCACTAATGGGCTAATGGCAAAAGTTAAACATACTAACTAATTGAAACTAAAATCATATAAGAAAATGATGAACCATACTTTATCATATTTTATATTGATATTATCACTCCTTAAAAAAGCATCACAAAAAGTATCACTCATAATTTATAACGTTTCAATAAAAATAATTTTTCTAACATATATTTTTTAAATCTAGAAAAAAGCTCCTATAGTTGAACCATACTCTTTTTTAAATATGAGTGATATTTTTTATGTATGAATGATACTTTATATTGATATTACTTTTTTCTTAGATAATACGGGGATTTTAGAGAGAAGGTCTTTACTTTCTTTCTAAAAACTCTAACAATACCAGATCAAGAAATGAGAAAAGAGACTCAAAAACTCTATAGAAATCCTCTTCTCTTCTTCCAAACTACAAAGACTGTGGAAGCCTAGCTTGGTTTCGTTTTGATTGCCCCATCTTCATCGGTTGAGGAAATCGAAGATGGACTTTGCCCTGAGGCATTATCGTTATTCTGATCAAAAGAGAAGTTTTTTAAGAATTTTGTGGAACAAATCTTTATGATCTCTCTTCTTCTCCTCTACAATCTTGTGACTCATTTCGTTCTTTAGAATTTTTTGACCGGTTTGCTCTAATGGTTGACTAAGAATGAAATATAACCCTAACTCTGGTTGAATCTTGTTCTGTCATGATTTATCCAAATTGACTTTGATATCATTCTTAGATCAGGTTGTGGAGGTTAAGCCCTCTATCAATTAGTTTTTTAAGACCCTAATTGGAATACAATGGATTTTCCACTGTAGCCTTCCTGGTTTGTTTTGGGATCATCTTTTGAGTTGACGTCCATGTGGAAGTTCAGTAGCGACTCTTTCTCTTTCCGTCCGCCTTGGGCGATTGGTGGGGCTGTCTACTCGTCTTCCCTGGTTGTGTTTTGTGGTTGTTCTCAACGCACATGTGTTTGTGGCCGGCCTGAACTTGGTCTCACCGTTGGGTGTGATGTTGTTGTTTAGGCCGCCGTGTCTGATCTTTTCAGACTTTCCCTGAAGGAGGCCCTTGTTCTTTCCTCTTCTGGCCAGCATGGCTTCTTTTGTTGTACTTCTTTTGGCTCGAGCATGAGTTGCACCACTCCGAGTTTTGGTTTCTGGATGCGGGTATGGCTTGTTTGTGGTTGGCGTGGTCGTTAGGACATTTTCGAGGCTGTTGAAAATCCTTCATTCCGGTGGAGGCAACGTCAGTAGTCCACTTCCTCTTACATGAGTTGTCCGCTTTGACCTAAATGCTAAAGGCTCTTGCGTTCTTTAGCCCTTCACTTTCTCCACTATCCTTCTAATATAGTTTCCTTTTTTCGTGAGTTGTACTAACTTATCGTGCTTCTTTTGTTTGTTGTTGCCGACTTACCGGCTGTTGTGTTTACAACCTCTCGATTATACCGGACTTGTTCGGTAAATCGAAGTATTACCTTATAAAATATATATATTAATATTACTTTTGTTTTTATTGAAACATTATAAAGTGTCATAAAAAATTTGACCATTGACTGGTCTGTATAGGTGAAAGAGTATAAATATTAATAACAATATCATGTGGTATTAGACCTATCAATCGGGTCGGGTTCGGGTTGAGTCGGGTCGGATCGTTAGGGTCACGGGTCAATCGGGTCGGGTTGTTGTTGGTTCGCATACGGGTCAAGTTCACCAACGGATCAAAAAATATCCTTTTTTATGAAAATCAAATTTTAATTAAATAATAATTTTTAAGTATAATGTTTATTACATTTATATATATTAATAATAAAATATATTTTAAGTTTCAAAATAAAATTTGTGCATTCTAAACCGGTCACCCAACGGGTTTCAGGTTTCAACCCAAAAGATTTCAGGTCTATCGGGTTCAGTTTATTTCAAGTTTTAGATTCAAGGGTCTTGATCTAGAAATTTTCAGACAATTTGAATCGGATTCGAATTTTCGTGTTGTAAATAAAATTGGACGTGTTGTAAATAAAAGTGTTAATTTCGAGTTTCAACAAATAAGAGTGTTAATTTTTTATGATTATTTAAATAATTTTTTAATTAAATAATATTATGTAATAGTCAGTATTATTTTTATATATTTTAATAATAAAATATATTATAGTATTTATAATAAATATTACAAAATAATAAGTCGGTTAACATAATACGAACTATATTTTAGGTTTCAAATTAGCCAGGTTTGGGTTAGGCTTTGACCCAATAATTTTCTTGTCGGGTTTTAACCCTAAAAATTTCAGATAATTTGGATTGGGTGGTCGAGTTTTGATAAGTCTATTAATTATCCATATTTTATCCAATTAGGTTAACTTTATGCAAAAAATAAAAATAAAAGTAAACATAGCGTGCTTAATCTAGCAAGAAAATATCAAGTCGACTAATTGTTTAAATGTTTCACTCATGGAAGTTAATCCTATTCTGAGCGTAGGTATTTGCCAATTGAAGACGACAAATATCTCACCAATGCTAAAAGGAAGTGAGGTATACACCCTAAACCCCATTGTTGAGTTTTGATTAATCTTCTCTTTTACCTCCATTTCTTACCAATTATTTTTTGTTGTATGTCAGGTAAAAAGAAGCAAGGAAGAAGATCAACAAAATATGCCAAGAAAAAAAAATCCTAAATAAATATGAACTCTTAATTTACTCCTTTTAAGTTGTACTCGTCATTACTCCTTCTAGATTCAATTTTAAATAAAAAGTTTATTGGAGAGTACTACTACTACTCTCTATAAACTTTGAGTAATGGAACTTTGAGTAATGGAGACATGTTGTATTAGTCCCCCTCTTTGGGCGTTGTTTTTTTGCTTTATACATTATTTGCTTACATTATACAAATGTTCTTATATAAACCTATACTTATGAGGTAATTTGTTTGATTTTTATTTTAATTGATATTTGTTTGTATGTTTACAACAACAAATTTTTTTCTCTAACATATACCATTTTAGGATAAAAGTTAAACATGTTTTCTAGATGGATATAACAGTATATCTTTTAGATTAATTGATACCGTGTTTTTTTTTTCTAACATTTAGTGCATATAACATATAACATATACCATTTAGTGGATATAACAAAAGGTAAACAATTTTTCTAACATACATATACCATTTAGATTAATTGATACCACGATTTTTTCTAACATAATTATGAGGTAATTTCTCTCGGGTGTATCCTCACGCTTATTAGCTTTTATATTATGCATTTGAGATGGAAATAACATTATAAGCCCTATGTCAATTTTGGTGCATTTTAACTAAGACTTGGCTCGATATCTGATGGACACAGCTGGACAAAGATGAATTTTAAAAATTAAGCTGTTACAAGTCGTTCGACAACATTTGTGGAACACTAGCTTCAGAAGCTTGGGGAAGCTTAACGAAGCTGGATTTTTGCAAAATTTTCAATCTCCTCACCCCAGCTTGGGCAACTTAATTGGTGGTAGTTTGGAGAATTCTCCAAAATTTCCCTCGACATTTCTCTCACCCCTTTCCTTACCCTCTAGAAGAAGAGAGATCTGAAAGCCCTCGCCGTCGCTCTAGTGGCCTTCCATGTCCAGTGACGCCTCTAGCTCGTCTTGCCTCTCACTTAAGCTATCTCGCCTTTCTCGCTTGATGGCCTTTTTCCTCGCCTCTTACGTCCATTGTCGTTTGGCTTCAATTCCATATCCAAGGTACACAATGGAAACCCTATCCCCATCTCATCCTCCACTCATCACTGTCGTCTTTGAAATTTGGAGCGAGGTTCAAATATGGGACAGGGAAACAAATTTAAATTTGAGATAGTGTTTGAAGTTTTAAGGTAAAATTGAGGGCAAATTCAAATCGGGGTAAATGAACGGGGAAATAAATCAAATTCTAAATTTTTTAACGAGAATTGAAAGCTTAGAGTTTGAGTTACGGAGAATTGACACAGAGTTTGATTTGTGAAGAAATGACATGGAGCACGGATGAAGTAGGCATGGTAAAATGTAGGAAATTATGGAGGAAGAATGACATGTTGGATTTGTTTTTTAACATACCCTTTTCAGTAATTTTACCTAATTCAATTTCTCACACCAAACATTCAACTAGCTTTTTTTTCTGATAAATTCAACTCCAACCACTAGTCCAGAGCTCCAGCTAAAAATGCTGAACAGAGTCTAAATTAATTTATTATTATCACATAACTAAATTTCAATGTTCGTTGGATCCTTGAGGTTTATCCTCTTGATATATTCAAATTTTGGGTGTTCCCATTTATAACAGGGCTCTATTAGTCGATGATTTTGATGTTTTTTTAGGAATTGAAATCTTTTAAAATTAGAAAAATGTATTAAAAGTTTTTAATTCTATCAAATAATATAATTTAACAAAATATTTACATTTTAATATTGCTACTCAAATTTGGTGTTTTTTTTTTTTTTTTTTAATTTGGTGTGTTTCACTTTTAGGTAAAAAGAGTTTTTTGGGTGAAAATTAATTTTTAGTGTCTTGAAAAACGTAAAAAGTAGAGAGAGTTGCACAAATTTTAAGAATATTAAAAGTGGTTTTTGGATAAAAAGAGCTTTTGTATGTAAAGTGAAACTAGGGCTGTGCAACCGGTCCGGACCGGACCGGACCGGACCGAACCGAACAAACACGGTCCGGTCCAGACCGGTGGACCGTATTTAATAAAAAATATGGACCGTGGACCGGACCGGACCGGATCATTTCGGTCCGGTCCCGGGTTTGGACCGATTAGTGTTTTAATTTGATTTCTTTGGCCGAAAATCAACGCTCATACCATAGATATGTAGTAATTAGCAAGATTAATTCTATTATTATAGAGTTAAAGTACCAATGGGCAAAACTCAAACCTTTTATTTAGTAATAATCAATAATTTTTTCAATATGAAACTTTAAAGTATAAATTATAAGCCTAATATTCTATATAAGATATATATTATAAGGCTTTACGGTCCGGACCGGGAATTCCCGGTCCGGTCCCGATTTTGGACCGGGACCGAAATTCTCAAATTTCTTGGACCGAGGACTGGACCGACTCGGTCCCGGTCTTGGACCGGACCGTAAAATTTCGATCCGGTCCGGTCCGGTCTGCCAGTCCGGTCCTAGTTTACACAGCCCTAAGTGAAACAAGGACTAAGACTCTTCACCATCTCATTTTATTGCTCAAATTTTGATTTTAGTGGTTTAAATACGTAAGTGCCGGGCTTGCCACTTGACAATTTACAACACGCCCAATCTTGACTCCGCCGCCTTCGACCCCTTCCTCTTCTCTGTAATGGGTTCGCATTCACTCCTAGCGTCCCTTCTCCCTTCACCCGTCGTATGCCGCCGCTCACCACCAGCCTCGTCGCCGGCCCCAACTCGCCTCCCTCTTTCAGGTGTGAAAAACTGGCCGGCCTCCCTTTCTCAGGTCTAACTATAATTCGCAAACTCACTCAAGCTGTTGTTTTTATCTCGTCTAGCTTTCAGGAAAAACATAAATACAGCAAAGCTTCAGGCTGGCCATTGCTTTTTCCAGGTTTGTCATTGCGTCGCCTTCGAAGTGTTTGCTATAATGCCTTCAACAAGGCTTGCGATATTTGATTTTTGTCCTCATAAGGTTTGATTGATTTAAATGCGCACAACCCTTTCTGAATTCGATGTTTACATAGCTGTAGAGTAAGGTGAGAAGGTGGCGGGTTAGTCATATGGATATAAAACTCTTGCAGGATTGCTTTTATGAAGTTCCTCATTATGTTGGTAGTTCTCAGTGAAGGAAAATTTCAAACGGGGAACCCCTTTTTTATTCTCTTTATTATGTCCCACAGTCCCAATGTTCTATGCATTGTATCGGAGGTCAATATTTGACTATCCATCCATCATTTATGCCCAAGGGAACAAGCATGGATGTTTTAAGAGTTATGAAGCTCCATATGTAGAAGTACATTTTGCAATCCTTCTTGTAATTTACAACTGATGATATGTTGGGGGCGATGATGATGTACTTTACAAGTATAATATGTTGGCCAACCTTGTTTCTTAAGTGAAAAGAGTGTTACTTTTCCCCCAAAACTACTGAAGCACCTGATTGTTTCATTTGGATATGGAAAGGATAGTGGCGAAGTAATTTAATGTATTTTGTAAGAAGTTATCTGTACTCTATTGTTCATGCCATAAGTGATCAGAATGTGAATGTTACACAATCTCACTATTTTCTTTTTTTCGTGCATTGTAGCAAAATTTCCGGCGATCAAACAAGTTCATTGTGAGATCTGGTCAAAAGAGGATAGCATTTGATGTCAACAGCAGGAAAGCTCTACTAGCTGGGATTAATAAGCTTGCCGATGCTGTTGCTGTTACTGTAGGACCAAGAGGTATCTTAGGCTTTAGTCTTTATTCTCTTCTTTTGATTCTTCAATTCGAAAAAGATTGGTATCACAATTGTAAACCACACTATACAAATATGGATGAAGATTGAGATATTTCATATGGTAAAAAATTATGTATCTTCATGAAACGTTTATTTTAGAATCCAGCTTAGTTCTCTTTCTTTTTTTTCCAATTAGTAAACAGCTGTGATGTAAAATTATCATCATTTATCTTCTGAACTACCTTTGCAGGGCGCAATGTTGTTCTTTCTGACTCAAAAACACTGAAAGTGATAAATGATGGTGTTACAATTGCAAAGGCCATAGAGCTCCCTGATGCAATTGAGAATGCAGGAGTGCAGCTTATTCAGGAGGTTAGACACTTTTGCTGCATTAGTTTTTCTTGTGTAATTGGGTTCAATTAATCAGTATTGTATATTATTTTAGTGTTCTGCCCACAGGTTGCACGCAAGGTGAATGATTCAGCTGGGGATGGCACTACCACTGCAATTATTTTGGCGAGAGAAATTTTTAGAGCTGGTTTGTTATCGTTGTCTCACGGGGCGAACCCAATGGCTTTGAAGAGAGGAATGGACAAGACTGTAAAGGAACTGATCAAGGTTATGAAAACAAGAAGTTTTCCAGTTGAAGGGAGAGATGTTATAAAAGGTCATTATTAAGAAAGCTACATTTATCTTTATTTATATGGTAGTCTTAAGTTTGAACAAATTTTAACAGCTTTGTTTACTTTCTTGTCCAGCTGTAGCTTCCATATCATCTGGAAATGATGACTATGTCGGAAATCTTCTAGCTGAAGCCATAGAAAAGATTGGTCCTGATGGTGTCATCACCATAGAGTCATCATCAACTTCAGAAACATCTGTGAAGATTGAAGAAGGGATGAAGGTAATATGATCTTTAAATTTAGGCATATAATGGAGTAAGACAGCTAATAGTATAGCAATGTAGATAGCTGATATTATTACATTCTGTCTCTAAATGTTTTGAGTGAAGCTTGCTGTGAATCAATGAAGGAGGAGAAAGATATCGTATGATTATTTTTATTGCAGCTAATTGGAGCATTGCTAATAAAAATATTCATCCACTTGATCTTCCTCCAAAGGCTTTTCCCTATCTCCATTACTCTCCAAGACATCTCATCTAAATTTAAGATCTCTTAGATGAAAAGCTTAGACAATTTCTTTTATCCACTTCTAAATTTTAGAAACATGTCTATGCAGCAACAAATAAGAGGTTACACATGCAACTGCTTTTGTCTGAGCTGCTTCTGATGCAGAAGTTCTGGTTTCTATGTTTGAATTTGTTTATCCTTAAAAGAACTATATTCTATCACAGTAAATCAGGAAAGGGTGAACATGGATCGCTGTTGTAGTTACTCAATATCTGGTACTTTTCCCTTATCTGTAGTTGATCTGTAATTTGAATTGCACAAAAGAAAAAAGAAGAGGGTTGGAGTTTCAGCTATGTTCTGATATTGAGAGGCTTGATTAACACTTCAAAAAAAATTGAAGAAAGGAATCAACTATGCTATGCTAGATTGGGCTTTTAGTTACCCAGGATACCCTGTCTACACCCAGAAAGCAGTCAAAGCATCCCCTCTCAGTGAGATTTGAACTTCAAACGCCTGAGCAGGAATCCCCTGACTTTGTTCTTATGTCTAGAGAAGGGAAAGTGAAAATCTTGATGTGCTGCTTGAGAATTGAGATTATATATTTTTTTTTGGCAGTTTTGACCTCTTTCCATTGGTAGTGATGAGATTAGGCACTTGCACCCTTGTGGTTTCTTCAAATTCAAAAAACCTAGTATTTGTTTTATGTTTGATATGTTCTATAGTGCTTAGAAGTCTGAACTTTCATATTGCTTCCTTTCATAAGCAACTGTGTCTAAAATAACTGCAGAATTATCCTGGTCCTGCAGATTGACAAGGGTTATATGTCACCCCATTTCATCACAAACCAGGAGAAGTCCATTGTTGAATTTGATAATGCCAGAGTTTTGGTAACTGACTGTACTATACTGAAAGTGCAAGAAATCATTCCCTTGCTAGAGAAGACTATTCAATTGGGTGTCCCTTTGCTGATTATTGCTGAGGACATTACAGTGCGAGTATTAGAGACACTGATGAAGAACAGGAAGCAAGGACTTAGAGCAGCTGCTGTCAAATGCCCAGGGCTGGGGGATGGAAAAAAAGCTTTACTGCAAGATATTGCCTTAATGACAGGTAAAAATCACATGATTTCGAGATTTTGTTTTTATGTTTTCTATTGGGTATGCCCCTATATCAATTTTGGTGCATTCTAACTAAATTCAGTTGTTATTGTCACATAACTGAATTTCGGTTTTCCTTGGGTCTATCGGGCACATCCTCCCGACATGTTTAGGTTATGGGTGCCCCCATCTTGACCCCTCAGATCCCGCTTGAGCCACTGGGATGCTGGTGTTGTAAATTTATAGGTTTTCTTTTCTAGAAATTAATGATGAAAGGGCTTCAAAATTTTCCAAATCAAAGATATGGCACTTGAATTATATGGCGAAAAATATAACATCATGGTTATACCAAGACCCGTGAATTGGATATGACAACATGTGTTTAGTTTAATGATTAAGATGGCAAATTTGTCTTTCTTCTTCTAGACTTTCACTTGCAACCACTTGTCCATTCCAGAGACCTTTTTCATTTTACCTTCTTCTAGACCTTTTTCATTTTACCTTCTTACAACAACGAAGCGTTGATATTGCGTGCATCCAAGAGACTAAGTGGAAAGGTAACAAAGCACGAGAGATTGATGGGTGGAAGTTGTGGTATGCGGGAGCGTTGAGTAACAGATATGGGGTGGGTATTGTGGTTGATGCCAAGTTGAGGGACAATGTGGTCTTAGTGGATCGCAGAAGTGACCGTTTGTTGAGGATAAAGTTAGTGGTTGGGGGAGAATCCTTAAATGTCATAAGTGCCTACGCCCCGCATGCAGGCTTAGACGGAGAGGAAAAGAGACGCTTTTGGGAGGACTTGGACGAGGTGATGAGAGGTATCCCAGTAACAGAAAAGGTGGTGGTAGGGGGTGATTTCAACGGCCACATCGGAAGGTCGAGGGATGGCTATGAAGAAGTGCATGGAGGCTTCGGTTTTGGCGATAGAAATGACGGAGGTCGGGCATTGCTAGAGTTCTCAGTGGGTTTTGGTTGCATAATAGCGAACTCTTGGTTCAAAAAGAAGGACGAGCACTTAATTACCTTTAAAAGTTCTTCAAACAAGACACAGATTGATTTTTTCATGCTAAGGCGAGGGGACAAGAGGAGCTGTAGGGACTGTAAGATTATCCCAAACGGAGGTCTTTCGACGCAACACAGGCTGTTGGTCATGGACTTGGATTGGGTTCGCAGAAAGAGGAGAACCACCAATGAGACGCAACCGAGGATCAGGTGGAGGCGTCTAAACGCGACAGTTGGACAAGTCTTCAGAGAAAGGGTTTTCGAGGAGGCTGAGGCTAAAGGAGCTTGGCAAGTTAGAGACAGTGCAGATGATATGTGGGGTAAGATGGCAGAGTGCGTTCGAAGAGTGGCTTGTGGAGTGTTGGGCATGACGAAGGGCAGAAGTTGTAACAGAAGAGCTGAAGTTTGGTGGAACGATGAGGTCCAAGAGAAGGTTAAGGGCAAACAGTTGGCTTACAAAAAGTGGGTGGAAAGCAGTGACAGAGACAGAGAAAAGTGTTGGGCAGATTATAAAGTGGCAAAAAAGTTAGCAAGGAAAGCAGTGACAATTGCAAAGGAAAAGGCGTATGAGGAGTTGTACAAAGCTCTGGATGATAAAGGAGGGGAGCGAGTGATGTACAGGTTAGCTCGGGCAAGGGAGAAAAAGTGCAGGGACTTGGACACAGTGAAGTGTATAAAAGATGAGGAAGGAAGTGTGCTAGTTGAGGATAATCAGATAAAAGAACGTTGGCAAAGATATTTCTACAGTCTACTAAATGAGGGTCAGGGATCGACAGTAGAAGCAGGGGAGCAGGGGAGCCGGGGAGCCAATTAGATTATCTTTTCGTCAGACGCATCTCCAGAATAGAGGTGCAAGAAGCGCTTCGAAAGATGAGCAACAAGAGAGCTGTAGGCCCAGATGAGATCCCAGTGGAAGTGTGGAAGTGCTTGGGGTTGAGAGGCATAGAATGGCTTACGTCACTTTTCAATGTCATTTGTCGCACGGCAAAGATGCCAGAGGAGTGGAGGCTCAGTAACCTGATTCCAGTGTACAAAAACAAAGGGGATGTGCAACAGTGCAACAACTACAGGGGTATTAAGCTCCTCAACCATACCATGAAAGTGTGGGAGAAAGTGATTGAAGCTAGGCTAAGGAGAATAATCACAGTGTCGGACAACCAATTCGGTTTTATGTCAGGGCGGTCTTCTATAGAGGCTATTCACTTAATCAGAAGGTTGGTAGAGGCATACAGAGAGGAGGAAAAACCTGCACATGATTTTCATTGATTTGGAAAAGGCGTATGATAGGGTGCCTAGAGAGTTGTTGTGGAGGTGTTTGGAGGCGAGAGAGGTTTCAGGGACCTACATCAGAATTCTGAAGGACATGTATAAGGGCTCGTTGACTAGTGTGTACACCCCGGGGGGAGCACTGAGTTCCTCCAGATAGGGATCGACCTGCATCAGGGGTCGGCCTTGAGCCCTTTTCTGTTTGCTATCGTTCTGGATGTTCTGACGAGGGAGATCCAGGAAGAGATACCGTGGTCTATGCTCTTCGCAGATGACATAGTGCTGGTGGACGAGTCTAGGGAGGGAGTTTGCAGAAAGCTAGAATCTTGGAGAGAAAAACTCGAGACCGAGGGTTTTAAGCTGAGTAGGACTAAGACGGAGTATGTAGAGTTTAAATTCAGCCAGGAGGTAAAGCCAGATGAGGAAGTACGTTTGGGAGGAGAGGTCATAGCGAAAAAGGAGATGTTCAGATACCCAGGCTCAATTGTGCAGAGTGATGGGAGCGTCGAGGAGGACATTAGACACAAAATACAGAGAGGTTGGCAGAAGTGGAGGGGTGCGTCTGGAGTGTTGTGTGACAGAAAGGTCCCACTCAAGCTTAAGAGCAAGTTCTACAAGACGGTGGTTAGACCAGCCATACTCTACGGGGCAGAATGTTGGCCGACTACTAAGGCGCACGAGCAGAAGTTGATGGTAGCAGAGATGTGGATGCTGAGATGGATGTGTGAGCATACGAGACTGGACAGAATTAGGAATGAAGTGACCAGGAGCAAGGTGGGAGTGGCTAGTTTAGGTGACAAGCTCAGAGAGTCAAGGCTTAGATGGTTCGGGCACATACAGAGGAGACCACCCGATGCCCCAGTTCAAAGAATTGAAGGGTTGGTCGATAGCAACTTTCGCAGGGAAAGGGGTACGCCGAAGAAGAGCTGGAAGGAAGTCATAAAACAAGACCTCACAGTTCTGGCAGTCTCAGCAGATATGGCTATGTGTAGAGATCAATGGCGTGAGAAGATTACAGTGACAGAGCGTTAGGGGCGACGACTGGGAGGAAGTACCTTGCTCTTTTCTCTTCATCTTTTGTTTCTCTGTTATAGTTTTAGTTTACTGAGTTTCTAGAGTACTTTTCCGCTCTCGCTTTTTACTTCCTTACTGTTCTCACTTTTGTTCTTGCCTTCTGCACCTTTTTCTTTGGGCCCACCTTAGATACCCTCCTGACTTCGAGTCGGGGTAAGGGTGCGTACATCTCGACCCCCCCAGATCCCGTTACTCATACCGGGTTTCACCTGGGTAGATGTTGTTGTTTGCTTGGTCGACATATTAATTTAGAGCTCAAAGCAGTTATGTTCAATTTGGAAGAGAGGATATTTTGAGGGTTAATAGGATATTGATTTGAAACTACATACTTTGTCAAAATTGTCAAAAGATGATTTTTTACCAAAAAAAAGTGAACTTTTCAAATTATCTGAATATGGGTTGCCAAAGCTAAATAGGTGAAGTAAATGAAAAGTTGGAACAAATCAGTCAATCAACTATGCATAGAAGAGGAAAAGATAAGAGATTCAGTAAGAATTAGCAAACACCATCAATTGTTAATATATCACATATATGCGCACAGATCTCATCATCAATAAAAATTTACTATGGTGGTCAGAAGCTCTGACCTAGCTACCAAGTAAACAAATTGAAGAAAACAATCTGCTAGTATTTTCTTTCTATTATTTAAAACAAGGATTTGACAACTTTCTGAATCATGTAATCCACATATATGGACTTTTAACATCTCTGGAGAATTGTAACCTTTTTTCTGATTTCTATAATTTCTGATAACTATGTTGTCAGGTGCTGATTATATCGCCGGAGAGTTGGGCCTGACATTAGCTGCTACAACTTCTGATCAGCTGGGTAGAGCAAGAAAGGTAGTCATAACAAGTCAAACAACAACAATTGTTGCTGATGACTCAACAAGAGCTGAAGTTCAGGCACGAGTTTCGCAGATAAAGAAGGATTTAGCTGAAACAGATAGTGCTTATCTGCGTAAGAAACTTGCGGAGAGAATTGCTAAACTTACTGGAGGTGTGGCTGTAATCAAGGTCAGTTTAAACAAATAAAGTCATTCTACATACTGATATATCTGCTTCCGGTTCTAGTGGAAATCATGTCTGTTAAGTCTTGTTCGTAAATATTTTGCCTTCATGAGCACATTTACTTAATTAGGTTGCACCTGTGAGATTGCTTGCATGTGTGCATCAAACATCTAGCAAACCTTTTTTTTCCTACAGCAAAAGAACACTAAGCCACAAAGGTGCTAAATGGTTCAAGCTTTTCCTGATGCATTCCAAAGCTTGATACCAGTGTTATTAATGGAAGAAAGCTTCTATACTTTCCCTCCCTCCAGCGTGTTCTGTATTTTTCAATTTGCATTCATACCTATTTTCAGTACAATAGGTTTTTTTTCCGTACAAAAATAAATCTACCTATTCATTCGAAGCAACTTGTTCAAATTTCCACCTACTTATGAGCAAGAAAACCTGGAAATAATATGCTTCATACTGAGTATACTGACAGAAGCCAAATGTTTCTACAACATTTTTCTCTTCTTCTCAACAGGTTCTTTATAATTTCAGTTTGTAATTGTGAAGACCCTTACCTTATTCCTGTATTACGGTGAAAATTTTGGCCTGTATGATAGCTTCTGTTGGAATTATTATGCACAATATCGTATAGAGTAACAGGAAATTTTTATTCTGCTAGCGATTTCTGCTTTACTCAAATAATGTCAATATACACAACCAAATATATTACCCAATTTACAGTTGGAATACTCATCAATAAGAAAAAAGTCCTCCACAGAACCCTCTTCTTACAAAATTTCTAAGGCTTATTAGTCTGTCTTAATTCTTAACTTGCATTATCCAGTAATATAAATAGGAAATGCTTTGCATTATGTACAGGTTGGAGCACATACTGAAATGGAACTTGAGGAGCGTAAACTTAGAGTTGAGGATGCAAAGAACTCAGTGTTTGCTGCTTTACGAGAAGGCATAGTTCCTGGAGGTGGTGCAGCATATGTTCATCTCTCAGAGGAGATTCCCATGATCAAAAGTTTATTGGAGGACCCAGAAGAACAAATTGGAGCTGATGTCATTGCAAAGGTATGCACTAATCTTTCAGTATTCTTGACCTTGTTGATTCTCGATACAAGGGAAGAAGAGGATGGTTCTTTTTAATCATTAATTAGGGTCCGTTTGGATTACACTTGATAATGCATTATGACGCAAGATTTAATACACTACAATGCATCATAACACATTATCAAGCCTAGCCCAAACAGACCCTAGCTTGCACAAGCTGATTGGGAACAACTGGGTGTTGGCTGAATATCTTTATTATACATTCTATGAGACATTCTGCACTATTTAAACTGTTCACACTTTCATATCCTTTGACTTTGAACTTTCGCTACCCTGAGACATTATCTAAATGCTCTTGCCATTGTGAATATTCAGGCTCTTCTTGCACCTGCAAAATCAATTGCAGCAAATGCTGGTGCTGACGGAGAAGTTATAGTAGAGAAAATCCGAACAAGTGATTGGAGAATGGGTTATAATGCAATGACAGGAAATTTTGAAGATCTAATTGATGCTGGTGTAATTGATCCTTGTCAGACCACCCGTTGTGCATTAGAAAATGCAGTCTCCATTGCCGGCATGCTCTTGACAACTGAAGCTATTGTGGTCGAGAAAATAAGGAAGCCTGAACCTGCTGTTCCTTACGTCCCTGGTATTAATTAACTGACTATAGAAAAATCGTAAATCTTCTTATATAGAAATGCCTATCCTGTACTGATTCACAGATGAAATGAGTGGAAATCTCATAGTAGTTTGGCTGGAGATTATACTTTAGGACGAAAACCAAAACCGAGAAAAAAAACCAAATATTCAGTCTATTTTCTATAGTTAGATGCAACATTTTAGAGGTAAAGATGTTCATTTTCTAGATTTCTGGATTCATGTGGATTGTAAATACAAGGGTGGCAGTTCTCCCTTTTGTTAGAGCTGGTATGTTTGTAGGTATTGGTAGCATTTTGGTCTTGTATGGGTCTGGAAACAAAAATCGGATTTGTAAGGTACAATTTTGGAATCCCACACCAGATATTTTTTTTTTGCTTATGCACTTGCGGCATTTTTGTTGCTAGATTGGAATCAGAAAACAAGTGATTGTTCGATTCAGCTATATGAGATTCTAGTTTCTAATATTCATTAGTTATCAAAATAATTAGTTGAACGTCGTAACTTGCAAATGCATATACCTTAAAGCATACGCATACGCAGCATGCACCTAATAGGCTGAAATGTAACTTTGCCGTGCCGATTAAGAATGACCAAATCTTTTGTTTTTTGGTCAAGTGTTTTTTTTCGGAAGAGAGGAATGACCAAATTAAAATACATTTCAGCGTGTCCAACAATTCAACAATGAGACAAACAAGAAACTCACATTAGTTCAATAATTTTTCTTATTTGTGTTCATGAATTAGAATTATTTTTTTCCCGAAAATTTTAACTATTTTTGTGGACTCCTTATTGATGAATAAATTAAAATCCCAATTGAGCGGGCTTGTCTGGGTAGAATTTCCCTATATATACCCCGCTCCCACCGTCTCCCCCTTACATGAAGCAAATATCAAATCAGTAGCAATGAGGAAACTCTTTCTACTTTTCCTCGTGATGGTCGGCGTGGGCCAGTCACAAACCCAAGCCCAAGCCCAGGCCCACAAGTGGGCAAAGACGGTAAACTCCGGGAAAGAAAGCACCACCACCCTCCAATTCTACTTCCACGACGTCCAAAGCGGCGAGACACCCTCGGCCGTCCCAGTGGCCCGCCCGGACAACGCCTCCAAGTACTTTACGGGCTTCGGAACCCTGGTGATGGCAGACGACAAGCTGACGGTGGGGCCCGACCCGAACTCAAAGCTGGTGGGCCGGGCCCAGGGGCTGTACGGGTCGGCGTGCCAGAACGACTTGGCCCTCATCATGGCCATGAGCTACAGCTTCCTCGACGGAGCCTACAACGGGAGCTCCATAAGCATAATGGGCCTGAACTTGGCCGCGCACCCGGTTAGGGAGTTGCCGGTTGTGGGCGGCACCGGAGTTTTCAGGATGGCTAGAGGCCACGCCGTCGCTAGGACCCATTGGATGGATTTTAACACCGGAGATGCCATTGTCGGCTACAATGTCACTATTTTTCATTAATAATTACATATAGTTAATTATAAATAATATTATACGGTGTGTTTTTTTTGGATCTTATTCGTACCCACATAGCTAGTCTTGGTGCATGCACTTTATTTCTAGTTCAATGATCTACTTTTTTCGTTTCTTCATCTTCTTTTTGGTCAGTACCATACTTTTTTAATGTGGGTATCGAGATCTTTTTTCGTTCTTCTTCATAATTGCAGCCTCTTTTTCTAGATCGAGATACCAGAAAGAAGTGATAATGTTGATATATAGGACGGTAGGTACGTGGTAAAATATTGTGGTTCGAAAAGGAGTGATCAAGACAACTTATGAATTAAATTCGAGCGTGGAATCCACGCACTAGAAAATGTGCATAAATATATTCTAAGAACTGTACTATATATGGAGAAGTTATAGATATTTGACAATTATATGGTAGTAAATATAGCTAAACAGAAAATTAGGCCTGGTACTCTGGTAGTGGTGCATACGAGGATAAGTTATTTAAAATCTGTGAGATTCTTAACTTATCATACGCAATTACATGTAACTAATTGGTGATGACATCAATACTTTTATTAAGGGTTCGAATTGACACTGATATGATGTGAATTGTGTGGTCATGAATTCTACACACCAGGATTTACGTACGCCATCGGATGAAAAGAAAATATAAAAGAGAGAGCTTGAAAATGACAAAATACAATCCTTTGTTTTTAGGCCGGCCTGTCCCCATGAACGACCAATGGATGGTTCTCCTTGGCGTAGAAGAAAGTATCCTTGTTAATGAGTGAATTGCTACGAAAAGGATCCTTAATTTGAGGGGACAACTGAATCTAAACCTAGCTTTGCTTTAACGATTGGATTGGTATACATTGATGCTGACGTGATGCTCTATATATTGGTGCGCGATCCATAAATAGTTCAATACCTTTGTAAATGGGCTCGAATTCTAGAGACATGCCCTGGCTCGATCGTGTTGATTGCTGAAGGTGAACCCAATCAAACAGTTTCCCGACCACAAGACAAGTACTACTTAATACAAAAGCTGAACCTCTAATCTTAGATTTTTTTTTTTACATGTTTGATGTAGGATCGATGTTCGTTAGTGAGAGCTTGGGAATTGGCGGTTAGGCTGTTCCCAAGGCAGCGGAAGTTAAGTAAACTGTAACGTATGAGAGTTTGGAATATTTGGTTGTGTATTCTCCTCATGGGATCAAGAGTTCATATAGTTACAAGAGAATCTCATATGATACAGTTTCCTTCTATCTAATAATAAGATATAATATGCTATACAAATATATCAAAATATAACTAGATAGAATATCCTAATACTCCCCCTCAAGTTGGAGCATGGGGATCCAAAACGCCCAACTTGGAACGCAAGAAATGAAACTGAGACTTTCCTAACGCCTTGGTGAATAAATCAGCGGGTTGTTGATGAGTAGACACATGAGATGTTGCAATCGTATCATCAACTACCAAATCCCGAACAAAGTGACAATCAACTTCAATATGTTTAGTGCGCTCATGAAAAACTGGATTGGAAGCGATGTGTATAGCCGCCTGACTGTCAAATGCTAACCGAATAGGAGACTTATGCGCAACTCCAAGAGAACGCAAGAGGGATTTGAGCCACAAAAGCTCACCACATGCTGAAGCCATAGCTCGATATTCCGCTTCGGCAGAAGAACGAGAAACGGTGATTTGCTTTTTGGTCTTCCAAGAGACATGTGAGGTCCCGAGAGTAATGATATAACCAGTGAGAGACCGCCGAGTTAAAGGACACGAAGCCCAATCAGAGTCACAATATGCGAAAAGGCGAAGGTCACTCGAACAGGACAAAAAAGACCAAGAACCGGCTGACTCTTTATATAACGTACAACCCGAAGAGCAGCTTGCCAATGGATCTCCTTTGGACATTGCATGAATTGAGATAGGGTATGAACTGCATAGCAAAGTTCAGGTCGAGTAATTGTGAGATAAATTAGTCGACCAACCAGCCGGCGATAACTTTCAGGAGCTGAGAAGTCGGGACCTTCAGCTGTAGCAAGATGATGATGAGAATCCATGGGAAAGTCACAGGGTTTGGATCCAAGCAACCCCGTTTCAGCAATGATCTCCAAGGCATACTTACGTTGGGAAAGGATAATGCCCTCAGAATTACGAGCAATTTCCAATCCTAGAAAGTACTTCAAAGCGCCCAAATCTTTCATATGAAAACAATTGCTCAAGTACGCTTTAAAAGAGGAGATGGCAGAACTGTTGTTACCAGCGATAATGAGATCGTCAACATAAACGAGGACATGAAGAACAGTGTCGTGTCGATTCAGAGAGAATAAAGAATAGTCAGCTCGGCTTTGCCGGAAGCCAAAAACACGAAGAGCATTAGCAAGTTTCGAGAACCAATTTCGCGGAGCCTATCGAAGACCGTACAAAGATTTCTGAAGCTTGCAATAATGTCCAGGTGCTATGCCAGTATAACCAGGTGGTGGTTTCATATAAACTTCTTCATCGAGATCACCATGAAGGAAGGCGTTGTGCACATCCATTTGATGAAGTTCCCACTTCTGAATTGCAGCAAGTGCAAGAAAGACCCGAACCGTTCCCATTTTGGCAACAGGGGCGAAAGTCTCGTTGAAGTCGATCCCTTCAACCTGTCTATTTCCAAGAACCACTAGGCGTGCCTTGTAACGCTCAATTTCTCCAATCGAGGTATATTTAATCCTGAATACCCATTTGCATCCTATCGCCTTTTTCCCGAGAGGCAAAGGAGAAGGAATCCAGGTACTATTTCGCTCAAGTGCGTCAAGCTCAGATTTCATTGCTAAACGCCAATGTTCATGTTGAACGGCATCGTGAAAAGAAGAGGGCTCTATGTTAGCAGTAATAGCTGCAAGAAACTGAACATGACGAGGTGAAAGATTAGCACAAGAAACCAAATTTTGAATGGGGTAAGGAGTACCTGGAGAAGACGTTGATGGAGTCGGGGCTGAAGTGGGAAGTGGGGTGTCGAGCGGCTGAATTGTGTGGCACACATAATCACGCAGCAAGACCGAAGGCTGACGGGCTCTAGAACTACGCCTGGGAGGTGGACTCGGTGATGATTCAGTAGAAGAAGTTGTTTCAGATGAGGAATTATGCTCAAAATCAGATGCAACAGTAGAGGAGGAACTCCCCATGTCGTCTAACAGCAGCTGCGCAGGAGAAAACGAAGTGGCAATGTCATCAACAGAGGGGTCATCATAAACTGAGGGATTAAGAGTCGATGAAGGTGGCTTAACGGTAGCTGAAGTTGTCGACGAAGGGCCAGCAGACCAAGGGAAAAAATCCTCAAAAAATACAACATCCCTAGAGACGAAATTTTTTTTATCCTCAAGATCATAGACTTTCCAGCCCCGCTTTCCAAGTGGATACCCCATGAAGACGCATTTCCGACTTCTTGGAGCAAATTTATCACGACTCCTCGGAAGTTTTGAGGCGAAACACAAGCAACCGAACACTTTGAGATACGAATAATTAGGGGCATGGCCATGAAGCAACTCGTAAGGTGATTTATTGTCAAGAACAGCCGTTGGAGTCCGATTAATAAGGTAACATGCTGTCAAGACACACTCGCCCCAAAATGCAATAGGTAGAGAAGCCTGAAACCTGAGGGCACGAGCAACATTCAACAGGTGACGGTTCTTGCGCTCCGCTCGATCATTTTGCTGAGGGTTTTAAGAGCATGTGGCCTCAAATAAGATTCCCTGCTCATCAAAGAAAGATTTAAGACACACGAATTCAGTCCCATTATCAGAGTGAAAACGTTGGATCTTCCAACGAAACTGTGTTTTCACCAATTCACAAAATTTTTGACATGTCGAGCAACCTCAGACTTCTTATTCAGCAAATATACCCAAGTAGTACGAGAGAAATCGTCGATGACAGTCAAAAAATAAGAGGCACCTGTAGTTGACAGAGTACTGTAGGGACCCCAAACATCACAGTGGACTAAATGAAACAAATGCTGAGCTTTATTAGAGCTAATAGGAAATGCACTTTGAGTTTGTTTAGCTTGAAAACAAGCAAGTAAATCAGAATGTAAACGACACAGTTCCTTTATAGAGGAACCCCACAACAACCAACTAGTTGTGTGGGTAAACCTCTACCTCCGCTTGGAGGATTTTGAATGATTTTCTTATTTTATTGATTGTTCCCTAGATACACAGACAAGACATACACCTCTCTGTTCCTAGCAATTCTTCCTAACTCTAGTAACACTAGTAAGCCTTCTCAACCTAGTTCCTAAGCGAACACCTCAATACAAGAAAGATCGAACCTTACACCTTGAGCTCAATGTCGCAGTTCCCTAACTCCTGGGAACTTGGATTCGCCGTCGTCGAGATCGAACACTCGCCGCCGGGAACTTCTCTTCTCTTGTCTTTCTTTCTTTCTTTGTGAGTGAATGTGTGTTCTGGGGCTTCTACCGAGCACTATTCATTTGGCTTTATACTCATTCGTACTTGGGCTGCAATCTTTATTTTCAAGTTGTCCGAAATACCCTTTGTCTTGCACGCCAAGTTTACAATCTTCACATGTGACTTTGATTTGAACTTAGTCAACTTTGAGAATCAATCGGGTCGTTGGATCACTCGCTTCAGTCTTTTCCTCTAATTGAGCCTTCGTTCTGTCCAAGACAGGATCCCGCGATTTGCGCTGAACGGTCTTGTTTGCACATGTGAGTTCCCATGCGATGGGAATTGTTCTCTCCAGAGTTCCTTTGGTAGGAACTTGCTATCATATGTTCCTTTGTTCCTTTTGCGTTCTTGGAGATTCTTCGATAGACCTGGTGTTCCCTTGAAATACTTGAATGTAACTCATTAGTTCCCATATGGCGTTTGTCATTATCAAAACTGGAGAAAATTATCGTTGTTCGGATGTTTGGAACCAGAGTTCCCAACACCGTCCCAACAATTTCCTCCTTTTTGATGATGACAAACCCATCACAAAATAACCAAGTATTTCAATGTGTGACAAAGCATGACATGCATCAGAGTTCCTAAGTGTGATCCTAGAGAGCCACTTCTATGAAACATTAAGTTCTTACTTAGCATTTTATGCGTTAGTTCCCCCTTAGCAAAAGCATATTTTGTGACAACTCATAAAATGACTCATCTCACACATTTTGTCCTTCCCCCTTTTGGCATCATCGAAAATAGAAAACATAAGTAAGGAAGAAAGGAACATGCAATCATACTAAAAGCCATTCATATATTACTTAAGCATGAAATGTACAATAGGAACTCATTACTTTTGTAGAATAAAATAAGGCTAAGGAGAAGAAAATGAAAGATCATGGGGCCCGGGGAAGCATCTGATCACGCAGCTGGGTCATGACGGACAGGATGTTCTGGAGAGTTCCCGCCATGTTTTCGATAGTGGCTGCGATGTGCATAAGCACTTGAGTGTTCCCAACACTTGGGCCGTCACCAGAGGGAAGGGTCACTTGATCCTCGGATTGTTCTGAGTGACACATCTTCTGGACCACAGAGAGGTCCAGTTCCCTTCCAATGGTCACTTCCTCCTTTGTTGCGTCATACATGCCTTCCTTGACCATCAACTTCTTGATAAGGCCAACATAGGGCAGGGAATGGGTGGGAGAGGCCAGACACTTCTCCATGTGCCCCAGCATAATCAGTAGGAGGTCGATGGGCATTTTGTGGAGGAAGTGGAATAGGAGGATATCGTCTTGGATGTTGAGTGTGTGACGCTTTTCTTGTCGATGGATCACAACCGTAATAAGGAACTGGTGAGCCAGTTTGGCTATGAGGCCTAGGTTGTGAGTTGGGGTTCCTTGGGTGGGAACTCTTCCATCGTAGACTTTGTGCAGAATCTCATATCTGTTGAATTCTCCCCAGTTCTTGATGGGAAGGGCACCTAGTCTCTTGCCAGGAACATGCAATTGGTGACGGATGGAGGAGGCCGTGAAGACGTAGTCGTCGCCATGAAGGGAGAGAGTTCCCTTGGTTCCCTCATCGTGGATGACAAAGTTGTTGTAAAAGAGGCGCACCTAGTTAGCGCCGACGGTTACGGCGACGTCGCAGATCTGTTCCCATTCTTGGGCCTTGATGAGTGCCCAGAGATCTCCAAGCCCCTTTTCAGTCAGTTGGGACTCAGAGAGGACCAGTGGAGTGATGAGCTTTCTGTCCGCCGTGATGGGAACCCTCTTCGAATCTGTTCCCTTCCCCTTCTTGTTCTTGTTCCCCCTGGAGGCAGCAACCTTTCTTTTCTTCTAGGGGGTGAGAGCAGACTTGAGCAAGAGGGGAGGGTCCCTTTCCATGGGAGCACCCTCCGACACCGCCATCTATCGTCCTTGTTCATCTTCGTCGAGGGCCTGGGCATGTTCCCTTTCCAGTCCCTCGGTGTCAAGAACCTCGGTGGGTGCACCACCATCCGAGTTCCCTTCTTCTTCTGAGGACAGGCCCATGTCCTCGTCGTCATCTTCTGCCAGATGACCTTCACTTGTACCAGCCACATCAGCTTAGGCTGGGGTCCTCTTTTCTTGGGCGTCCTCCGCCTCGTTTGTTATGGCCTCATCGTGAGCGCCTATTTTCAGTGGGAGCTTGTAGGAGGAGAGCCGATTGATGACGTCCGCAAGCTCGGCCTCGAGAGCGGCGAGGCGAGCTTCGTCTTCGGCTGTTCCCATGATGATGGGAGCGCCGGTCAGTTGTTTGCGGCGAACAACCTCGGCAATGGGCAATGAATCCTCGTCTGAGTCGAGGTTGATGTGTTGCTTTGCCGGTGAGGGAGAGGAGAGGAGTGCAGTGGTGGAGGGAGGAGGAGATTTTTGAGAGGAGGGGGATTTGGCTATTGGGGAGGTGGGAGGTGTAGGATTTTGTGGTTGGAGAGGCCGGAGGTGGATTGATGGAGTTAGGGGTCCCATCGATGATAGGGAGAGAGGAGGGAGGAGTGGAGTCTCTAGAAATGGAGGTCCCAGAGATGGGATTAGGATTGGAAGGAGAAGGAAGTGGAAGATTTCGGGATTGAGTGTTCCCAAAATCTGAAGGAGGAGGAAGAGAGGAGGGTTGAGTGGGGGGTGGTGGTTGTGATGGTATTCTGAAGGAGTCTGGACGAGAGAGATTTAGAACCTCATTCATGGCCAGAACAAATTTCTTCTTCTTCGTCTTGGGAAGATCAGAAGAAGAAGAGGATTGTTTGTCTTTGTGTTTTTTGGATTTGGGGGGTTCGGGACCGAAACTGTCAAGGATGACAGTCCCGGTTGAGGAAGAAATTGGTTGAGAAGAGGTGGTGAGAGGGATGCGAGGAGGTTGAGAGGAGGAAGAAGGAGGATGGAGTTGAGATGTGGTGGTGGATGGAAGTGTTAGGGTTGGTGTTGCCGGAAGGGAGGCGGGTGGTCGTAGAATCTCGAATTCGAGAAGCGAGGAACCTGTTCGTTCTTTATGGATATAGGGAAGAACGTAGTCATGAAAAGCTTTGTAGATATTTTGGAGAAGAATAGGGCCGGTTTCATTGTCGGCTTCGCGGAGCATGGTGATGAAAAGGGTTTTGGAACTGGTTTCGATCCATTGACGGATCGGCTCATTTGGGTGAACTGGAGCCATGAGTGATTTTGGGAAGAGAAGATTTTTGGAGCTTTGCTTGATTTAGGAAGGAAGGAAGTTGCAGAGGAGAGGAGTTTCAGAGGGCGAGGATTGAAGAAGGTCCCAAAAATGGCAAAGAAAGGGGTTTTTAAGTGAGAGGAGGAGAGGGGTAGAAAGGGAAAGGCGAGATTTCCTCGAAAATAATCAACCAATGAACTCGGAGAGCCGTTTCAACTTTCGTCACACGCTTGTGACACGTGGAATGATTCTCAAGGGAAGTCACATCGAGCGTTTCCAATACTTGGCTCTCGTCGCTTTGAATTCTGACACATTTTCCCGTTTCCCAAGTGACGCTTCAACTTTCCAACAGTAGAAGTGTTTCGTTGCTTGTGATCTTTTTGCACACCAGTTCCCATGATCTTTAAAAGGCCAGTCTTGAGTTGAGTGGTCAGGGGAACTCACACTCAAGGTCTTTTGTGAGGCAAGGGAACTCAAAGGGGAACCAGACAATTACAACTCGATAATGGGACAAAAGGTTGGGCTCATGAGAAGCGTTTGTCTGGTTCTCGGCTAAGGGTTGGTTTTATGATCAACTGTCATAGTGGCTTGTAGTGAGGGTTAAGGGGAACTCTGGTTGATCATTTTGGGCCAAAAGAAATAAAGTTCCAAATTGTACATCAAAAGCTCTAGACTATTAATATGGCAAAATGAAAGCGATTATTCCTAGTGTTCCCTATCATGAATTTCAATATAAACTAGCCAAACACTAAGGGAATAACAAACAGGGACTTTTTCAGTTTAGAGTTATCATCCTTAGAAGCATCCAGAGACGCTGGTAGGGACGTTTGTCTAATGCTTTAGTGAGAATGTCCGCAATTTGCTCTTCAGTTCTACATTGTTCTATAGAGATGTTCCCATGTTCCACATTGTCTTGTAGGAAATGATGCCTAATGTCTATATGCTTAGTACGAGAATGATGCACAGGATTTTCAGATATGTTAATGGCACTTGTATTATCACACTTTATGGGAATTGGGCCAAAAGATATACCGTAATCCTAAAGTTGGTACTTAAGCCATAGAACCTGGGAACAGCATGAGGCGGCAGCCACATATTCCACTTTTGCTATGGAGAGTGCCATTGAGTTTTGCTTCTTTGATCCCCAGGAGACTAGGCATGATCCTAGGAACTGGGCCATTCCAAAAGTGCTCTTTCGATCAACCAAGTGCCCATCGAAATCTGCATCTGAGTATGCAACGAGCTCAAGGGAACTGTTCCTTGGATACCAAAGGCACAAGTTGTCGTTCCCTTTGAGGTACCTGAAAATTCTCTTCACCTCTTTCAGGTGTGATTCCTTAGGGTTAGCTTGAAAGCGACCACATAGGCACACTAAAAACATGATGTCGGGTCTACTAGCAGTTAAGTAGAGAAGAGACCCAATCATACCTCGAAAGTTCCTTTGATCCACACTTATACCTATTTCATCTGTTTTGAGCCTTGAGTTTGGTGAGATGGGAGTATCGATGGGCCTGGAGCGTTCCATCCCATACTTCACTAGCATCTCTCTGATGTACTTCTGTTGATGGATCCTTGTTCCCTCCTTGGTTTGAGATAATTGAAGTCCCAGGAAGAACGTGAGTTCCCCTATGAGACTCATCTCGAACTCGCTACTCATTAGATTCTTAAACTTTTCAACAAGAAGCTCATTAGTAGCACCAAACACAATGTCGTCAACGTATACTTGAACGATTAGAATATCTTTAGATTCTTTCTTAAAAAAATAGAGTTTTGTCTATGGGAAGTCGAATGGCTTCAATTCTTGCAACTGGTGCAAAGGTCTCATCGTAGTCGATTTCCTCTTCTTGCCTATATCCTTGAGCAACCAGACGGGCCTTATACCTAGCCACTGCTCCAGTGTCGTCAAGCTTGTTTCTGAAGACCCATCGAGTTCCTATGATGTTCTTGTTCTTGGGCCTAGGAACCAGTTTCCATACCTTGTTTCTCTCGAATTGGTGGAGTTCCTCTTGAATGGCTTGAATCCAGTCTGGGTCCTTTAGAGCTTCCTTGATGCTCTTGGGTTCCACCAGTGAGACGAAGGCGTTGAAGACACAGAAGTTGTTGAGAGATGAACGATTCTGTACTCCTTTGTCATAGGGAGAGATGATGTTGTCGATGGGATGGTCCCTCTTTTGGTGATAGTTCCTTGTACGAATGTGTGAGACATCAATCTGTTCCCTTGTATCTTCTTCATCTGCAACTTGGGTTTCCTCTTCTTCATGGGAACAGTTGTTCTCAACTTCTTCACTAAGTGTTTCATTAGGATCGTCTTCGTTGTTCCCTCGTTGTTTCCCTTGAAAACTAGATTCTGGCATTGTTTCACTTTGAGGAGCTAGAGAGTTGGATGCATCTTGAGGTTCTTCTGTTGTGGAAGGAACCTTGAAGGAGTCTTGATCAGTAAGATGTTGACCTCCTTCGTTGTCGCCTGGTGGTGGGACATTGTTCCCACTCGGATAGTCTTCATCTTGCTTTCTCGGCTCATCATCGTCGTCATCCTCTTCTTGTCTGACTAGTTTGAACAGAGTTCCCTTTCCTTGGGACTCTGTTCCCATCTTCACTGATTGTTCGTTGAAGACGGCGTGAATGCTTTCCTCTATCTTCTTGGTTCTCTTGTTGTAGACTCTGTAAGCCTTGCTTTGAGAGTAGTATCCCAGGAAGATCCCTTCGTCACTCCTTGGATCGAATTTCCCAAGGTTGTCTTTGCCATGATTGTGGATGAAGCATTTGCACCCAAAGGTCCTGAGATGAGAGATGTTGGGCTTTCTTCCTTTGACCAAGTCATATGATGTCTTCTTGATCATGGGACGAATCATAGCTCGATTCAGAATATATGTAGCTGTGGAGATTGCTTTGGCCCAGAAGCTTTCGGGAACTCCACTCTCAAGCATCATTGTGCGAGCCATGTCTTCCAAGGTTTTGTTCTTTCTTTCCACAACTCCATTTTGCCGAGGAGTGCGAGGAGTTGAGAAGTTGTGGGATACACCATTGTTGTCAAAGAATTTTAGGAACTATGAGTTCTTGAACTCCGTTCCATGATCAGATCTAAGGGACTTGAGCTTCAATCCCATGCTTACTTCCATTCTCTTGATTAGAGGATGGAAGTAACGCATGTAAATCTTGAAAAATCATCAATTAACACATACATGTACCTTTTTCCACCATAGCTTGCTGTTTCCATGGGACCACAGAGATCCATGTGAATTAGTTCCAAGGGCCTTGTTGTGTTGACCACCTTCTTTGGCTTGAAGGAGCTCCTGGTTTGCTTGCCACGAACACATGTATCACACATTTTGGCTCCCTCAATGTTGATTCGTGGAAGACCAATGACTAGGTCCTGTAGATACAGTTTCAGGATTTGGTTTATGCCTGCGTGGCCTAGCCTTTTGTGCCCAAGTTCCGTGTCATCATGGGAGCTCGCGAGGCACAACTTCCTTGGTGGTTCAAAGTCCGTGTCTACTATATAGACATTGTTGGACCTCCTTCCTCTTAGAATGATTTTGTTGGTTTTCTTGTTGATGACCAAGCATTCTTCTGAATCAAATGTGACAATGTTGTTCCCTTGATCACATATCTGAGACATACTTAGGAGGTTGTATCCCAGATCCTTCACCAGGTTGACATTATTGATCTTGATTGACTTGTTGGGTAGTACTTCCTCTGTTCCTATGATTTCCCGTTTATTTTTGTTGCCAAAGGACACATGACCTCCTTCGGCTTTGGTGTGGAGTGAAGTGAGGTTGTCTTTGTTCCCAGTCATATGATTTGAGCAACCACTATCAATGACCCATGTGCTGTTCCCCCTCACTGCCACCTACAAGGAGAGTTATTTTTTGGTGACCCAGGCAAGATGACTCTTGCCTGGTCCCTTACAAGGAAAGACAGTTTCAAACATGACATAATCTGCAATATTGATATCACGAGAGTTCCTAGAGTTATAGGCGAAGTTCCTATGTTGGTTCCCACGAGTGGGACCTCTAGCAGGTTTGTTGGCCTTTTGGTTTTGCCTGTTCCAATAGTCGCGATTCCTCTGAGCTTGAGCTTTACTTTTGGGACAGCTTTCCTTGTAGTGCCCATGAGCACCACAATTCCAGCAGGTTTTGTAGTATTCTCCTAGGTAGTACTTAGGGTGAGGTCGTTGTATCCTATTCCTATCCATGGTTTCCTTATTGTAGACCCTTGATCCGTTTCCCTTGGCTATTTGGACATGGAGTTTGTGCCCAGTGTAGTAATCCCTCTCTCCACTTACTCCACTTTCCAGGACACGTATCTTTTCTTCTAGATGTGCATTCTTTTGTTTTTCACATTGGAGTTCTAGGGCCCTACACTCATTTATCTCATGTTCACTTAAAAGAGACTTCCCATTCTTTGGGCACTCAGACTTATACCCAATCCCATGTTTGGCTGGGATAAACTTTGTTTGGGAACTAGAGGCTTCAAGATTCTCATTTCCCTTGCTCAGCTTTTGTAGGAACTCATTTTTATCACTCTCTAGGGTCTTAATCTCATCCTCAAGGACTACTATGTGGGACAGGTAAGACTGAAGCTTATCAATCAGTTTCACACAATTGGAACAGGATTCCAGACCAACCAACTTAGCATTTGTGTGTTCCGAATCATCTAGCTTCTTTTGCAATTTTATGTTGTCCTTAACAAAAGTAGAGAGCAATTTTAATAAATCAGGTTTTTCATAGTTAGCTAGGGAAGTGAGAACAGTTTCAGTGGTTACCTCACTGGGTTGTTCCCCAGTGGTCTCCCCTAACGCCATCGCACACATGTCTGGGTGTGCCCATGATTCGGGGTCTTCGTCCTCGTCATCGCTCCAGGTGGCGAAGTCTTTTGCGAAGTGCCCTTTCTTTCCTTGCCTTCGGTCATCAGTTTCTCGTGGGCAGTCTTTTGCGAAGTGCCCTTTCTTGTAGCATTTGTAGCATGTGACATCCGAGAGGTCCTTCTCTGCTGGCTTTTTCTGGGAACTATGACCCTTTTGTGAGTTCCCCTAGTCCTTTTTGAACTTTCCTTTGTTGTAGAAGGATCGAAGGGCCTTTGTGACAAGGACGAGTTCCTCGTCTTCTTCTTCCTCAGAATCTTCGTGTTGCGCGCTCGTGAACAGATTTGAGCATCTTTTCCAGTTTTAGAGCAATTCCCTTGTGTGCCCTCTCTTGTTCCTTGTCGTTTTGTTTCCTTTTCTCATGTCCCACCAACTTTCCAAAGACTGGGTGAAGCATGAGGTTCCTGTTCTCAGGATTTTCCTTGAACATGGTCCTCTCGTTGGCCCATTCACCAGTTAGGCCGTTGAAAAGCTGTTGAACTTTCATTTTGTCGGTGATCTCCTTCTTTGTGATCCCAAGTCCAGTGAGCTTGGTACACATGCCTTCGAAGCGAGATTGGTAGCTATGGACTGATTCTCCCACCTCAATTAGGAAGTTGAAGAACTCCCTTCTAGCGTTCATCTGGAGGTTCTCTCTGAGATCAGAGTTCCCAATGTGCATTTGCTGGATGGGTTCCCACATATCTTTTGCCGTCTCCATATTTGCCACCCTGTCGCAATCTTGTACTGATATGGCATTCTTGAGATATTGTTTGGCCTTGAAGTTTGCTTCCATGCACTTCCATTCGTTTGGTCCCCATTTGGCGAAGTCATTGCGAATTGTTGGATCTACCTCGAAGTTCCCTACTTCGATGACGCACCAAGCTTGAAAGTCGTGGCTTCACATCCAATCCTTCATGTTGAGTTGCCAAGTTTCACACCTTCCTGTGATAAGCCTTGGAGGATTGTTGTTCCCATGTCCAACCTGAGTAAGTTCTTCAGTCATCCTGTAACCTGCGATACTAACACAGACAATCTAGAGCGTTCCTGCTCTGATACAAATTGTAGGATCGATGTTCGTTAGTGAGAGCTTGGGAATTGGCGGTTAGGCTGTTCCCAAGGCAGCGGAAGTTAAGTAAACGCAAGTAAAGCAGAATGTAAACGACACAGTTCCTTTATAGAGGAACCCCACAACAACCAACTAGTTGTGTGGGTAAACCTCTACCTCCGCTTGGAGGATTTTGAACGATCTTCTTATTTTATTGATTGTTCCTTAGATACACATGCAAGACTTACACCTCTCTGTTCCTAGCAATTCTTCCTAACTCTAGTAACACTAGCGACACTTTAGATATCAAAAACATCTAAAAATACAAACATCTAAAAATACAAAAAAAAGTATTTATTTGATTATTCACTAGTTGACACTTCTTATTTTGGCACCTCTCTGGTAACACTAGTAACCCTAAGAAAAGTATTTATATGATATCAAAAACATCAAAACATACAAATAAAGTCGGCCCAAAAGATAACACGAAGGCCCGACTCAGCGTCGGATCAACGCGCAGAAGCGCGGTTTGGATCCCCCAAAGCGCGGTCGCGGAATGGCCCCTCTTGCCCGCGTTTCGGCCTCAACAACTCTAGTGACACTTTAGACGCTGTTTTGACCCTCTTCGATTTGGAATTTGGACTCGGAGTAAAAATATGAATTGTATCTTGTCGAGTTAGCTTTCCAGTGATACCAAATTCAAATTCATCCGACTACTATAACTCCCAAACCAAGCATTGCAAGATAGAGGTGCCAAAATAAGACTCCAATGCATGACCCGGATTTAAGCGTTCTTCTCACACAAGCTCTTGGGCCTTAGCTCTTCCAATCTTCACTTTTATCACTCTAAGCTTCATCTTGATTTGTGATTTTCCCTTCGGTTCTTCACTTCAATACTCTCCACTCGTTCCTAGGCACGATCCTTAGCCTCACACCAGCCATGCTTCACCTTTCAACCTGTAATAAAACACACAAACGCGTAGATTCCGAACTAAACCGAAATAAAAATTAAACTACAACTTAAAGCAAAACTCTATCTAGAAATGCATAATAAGGAAATAAAAACATGCTCTAAAACATATATCTATATGCTCTATCATAAGCCTTCTCAACCTAGTTCCTAAGTGAACACCTCAACATAAGACAGATCGAACCTTACACCTTGAGCTCAATGTCGCAGTTCCCTAACTCCTGGGAACTTGGATTCGCCGTCGTCGAGATCGAACACTCGCCGCCGGGGACTTCTCTTCTCTTGTCTTTCTTTCTTTCTTTGTGAGTGAATGTGTGTTCTGGGAGAAGTGCTTCTACCGAGCACTATTCATTTGGCTTTATACTCATTCGTACTAGGGCTGCAATCTTTATTTTCAAGTTGTCCAAAATACCCTTTGTCTTGCACGCAAAGTTTACATTCTTCACATGTGAATTTGATTTGAACTTAGTCAACTTTGAGAATCAATCGGGCCGTTGGATCACTCGCTTCAGTCTGTTCCTCAGACTGAGCCTTCGTTCTGTCCAAGACAAGATCCCACGATTTGTGCTGAACGGTCTTGTTTGCACATCTGAGTTCCCATGCGATGGGAACTGTTCTCTCCAGAGTTCCTTTGGTAGGAACTTGCCATCATATGTTCCTTTGTTCCTTTTGCGTTCTTGGAGATTCTTCGATAGACCTGGTGTTCCCTTGAAATACTTGAATGTAACTCATTAGTTTCCATATGGCGTTTGTCATTATCAAAACTGGAGACGAGTATCGTTGTTCGGATATTTAGAACCAGAGTTCCCAACATCGTCCCAACATTTGATATATTGTACAATTGTTTTTGTGATTAACTTAAAGTTAACAACTTATATATTTCTTAATGGCAATTTGTAGAGTCGAGAGAATTATCTCGATTCCTCACTCTTGAGCACTCGATCAAGCCTCACAAGACATGCCCGAGAACTTTCTAACCAAGAAAATCAACTCAAAGTTCTGTTATTTCGATTATCTCAAAAACGTTACTACAGCCTATTAGCCCTTTTTAAAAAAAATAAATCAAGATTCAAGGCCAATAAATGAAAGGAACATAAGAAAGATATACACATACACCCGCATACACCATAAAACTTAGCTTCTTAAGCTAGTTACAATATATATATATATATATATATATATATATATATATATATATATATATATATATATATATATATATATATATATATAGAATAATGCTCTATTGAAAGCATCTTTTAGAGTGTAAGCATGTGGTTAAAGTAGATCCGTTGGATTGGAAAAAACGAGTGGCTGGGATTTAAAGAAAATGGGGTGTAAAAAGCTTAAATGGGGATGTTGTATGGGATAATTTCAAATATGGAGAGAATCAATTACGGTTATTAATTGGTTAAAATATCCTAAATTTTAGAGCATATTCATTTATTTCCTTTGAAGAGGCACTCTCTCTCCGAAAACTGATTTCACATTTGGCCATTCGCATACGTTCACGGTTCAGGAGAGAAAAATCACCGGTGAATGCATAGGCGATTCACGAAGATCTTCGACAAATTGGTCAGTTCAATCGATTTTTTTGTATATTTATTAAGTAAAGTTGTTGTTAGTCTAAATTCTGGTGTTCTCACTCTAAATTCCGAACTTGCTAGGTCAATTTTTAGTTCAATATGCATAAATTCGAAGTTAGGTTTTCATTGGAAAAATTCGAATTTGTGTTTTTAGTTCAATATGCATAAATTTCGGTGTTCTCACTATCAATTCGAAGTTAAGTTAAGATTTTGGTGTTTAGGTTCGGAACAATGATAATAAAGTACCAAATTTCGAAGATTAAGCACGAAACCAGGTCGTTTAGGTTTCATATGAGCACGTTTCGGTCAGAAGTGGCTTGTTTTTCATATATGTTTGTTTTGTTTTTCATATATACTCCGCGTTTTATTCACATATACATTGCATTGTTATTCACATATTCGTGACTTGTTTTTCATATATGTTTGTTTTGTTATTCATATATGCATGACTTTTTCCATATAGACATGTTTTGATAACAATATAAAAGAAATTAAACATTTTTCATAATATTCAACATTGTTTTTCATAAGCATTTTAATGATTATTCACATCATAACATATTGCAAAGAGTCACAACTTTTTCATAATACTAACTGTTATTTTTCATAAGAATTGTAATGGTTATTCAATAGTCTATATTATTCATGTCAATACATGCTCATATTACTTTTGTTATTCATATATACGTCGCATTTTATTCACATATATATTGCATGTTATTCACATATTTGTGACTTGTTTTTCATATATGTTTGCTTTGTTATTCATATATAGATGACTTTTTCTATATAGACATGTTTTGATAACAATATAAAAGAATTTAAACATTTTTCAGAATATTTAACATTATTTTTTATAAGAATTTTAATGATTATTCACAACATAACATAATACAAATAGTCACAAGTTTTTCATAATACTAACTTTTGTTTTTCAGAAGCATTATGATGGTTATTCAATAGTCTATATATAATTCATGTCAATACATGCTCATATTACTATTTAAAACCATTGAATAAGTTAGTCATATTTGTTAATATGTTGTTATTCATACATGTGGGTAGACAAATCCGACAAGCTTCAATTACGATTGATTTTGTTTTTCATATATGCATGGCTTGTTATTCATCTATACGTGTTTTGTTATTCCAATATATATGTGTGGCTTGTTATTCATATATATATGTGCTTTGTTATGTGTGAATTGGTATTCATGTATGTATGTCTTATGCAGTTATTGAAGAATGACGATGAAGTATAAGTGGGTGAAGTTTGTAGACACCGGCAATGATTAGTTTATTTCGACATATCAATGTACTTTAAAAAAAATAGATGTACTTATTCAAATTCATTGTAGTACATATTCGAGATGTAACCATCTCCATTTTTGTCTTATTCAATGTTCATATAAGATTCATATTTTTGTCGTATCTACTCATTTTAATATGTAATTATTCAACCTGTAGCAAATTGATTTTCATGGTCAGACGAATACTTATTCAACCTAAATAATGCAAACGTTAAAACATGTTCAATCCTATAATTATTCAAACAATTGTATTGAGTTATTCAAACCTCGACTTTTATGATTCTATAATTATTCAAACAATCAAATTGAGTTATTCAAACAATCAAACTGAGTTATTCAAACATCGGCTATAAATAGTATACGATTCTATAATTATTCAAACAATCATATTGAGTTTTTCAAACAATAAAAATGAGTTATTCAAACATCGGCTATAAATAGTATACGATTCTATAATTATTCAAACAATCATATTGAGTTTTTCAAATAATCAAAATGAGTTATTCAAACATCGGCTATAAAATATTATACGATTCTATAATTATTCAAACCATCATATTGAGTTTTTCAAATGTCGACTAATAGATATTCAATGGTTACGCAGAGGTTTTATATTCGTAAAAAAGCGTCTCTTTAATTTGAATATCATGTTTGAATTTTAAAAATAACGCCAAAAGCCTGTTACAATGTATTTAATTGTGGAAAATAAAAGATTTGCTTGGATTTTTTTTATTATTGTACCAATTTTTATCTCACTCTCCTAAATTTCGGGTGTTGCCTTTTTCAAATCAACCGAGATTTGATTCTCCACATCACCCTCATTTAGCCTATAATGTTGCTTAATTAATAGCCATTGATTTATCCTAATCCAACGCCCTACATTCAACCACACGCTTACACCATAATATGTATTGTACCAAAGCGCGCCCCTATATATATATATATATATAGCACAGAGTTGAGTTCAAGTAAAATCATGCATATTTTTAAGTCATACAAAATTATGTATATATAATTTAAAATTATGAATATAAACTATTTACACGTTCACACAATAATAATGTTCTTACTTGAACTTAATCATATATCACATAGTGATTCTATACACAATAGCTCATTGTAGAAATAAAGCGGTGTGTAATTTACAGATATATTGGACATAAAATGCGTTGGGTTTAGCTTATTAGTCCAATAAATTGAATTCAATAACTCAAATTTCTGCACAAAATGTTGGATAAGATGAACATTTTAATCTAAACTGAAAATTTGAAACCCTTGTATGAAGCTTATGTAAATAAGCAGCAGTGAATCGGGAATTTACATTTTATTAATAAGCTGTCTTTTAATTAGACCCAGTTTAGAGTAGTTAGCTTGTAGCTTAAGCTATGTAGTCAGTGGTAGCTTAGGGAATACTCTGCGACTCAGGGTCGGTTGGGTGATAGGGTAGGTAACATAAGGCGGTTACCATGGGCCCATGAATAATAGTCTATCTCAAGAAAAATAGTACAAGTTCAATATATAGAAAAATAGGTCCATCAATGTAAAAAAGCTCATTTAAAACTTTATTTATTATCTTCAGGGCCCTGTTTTTATTTTTCCCTAAGGGGAAAGGGCTTACACGTGGAGGTCCACATGTCTGTTCGTGCGCATAAGTGTGTTATGGATCTAACACATAAGTTCGTAGGGTTTCATCCTAAAACCAATTGACAATAAAAGTAACCCAAGTACTTATATGCTAGTTTCTTCAAACTTTTGATGTGGGAAGCCCTTTAATTTTCCTTATTTTCACAACTTTATCGACTTAATTAGTTCTTACAAGTTACGAGTCTCATTTATACAGTATGAGAAAATTCATTAAAGTGTTATTTTGTAGCTCTCCGGTGTTCTAGAGAGTTTGATCGATTCTTGCGATCTTTTATTTTGCAATTTTTTTTTGATGTGCTGGGCCTCACCCGGTTCGGCAGTTTATTTTGTAAATGGTATCTGAGCAAAAGGTAGAACCACTAGAACAATTTTTCATGAAAATTCTTGAGATCACATACCATTTTTTTTGCATATTTACTAGAACTATTGGATAGTATAAGGGGATGACCGAAGAAATGCTGGAAGGATAGTATAAGACAAGATGTGAGTCAGTTGGGGATTTCGACATAGTTGGCAATGTGTAGGGATAGACGGAGAGAGAAGATTCGAGTGGTGGACTGCTAATCACCTGAACAGACCGACACACAGGACCTTGAGAATCCGGCGCTTTGTTTTTTCTTATGCTTTGCCCGACTTCTATGCTTTATCTTCTCTCTGCTTCTTTCTGTTTTGTTTGGTTATCGGCTTCTCTTTCAACTTTTCTTTTGGTGACTTTGTTTTCCTACCTTTGGTCTGTCGGGTCTTTTGGTCGCTTCCCATTGCGTTAAGCCAGGGGTGCCCCCATCCTGACCCCCCAGATTCTCCGTAAGGGGAGGTACACTGGGTCATTGTTGTTGTTGTTGTTGTTGTTGTTGTTGTTGTTGTACTAGAACTATTGGACCTCTTGCTAGGTTGCGTGAATTTCTCATCCTTTAGCTCCTTGTATTAGCTCATTCTTTAGTGTTTTTTTTTCTTTTTTTGAGGTCATTGCCATGAATGATGAATCAAGAGATTGATACATTAGAAAAGAAACAATACATTGTAGCGTACTTCCCTTTCCTCGTGAAAAATAAGCCTAAATGGATTTTTAAAGTCAAGTATAGGGCTAATGGTGAAGTAGAAAGGTATAAAGATTGTTTGTGGTTAAGGGATATAACTAGATCAAAGACAATGATTATGTTGGATCGACGTGCGTTAGTATAGAGTAACGAACAATTATGAAAATTATTCCTTAGCTAGTAGAATAATATAAATATGCGAGTAAACAAGTAAATGAAGGGGATAGTTCTTTATAGAGGAACCCCACAACCACCAACTAGTTGTGTAGAACCTCTACCTGCCTTAAAGGATTTTGAATGATCTACTTGTATTATTGATTTGTTCCTTAATTAGTTACAAAAGCAAGATCAAACTTCTCTGTTCTTAGCAGCCACCAAACTCTAGCAATACTAACGAATCTTCTCAACTATGTTCCTAAGCAAACAAACTCAACTGATACAATAAACCAAACCTTACACTTGGAGATTGACTTGGTTCCTTATTGTGTGGGAACACCTTCTTTCCCGTCGTCGAGATCGCACACTCGTCGTCAGTGATTTCGATCTCTTGGTCTTTCCTTGTTCTCATATATGCTCACTTTAGGGTTCTTGTTTTGTGCTTTGAGAAGTGATTTGTGAATCATTTGTATTTATAACCTTATTTGTCTTGATGCCCAATCTTTATCCTTAAGGGCAAAATCCAAAATGCCTTTGTCTCGCCGTTGGAAGAGGATCTCAGCCGTGATTCTTGTTCAAATTAGGTCAACTCTTAGGAAGAGGATCTTAGCCGTTGGAAGCTTCAACACAGTCTGATCCACACAGTCTGATCCACACAGTCTGATCGACACACATACTACACCTTTTCTTTGTCTGTATTGTGTCTCTGCTTTGTCAGTTTTGGACTGGCTCTTGAGTTCCCTTGGATGGGAACAATTCCATATATCGTCATTGTTTCTTTTTGATCTGCAGTTCCTTTGAGATACTTGGATAAAACACATGCATTAGTTCCCAATGGTATTTGTCATTATCAAAACTAATGTACATGATCGTTGTTCTAGTATTTTAAAACATGAGTTCCTAACGTTGTTCCAACAGATTATAAGCACATATATTGACTGGTTGCTAAGTTTCCTATAAAGTGCATAGTGTTAGCTTTGGCTGCTACTAAAGGGTGGGATCCTATAGTGTTGGATCGTTACTGGTTAGCGAGAGCTTGGGAACTGGCTGTTAAGCTGTTCCCAAGGCAGCGGAAGAAACAATATCGCAAGTATTAAAATCTGAAAGAACACAGTTCCTTTATAGAGGAACCCCACGACAACCAACTAGTTGTGTGGGTAAACCTCTACCTTCACTTGGAGGATTTTGAATGACTTACTTATTTTATTGCTTGTTCCTTAGTTACAAACAACCAGATTCAAACTTCTCTGTTCCTACAAGTTCTACCTAACTCTAGCAACACTAATGAATCTTCTCAACTGAGTTCCTAAGCGAACAACTCAACTAAAACAAGAAAGTCAAACCTTACACCTTGACAATTCAGTTCCCTTGCTCTTGGGAACTTTAGCTTCACTGTCGTCGAGATCGGACACTCGCCGCCGGGGACTTCTCTTCTTCTGTCTTTCTTTCTCTGGGAGTATATGTGAGTTCTGGGAGAAGTGCTTGAACTTAGCACTATTCATTTAGCTTTATACTCGGTTGTACTTGGGCTTCAATTGCATCTTTCATGTTGTCGGAAATGCCCTTTGCTTGCAGCCCAAGTGTACAATCTTCACATGTGACTTCGATTTGAACTAGGTCAACTTCTTGAATTAATCAGACCATTGGATCACTCGTGACAGTCTGCTCATCAGACTGTTCCTTCGTTCTGTCCAAGATAGGATCACACGATTTGCGCCGAACGGTCTTTGTCTTCACATGGGAGTTCCCATGTGATGGGAACTTTCTTCTTTAGAGTTCCTTTGAGAGAACCTCTTCAGCGTGTATGCTTTGTGTTCCTTAGCCATTCATGGGAGTTCTCATAGCGTGGGAACCTTCTTTGCTGGACCTGTGTTCCTTAGAAATACTTGGACAAAGCACATTAGTTCCCATATGGTGTTTGTCATTATCAAAACTGGAGAATGGTCTCGTTGTTCCGATGTTTAGAACCAGAGGTCCCAACATCGTCCCAACAATTTCCCCCTTTTTGATGATGACAAACCCATCACAAAATAAGCAAGTATTTCAAAGCATGATATGCAGATGAGTTCCTCAGTAAGTTCTTAGAGAGCCACTTCTTGTGAAACACTGAGTTCGTACTTAGCTTTTTATGCAATTGTTCCCCCTTAGCTTAGGCATATTCTGTGATATCTTTTCAACTTAACTCATCTTGCATTTTTTGTCTTTCCCCCTTTTGACATCATCGAAAACAAATAACACATAAATAGGAAGGAAAGGGACACACAATCATACTAAAAGCCATTCATTACTTAAGCAAAAATATGTACATAGGAACACAATAAAATTTTTGTGGGAACAGTGAGGATAAGGGGAAGAGAAGGGGAGATCATGGGCTGCGAGGGAGCAAAAGTTCACTCAGTCTGTTCAAGGCGTGGATGATCTTTTCTTGGTTCCCTGCCATCCTATCCAGAGTGTTGGCAATGTGCACCAACACCTGTGTGTTCCCAACCTCTTGGTCGTCACCAGAGGGAAAGGTCCCTTGGTCCTCAACTGGTTCGGAGTGACGCATCTTTTGGACCACAGAGATGTCCAGTTGACGGCCTATGGTCACTTCTTCCTTGGATGAGTCGTAGAGGCCCTCTCTGAGCATGAGTTTCTTGATCAGGCCAGGGTAAGGAAGGGAATGAGACTTAGAGGCCATACACTTCTCCATGAGCCCTAGAATGATTCGTGGGAGATTAATGGGCTTCTTCAGGAGGAAGTGATAGAGAAGAATGGCGTCAGGAATGTTGATGTGGAGGCGCTTCTCTTGGCGAGGGATCACCACATTTATGATGAACAGGTGGGCCAATTTGGCGATGAGAGATAGATGATGGGTCGACATTCCAATCGTGGAAACACGGCCCTCATAGATTGTATTGTAGATCACCTCGCTATTGTAGTCTCCCCAGTTCTTGGCGGGCAATTCGATGAGGCCCTGGACAGGAACCTGAAGTTGAAGGCGAATGGTGGAGGTTGTGAAGATGAAGTCATCGCCATTTAGGGAGAGAGTTCCCTGGGTGCCCTTGTCTTGGACGACGAAGTGATTGTAGAAGAGGCGCATCTGAGAGGGATCCACACGGACAGCCTCATCACAGATGTGTTCCCATCCTTGGGCTTTGATCAAGTCCCACAGTTGCCCGAGCCCTTGGTCTTGGAGTTGTTGCTCGAAGAGGATGAGAGGGGGAATAAGTTTGCGTTGCTCAGAGAGGTGAACCTTCTTGGGAGCAGTTCCCTTCCCCTTCTTGTTCTTGTTCCCCCTGGAGACGACAGTCGTTCTTTTCGGCTGGGGGGAAGCAGCCGCTTCAATCATCAGAGGAGGGTTCCTTTCCTCTGGAGCTCCTTCCGACACCACCAGTTGGTGTCCTGGAGTGATTATGACGACATGCTCTTTCTCAGCGTCAGCCTCGCCGTGGTCCTCAGTGTCATCGCTGGAGGTCCCTTCATCTTCGGAGGAGGCTAGGCCCGCATCCTCCTCTTCATCTTCTGTGCGATGACTTGTGCTTGGCCTATCACCATCAGTTGGTGGTAGGTTCCCATCTTCCTGGGCCTGGTTCCTTTGCGCGACTGGAGGCCCTGTGAGGGCGCCTCGGAATTCTTCCTCGAGGGCTTTGAGTCGGGCTTCCTTTTCAGCAGTTCCCATGACTATGGGCGGCTGCTCCTTGGCCTTTTTGCGAGCAATGACTCCGATGGGGAGATCATCCTTGTCAGAATCGAGGTCGATGGTTTTCTTGGCCAGAGAGGAGGAAGGAAGTTTTACGGTGGAGGGAGAGTGCGGGGAAGAGGATGGGTGGAGTGGTGAGGTGTGTGGAGTTGACACCTTTGAGGTTGGAGGGGGAGGAGTGATGTTGGGAGCCTTGGGACTGGAGTTCCCCGAGGCAGCGTTTGGATTGTGAGAGGGAGATTTGGCAATGGGGGAGGTGGGTGGTGGGGGAGTCTTTTGTTGTGAGGAGGGAAGAGGGTTAGAAGTTCCCTCAACCATGGGAAGAGAGGAGGAGGAGGTTGTGGAATCCCTGGGACCAGAGGTCTCAGAGATAGGTTTAGGGTTAGTTGTGGAGGGGATGGAAGGGTGTGTGCGAAAGAGCTTTGCGACTTCGGATGGGTCGACGACGACATAAGCGCCGGGTTTGGAGAGGTTAAGGACTTCCTCCATGTTGAGGAGAGATTTCTTCTTGGGTTCCGAGCAATGGGAAGGAGAAGAGATGTGGGAGTGTTTGCGTTTGGAGGATTTGTGTTGGGATTTGTGAGAGTGTTTGGATTTGGAGGATTTTGGTTTTTCGTGTTTTGAAGGAGGTTCGGATCCGAAACTGTCAACGATGACAGTTCCGGAGGAGACGGTGGTGATTGGATGAGGGGGTGGAAGAGGTTGAGAGGAAGTGGCGGTTGAGGAAGGCATTGCGAAGGTTTGCTCTGCCGGAGGAGGAAGGAAAGGGCTAACATAGTTGTAGAGCCCCTCGATGAGGACGTCGCGAAGAACAGGATCTTGCTCTTTCTCGATGTCTTTCATCATGGAAAGAAAGAGGGTTTTAGGGTTTTTGTGGATCCACTCACGAATTTGTTCGAAAGAGTGGGCTGGAGCCATGGGAAGTTTTTAGGAAGGGATGATTTTTTGAGGTTTTCTCGAAAGAGGGAGGAAGCAAAGTTGCAGAGAGTGAGGGTTACAGGGAAGAATGAGGAAGAAGGAACCCAAAAATAGCAAAATAGGGCTTTTATGTGAGAGAGAGGCGAGGGTAGAAAGGGAAGTTTAGAAAGACCTCGATAACCGTTGGCCAATGAGTGCGGAGGAGCGTTTCAACTTCCGTAGCACGCCTCTGACACGTGTCGCTTTCTCCCAAGGGAAGTCACTTCGAGAATTTCAAACGCTTGGCCCATAATGCTTCGAATTCTGACACAATTTCCCGTTTCCCAAGTGACGTTTCATTTTTCAGATCTATCAGTGTTCCCTTGCTTGTGCACACCAGTTCCCATGATCTTTTGAAAAGGTCATATTGAGTGGAGAGGTTAAGGGAACTCACACTCAATTTTCTTTGTGAGGCTAGGGAACTCAAAAGGGAACCAGACAATTACAACTCGATAAAGGGATAAAGAGTTTGGCTCATGAGAAGCGTTTGTCTGGTCCCTGGTTCAGGGTTGGTTTTATGATCAACTGTCATAGTGGCTTGTAGAGAGGGTCAAAGGGAACTCTGGTTGATCATTTTGGGCCAAAAAGAAATGATGTTCCACTGTACATATGAAGCTCTAGACTAGTAATATGGCAAAATGAAAGCAAGGAGTCTTATAGTTCCATATCATGCATTTCTAGTTAGACTAGTCAAGCATCGAGGGAGAGACAAACAGGGACTTGCTTAGTTTAGAGTTATCATCCCTAGAAGCATTCGAAAACGCTGGTAGGGACGTCTGTCCAAAGCTTTAGTGAGAATGTCCGCAATTTTCTCTTCCGTTCTACAGTGTTGCATAGAGATGTTCCCATTTTCAACATTGTCACGTAGAAAATGATGCCTAATGTCTATGTGCTTAGTCCTAGAGTGATGCACAAGATTTTTGGAAATGTTAATGTCACTAGTATTATCACAGAGTATGGGAACTGGGCCAAAAGACATACTGTAATCCTGAAGTTGGGACTTGAGCCATAATACTTGGGAACAACATGATGCGGCAGCCACATATTCTGCTTCAGCTGTGGAGAGTGCCACTGAATTTTGCTTCTTGGATCCCCATGAGACTAAGCATGACCCAAGGAACTAGGCCATTCCCGATGTGCTCTTTCTATCAACAAGGTGCCCAGCGAAATCTACATCTGTGTAAGCAATGAGCTCAAGGGAACTGTTCCTTGGGTACCAGAGGCACAAGTTATCGTTCCCTTTGAGGTACCTGAAAATCCTCTTCACCTCTTTCAGGTGTGATTCTTTGGGGTTAGCTTGAAAACGTGCACATAAGCACATTGAGAACATAATATCAGGCCTACTAGCAGTTAAATATAGGAGAGAGCCAATCATATCTCTGAAGTTCCTTTGATCGACACTTACCCCTGTTTCATCGGCGTTGAGCCTTGAGTTTGGTGAGATGGGAGTGTCGATGGGCCTTGAGTGGTCCATCCCGTACTTCACTAGCATTTCACGGATGTATTTCTGTTGATGAATCCTTGTTCCCTCCTTTGTTTGAGATATTTGGAGTCCCAGGAAGAACGTGAGTTCCCCTATGGGACTCATCTCAAACTCACTGCTCATGAGGTTCTTAAATTTCTCTACAAGAGTTTCGTTAGTTGCTCCAAAAACAATGTCATCAACATATACTTGTACGATCAAGATATCCTTAGATTCTTTCTTTAGGAACAAGGTTTTGTCTATGGAACCTCGAAGGTATCCATGAGACAAAAGGAATTGAGCGAACCTGTCATACTATGCTCGAGGAGCTTGTTTGAGTCCGTAGAGGGCCCTTTCCAGGAAGTAGACGTGGTTAGGTAGCTTTTCATCTTCGAATCCCAGGGGTTGAGCTACGTATACTTCTTCTTTGAGGTGCCCATTGAGAAAGGCCGTCTTGACATCCATCTGGTACAACTTGAATCCTTTGTGGGCTGCATAGGCTATGAGAAGACGGATAGCCTCGATCCTTGCAACTGGTGCGAAGGTCTCGTCATAGTCGATCCCCTCTTCTTGTCTGTAGCCTTGAGCAACCAGTCGAGCCTTGTTCCTTGCTACGACACCAGTATCATCGAGCTTGTTCCGAAAGACCCATCGAGTTCATATGATGTTCTTGTTCTTGGGCCTAGGAACTAGCTTCCACACCTTGTTCCTCTCAAATTGGTGAAGTTCCTCTTGCATGGCTTGGATCCAGTCCGGGTCCTTTAGAGCTTCTTTGATGCTTTTTGGTTCCACCAGCGAGACAAAGGCATTAAAAGCACAAAAATTATTGAGAGAGGAGCGAGTTTGAACACCTTTGTCATATGGAGTGATGATGTCATCGATGGGGTGATCTCTCTTTTGGTGGTAGTTTCTGGTTCGGATGTGTGAGACGTCAACCTGTTCCCTTGACTCTTCTTCATCTGTATCTTGAGCCTCCTCTTCCTCAGGGGAACAGTTATGCTCAACTTCTTCGCTGAGACTCTCGTCAGGATTTTCTTCAGAGTTCCCTCGTTGTTCCCCCTGAACACTGGATTCTGGTACATTTTCATTTTGGGGAAAAAGAGAGTTCGATGCATCTTGTGGTTCTTCTGTTGAGGAGGGAACTTCAAATGAGCTTTGATCTGTGGAATTTTGATCTCCTTCGTTGTTCCCTGATTGTGGGGCATTGTTCCCACTTGGATAGTCTTCATCTCTCTTTCTTGGTTCATCCTCGTCGTCTTCTTCTTCTTGTCTGATCAGCTTGAACAAAGTTCCCTTTCCTTGGACCTCTGTTCCTATCTTTACAGATTTTTCGTCAAAGATGACGTGAATACTTTCCTCTACCTTCTTGGTCCTCTTGTTATAGACCCTGTACGTCTTGCTTTGGGAAGAGTATCCCAGGAATATCCCTTCATCGCTTCTGGGGTCAAATTTGCCGAGGTTGTCCTTCACATTGTTGTGAACGAAGCATTTGCATCCAAAGGTCCTTAGATGAGAGATGTTGGGCTTTCTTCCTTTGATCAGCTCGTAGGATGTCTTTTTGATCATGGGCATTGTCATGGCTCGATTTAGGATGTAGGTAGCTGTGGAGATGGCTTCGGCCCAGAAACTTGGAGGAACTCCACTCTCTAGCATCATGGTCCTTGCCATGTCTTCCAGGGTTCTGTTTTTCCTTTCCACCATGCCATTTTGTTGAGGAGTGCGTGGAGCCGAAAAGTTGTGGGATACACCATTGTTGGTACAGTACCTTAGGAACTCTGAGTTTTTGAGCCCAGTCCCATGGTCAGATCTGAGTGCCTTGAACTTGATTCCCATGCTGACTTCCATCCTCTTGATTAGATTCTTAAATTCTTTGAAGGTATTTGATTTTGATCTCAAGAAAAGAACCCATGTAAACCTTGAAAAATCATCAATTAAAACGTACATGTACCTCTTTCCTCCGAAGCTTTCAGTGTCCATGGGACCGCAAAGATCCATGTGAATTAGCTCCAAGGGCCTTGTTGTGCTGATTACCCTTTTTGGTTTGAAGGAGCTTCTGGTTTGTTTGCCACGAACGCAAGCTTCACACATCTTGGCACCTTCGATGTTTATTCGAGGAAGGCCAATTACCAGATCTTGTAGATAGAGCTTTAGGATCTGACTAATGCCTGCATGGCCCAGTCTCTTGTGCCAGAGTTCCGTTTTGTCAAGGGAACTTGCCAAGCACAGTTTCCTTGGTGGCTCAAAGTCTGTATCCACCACATAGATGTTGTTGGACTTTCTTCCATTCAGGATGATTTTTTTGGTCTTCTTGTTGATCACTAGACACTCTCTTGAATCAAAGGTGACGATGTTGTTCCATTGATCACATATTTGAGAAACGCTTAAGAGATTGAATCCCAGGTCCTTCACCAGGTTAACGTTGCTGATTTTGATTGATTTGTTGAGTAGTACTTCCCCTGTTCCTATGATTTCCCCTTTATTCTTGTTTCCAAAGGACACATGACCTCCTTCGGCCTTTGGGTGGAGTGAGGTGAGGTTGTCTTTGTTTCCATTCATGTGGTTAGAACACCCACTATCAATGACCCATGTGATGTTCCCCCTCACTTCCACCTACAAGAAAATTTAGTTTTTGAGGACCCAGGCAAGATTACTCTTGCCTGGTCCCTTGCAAGGGAAGACAGTCTCAAATAACACATAATCAGCAATGTTAATATCACGAGAGTACTTGTTATAAGCAAAGTTCCTATGGTTGTTCCTTTTTGTGGGAACTCTAGCAGACTTGTTGGCTTGTTGATTTTGCCTGTTCCAGTACTCGTGGTTTCTCTGGGTTTGGGCCTTAGCTTTCGGACAGCTTTCCTTGTAATGCCCATGAGCACCACAGTTCTAGCAGGTCTTATAGTATTCTTCTAGGTAGTACTTAGGATGGGGTCTCTGTATTCTGTTCCTATCCATAGTTTCCTTGTTGTACACCCTAGACCTATTTCCCTTAGCTATTTGAACATACAGCTTATGTCCAGTGTTCCCAGTGTAATAGTCTACTTCTCCATTCACTCCACTCTTCAAGACGCGGATTTTCTCTTCTGAGTGTGCATTTTTCTGTTTCTCACACTGAAGCTCTAAGGCCCTACACTCGTTGATCTCTTTTTCACTCAAAGGGGACTTTCCTTTCTTAGGGCTCTCTGACTCATACCCTATTCCGTGTCTGGCAGGGACAAACTTGGTTTGGGAACTAGAGGCTTCAGGACTCCCATTTGTTTTACTCAGGTTTTGTAGAAGGGTGTTCTCATCACTTTCTAGAGTTTTAAGCTCATTCTCAAGATCTACTATGTGAGACACATAGGACTGAAGTTTTTCAAGAAGGGACACACAGTTGGGACATGGCTCAAGACCAACCAGTTCAGCATTGGTGTGTTCCGATTTTTCCAACTTCTTTTGTAATTTAATGTTATCTTTGACAAGGCTTGAAAGAATTTTTAGCAACTCAGGTTTTTCATAATTATTCAAGGAAGCAAGAACGGATTCAGTAGTTGTTCCCCAGTGGTGTCTCCTATGGCCATTGCGCACATGTCGGGGGATGCCCAAGATTCCGGATCTTCGTCCTCGTCCTCGTCCCAAGTGGCGATGTAGGCCTTCTTCCCTTGCTTACGGTCGTCAGTTCCCAGTGGACACTCCTTCGCGAAGTGTCCCTTTTTATAGCACTTGTAGCATGTGACGTCCGAGAGGTCCTTCTCAACATGTTTTCTTTGGGAACTTTGTCCTTTCTGTGAGTTCCCATTTCCTTTCTTGAACTTTCCTTTGTAAAAGGATCGAAGGGCCTTGGTTACGAGGACTAGTTCCTCATCCTCTTCTTCTTAAGATTCTTCATGTTGCTCTTGAACTGACTTGAGCATCTTTTCAAGTTTGAGGGCAATCCCTTGGTGTGCCCTCTTTTGCTCTTTGTCATCTATCTTTCTTTTCTCATGTCCTATCAGTTTTCCAAAGACCTGGTGGAGCATAAGAGTTATGTTTTCGGGGTTCTCCTTGAACATCGTTCTCTCATTTGCCCACTCTCCAGTCAGCCCGTTGAAGAGTTGTTGAACCTTCATTTTGTCAGTGATTTCCTCTTTAGTGATCCCAAGACCTGCCATCTTGGTGAAAATGTCCCTCGAAACGGGATTGATAGCTATCGACGGACTCTCCCATTTCCATTTGGAAGTTGAAGAACTCCCTCCTCGCATTTATCCGAAGATCTTCTCGGAGGTCTGAGTTCCCAATATGCATTTGTTGAATGGCTTCCCACACTTCCTTGGCTATGTCTAGGTTTGCCACCCTGTCGCAATCTTGCACCGTCATAGCGTTCTTGAGGTACTGTATGGCCTTGAAGTTGGCCTCCATGCACTTGTACTCATTTGGTCCCCATTTCGTCAGGTCATTCTTAATAGCTGGATCAATTTTGAAGTTCCCTTTCTCTATAACGCACCAACCTGGTAGTCCTGGCTACGCATCCAATTCTTCATGTCGCGTTGCCAGACTTCGAATCTACCAGTGATGAGCCTTTGTGGCTTGTTGTTGTTGTGACCGACTTGGGTGAGTTTGTGAGCCATTTTGAGACCTGCGATGCTAACACAAATCTAGAGCAACCTTGATCTGATACCAATTGTTGGATCGTTACTGGTTAGCGAGAGCTTGGGAATTGGCTGTTAAGCTGTTCCCAAGGCAGCGGAAGAAACAATATCGCAAGTATTAAAATCTGAAAGAACACAGTTCCTTTATAGAGGAACCCCACGACAACCAACTAGTTTTGTGGGTAAACCTCTACCTTCGCTTGGAGGATTTTGAATGACTTACTTATTTTATTGCTTGTTCCTTAGTTACAAACAGCCAGATTCAAACTTCTCTGTTCCTACGAGTTCTACCTAACTCTAGCAACACTAATGAATCTTCTCAACTGAGTTCCTAAGCGAACAACTCAACTAAAACAAGAAAGTCAAACCTTACACCTTGACAATTCAGTTCCATTGCTCTTGGGAACTTTAGCTTCACCGTCGTCGAGATCGGACACTCGCCGTCGGGGACTTCTCTTCTTCTGTCTTTCTTTCTCTGGGAGTATATGTGAGTTCTGGGAGAAGTGCTTGCACTTAGCACTATTCATTTAGCTTTATACTCGGTTGTACTTGGGCTTCGATCGCATCTTTCATGTTGTCCGAAATGCCCTTTGCTTGCAGCCCAAGTGTACAATCTTCACATGTGACTTCGATTTGAACTAGGTCAACTTCTTGAATTAATCGGACCCTTGGATCACTCGTGACAGTCTACTCATCAGACTGTTCCTTCGTTCTGTCCAAGACAGGATCCCGCGATTTGCGCTGAACGGTCTTTGTCTTCACATGTGAGTTCCCATGTGATGGGAACTTTCTTCTTTAGAGTTCCTTTGAGAGAACCTCTTCAGCGTGTATGCTTGTGTTCCTTAGCCATTCATGGGAGTTCTCATAGCGTGGGAACTTTCTTTGCTGGACCTGTGTTCCTTAGAAATACTTGGACAAAGCACATTAGTTCCCATATGGTGTTTGTCATTATCAAAACTGGAGAATGGTCTCGTTGTTCCGATGTTTAGAACCAGAGGTCCCAACATATAGTCCATCTATTTTTTGGTAGAAATCCTATAGTCCATCTATTTCAACTTTGGAAATAGTTTCTAAACTAGTATGTATTGCCGTATATTGTATAAGTTTTTTTAAATAAAATATTTTCAAATATATTTATTATCCGAGAAAAATAATCATGTAAATGCTTAAATATAAATTTTGAATAAATATTTAAAATCAATAAATTATAAAAGTTGTTTATTTGAAACAATAATATTTTATTCGTATTACGAATTAAATTAATATCCAAAACATGATAACTTATTTAATTATGAAAATAGATAAGTAATAAGATAAGAACTTATCAATTTATTATATAATGGGACCGTTCAAAATAAACTTAATTATAGTGATATAAGATTGTACGTACATTACACTATCTTTATATTAAACTTAATTATTTTGCCAAAGATTGGTTTTAATAAAAGAGGTGATGTGGTCTAATCTAAAAGCGACATGTGTCGTTTAATAATTTTTTTAACCTCCGCTTTAGTATATAGTTATGATTTACTCAAAATTTTAATATGTTAAATGTAAAAGGTACCTTATAAATTATAATAGAATGAAGACAAATTTTAAGTATTCAATTTATAAATTTTGAGCGACATTGCAAAATAAAAATATCAGAATTACTTTTTTTTTGTTGGTCTTGGGCACTACCCATCGGAATCGAAACGGGGACTTCATGGTACTACTTGAGATCCTTACCGTTTGACTAGATACCCGAAGGCTATCAAAATTACTAAAATAACCCCCGTGCCATTTTGCTCCAAGCCCTATAATCTAACAGGTCTTCATTAAATATCCTAAATTGATTATGAGAATTTCTAATGTGTGCCCCACACAATAAAGATACTCCTAAGTTTCGTAAATCTCATTATTGTTTTTTAATTGTAATTTTTTTTAAAAGGGCTTAATTATTTCAATTTAAGAAATAGTTATGAAATATTTTCTAAAATTAACATAGTTATTGTGTGGCTAGCACACATTAGCCGAACCGATCTATTATACACTAACCCCGCTCTAATCAACATAACCTGTGTTCATGTCAATGGTGTCCGACTCCGTATGTAAGTGTACATACATATATCAAATCAACGTAAGTGTACATACATATACATGTAGATCGAGAGACATGAATAATTAATATTAAGAAGGTTGGTAGCTAAAATATCAAATCAACGAGGTTATTAGTTTTGGGTCTATCATGCTAATTAAAGTTACAAATTCGGTTCTTAATTTGTTACCCAGCTGCTGATTACTTTGGTCTATAAATTAACCTCTACATCATTATATCATTCAACAAATTATTGAGGGCTAAAACGATTCCGAGATCCAATGGGTAACGTATCGAATTATGCTCTCCTGATTCAGGTCCTGATCATCATCAGCATTGTGCTAGCCATGGAGCACCATGCATTCTGCATCTCAAACAATCAGCCGAAGCCCGACGAGCTCAGCAACTGGGCCCGAAACATACCCAAAATGAAGCAAAAAATCACGCACCTGCGTTTCTACTTCCACGACTGGATTTCTCCGGCGAAGAATAAAACCGCCTACCCGGTGACCAGGTCACCAATTACCGGCACCAACCCGTACCTGTTCGGCTCAACACTAATGATCGACGATCCTCTGACCCAGGAGCCCGACCCCAATTCAAAGCCCGTGGGCCGGGCCTACGGGTTCTACGGGCTAACGGGTATGCACGACTTAACAATGTTCAACATGATGGGCTTCTTGTTCACCGAGGGAAAGTACAGAGGTAGCTCAGTCAGCATGCTGAGTTATAATCCAGCGATGCATCCGAAGCGTGAGCTGGCACTTGTGGGTGGGACCGGAGCTTTCCGTCTTGCACACGGCGTCGCCAGGGCCCGAACCGTCTATCAGAATGCAACCACTGGCGGGGCCACCATTGAGTACGATTTCTACATCGTCCATTACTAGTTTGATTAGTTAAGAATAAATATTGTGTAATATGTTATGTGATCGAGTTTCTAGTCAACTCACGTACACTATAGTGCACATCTCTAGGAGTCCTAAAATACTCTAGAATATATCAAGTTGTTGTAATAAAGTGTATTTTGTATAATTAGTATACGTAGCACAACTGGTGATGTAAGAAACTATGATTTCACTTAATAACTAGTGCATTGCCCGTACCATGTACGGGATAATTATAAAAATAAAAAAAATATTTTTAATATTTAAATAGGAGGGGAAAATATAAAATTTATGTAGATAATTATCTTAATTATTATGATATATCATTAGATAAGTAGGCTATTAAAGTTGCAAACATTTTAGAACTTTAACAGGTTAAAAAATGAATATACAAAAAGAAATTAATAAATTGGATTATCAATACATCATACTCACAAGTATGAAAGTCAGAAAATCATTTCACATTAAGATTAAATATCCATGGATATTCTATACCCCATATTTTTGTTAGATACATCAGCGAATATCAATTAATATTCAAGGCAGAACAAACAAAATTAAATCATTGATACATTAGTCCATTACCAAAAACATCACAAGCAGCAAGAACATGACATCCTAATAATTAAGAGAGCAAGTTACGGACTTTCTCATTTTGCTATTCCATGTCTTCCATGCCACTATTTGGATTTGGCTCATTCGATCATTGGCCAATTCAATTGATCTAAATCTAACTGATTCACGAACTAATGATAAAAAAAAAAAAACCTCAGGTACATTGAACTTGTTCTAGTTCTATTCATAATTCTATTACTGGAACAGAAATTATAAATCAAATGCCACCGAAGTTGTTTAAACGGAAATGATCGAGGAGCAAAGCGCATTTGTGAAACTTAAATTCAGCAGAAATTTGAGAAATTTAAACATATTTCATAAGAAATCAAATTAATCGTCCAAGCAAATTTCAAGAAGTAAAAAGAAACAACCTTATAAAATGATCTGTATCCATTTAGAGATTGTCGCAGACGTAGAAAAAGAAGAAGTCAAGCCCACTAAAGTTGAAGAGAAGTTTCTGGAAACTCATCCTTCTCCTCCATTAGAAGGCGAGTTCTTCATATGCTTGAAATTTTGATTCAAATCTTTGTTGTTCCTCCTACAAACATGGTTAACCTCCCATAATACATCTTCTTCTTCCTTTTCCGCGGGTTTAAACTTTAACGTGACAGATTCAGAGTCAGTTGGAGAAGATGGGAGAAATGCAGTTTTGACAAAAAAAAAAAAAAACGTGAGCAGTTTATGGTAAAATGGGATAGTGGAGAAATACAGCTTCACTTTGTAATTCTAGTGCTGACTTTGAATAAACTTTAGCTCTTTAATATCAAGCATAGTCACAGACAAATCATGACAGTATAAGTACCAAAGCAAGCTTCTTTGTAACTATTCAATAACCTAAAGAAGCATTGGAAAATACTACTTCATAGATCAAATAGAACAATATCTGCATTACATATCATCAGGAAGAGTTATGAGCATCAGGCATAGTCACTGGTTATGAGCATCATGACAATATATGACCAACAACAGGAATAATATATCTCTTTAGCCGATTTTGATCAGCAAGTAAATCAAGAGAAGAAAAGAAGAAAATTGAACTTGTTAATAAAAGCAAAATTGCAACTTGCAACATCTGCTACACCATGTGACCATAACTTTTAGCTTATACTTCAACCAATATCAATCCCCTTTCAGAAACCCCCAAATTGAATAGAAATTCTACCAAATTTGAAACAATTGCTCGAGTACCTCTCTATATTGCACTTCGATCACGTAAGAAAGGAGCATGGGGCTAATATCACCAGCATCAGGCCTAGAAACATCAACGATTGTAGCCCTAGGCAACTCCTCGAAAATCCGACTCGGCTCAGGTCCCCACTGGCTAAACGATAAGAAGGATGAAATCGCCTGCCCCGGCGGCGTACTACTCAACGGCTCCGATTGCAGTTGACTTTGTGCGAGACGACGTCGGGAGCCTTGGCGTGGAATTCGCACACCTTGTGGCGGCGGTGGTACCTCTTGCATCGGCGAGAACGGCGGCGCACCTCTCGGCCTGGCAGGAGGTAGGGGCTTATTGGCAGAACTTTGTAAAATCCATGAGTTTGTGACGAATATACAAATCACAAACTCATGTGAGAGGGAGAGGGAGAGGGATCGGAGAGATAGAGGGAGAGGGAGGTTACACGGAGACTATAAACTGGAGAAAAGAGAAATGGCCATCGAGGGAGACGCAGGTTATTTTTTCCAGATGTATCATTTTATAATTAATATAATTTTTTTTTTCAAAATTTGACACATGGTATAATATTTTGAACTAAGATGGGTTCTCCTTTACATTTGTACTAAGGTAGATAAACTTCGAGTTTCTATAATTTTGCCCTCTTTCTCTCTTGTTCTGTTGTTCTTTTCAATTGTAGCATGGTATCAACCAATGTTCGACTCTGATCCAAATTTCCCTGCAAATTTTTTGTGATGCCCCCTCACCACATCTCCTGATCTCCAGCCTCTAATGGACGAAATTCCGTGACTCTTGATCCCGCAAATTAATCCATGGGATCGTCGTACTCAAGATCATAATACTTTTGATCCAATTGATGAGCTTTTCCTTCACCATAGTGATCATTCAAGTTATGTGTTGTCAACAAATTTGCTCGATGGTCACAATTATGTTTTCTGGAAGATCGAGATTCAACGCTTGAGGAGACGCTGGACGAAATTCGGAATTTTCCATGCCATCACCAAATGATGCCAAAAGCACCGGGAGAACTTAGCTAGGCGACAAGGCACACGAAATGACGCCCGAATTAGGAGCTCAAGCGTAGAAGGACACAGAAGGTTGGGCCCAAGGCAATCGCCTAGGCAACAAGGCACACGAAATGACACCCAAATTAGGAGCTCAAGCGCAGAAGGACACAGAAGGTTGGGCCCAAGACAATCACCCATATAAAGATGGAAACCGAAGCCTCGATATGAGGAATCGCGAAGACCACCATCACAAGAAGACAATCTGTTAATTCTGATGGGCCAATAATGACGTGGGGGTTCCACATGTCCATCCGTGCACATAAGCGCGTTATGGGCCTAGCACATAAGCCCATGGGGTTTTGATAGCTTGCACTTAGGTAGTGTTTAGGATGCATATTTATGATTATTTTGCTTGGTTTTAGTTTAGTTTAGTCTAATTCTTAGGTTTTTAGTTTTTCTAGGAAATTCGGGTTTTGCGCTTGTTTTGTTCGGTTTTGTAGATCTTTAGGTAAACAAGCATGGACGGAATGAATCTTATATGATTGTGGTGGAGTTTGATGAAGCTTAGAGTGGTACAAGTGAAGATCAAAAGATATAAGGCCCAAGATCTTGAGGGATAAAAACGCTTAAACCCAGGCTATGCATTGGAGTTCTTGTTTTGACAATTCTTTCTTGCAATGCTTGGTTTGGGAGCTATAGTGATCTGATGAAGCTGAATTTGGTATCACTAGAAAGCTAATTCGAAGACCTACAATTCATATTTTTACTTTTAGTCCAAATTCTAACTCTAAGAGGGTCAAAATAACCTCTTAAGTGTCGCCTGAATGCTGAACCGAGGAAATTGTGCGGGTTAGCATGTAAAAGCGCGGCTGCGCTTTTTGAGGTCAAGCGGCGCAATTGGCTTTCTACGCGGAGATGTCTTGGGCCGAGAATTGGGTTTAGTTTTGGGTCTGGCTTTATTAATTCCGACTAATGCTTGTTTGTAGGCTTTTGGGGATATCTTTAGTAGTTTTAAGAGCTACTTTAAAACTCTTGTTAGTTTCTATCTTTTTCATAACTTGGAACATAATTTTGAAGGCTAGGGTTTTGCTCTCTAGAGCAACCTTTGAACCTCTTGTAAGTTTTCATTTAATTTAATTGTGCATTGCTAAATTCTTTTTGTTTGACTAGTTATTGAAATCATAGATTGCATAATATTGTGAGGTTTGATTGATTCTCAACAACTTGGATAGGTTTTATTCCTTGTGCTTAAATTGAATCAAAATTTATCTAGGGTTTTGTTAGATTGGCCACCTAATGGAATTTCTAGGACTAATCTGATTAAGTCCCGTTTGGGATTGATTAGATAAAGTAGCAACTATAATTGTTTGGACCCGTTTGGGCTATTCAGTTGTAGAAGGAAATAAACCACATATAACTTGATTAGCTGTTTGCGTCATGTATTTGTTTCTATCGATACTTTGAACTTAAAGCTGTCGTTTAATTGAATCTAGACGTTGTTCTAGGTTGTTAGATGATTAGGGTTGTTCAGACTGTTAGCTCTTTCAACTAAATATAAAATTTTGGATAATAATCCACGATAGATTATTCAAGTGAATTGAGAATCAAGAGAATCAATGATCAATAAGCATATCTATGATGGATCAAACTAGTTGAACACACTTGTCTCTCATATATTCACAATCAACCTTGCATTCCTATTTACTTTTTAGTTTGCATCTTAGTTTAGAAAATCATTCAAAAACCCCCTTTCTTTGGTTACTTGGCACTCAAGTTAAACACAAATACACAAGTCTTTGTGGGATCGACCCTTACTTACCATTCTACTAAGTTTGGTTAAGTTAGGATTCTTTGGTAGGTAAACGACTGAAAAATACCTCATCCAATTTGGCGCCGTTGTCGGGGACTCGTCGCTATTTGTGTTTTACTTTGTGTGCTATTGTTGGTGTTGTGAACCGATCTTACGGTTCATAACACCTATGCTACTAATCTATGGCTTTGTTCGATTGTAGACAGCTGCAGGGTGAACACTTCCATCACTATTTTTCAAGAACGTGTGTTTGAACTTGGTACTTGGGGATTACAATACAATGATAGAGAGGTAAACATGGGAGTTATCCATGGTATGAATCTTGAGACAAGGGGATTGACTGACTACATGAGCAATGATAGGCTTTTATATATGGGACCTGAGGAATGCTGGGATTTCTTCTGTTTCATGAGCCATCAGAGTTTTTTGGTCGAGACATCTTCCCTACCACCTCAACCGGTTGATAAGTCTCTTGAGGATATAATCAGGGATATCTCAAAAGGGGCGGATACTATAATCAAGGAGCATTGTGAGTCTTGTTCTTCATATTTTCATTCCACAATCTCATGCCCTTTTGAGTTGTGTGAAAGGAGTGGTGAAATCACATTGGAGTCAAACGATCAAGAGTCAGACACCCAGATTCAAGGTGAGGAGCAATCTAAGACACTTGATATGGGTTATGAGGACACATTTGATGTCCAACATGAATTCACACCTATAAGTCATGTTGAACAGATTATCACAAAGCCAAAGGAAGTCTGTGCTAGCATGGAGATTCTTACAAAGCCTAGGGAGCCTGAATCATGCATCTTCACTCATGTGGAGTAAATTGTTACAGGGTTTTGTGGTTTTGGAAGAAGACTCATTTGTTGACCATGATGACTTCTTTGTTGATGAAGTAGACAACCATGAGGGAGAAAATCAACATGATACATCTGTTAAGGCTCCCGTTGTCATGGTGCACCCTATGTTAGGCCTTGACATCCCATGCTTCAGTTTCTCCACCTTCTCACATCAAGAGCTTATGGAGTTCCAAGATGAGGACCCAAGACTACAACACAAGGTGGAAGATGAAGAATATATGGAGTTCATCTTGGATAAAAGTGGTATTGCTGATAAGTGCTTTGATTCATACTGTAAGTATTTTCTAAGGCCACCACTTGTGCTGAATTTATTTGAACAAATGTCATCTCATGAAAATTGGGCACACATGTTTGATAAGTTGAAACGATTTTTAAATGATATATTATTCACTTTCATATTATCATTGTGTTACTTATGTTTTTCTGAGATGTGTGCACAGGGCTTTCCCCCTTAAGGTTTACTGAGGCTTCATCAATTAGGAATAAGAATCGTTTCTTCGACATGGACACTGTTTTGTGAAAAAGCTCTTGTTGAGAGATTGTTTTTCTTTGTTAGATTTGAAATTTGGAAGGGAATGAAGGGGATGCGCCGCACTATGCCTGAACTTAGCTCGAAGGGACTATGGAAGATCCAGTCTTGATGAGCCTTCTCCGGAAGGTAGTCGGTCACCTTGACGAAGACATCATATGGGTGGATCCACGAACATCGTATGAAGCCACTTATAGGGGTCTTTTTTTAAATGCGTGCAATTTTGGCCATAAAATCGCGACATTTAAAGGGGTTTGCTGAAGTGGTGTCTTCTTCGTACATTTGGAAAGGTATTCGGCAAGGGCTGGATAATGTGCTCGTAAAGGGGTGTAGCTGGGTGATCAAGGATGGGCGGACGACTCGCTTTTGGGTAGATACCTGGTTGGGAGATGAGCAGCTGCTAAAGGTCGCTAAGGAACCCATTAGTCAGGACGATATTAACAAAACGGTGCGTGATTACTGGGTTCAAGGGCAAGGGTGGAATTGGGTTGCTCTTGATGGGTTGCTGCCTATGAGTGTGGTGATGAAAATCACCGGGGTTTCTATGCTCAATGATGATGGTTGCAGTGACACGATGTGCTGGAGGTTTTCGAGTGATGGGAATTTCTCGATTGCCTCTGCGTACAAAATGATAATGAGTGATGGTCAACTTTCGTGGACTGATGGTGTGGTCTACAACACTATTTGGAAAATTAGTGCCCCTGAGAGGGTGAGGGTGTTTCTGTGGCTCGTGATCAAGGGGAGTGTTCTCACTAATAGCGAACGGCTTCGGCGTCACCTTGCGACTGTTGATACTTGTCCCTTGTGCAATGTTGGGTCGGAAACCCTGGGCCACCTGTTTCGCGATTGTGTCAAAACTGCAGGTATGTGGGCTGCTTTATCTATACCTGATGAAGTTTCTGATTCTTTTAATTTGTCCTTTGCAGTTTGGATTCGGGCGAACTTGTTGTCCCAATGGCGTTCAGCGGAGGGGATTGAGTGGTCGGCTGTCTTCGCCAGCGCGCTCTGGTGGATTTGGCGCTGGAGAAATGATGTGACTTTCGGTAACTCCAACCGGTTGCTGAACTCGGCTGAGTTTGTGCTCGATCGTGCCAAGGAGTACAAGACTGCGTGGAGCAACAGGAATTCCAAGTTCACTAATCCGACTCGGGCTGAGGTGCTGGTGTCCTGGGAGAAGCCGCTGACGGGTTGTGTGAAGATCAACAACGATGGTGCTGTCAACAAAGAGGGTTTAGCCTTTGCTGGTGGACTTATTCGGGACTCCAATGGCGATTGGGTTGGAGGATTCTTTCGAAATATTGGGCGGTGCATCGTTCCGATGGCTGAGCTCTAGGGCATTCGCGATGGTTTGGAGTATGCTTGGGATCGTGGTTTTTGGAACATTGTGGTTGAGTCTGATTCCAAGCTCGTGATTGGTCTGCTTCTTAAGCCGGTACTTCCGACTCACCCTCTCTCTAGCCTGGTTTTTCAATGCCAAGGCTTTCTCAATCGGGATTGGAATGCCCGATGTTGTCATATCTTTAGGGAAGCGAATTCCGTCGCCGACTCCCTCGCTAGTCTTGCTCTTTCTTTTCCGCTTGGTTGTCATTTTCTTTCCACTCCACCTTTGGAGGTTGCTCGTTTGTTGTATGAGGATATTAGGGGTACGGCTATTCCCCGTTTGGTTTGTAATTAGCCAGGTTTTTTTGTTAATCTTATTCCGAAAGGCGTTGCCTTTCTTGACCAAAAAAAATAAAAATCGTTTGGCCAATTAAATTAACTAACCAATTTAATTAAATCTTAACAAACTAATAAAACAAATAATAATTAAATATAAACTCTTTCTTACATGCACCAATCCAAAAAAATCCTAATTAATGAGGCTTCTTCTTCTCCGTATAAAATTGGTGCCCAATAGAATGAACATAATCTCTTCCAAACTTAAAACCTAAATCTGTGTATTTTTACTATTCCGTTATTCTATATATTTATTTGATTGTTGTGTAAGAATTTTACTCTTATCAATTTTTCATCAAACAATTACCAAAATACATTCAACCAAGATTACTGCTTAAAACAATTCCTTATAACAAATATACACTCTAGTCTCTAACAATCTAATGTACGCAACTTTCACCATAAAAGAAAATCTCGTAACAAATACCTCCGCGTGCCGTGCACTCTAAAAAAAGTTATTAGGTCACCAACAATCAACCCCACAAAACTGTCAAATATATGGGGTGTATTTGTTGGGTAGTACAGAAACTCGTATAAATGTTGTTTGTTTGACACATAAAAACTAGCAACTAGTTGTAAAACTAGTAACTAGTTGTAAAACTAGTTTTTTTACAAAGCTAGTTTTTAAAGCTTTTGCACTAGTTTTTAGTAGTTTTTTGAATTAAAAAAATAATTATTTCCTAAATAAGAATAGCTCTATAATTAAATGAAATTTTAAATTATTAATTACTACAATAAACTAGTTGAACATTACCAAACAGTGTTTATATATATTTTTAAAACTTCAACTACTTTTATAACTAGTTTTACAACTTCAGCTAGTTTTACAACTCCAACTAGTTTTTTTGGTGACTTAACAAATATAGCCATAAGCTAGCATTCTTCCTCTTTTTTATCTTTTTTTGGGCTAACTTATGTAACTTTCATGAAACAAGCAAACACACAATTAGGGTACAACTCGCAGACACTAGTAATTAGCTGCTAGAATTGCGAAACAAGGACACATAGTCTAAATTCTAACTTCAATATATTTTACTCACATAAACAACCAATTTCTTTTAAAAATAGATAAAATACCCTTTTATAATGTAACAAAACATTCACCAACCAATAGAAATAAAAAAATAGACGCGAGATATCTTGATTTGAAAGATAGAGAATCACTATTTTAGAATTTCTCCCGATCGACGCACTGCCCCCTATATAATGCCCAAGTAATACGACTGTCAATATATATATAAATACACACACCTTCTTCAATTCATCCCCATCAGTGCAAGGGAAACCAAAAGAAATTCACCAAGGTTGCCTGTTATATTAAAGTAGTTAGACATGATGCCTATGTCCCTCCTCCTCCTTATAGTTTTTAGCAAGGCCCAAGTCCAGGCCCACAAATGGGGGGAGACGGTGGATTCCGGCAAAGCAAAAACCACCACCCTACAATTCTACCTCCACGACGTCCAAAGCGGCAAGAATCCATCGGCGGTCCGGGTGGCTCAAGCGGGCAACCCCACGAAGGACCTCAGCGCCTTCGGAACTCTGTTCATGGCAGACGACAAACTGACGGTTGGGCCAGACCCGAACTCAAAGCTGGTGGGCCGGGCCCAGGGGCTATATGGATCGGCAAACCGGCAAGAGTTGGCCTATATTATGGCCATGACCTACTACTTTGTGGATGGAGCGTACAACGGAAGCTCCATTACTGTATTGGGCCGGAACTCAGTGAAGCACCCGGTTAGGGAGATAACGGTTGTGGGTGGCACCGGAGCGTTCCGGATGGCTACGGGCTACGCTCTCGCGCGCACTTACTGGGTCGATTTTAAGACAGGAGATGCCATCGTCGGTTACAATGTCACTATTATTCATTGATATGTAGGATTTTAGCGGCAGATTATGTGTAAACCACATACAGTATATGGTTGTTTAAGTGTCTCCTACTACACCATACAGTATATGGTTGTTTAAGTATATGGTTATAAAATTAATTTTAAAACACAAAAGTACAAAATTTACAACAAGGTCCTTGAATTGACTAACTTTCTCTATTTGTCTTCTTCGTTGCACAAATTCATGAAAGATCAAGCATGTTTTTGACAATTTTTTACATAAAAATTATATTATACACTCTTGATGTACTAGAAGAATATTTAAGGTTAGTTTCAATCTAAAACTCACGTACAAAATCTGGATGAAATAGTTTGAGGGTTCTTTTTTTTAGAAAATCGGGTTTTTCAATCCAAATCGAACAAAATCAGTGTCTATTTTGATGAAATTAAGTGGAGTTATTAGTTCAAAATTATATTAATCATATTATGTAGGAATACAATAGATTTTGGACAAATTTAGAATGAAATTTAAAGTTCAAAATTAGGGGTCTTCGAACAAATTGAAAAACATTCCAGAGATTAGTTTCCAATTGGAGTGAGTAACCAAGAGGTAAAAAAAGGTGAGATGTCGAAAGCCAATGATGGTGCAGGTGTGAGGTCGATCGACATGAAAGAGAGACCTTGACCAATGGTGGTGTGGATGATAGTGCGAAGGACAAAGGGCGAAGGAGGCTAGCAGTGATGAAGACGAAGGACGGTTGTAGCGGTGGGGGAGAGAGAGAGAGCACGAGATGGAATCTGGCAAACAATGGAGAGGACAATCGTGGCTACTTGCTAGTGATGGGGATGCCAATTTTTGTCAACAATGGTATGGTGGGTTATGTGAGAGAGAACGAGAGATGGGAGAATGAAGAGGAATTTGGGAGAGGGAGTACTTTGTAAAATATATAAACTGAATGTTTTATTATTAGTATTAGTGTGTTATGCATAGTAGATAGGCTTTTTTACCGAAAACCACCCTTACAATATGCCATATTAGCGTAAACCACCCTTTCAATGGCTATTTACCGAGAACCACCCCTAGAATGCCTTCCGTTACGTTTTGACCACCCAATTAAATCCTGAATCCTGAATTTAGCTACCACATGGTAGCTAAATCAGATTTGGCTACCATGTGGTCGCTAAATTAGGTTAGTTATTGAGTGAAATTTAGTTAGTTGTTTGATCTACATAATTATTTAATCTATCTATTCGGTAAGTTCCAGCATTTGCATCAGCATCGACAAAATAAAAAGTATGTCTTGGGTCATTTCTTATAAGCATGAACGGTTCTAAAGAAATACAACGATTTCTTATAAGAATGAGCGGTTCTATAGGAATATAATGATTTCTTATAAGAATGAATGGTTCTATAGGAATATAACGTTTTCTTATAAGAATGAACGGTTCTATAGGAATATAACGTTTTCTAACGGTTCTAAAGGAATATACCGATTTCTTATAAGAATGAACGGTTCTAAAAGAATATATACCGATTTCTTATAAGAATGAACGGTTCTAAAAGAATATATACAATTTCTTATAAGAATGAACAATTCTAAAGGAATATAACGATTTCTTATAAGAATGAACGGTTCTAAATGAATATAACATTTTCTTATAAGAAGGAACAGTTCTAGAGAAATATAACGTTTTCTTATAAGAATGAACGGTTCTAAAGGAATACAACGATTTCTTATAAGAATGAACGGTTCTAAATGAATATAACGTTTTCTTATAAGAAGGAACAGTTCTAGAGAAATATAACGTTTTCTTATAAGAATGAACGGTTCTAAAGGAATACAACGATTTCTTATAAGAATGAACGGTTCTAAAGGAATACAACGTTTTCTTATAAGAATGAACGGTTCTAAAGGAATACAACGTTTTCTTAAAAGAATGAACGATTTTAAAGGAATATAACGATTTCTTATAAGAATGAATGGTTCTAAAGGAATATAACGATTTCTTATAAGAATGAATGGTTCTAAAGGAATATAATGATTTCTTATAAGAAGGAACGATTCTAAAGGAATATAAAATTTTCTTATAAGAAGGAACGGTTCTAGAGAAATATAACGTTTTCTTATAAGAAGAAACGATTCTAGAGAAATATAACGTTTTCTTATAACAATGAACGATTCTAAAGGAATAGAACGATTTCTTATGAGAATGAACGGTTCTATAGAGATATAACAATTTCTTATAGAAATGAACGATTCTATAGGAATATATCGTTTTCTTTTAAGAATGAATGATTCTATAAGAATTTAGCGACCACATGGTAGCTACATTCAGGATTTAGCGACCAAGTGATAGCTAAATTCTAACTTGGATTTAGCTACCACATGGTCGCTAATTAGCTACCATGTGGTAGCTAAATACAACTTTAAAAAAAAAAGAAATCCCTAAAAACATAAAATTTGAGGTATTAGCGACCATGTGGTCGCTAGTTGGCTTCCATGTGGTCGCTAAATACATAAAAAAATATGGGAGGGAATATTTGACGAGGCGGCCTTTTTAAAATTATTTGGGAATTAGCGTCCACGTGGTCACTAAACAAAAAAAATATGTGAGGGAATATTTGACGAGACGACCTTTTTAAAATTATTTGTGAATTAGCGTCCATGTGGTCGCTAATTCCCAAATTTCGGCAGGAATAATTAAGCATCGACGAGATTTTTAATTTTCGGGAATTAGCGGCCACGTGGTCGCCAAGGCCCGACTTATGTATTTAGCGACCACATGGTCACTAATTAGCGACCATGTGGTAGCTAAATACAACATTGATTTAAAAAAAACTGCTGATACATAAAACGAGGTGTATTTAGCGACCACGTGGTTGCTTAATACCTTTTATATCGAAAGACACAATTATCTTCCTCATTTTCTACTTTGAACTCCCACTCACTCTCTTTGTTCTCTTCGCTGAATCCTTCATTCTCCTCCACCACCACCTTCTCCCCTGCTCTTCAATTTCCACTCTCCTCCTAGCATCACTGCCACCGAGCACCGTCGACGAGCCCCTCCTTCTAGGTACCCTCCTCCTCTCCTTTGATTTTCAATTTTTTTTTATTAATTGTTTTTTTGATTGATTGATTGTTGTTGTTGGAATTGGTTGTTGTTGATATTGATTGTTGTATTTGTTTGATGTTGTCGCCGTCTAGCACCATCGCCGAATCTCGTCATCGCTCCCCTTTCTTCTAGGTACCTTTCTCATCTCCTTTGATGTTCATGTTTTTTTTATTAATTATTTTTGTTGAGATTGATTGTTGTTGTTGTTGGAAATGATTGTTGCTGAATTTGATTTTTGTTGTTATTGTATCCTTGATTGTTGTTGAAATTAATTTGTTGTTTTCGATTTAGAATATGATGATTTGGATGAATATAATGGATTCTAGGGATAATTTAGGATTGAAATTTTGTTTGATAGTTTTGATGAATTTGTTTACATTTATGTTATTGATTATTGTTGTTGGCTTTTTGTTGTGAATTAGTAGGATGATTAAGAGGATTTTAGTTATTTTTGTTGTTTAATTTGATGAATTAATTAGGTTGTTGAATTGATTATTGTGTTTTTTTTATTGTGAACTAATTATATTTTTATAATATTTATAAATTGATTGTTTTTATAATATTTATAAACATATTAATTATTTAATTGGTTGTTGTTATGTTTTTTATAATATTTATTATGAATATGTTAATTACTTATATTTTTTATAATATTTAATAGTTTTGTTTAATATTTATAAATTCATTTTAAATAAATAAATTTTTATAAAATTAATTAATATAATTATTTTTTAAAAAATATAGCAGAATTTAGCGACCACATGGTCGCTATTTAGCTACCATGTGGTACCTAAATCTAAACTCGGATTTAGCTACCACTTGGTAGCTAAATCCTGGTCGGGATTAACGTCTATATGGACGCTAATTCGCGTCCACGTGGACGCTAAATCATGGTTGGGATTTAGATCCACGTAGTCGCTAATACTATTTGCGACCAGACTTTTAGCGACCACTTTTAACGACCATTATATGGTCGATAAATCCACTATTTTTTGTAGTTTTCTCTGGTTCCGAACCGCCGTCGGTTCTCGGCAAATGATCGTTGGAACCGTGATTGCGGTCCCTAACCAACAGTCGTTGTTTTATAACAAAATGTCTTAAGACATTCTGTTTTAGCTACCCGCGATCTCAATAACTAGCCATTGTGCCCGCAATCGCAGTTTTGACTACCATGATCGCGGTTTTAACGAGCCTTTGGAATCGCGATCGCGGTTGTTAAAACCATGATCACGGTTGTTGTTTTAACGGCTATATTCCAACGGTCAAATAGATTCCAACGACTATTTTCCTTCCATTTGCCCATATAAATACCATATTTCACCTTCAATTTCATTCACACAAATCTCATACTCTCTTATCTATCTCTACTACTCTCATAATTTTACAAGTTTCCAACTTGCAATTTGTAAATCTCTTCTTAAATTTCTTATCTAGTCTCTTACTACTCTCCTTCCTAACCTTTTTGAAACATGGAAATCCAAGGTCAAAGATTTGTTGGCCGAAAAATTCTATGGCAGTGTTGGTGGTTCAGAAGAAAGTCAAATAAATCCTAACCCTTATCAACTACCACCCCCTTATCCTCCTATGCTTATTCCTCCACAATTTGCCCCCTCCGCTCCTATTCATAACTAAGGTCCATAAGGCAATAATGAGGGCGATGAAGAGGGGGCATCTACGGCTAACCAAAGAGAAAAGGAGTTGAAATCTAATATTTTCACAAAGCACTTTCCCAAGCGTTTGACCGATATGTTGTCAAGTGCAACTATTGTAACTCGAAGTACAATTGGAGGTGCAATGGAAGTTATGTCACCTTGAATAAGCATTTGAAGGCAAAACATGAGGACAAATTGGGATTGATGCGAGGAAAAACACAAATTTCGACTTCGGGGTTAGCAAGTTCTTCCTCTCAATCTCACTTGTTTAGTTATAATCATGATCGTAGTGTTATGCTTTGTTCGAAGCTATTTGTGTTGATCATTTTTCATTTCAATTTGCGGAAAGTGTTGGTATAAATGATTGAGTTTTCAACCATTTGCAATCTGCTTATAAACGAACTACAAGAAAAACAATTACAAAAAATGTGTTTAATGTATATAAGATTCGTAAAAACGATTTGTCTCGGTTTTTTTTCTCAAAATGATATATGTGTTCTATTTGGAGTGATAACTATCAATCTCATTCATACATGGGCATTACATGTCATTATATTGATAATCATTTTCACATGCAAAAATGAGTTTTGGCTTTTCGTGTATTTGATAGGGCACATACCGCTTCAAATATTTGTAACATTGTAAGCACTATTTTATATGAGTATAGACTACTTCATAGAGTTTTCACTATTTCATTTAATAATGCATCTAAAAACACCGCTTCTATTAGTGAATTGATTCAAGTTTGTCAACAGGTTTTTGGAAACAAATACTTTCATGTAAGATGTTCTAGTCATATTTTAAACTTATGTCTTCAAGATGGTTTGACACTTTTAATGCCATATTTTGAACATATTAAGTATGTTAGCTATATTTGGTTACAAAAGAAGACCAAAATGGAGTGGAAGAAGTTTTGTGAAATGAATGGTGTTAAACCCATAATTTTTTCAAAAGATGTCAATCATTGTTGGAACTTTCCTTTTAAATTACTTCATCAATGTTTACGTTATAAAAAACTTTTAGCTTCCTTTGCCGCTCAACGTGTTCCGGGTTCACAAGAAATCGAGTCTTCTTGGGAACAGTGCTATGAGATCGTGGAAATTTTAGTGGTTTTTAATGATGCAACTTATAAGTTTAGTCAAACCTAAAAGCCAAGTGCTCATTTGTTTGTTGTTGAAGATATATTCCCGATATTTATCTTGTTGCTTGTGTTTTTGATCCTAGATATAAGATACAAGGTTTGCAAGATACTTTGTATCAATACTATGAGTTATTAAATTTAGAAGAAAAACATTATGATAGAAATTGTAATGTTGAAGTTATTATAGAACGTGTTAAATCTCTTGTTGATGATTTATATAAGACTTATAGCACGAGTGGTGAGGCGCCTTCTACGCCTCAATTACCCTTATCGTCCTCCTCATCTCGTCATTCTTTTCTATCCGCCGAGTCTCGTTTATTGCGAAATGTTACAAAAAATCGAGATTCACGATCTCACATACGGTCATACGGAGCTCGATACTTATCTAACCACTATCGTACCTTTGAGTTTGTAGATGATTTTGATATTTTATATTGGTGGAAGCAACACAAGAAGACATATCTAACACTAGCAAGGATCGTCGTTCAAGTACTCGCCGTTCCCGCTTCAACGGTAGCGGTGGAGCAAAAGTTTAGCTAAGGTGGCCACATCTTAGATGATAAGAGATCGAGATTGGCACCCGATGCATTGGAAGCTCAAGTTTGTGTCCACGATTGGAAGAAGGCGGAACTTGGATCACAATCAATGAACTATACGGAGTCATCGGATGATGTACTAGAGGACAACACAAGCCAAGTTTCTTCCATCAGTTCCGCTGGGTCGCCTTAGGTAAATAGCCAAGCGGGGTTTTGTATCGAAGGTAAGAGAACTACGTGGGCTTTGATTCCTTTATCACCCCGAGATACGTAGGCAACTTAATATCAAGTTAAAACCCTTCTTCTCCCAACTCCTCTCTTTCCAAATCGGGTGGAATCGGCAACAAATAGTCGTTAGAACCACCAAATGCGATCGCGGTTACAGAACCGCGATCACGGTCACGAAACCGCAGTTTTTCACTTCTAATAGCTATTTTATAAAATTCGTCCAGAACCAATCCGAACTAGACCAGGAACCGGAAAAAACTGGAACCAGGACTAGAACCGAGGAACCGTGGTGTTCCCGGTCCCGGTTCCGATTCCATGGTCCGGTGGAACCGGAACTGCCGGTTCTAGAACCGGACACACCTCTAGACTTGCGATCGCGGTTCATCACACGTTGGCCTCCACACCCGCAGTCCTATCCGCACCGATCATCACATGTTGGCCTCCAGACCCACGGTCCTATCCGCACCGATCATCGCTTGCCTCGATATCGCAGCTTCTGGGGTGTACGTTTTTTAGTTTGGTTTCATTTTGCCACGATCGTCCCAAATGGGCCTAAAAAATGTACAACTTATTTTTAAACAAAGCATACCTCAAAATTAATATCGTTATTTTTTAGCATATTTTGGAGGGGGGGAAATTATGAAATTATGAATAGCTATTAGCTATTGATCAACAAGCATAAAAGTCATTAATTAATTAGGTCCCTAGCTAATATATTTGGTACAATACATTAATACAATACATTAATACAAAAACTTACCCAGCTACTACAGTACTTAAATTCGAATCTAATTAGGATAGCCTCTGTGTCAGTACGTGTAACAAAATGAAACCAAACTATAGCTTCTAGCACCTGAACATATTAATAGACCAAACAAGATAGGGGCCTTTTTTGGGCGGCTTAGCAAATCAGTGTACATAGATGGAATTATATATGCTTAAGAGAGTTGGTAGCTCGGTCCTCAATTTGCTACCCACACTCCTTAGTACTGCTTACTAATTTGGTCTATAAATAGCCTCCAATATAATTCTTAGCTTCGTCGACAAGTATGATTTCATCGAGATCTGGATTCATGGGGAACGTGGTGAATCCTCTGCTGATCATCATTGTCATTGTGCTAGCCATGGAGCAGCACGCATTCTGCATCTCCAACAAACACCAGAAGCCTGACCGGCTCGACGAATGGGCCCAAAACATCCTCAATAAGCAAGAAAAAGTCACGCACCTCCATTTCTACTTCCACGACTTGATTAATGTAACCGCCTATGAGGTGACCCGATCACCCATCAGCGGCGCCAACCCGTACATGTTCGGGCTAACTTACATGATCGATGATCCACTGACCCAGACGCCCGACTCACGCTCCAAGCCCGTGGGCCGGGCCTACGGGTTCTATGGGCTAACGAGTATGCACGAGTTTGCTCTGTTCAACATGATGGGCTTCTTGTTCACCCAGGGGAAGTATAATGGCAGTTCGGTCAGCTTGTTGAGCTATAATCCAACAATGCACCCTGAGCGTGATCTGGCGATTGTGGGTGGGACCGGGGCTTTCCGGCTGGCACGCGGCGTTGCCAGGGCCCGGACCTTCTTTCTGAATATAACCGCTGCAAGGGTCATCATTGAGTACGATTTCTACATCATCCATTACTAGTTTATGATTAGTGTGCAAGTTAAGTGGTCGAGTTTCTAATGCACGTATTCTAGTGCTAATGTAATAATGTATTTAAGATTTCGAATTGAAATAACAGGCTGTGTTTGTTATTTGGATTTATTGGATCAAAATCGTACCTCACACTCCGTATTAAATTATATGGCTTAGAACAACCACAAATTAACCTAAGATGATTTTTTTGATTGATTTATCATGATATTAATTGTGAACGGTTTTGGGCAGAATTAACACGTAAACGCGTTATCTGCTTAGTGAGGGAACCTTAGTAAAAAAACAATTTAAACACGTTAACTAGCAAATAATACGATGGATTCACAAGGAGAAATAGAGAATGAATGATTAAATAAGTAAAGAGAGAAATATTGATTCAGAAAAGCGGAGTAAGATTGCAATTGCACTGTTGCGTGTTTTCACAATGAGTATGATTGAACACTTCAAATATCGAGTTGGATCTTTGTATGAGAACAAAAATAAGAAATATCGAATCAATGGCTTTTAGCTCGAGTCGTTTATTGTCCCTCTAGTCTCTTCACTTGGCCTTTTATAGTCGATTCCATCTAGGATGTTGTTGTGTCACCAGCTAGTGATCTCGGAGATCTCGCCTCGACCCTTAAGTGGACAGTCGTTAATGGCGCAATTTTCGCACTTCATTTATCTTCGTTAATCATTGCTTACAGAGATGGGCTTCCCTTCTTATTGCCTTTGGCCCAAAAGTTACACGGCCCAATAATACCCCCGAAAACCCACTAACCCCCCCCCCCCCAATTTTTTTAGGGTTTTCGAATTCTCGGAAGTTGAAGTTGCAGCAGAAACGTCCCATCAGCCTATTTAAGGGCTTCGCTGTAACACCCCTATTTTGCAACATTGGGTATTACCGCCAGTGACCTCGGATTTTACCGTCCAAAGTCACCCAAAGCTTTATAATGATATTAAAACTTATAAAATGCGGAAATTAACATGTAATTAAAGATGAAATTGACCAAAAGTGGAATTTTATTTATTGATAAGAACTTTCGTTCATTACACCGAGAGTCGTTTTACAAATGATGTAGCAGCGGAAAGTAAAGCCCATTTAGAAAGGGTTGAAAAGGACGCAATTAAAAATACAAGTATGTTTTCCCAAGACAATTCATGTGATGATGATTTGCTTGGTTTTAAAAAGGGAAGAGCTGGTGCACTATCTTCGGAATGCCTCGCTCTTATGAGAATTTCTTCCTTCCTTCAACGTCGTCTTGCCTTGACCTTCGCTTCTTGCCTAACGCTTCTCGAACCTTCTAGACTTCGTCTTCAACACTTCGGTGTACATTCCTACAGTCTGGCATTTGTCGCGAAGGGCGAGAAATACCAAGCAAAAATGCGGACCAGAAGTAGGGGAATTAGTCTAAGGAGACTAAGCAAGTGAGAATGGAACTTCTCACGGGTATTTCGGTAATGTATAATATTCGAGATATATTATCGGGATATGTTTTAAGATATAGGTCTTTATGTCGGGCTTAACGGGACGGAGAGGAGTGTATCTCGAGAGGAGATAACTCGTTAATCGAGAGAAGAACTACGAGATTGTAGACTTCTTTTTAGAGTAGGAAAATAAGTTGGGAACGTTATTAATTCATACAAGTTTCTGAAAACCTCTCGCGCCCTTGCGAACCGAGAGATGGATCGATCATTTGAGATCGGTCCGGTTTTGGTGTCTTTTAATTGTGCATTGGGCACTTATCTTGTATAGTGATGCAAACTTTTACTTAGGTTGACGTATTTCAAGAGTGTGGGGGCCATGTACCAGCCCGAACCACTGACAATAACAAAAGTTCCGGCACTTAGCTAGAGTGCCTACGTCCCTCCGAGGCGTAGGAGCGGACATGGGTCATGATCGACAAGTCGTAATTGGTGCATGGTGGCAATACAACTTTAGTGGCAGAATACATCAACAGACCCCTGTACTTACACTTTTTTTCCTATTGGACCCCTGTACTAAAAAATGTTCAAACAGACCCCTGTATTGCCCCCAATTTTGCCTATTGAACACTTTCAATCTTATTTTCCTTCCAGTGTACATCACACGCGTTATGTGTCATGTTATTTTGCCAAATAAGCCAAAATGGTCAAATACGAACATGTTATTTTGCCTATTGAACACTTTCAAGTCTTCACGCGCCTTATGTAACATGTACGTATTTTGCCAAAATAACATGAATGTATTTGACCATTTTGGCTTATTTGGCAAAATAACATGACACATAAGGTGCGTGATGTACACTGGAAGGAGAATAAGATTGAAAGTGTTCAATAGGCAAAATTGGGGGCAATACAGGGGTTTGTTTGAACATTTTTTAGTACAGGGGTCCAATAGGAAAAAAAGTGTAAGTACAGGGGTCTGTTGATGTATTGTGCCCAACTTTAGTGGGTTATATAGAGGTGTCGGGTTAGGCACGCACCCCTTACTATTTCATCCAAACCGATCTCGAAAAGAGATCGTAAACAATCAAGGTCACAAACAAGACTAGCATAATAGTCCAATCGAATATTTAAATAACGGAATAACGATAATAATGGGGTCATTAATTCTAGCAATCGATATTCCTAGGTTCGTTTTATTATTAGCAAACAAGTTGTTCCCAACATCGAGGAATTTCACGAAAACGAGTTTATTAAGGCTACAAGGAGAAATTCCACTTGCCTTAGCTTAGCGATCGTTTAAGAACGAATGAACGGAAATTGTTGCCTTAGTCGGAACGGAAACTCGACCTAACAATACGATAGATACGAAAGAACTTTAATAAGAATGACTTTAAATTCTTTTAAAGTTTTGGAAATCTCTTATTTCCTTATTATAAGAGAATAAATTTCTAAATTATTATAACAATAATTTAGGTGGAGATGAATAAAATAATAATATTTCTTATTATTATTTTAAACTTGTAATATCCTTTTATTCTTTATAAAATTCTTATTTTAGTTTCATTCATTAATATTTTGAAACCAAGTCATACTTTAATTATTTTTCTTACAATATTCCTTTTTAACTTAACTTATTATATTCGCATTATAACCAAGCAAGGAAATATCTTTATGAAATCATTAAGATATAGTTTTCATTACTATATGAAATATTACTTTTATAAAACTCTTCTTAGGATGTGAAAAGTCTAAAATACATTTGTAGTTGAATATCTTTTATTTCTCTTATTATTATTTTAATATCCATCTTATCATATAAGATCTTTTTAAATCTTTATAATATATTCTCATTATAACATCCTTCTCTTTTTATTCTCTTCATAAGAGACATACCATACTTTATAAACATACTTATAAGGTAATAAGGCTTTTTCTAGAACTTTCCTTAAATAGAAATCTCTAGCATACTTATTGTAGTAATATCCAAGTATAAGATTTAATAATATCATCTTATTATCTATTAAATAGTTTACTCATATATCTTTAGTTTATGAGATAGAAACATGCCTTATAACATTATCTTATAACTAGGAGTATATAATTTATTTATTTATACCTAAGATCATAATAATATCTTTTCTTATCTTTTATATCTTTTTTTATATAAGATATCTTTTATATAAGATATCTTTTAACAAACTAACATACTCAATAATTTATGCCATTATTATATATATAACATACTCTTAATGTATCCATATTTTTATTGAATAATTTCCATGTCACAATGATTTATAAATATTTTATTTGTGCAAAAATTATAATATTGGTAGTATATCTTTTCTAACAACTTAGGTCTTTTTGTTATAATAATAATTTCAAAATAGGGAAATTATAATGTTTATATTATACTTCTCATTTATATAATCCCATAATCCAATCCCATGACTTTATTTAATAATTTTTTTCCATGTCTATTATAATATATTTATTTATATAAAAACACATGCAACTTATTTATTTATCTTTTTAGCCTTCAACTTAATCATATAAAATTATCTTACTAATATTATTCCAAAGCATATAATAAGATTAAAGGTGTGCAAGTCTATTTTCCTTTTTAATAGAGCCTATTTATATTAAATCTCATTATCTTATTCTATTTCTTTAATTATTAAAATAAACTACAACCAAGTAATATATTTTTAAATTCATCATTTACATGCCTAAAACACTATTATAATCCCTACAAATTGTTAGGATTTATTTTATAATTTGTAGAATTCATTTTCTCTTGAATCTTGCAAGCATGTTTATTTTTATTAAGATTTATGTACAAGCATTTTTATTTTATAAATCTGACTTTTTTTAATATTTCAGAAATTAATATGTATAAAGCTGATTTTTAATAAGTGTTTTAGGATTAAAAATTCTAGCCCAAGATTAATTAGAAATTACCCAAAATTAGGATTAGGCCCACTAATGATCTTGCTTCTTCTCCTGATTGACGTACAATGCCAGAGCACAGGACGGACGAACGGCGATGGGCAGCGAGGCTCCTCCAGCGTGGCGCGGCTCCTGGCGGTCGGTGGTGGTGCGCCGGAGTGGTGGTGGTGGCCGGTCGGCACCCCCATGGTGGTCCGATGGGGCTAGGGGAAGAAATTAGGGTTTTTTGTGGGTTTTTGTAAAACAAATTGAGCAAGTAAACAATGGATTCAAGGCTGATTTTTTATTGAAAAGAGAGCAATTATCCCTAGAGAAAGAGAGGAGAAAGAGTTTGTGTGAGTTTAAATTGAATTTTTCAGCCTTTAAATAGGCAACCATGGGAGCTTTGGTGATCCATGGCAATGGATTTTGACCAATGGAGAAGGGTTTGATTGATGAGGATTGGGGGGGATTTGTGTTTGTTGATGATGATTCTTGATTATGTAATCTATGGTTGGTCTTGCAAGCAAGAATGGAGAAGTCAGACTAAATTTTTACATGCACTGGTTTGAGCGTCACTTCAATATCAAACTTCTTTGACTCTTGAAGAAGAAGAAGAAGGAGGAGGAGGAGGGTTTATTATTAAAAGTGTCGTGAATTAGGTAGTCAAATTACATTAACATAGCGGTTTGAGGAGTGTGTGCTTGTATGAAAGGAGCGAGAGGTCTCGGGTTTGAGTCCCGACTCTTGCCTCCTTTTTATTTAATTTTCTTTGTACTATTTTTAGTCTTGCACACTCCATTATTTAATAATTTCGAATTTTATAAAAGCCTTATTTTTATTTGAATGCTTTTATGCCTTCATAATCCTTTATAATATATTCTTGAATTTATTTATTTAAATTATTTAAGTTCTCTTGTTATAGAGAAAAAGGATTATAAATTATATTATAATGGTTTTTACAAACCTTGGAATATTTCGGATATTACATTTATAACACTTTTATAATTTATTAAGATAATTATAAAAATAATTAAACTCTCTTTTTAAGAGAAAATACTTAATTAGATATCCGACTTGCGTAATATATTTAATTAAATTCTTAATTGTCATTGTAGTAAACTTTTGTAACCTTTCATAATATAATATGAAATTATAAAGTTTATTAAACTCTCTATTTTAGAGAAAAAAATTATTGGGATATTTAACCATTTTATTTTATTTAGAATTTAGCGGATATTACATTCGCATCCTTATGCTTGCCCGGATTCCTTCCTTCTCAAGTACGCCCGTTCCTTCTCCTTCTCTTCCCCTTGTGGTTCACTAACTTCTACTTACCATGTCTGACTCCGATTCCTCTTCCAAGCCTTTTTCTCACTTCTACAAGCCGACTGTACCCCCCACTCTTAAATCTTCTCGCGTTCTTACCTCTCCCCACCATAAAGAAAGCTCTTCATGTGACCCTACCACTTTTGCATGGTCTGTCAGTTTTCCCGCATCAGTGAAAGTTTACTCTCCTCTACCGGGTGAATCGGGCGATTCTTTTAATGTTGATTGTGTGTGTTTGTACGAATACCCATTCCATATTGGCCATCGCTTTCCGTTCTCCCCCTAGTAGTGGATTTTCTAGAAACCATAGATGTGTCGTCCGACCAATTGCTCCCTCAAGCGTGGAGAATCTTCCTGTCAGTTGACCTCTTATGCTCCAATCGATCACAACATCCCTTTCAAAGCAGCGGATTTCTTTCACAACTACAGCCTTTCTAAGGGAGGTCCTGATCGCTTTACCTTAAAAACCCTAAGAAGTTGGTTCGACTTGATCTTTGATTTATCGAAGTCGGATCGAGGATGAGCCGACAAATTCTTTTTTTATAAAGTTGTCGACTTTAGGAATTGATTGCTCTTTTCTTAGATCTCTTTGGTGTGCCACAGGTAACGTGTTGCTTCTTTGAGACTTTTATTTTCTTCGAAGGTATTAAATTTTGATCATGTTTCATTGTGTTTGACGCAGTGGATACTTCATCCCTGAAACCCTGTGACATCTCTGCTCAAATTGCCTCCCGTATTGAAGCTTTACCCGTAAACAAAAGACTCTATCCGGAAATCATCAAGTTGTTCCTTGCTAATCCTTAGGATTCTAAAATGTCGGTAAGAAACTTTCTTCCCCCTTACCACTTTATTGATTCTGCTTTATTTGATATTACGCCTTTTTGGGTTCCAGCTTCACGAACTACTCGCTCGGTTGCAGCCTTATCTACCATGGAACGTGTTGAGGCTTGAAACAAGAGAAAAGTCAACACGACTTCCACATCTGATACATCCTTGGTAGTTTCGCTTCCTCCTAGGTCAGCTTCCATCCCGTATAAAGGCATATCTTCGAAAAAGTCTTCCCTCTTTGGGGTAGTGATGAAGGTCAGAAAAGAATGCATCGGGCGGCTTGGACTGAGTTCACTCGGCGTAAATAAGGGCCTAGGCATTAAGTCGATGAAGGAGCTCAACATTGCCCTCATTGGGAAACTCGGATGGTGTTTCCTTAATAATGAGGGAGCACTTTGGTCAGATGTGCTAAACACAAGTACATCGGGAAAGCCTTGGGAGATTCGCCGACTACTTTGTATGTTTGGAATGGTCGTGAAAGGGACCCGACGGCTCTTGGGTAATGGTGATTTGATTCGCTTTTGGGTTTATGATTGGCTCATAGAACAACTCCCATATCAATATTGTGATCAACATGGTGGATGAGGGTATGTTGCACGATGTGGTTAAATATTACATGTATGAGAATTCGGGCTGGGAATTGGGAATCTTCTTTTTTACCGAACGATGTCCTACTAAAGTTAGCGGCTGTTAGGGTAGACTCTTCGCCAAATAGTATGGATCGTCTATGTTGGAAGGATGCTTCGGATGGTAACTACTCGGCCGCGTTTGCTTACAACTTGATTTGCAAGTGCGACCAGTTCAAACTATGGATAGTCAGATTTTTAGGAATGTTTGGAGGATTAAGACATCGCAATGTATTCGACACTTCGTCTAGTTGGCTCTTAAAGGCGGGGTGCTCATAAATAAGGAACGAAGACGCAAGCACATTTCCCAAGCTGCTAGATGCTTTGTTTGCCTTTTGGAAGATGAATCAGAAGAACATCTCTTTCGTGATTACAATCAGGTTAGATTTATTTGGAACCATTTTTGTGCGGAGTTTAATTTGGTTAATTCTTTCTTTTAAGTTCCTTTTTCTACTTAGACTCGGAAGAATCTTATGTTGAAGTTGGACGTTATGGATGAGGTTGATTGGGATCCCTCTTTGCAACTAGTTTATGGTGGGTGTGGAAGTGGTGGAGAAATGCAAAAGTCTTCCAAAATGAGTCTATGGCAAGTGATACGATTGCATTTATAATGAAGATGGCTAAGGAGTACTCTACAACAGTGATGAGGTATTTTTTAGTCGTTTTACCTATCAAACAAACCTTAACTTTACCAAACTCAATAGAGCGGAAAGTAAGGGTCAATCTTACAGAGACTCATGTAAATGTGTTTTACTTAGATGCCAAGTAACCAATGTGGAGGGGGGGTTTATGAATGATTATTCTAACTCTACTATGCAAAGTAAAAGAAAATATGAATGCAAAGGATGTTTAAATCAATGAAAGACAAGTGTGTCCAACTAGTTAAATTCATCATATATATGCTTATTGATCATTGATTCTCAATTCACTTGAATAATCTATCGTGGATTATGATCCTATTAAGGATTATGACCCGAACTTTAGATTTAGTTGATAGAATTACCAATCTAACAACCCTAATCATCTAACAACCTAAAAGACCTTTTAGATTCAATTGGACAACATCATAACGATTCAAGTTATCAATAGAAATAAGCACTTAGAGCAACCAGACATCTAAATGGCATGTGAATTTATTCCCTTCTTTAACCAAATAGTCCAACCGGCACTAAGTTGATTAAAGTTCTACTCTTGATCAAATTAACTCCGACCGGTAATTAATAAGATTCAGTTATCACTAGAAATTCAATTAGGTGATCAATCTAACAAAACCTTGGTTTAGATTCAATTAAGCATAGGGAATAAACTCTATTCAAGTTTATTGAGAATCAATCAAACCTCACAATAATATGCAATCTATGACTTCAATAACTAGTCAAAAATAATGGAATTAAGCAACTCATAATTAGATTAAAGAAAACTTGCAAATTGGTTCAAAGGTTGCTCCTTGAGAGAAGCTCTCTAAAAACAACTCGTAATATCAAGAAGGAAACTAGGTCCAAACAACATAAGTTTCGTAGGATATAAGCCCAATATAAAAATACTAAGATATAGCCCACGTGCAGGTTGAATTCTCGGCCCAGTAAAAGGCGGCACTCGCTGCCAATTGGCGGCACCCGCTGTCAGCAACAGTCAGCACCCCTCGGTTCATCATTCAGGTCACACTTCGGGGGCTGTTTTGACTCCCTTCAAGTTGGAATTTGAACTCGGGGTAAAAACATGAATTGTAGCTCTTTGAATTAGCTTTTCAATGATAAAAAATTCAACTTCATCAGAACACTATAGCTCCCGAACGAACCCTCACAAGACAGAGGTGTCGAACTAGCAACTCCAATGGATGGCCCGACTTCAAGCTTTCTTTTTCCGATTTCCATTCCTTTCACACTTGTTCACTTTAAGACCTATAAAACAACATAGAACAAGTGCAAAAACAAAAAACTCCTAGACAATCTAAGATACTAAAGAACTAACTAAAACTACCTAAAAACAACGCAAAAGAAACGTAAACATGCACCCTAAACACTACCTATATGCAAGCTATCAAACAACCACGACTTTGATGGTGGGTTTGTCACCGCCAAAAAGAATGATTAAGGAAGTTAGTTGGGAGCCTCTGGAGGAAGGATGGGTTAAGGTCAACTCCAACGGGACCTTGAGGGACGGTGTCGTAGCTACAACTGGAGGCTTTTTTCGAGACGAGAGATGTCGATTGATCCAAGGCTACGTGCACAACCTGATCTCCTATACCGTCCCAATAGCTAAATTGAGGAGAATTCTTGATGGCCTCCAATTGGCTTGGGAGCACGGGTTCCGAAAGGTTATTGTTGAGTCCGACTCTCTTCTTGTTGTTAATCTTATAGGTAAGCCTATTAATATGTAACACCCTCTCTCTAGGCTAGTAGTTAGCTACCAAGGTTTTATTAGAAGGAACTGGTTAATCCAGGTCCGACATGACTACCATGAGGTAAATTGTATTGTTGACTATTTAGCTTCTTATGCTTTTTCATTTCATGTTGGATTTTATGTATTGAGTACCCCTCTTGAGGGGATAAGTCTTTTTCTTTCCAATAATGTAAGGGGTCGGGCTATCTTCCGTTTGAATATTACTTAGCCCTCCTTTTATTTTAATAAAGTTTTCGGAAAATGCAGCCTCTCCTTCTACCGAAAAAACATGTTTCTTTGATTAAAATTCAGAAAAGTAGAGAAAAAGTTTGAAACAAAAAAAAAAATTTAAGGACGAGCATATTAGTAACACTTATGGATAAAAGGATTCACTTTCGATTATGCATATGCATATGTGAAGTTTTTTTTATCTACATATACCAGACCTCCTTTATTTTTTTGTCGCCCATCTTCTGTCCTTGGTTATTTGAGGATAAAGCTAAATATACTATATCCATAGAATTACACAGCTAGGATTGATGCCTCATACCGAGGGAAAAAATACAATGGTTTTTTTTGGGAAAGAGGTATTGATGATAGATGCTTGGCAATCGAGATATCAAAAACTCAGTAACTGGATAAGTTGATAGAAGGTGAAATTAAAAATGGACCGGCAACATCGAAAGGAGATTCTACAACACCGCGAACCAGCTCAAACAGGTTGAAAATGAATTTGGTTTTGCATCTATCTTCTTTCTAAAATAAAAATCGGTGACTTTTTTTCAAACAACCACCTAAAAATTGGCCATGTAGATTGTCACATGGGCCTAAGTGCATCTACTAGAATAAAAAAGAAAAAACACACATCTACTTAAAATTGGTTGAGGATATATACACACATATTTTTTCTCCGCGCACAAGATTTTTCTCGCTTCATGAAGCGAGTCGCTTCATAATGCGAGCTATCTATGGATACCCGAGCGGATTTTTTATAGAACCAACAAAAAATGACACGTTTCACGAAAATTTATGCAATATGGTGTGATTTCCTTACCCAATACAATATTTTTTTATATATAAGTTACTCTCGTCGATAGCTTCGATTCGATAGGTAATATGCTCAAATCCGACACCCGATCAAAAAGTTATGAACGTTTTAAGATTGGACATACGCATACTACTTTCACACGTCGTTTATCTAGAATATGATTTAAGATAAAGCATAGAATAAGATTTTTTTGGTAAGTGCTAGGGTTTATGGTTAGGGTTAGGCTTTACGGTAGGGTTTGGGGGTAAGGTTTAAGGTTTATGGTAAATATTATGGTTTGGGGCAGGATTTGAATGAGGTTTAAAGTTTGGGTATGTGATATAGTATAGGGTTTGGATGTATGGTTTAAATCAAGGCTCAAGGGTACGGTTTTAGATAAGGTCTAGTGTTTAGGGTAGCATTTAAGAAAAGTCTTAAGGTAGAATATTGAGTAAGGTTTAGGGTTTATTGTAGATTTTTAGTGAAGCTTAGGATTTAGGCATATGATTTAGGATAGAGTATATAATTTTAGGGCTTAGGGTTTGGATAAGGGTTCTACGGCAAGGCTTAAGTATAGGGTTTTAAGTAAGGTCTAGGGTTTATAGTAGAGTTTGAGTAAAGGGTTTAAGATAAGGTTTAAGGTAGGATTTTGGGTAAGGTTTAATATTTATGGTAGGGTTAGGGATTATGTTTAAGGTAAGACTTTAGGGTAATCGAACTTATATCTGTTAAAATTTTGGTTTGATTAACCAAGCTGATATTTTTCACGGTTTTACAGGTTGGTTGCAGAACGACATATTCATATTTTCAGTTAAACGAAAAACCAAAATATAGTTTTTAATTTGTAAAAAAAATATTAAATATATTTCGTCTTAATGGACATACATGCTTATTTTGAGAATTTGAAATTATATTTGATTTTGAAAATATTATTTTATATTTCCATCATTGATTAGTTAAATATGCCTTTTTTTAAATATTTAACTCTTAAAATGTTATATATATATATAGAATACATATTGTAAAGACAATTTAAAACATAACCACCATGTAAAATAATATTTATTTTGAAATTCTAACCGAGCGATAATATTTTTAATATAAAGCTGATAACTTTATTATTGTTCAAGTGTAATCTTATAATATAAAATTAAATAAATAGTTATTGGTTAACGGGAAAACCGAACTAAAAAATCGGTTAACAAATCTCCGATTAACCGAGGTTAAAGGGTCAATTTTGGTTAATGATTTAATTAAATGAAATCATTAAATAAATAGTTATTGGTTAACGAGATAGCCTTACTCTAACCATAAACCCTAATACTTACGATAAACCTAAACCGTCCCAAAATATTATATACTAAGCCCTGTCTTAAATCATATCCTAAATAAAACATCATGTTAAAGTAGTTTGCATATGTCCAATCTTAAAACGCTCATAACTTTTTGCTCGGGTGTCGGATTTGAGCTTATTACCTATCGAATCGAAGCTTAAGGAAATCACACCATATTGCATCACACTTCGTGAAGCATGTCATTTTTGCCGCTTTTGTAGGTATCTGTAGATGGCTCACATTATAAAGCGACTCGCATCATGAAGCGAGTCAAATCTTGTGCGCGGGAAAAAAAATTATGTGTGTATATAGCTTTCCCGTTAAAGTTTTCATTATTTTAAGCTTATATTGGAGGGAGGGGATTCATGTTGAAAATATCTATCCCACATTAATCCAAACAGAACCAACCTAGTATATATACTATTGGGTTACTCCTTCTATTGCCAATTGGTTGTAGGATGGAACCCTATTTGGCTTATGTGTTGGGCTTACGTATGTGCACAACCCCCTGTTATGACAATATGACCCATGGACTTTTACATGGTATCAGAGCTCACGGTCTGGTCATGGGCCCATTTCCTGGCTTGTTTGGCCTTGGGTTTAGTTGTTGATGTTAAAGAGATTGAGATGTTAGATCCGTCACTTTGTCCAAGTGTCAACTGGGTCAGGGTAGTTGCACTTGTGGGGGCGTGTTGAGAATATTTATCCCACATCTAAAATCCTAACAGAATCAACTTAGTATATACCTGCAAATTGGTTTTAGGATGGAATCCCACTCATGTAATTAAGAATAGTTATGGCCTATGGATCAACTAGGAATAAAGTCTTTAATCAATCAGGTCCCTAGCTAAGATATTGATACCAAACAGACCCTTTATATTTGATATTGATAAGATATTAAATTTTACCTTACTAAACAATAGATATGAGATATGATCGATATCAACAAAATACCAAACAATATATATCGATATCAAATCTCAAACTCATATTTGATATCGATACCGATACTGATATCTGATATCAAAGGTATGGATATCAAACGAGCCCTTAATCAATCAGGTCCCTAGCTAATTAATATATTTGTTACAATACATTAATGCAAAAACCTACCTAGCTACTATAGTACTTAATTTCGATTCTAATCAGGATAACCTCTGTGTCAGTGTCAGTACATGTAACATAATGAAACTAGACAGGGGCCTTTTTTGGGCGGCTAAGCTAATCAGTGTACAGATATGGAATTACGTATGCTTAAGAGAGTTGGTAGCTCGGCACACACAATTTGCTACCCACTCTTTAGTACTCCTTACTAATTTGGTCTATAAATTAACCTCTCCAATAGTTCTTATCTTCAACAAGTACGATTTCGAGATCGAAATGGGGAACGTGACGAACACTCTGCTGATCATCATCACCATTGTGCTAGCCGTGGAGCAGCACGCATTCTGCATCTCCAACAAACACCAGAAGCCCGACGGGCTCCACAAATGGGCCCAAAACATCCTCAACAACAACAAAGAAAAAGTCACGCACCTCCATTTCTACTTTCACGACTGGATTTCCCCGGCAAAGATTAAAACCGCCTACCCGGTAACCCGGTCACCCATCACCGGCACCAACCCGTTCCTGTTCGGGCTAACGTACATGATCGACGATCCACTGACCCAGACGCCCGACTCACGCTCCAAGCCCGTGGGCCGGGCCTACGGGTTCTATGGGCTAACGAGTATGCACGAGTTTGCTCTGTTCAACATGATGGGCTTCTTGTTCACCCAGGGGAAGTTTAGAGGCAGCTCGGTCAGCTTGCTGAGCTATAATCCAGCGATGCATCCTGATCGTGAGCTGGCGATTGTGGGTGGGACCGGGGCTTTCCGGCTGGCACGTGGCGTTGCCAGGGCCCGAACCTTCTATCAGAATATAACCACCGGAGGGGCCATCATTGAGTACGATTTCTACATCGTGCATTACTAGTTGAATTTCAGTTTGCGATCAGTGTGCAAGTTAAGTGATCGAATTTCCAACGCACGTACACTAGTGCTAATGTGTACTTCGAAATAAAATGAGCGGTTGTGTTTTGTTATTTGGATTTATTGCACCAAAATTGTAGCTTACACTTGCTATTAAATTATCGGTTTTTCTATCCTATGCCCTTAAAGAGTACTAATTTTAGGAACTAAAACCCTAATTGGAAACTAATAAACCCTATTGAAAAAATAATTAAATCTAAACAAATACAATTCTAAAATATATTACCATTTTTAGGCTCTTAAACTATGCCCTAAGGGCATAGGTTAGAAAAATCGTTAAACTATATGACTTAGAACAATCACAAATTAGTCTAGCGATTATAGCCAAGATGAAATTTTAATATTGATGCATAATGTCACTAATGTAAACTAGATTTGTTTCCATCATTGAAAATCAAACGGATACTCAATCGGATCCCAAAAATGATTACTCTTCGTGAAATAAGCCGCGATTGAAAGATTTCCTTAAAAAATCCGCATCATTTCTTTCTTGAGTTGGAAAATTATAGGAAACTGTTGGTGGGGAGACCGTTGAATCTTACAAAAGACTGGTGGGGAGATTGTTGTATTTGACTTTGTCCAAACTTAATATTTCTTACACAGTGCAACAACTTAGTCAGTTTATCTCTTCTCCACGGTAACCATATATGCAGAAAGCCTTATATCTTCTAAGATACCTCAAAGGCACAATTGCTCTTTATTATCCTAGCAATTCCGATTTATCTCTAAAAGTCTACTGCGATGCAGATTGGGACAATTGCCCTTATACTTGTCGTTCTCTAACAAGGTATTGTGTTTTTAGGGGATTCTCTTGTTTCTTGGAAAACTGTTTCTTGGAAAACTAAGAAACAAAAGATTGTTTCCAAGTCTATAGCAGAGAGTGAATACGGAGTATGTCATACACGGCTAGTGAGCTTGTCTGGTTAGAGGGTTTGCTTGGCTATCTTCATATTACTGTTTCATTGCCTATTCCACTTCATTGTGATAATAAAGTGGCCCAACACTTGGCTGTCAACCCTGTTTTCCATAAGAGGACTAAGTGTTGGAATTTAATGTATTTAATTATTCCAATGTTTATAATGCAGTACAAAGCATGTGGTGTGCCAGTACATGAAATCTCATATTTGAGCTTGTCCCACATCGAGAGTGTGGTGGGTTTTGGAGTGCCTTATAAAGGGAATTGGCATACCATGTGTTAGAGAGTCAAGAGAGAAATGCTCCCTCGCGTGCGCCGCCACCGCCGTCCGGCTCGGCTCGTGTTCGTGACACGTGAGCGGTGTGGTGTGGTGCTTAAAATTGGGCCTCGAGGGTTGTAGATTAATTTGTCGTAATTCTTCCGCACTCGCTCAGTTTTCAAAACCTTTTGAATTTCGTAACTGTTTTGATTTGGTCAAAAGAGCTTATCTGTTTTTCCTTAACTGAAGAGAGATTTTCGCCTACTGGATTAATGCAGACCGTGGGTGGTTAATGCATATCATCTATTTTAATCTCCCATCGGTTCTCTTTTCCAGTCGTTCGAAAATCCTCTCTTCTCTGGTTTTTCACAAATCGGAGAATCCCCCTCCTCTCTACTCTGTTATGGATCTTTCATTTCCATCTCTTCTTTCTCGAGTGCACGAGATCGAGGAGAACTGTGCTAACCTTGGGGGCGAGCGCCGGTATCTGACTTGCACCGTAGTTAGGGCGTTTTTGCTTCTAAGCCAGTGGTTCTACCACGACACAGTAATTCGTCCCTAAACACATAATCACATTAAAGTATCGGCTCACATACAGTTCTTTGTTGCCTACAATGATCTTATTTACCTACACTAAGCATCTAAGGATACGTTGTCATTTTGTGTGGGACATGGTGCAAGAAGGTTTTCTCTCCACGGTTCATGTTTGTTCTTGTCTTTAATTGGCCGACATCTTTACTAAACCCATTGGTGCACAACAACATGCTTTTCTTTCTGGCGAGCTAGGACTTGAGTTCTCATGTCCAGCTTGAGAGGGGGTATAAGAAGATATGCATTTAGTGTCACTGATGGCACATGTGTTAGTTAGCTAGATAGCTTGTTTGTTAGTAGCCTAGGTTAGAAGCTGAGTAGTTAGAATATATAGCTCTCCTGTTAGTTTAGCTTGTAACTCTCTCTTACATGAATATAGCATAAAATTCCCAAATTCCTTTGTCTCTCTAGTTCTCGTTTTCTTCTAGCTTATCTTGATTCAAAAGTTAGATTGAATCACAAAAATCTTCATCACTCTTTTCTCGATTTAGAGTGTTCACAATACTCATGTTACCTATCAAATCTAGTCATCCATTATCTCAATATAACGCTTCAAAATCCGATTCGCGTTATACCCCACCACTCTCGTTCTACCTGAGACGCTGAGCGTGTCCCATCAAATCATTGTATCTTAGGTCCCGTTTGGTTTGTCATGACATATGGAAACGTAAACGAAAATGGAAACGAAATGAATCTAGACTATTTTTAATGTCATAATGCATTTATATAAAAAAATCATCCAACAACTTATCTATTGTGAAAGTAAGATAGAAGGGAGCGATTACACCATTTTGTTACCCACCCCCCTTAATGGAAGAATGATTGAGGTGGAGTAAGCTCCTTTTTACAATGGATAAGAGGATCTGCAAAAAAAGTTGATTTTTTTTTGTCAATGTATCATGACACTAAAATGGACTACCTTTATTTTCATTCCGTTTACGTTTTCATGAATTGCAATCAAACGGGGCCTTAATGTTTTTCGTTATTGGTTTGGCTTTACAATTGTTTGGGCTTTTATACCAATTTTTCTCCCGTTTTTGGTGAAATGATTGGCCCGTCAAGATTATCGACGGCCCGTCCTATTTGCAAGTTGGAGAAGGATGCGATTGCAAGTGAAGAATGAGATGCAAAGGTCAAACGTAACTTTAAAGCTTGCAAATTCCATGGAAAAAGAGTCGCGTCCTCGGCACGCTAAACGCCGCTCGTATTAAATTGACATTATTGGAATCAGTGTTTCTCCATGTATCTGTTGACTGTCTGTTTCTCACTTTTCATTAACTGGACCCAAATTGCCACCGGAAACGTAGTTGGTTTCTGCACATGACTTGTTCGACGAAATGCAAATGTGAATGAAACCACCAAAAAGTAAAAAATATCAATCGATCCAATTGTTCAATCACCCAAATTACAATGAAACTAAACGAATTTGTTTAACAATTTTCTATTGCACAATCCAGTCAGACAACCTAAATCTGAGCAATCACGTAATTCAACAAAAGACATTGGTCAATCAATTAGTAATGAAGCACAAAAATATCATACTCCACCACGGCGTTTTTGGTGACGGGATTCCTCTTAATAGTGTTCAAAACGGCGACGCCGCTCGCTAGGCGAAAAGTGCCGGTGCCGCCGACGATCGGCAGCTCGTGGTTCTTGCGCAGGATCGGATTACGGCCGAGCATACTCAGAGTACTGCCGTTGTACGGGCCGTTTGTGAAGATGAAACTCAGGCCCGTGATGAAGGCCCGCTCCTTCTGATCTGACGACCCGTAGATTCCCTGAGCCCGGCCCAGCTCCTCGGAGTTCGGATCCGGGTCCACCGTTAGCTTGTCGTCGACCACGTTGATGAACGCGAACCCGGTTTGGGACTTATTGGAGAACGCCGACTCGGCTACTCTTACGGCGGTTGGGTGCTGGCCGGTGACGACGTCATGGAAGTAGAAATGGAGGTGGGCCACTTTTTGTGGTTTGGAAGGTAAGTGATTGAACCAAGTGGCCATCGCTTCGACGCCTTGTTTGTCAGCGATGGTTTCCGATGCCTGGAAAATTGCGAGGGTTAGGAGAAATAAGGTCAGAGTGGATTTCTCCATTTTTCGGTGTCTATGATTTTATTTTTTTTGGTAAAGGAAAATTGTAGATAGAAAGAGAAATTGGTAGTTGGTTTTATAGGGCAAACTTTTATTGTAAGGAATTAAAGGACAGACTTAGAAGGGTAGTTAGCTGACAAATATAAATCTCGTGTATGACTTGACTATTATTATCAAATAGAGAAAATATTTCGAGTCCATAAAAACTTATAAAGTGCACATATCTTTGATAAAAAAAAAAAAAAAAAAACATAGTGCATATGTCAAATGGAAATGTCAAGTCTCACCGTTGTTTAGTAAAGTAAGATGCAAGATGAAGCATCGTGTAACGGGTTTATAGAGTAAGATTAAAGAAGTTGAAGCATCGTGTAAATGAGATTTTACTCAAGTAGTTCTTCTCTCTTCCATAATTCACATTTTTTTTCTGAGGTAGATTACAGATGAAGCATCATGTTATGGATTTATAGAGTAGGAATGTAGGATTAAAGATATTGAAACATATTTCACCCAAAAAAAAAAGATATTGAAGTATGTATCGTGTAATGAATTAAGAGCCTACACAATGGTGCTCAAGAATTTAGGTCATCAAATTAAAATAATATTATCTCTCTTTTTTATTTTTTATTTTTCATTCTTCTCTCTTCAATAACAAGTGTCATTGTGTTATTCAATGACTAAAGAAGAGTTTTGATCATTACAATAATCAAAATAATACCCTCTCTCCTCAAATTTGATCTTCTCTCTCCCATTTTGATATTTTTTTATACTCTCTTTCTTCTGTGACCAAAGTTTTGGACAACCATTGACAACACTCTAACAGGGTGAAATTTTAATTACTAAATTATTATTTTATTTTTAATTTTTTTTCATTTTGTCTTTTCTAAGGTAGATTGTAGACATGTATGAATTTAGTTTTTGTTGAGAATATAGTATACTACATCTGAAATTTTAATAAAAATTTACCTAATACATATACTCTTGAGTTACTTGTCTTATTTTCATATGATTTTGGGTTAGAATCTCATTGGACTAGTATGATAGGTTCGTTACCATACAACCCGCATATTATCGACCCACCAAACTTTGACATGGTATCAGAGTCAATTTGGTCTTGGGCCCAGTTCCTAATTTTTTGGGTTGGGCTAACGGTTTGCTACTCGCCCATTGTTGTGACTTGCCAGCCTTAAGGCATAGTACTAAGTGACAATTGGACTAGGCCAGTTGTCACTTGAGGAGGCGTGTCTAAGTATGTATTTCACATCGGGATTTCAAAGTAAAACATGTTTAGTATATGTACTATTTTTTGGGTTACTCTTCCTATTGCTAATTGGTTTTAGGATGAAACCTCATGGGTTTATGTGCTAGGCCTGTAACACGTACGTGTGCACAAGAGAGACACTCCCTTCGTCAGTATTGACCCACTTACTCTCACATAGTATTAGAGTTATATTCCTAACGACTTCTCTCGACCCGGGCTCGTTTCCTGTGCATGGGTGCTTTCGGCTAAAAAGAGAATGAGATGCCTCCAACCCAGGATTGTGATGCCCTCTGATTTATGCCCTCTGATTTGGTTTGAATCGCCCACATTAATACATTAAGTTGCATTATAATTTAATGCAAGTGGCGATATATAGTATTTAGCTATTCTAATTACTGGAGTCTCTTTTTCAAAAGCGAAAAAATGTATAGTTGGCAAGTCAATCAATATATATCTTCTAAACCTGAAGCACTTTTGGGCAGTTTCGTCATTATGAATTTATATTACAACAAACCTATTTTTAATAATGCTTTTTAATCAATTGTATATTATGTGATTCAATCACCTTATGGAATTTTCAATTTTATACTCTCAACTTAATTAATAATTTTTTTTTATCAATTTTATATGTGCTTGAATAAATTTTTATCTCTACTTATTATTACATTATATTCTATGAATATTTTTTTTATCTCTACTTATTATTACATTATATTATAATATTTAATTATGGTATGATTATCAATTTCAATATCTAGATATAAGATAGATATCATATCATGATATTTTGAAAACATATTTTTATTTCTATTTTTTCTATATTATACTATTTTAAATATTCTAATCGATTTTTTGGCACATGATCGAGTCCATGTAATACGTACGCTTCAAATTTTTAATATTGTATGTACATGTGATCGAGCCCATCTAATACGTATGCTTCAAATTTTTAATACTGATTTCTTTTATTTTTTTTGGTTGAAATTGATTTGTTTTATTTTAATCCTAATAGTTGTTCTTATTATTTTAATTGTAGACTTGTAGTTATTATAGTACTATATTGAACTATGTATAAGTTTTCTAAATGAATGTTTTTTCATTCAAAATTTTTAGATTCTTTTATATTAAGTATAAAATATGGACCATATTTTAATTTACGGGTTTTCAATATTAAAATTTTTAGATTCTTTTATATTAAGTTTTTATTTAAAATTATACTAACTTTTTTAATCAATATGAACCATATTTTTATCATGTATTTTTATATTAATTTCGAATTTTTATATTAATTTTTTGTTTATAAGTATGTAAATGTTTTTAATGAATATTGACCATATTTTTCATATTAATTTCGTATTTTTCAAAATTAATTTTCTATGCTTAAGAATGATAAGTTTTTAAATTTTCATCCATGAATATGTCGAGGTTTATATATTAATGTTCTATCTATAAATATGATAGTTAAACACAATATTGTCATTAAATTTTAATTTCAAGTACCATAGTTTTAGTTACGAAGTTTTTTATATTAATATTACATCCATAACTATGCCCACACTTTTTTAATTAATATGGACTATGTTTTTAATTTTAGAATTTATATTAACTTTTAGATTTTCGTAGATTAATTTTTCATTCACAAATATGACAACTTTTAAATTTTCTATCCATAAACATGATCATTTTTATACCATTTTTATACCATTTTAGTTACGAAGTTTCTTTTAAATTTTTTGGTATAGATATGTTATGTTTTACAATATATTAATTTTTTATTCATAAGTATGTTGATTTTTTATATTACAAATCCCTTAATAAATAAATAAAAATTTATTGATCCCTTAATGTTAAAACAGTTAATCGGGTGTTCTGGTTCGGTTGAGTACAAGTTCATGTCATTAAAATGTACGGGTTCATTGAGTCAATTCATTGAGGTTTTTGTTCGGATTTGCATCAACCTAATGAGTTAAGAACGTCAACTATTGTATGATTATTACATAAATATTATAAATAACATTTTTAGAAATAAGATAATATTTGTATTCATTTTAATAATAAAATATATTATTATAATTAACTTAAATGTTTATAATATTGTTTTATTATATAAATTATAATACATATATCATATTTAAATAATATATTATAATTTTTATTTGAAAAAGTCCCCGGGCAAGGCCCGGGTCATCGACTAGTGCTATACGTAAATTGAAGACTGAATATTTTTCTTATTTTCATGCTAGGACATGTTTGAGTTACAATTATTGACAAAAATACAAAGTATTGTTTCTTATTCTCAACAATTAGTTATTCAATACGAACAGATGGGTCCAAGTGAACAGCTCAACTTAGACCAAGACAGTACACTGTAGACATCCGTATATATAACACACATACTTGAGCATAATAAAGGGAATAGCGATATATTAATAATGGACCACAAATGCATCACACTCAACGGTTTGAACAGAAGCAAATGGATTAACCGTAAGAGTCTTCAAAACCGCAACCCCCTTGGCCAATCGAAACACACCGGTTCCTCCAACGATCGCTACTTCACGATAACTCGTCTCCAACACTGCGTTTCTTGAGAAAACACTAAGAGAACTTCCATTATAAGACCCAGCTGTAAACACAAAGGTGTAGCCCATGATGAACGACGTCGCCCTGAGGTCATCCCTTGCGTAGAACCCCTGAGCCCGCCCATGCTCCCTTGACTTGGGAGATGGGCGGCTCGTGATTGGATTATCGGCCATGTTCATGAACCCGAAGTCGGTTGAGAAACTGGTATTGGGAGGGGCTAAGGGAGAATGAACAATTTGGTAGGTGTTCGTGTTGTTTCCGGAGAGTAATACAAGGTGGAAGGCTTCTTTTGTCATTTGGTGTAATTGGTTCCGTGCCCACTGCCCACCCTTTCCATGTGTAAGTTGTAATGTAGATTACAGGTTAAAATAAAACGTAAGGGCACAATTGATGAAGCACTGATGTGAGGGAACAGTGTGAGGGAACAGCAGTGCGAAGACGCTTCATCTTTCCTTATTTAGTAAGAGCGTCAATCTGTTGCGAGAAGATCAGATCTCAGAAGATTTGACAGCTGGATGAAGTTGTTACTTGGAGAAGATCTTAGAGTGGATATTACCGAAGCAACATCTCCAAGATTTAGTGGAAATTGGTTCTAGTCTTACTAGGATTAGATAAGATAGAATCAATGTAAATCTGATTTATAGTGAATAAAATAATGACTAATTATATCTTAATTACGAAAGTAATTAAGATATGATTGGATTAGTTTATAGCACTATAAATAAGGTTAAGTGATTAGGTTAGAGTCACCGATTACAAGTGAAGTCATCGTGTAGTCTGAAGCTAATCACTGTAAGTTGTGTTGTGGTTTAGTTTTATTGTTGAATCGTTCTAGGGCTGAGAAGTTGAGTTAGATAGGTCTAGGTTCTAGAGAATAGGATAAGACTATCTTTGATAACTCTACTTGCTTGTAGTTCGTGTGAAATCAATAAAACTAAAAGAAGCATTACAACTCCTCTACGGAGGGAGTGGTTTTTCCTTCAATCAACTAGTTGGTTGTTGAAGGTTTCCACTATAAGTAATCGTGTTACGTCTTTCATATTTCCACTGCCCAGTTCACTGTTCCCAGAGGAACAGTGTCTGTATTTCTAACACACTCGTTCCAACAATTGATATCAGAGATAGTGCTTGCTCGTGCCACATGACAGGAAATGAAAAGATCCTCACCTCACTTCACAAGAATGTTGGAGGAAACATATCCTTCGGTGATAAGCGACAGGGAACAGTTATTGGAACTGGAAACACTGAAATCAATGACTACATCAAGGTCAAACAGGTAAGTCTTGTAAATAATCTTGGATTTAATATGCTTAGTGTTGCTCAGATCTGTGATCAGGGGAATCTCGTGGTAACTTTTAGCTCGTTGTCATGCACTGTAAGGAACAGCAGCACTAACAAGACAGTTCTCAAAGGGACACGAGTCAACAATGTCTATTTAGTAGACAATAAGTTCAAGTCCGAAGAAACTTTATGTCTTGCTTCCATTGCAGATGAATCTGATCTATGGCACAAAAGACTTGGTCATGCAAGTCTACGGGCCATACATAAGCTTCATAATTTGGGGTTAGTTAGAGGTCTACCTAAAGTTCAATCAGAAAAGGATGGCGTCTGTGATGCATGTGTAAAAGGGAAAATGAGTCGAACGTCCTTCATGTCCAAAAATGAAGTAAGCACATTTCGTCCTCTTGAAATGTTGCATATGGATCTATGTGGACCAATGAGGGTACAAAGCCCAGGAGGTAACAAATACATGTTTGTAATTGTTGATGATTTCTCTAGATATACATGGGTCATTTTTCAAAACCTCAAAAGATGAGACTTTCTCTAAGTTTCAGGATCTGGTGAAGAAGATGGAGGTAAGTTTAGGGGTAAAACTGAGCGCAATAAGGTTTGATCATGGAACAGAATTTGACAACTCCTTGTTCCTTACCTTCTGTCGAGAAAATGGTGTCTCCCATAATTTCTCGGCTCCACGAACACCACAACAGAACGGTGTAGTGGAAAGGAAAAATAGGACCTTAGAGGACATGGCAAGAACCATGCTACTAGCGAGTAGATTATCTGAGTCCTTCTGGGCTGAGGCAATCAACTCAGCTTGCTACATTCTAAATCGCGCAATGCTTAGACCTTTACTCTCAAAAACCTCATATGAATTGCTCAAACAAAGAACTCCTAAGGGCAAGCCCAACAACTTCCCTATAATTTTCTCTAAAATAGAGAACTTAAAGTCAAATTCTCCAAAAAATATATGCTTCAACTCCAACAGCTTCCTCATTTTGAAGAACCTAACATTTATTATTTTTATTTTTTATATATAAAATATTTTATAAAATACAATAATATTTAATATGACCAATTACAAGTTAACATGTATAACATTTTCATTTAATTCATTCTCCAAATGCATTTGGAGGATTCCCTAAATTTAGGGAAAACACTTCACTTTTCCCCCTCTATCCCCATTTTGAAGAATGTTTAGAGAATCTGTTGGGTCAAAAAAAGTATAGCATTCTCTAAAAACACAAATTTCAATGTATATAGGGAAGTTCTTGGGGTTGCTCTAACATTTCTCATTTGAGAGTTTTTGGCTGCAGATGCTACATACACAATAATGGAAAGGATGATCTGGGAAAATTTGATCCCAGAAGTGATGAAGGAGTTTTTGTAGGATATGGAGCAAGTAGCAAAGCCTATAGGGTCTTCAACTAGAGAACCAAGAAGTTCGAAGAGAGTATCCATGTGGTTTTTGATGAGCGTCATACTGGAGGGAACAATTCTGATTCTACACAGAATGTGGGACTCTCCGATGAAGATGATGACCAAGAGAAAGACGATTCTCCACAATCTGAAAACAGTGGAGATCTAAATCAAGATGGCAATGAAAATAGTTCCCAGAATGAGGAGGAGTCGACCCATGATGAAGAACCACAAGATTCAGGAACAAGCTCTACTCCTGGAGGCACAGAGACTGTTCCTTTTGAGATTGGAAATTCCTCTAGCACAAGCGTTGATGCAACTCAAGTACCAACAAGGAATTACCATCAAAAGAAAGGTCATCCAGTGGACAATATTATCACTCCATATGACAAAGGGGTACAAACTCGATCCTCAATTAGAAATTTTTGTGCTTTTAATGCTTTCATCTCTTTTGCAGAACCAAAAACCATTCAGGAATCTCTCAAAGACCCAAATTGGATCATTGCAATGCAAGATGAATTGAATCAATTTGAACGAAACAAATTCTGGAGACTTGTTCCAAAGCCAAAGCACAAATCAGCCATTGGAACAAGGTGGGTGTTTCGGAACAAATTAGATGATACAGGAGCTGTTACCAGGAACAAGGCTCGCCTAGTAGCAAAGGGATACAATCAACATGAGGGAATTGATTATGATGAAACATATGCTCCTATAGCTAGGATAGAGGCCATTTGACTTCTTATTGCTTATGCAGCACATAAAGGGTTCAAGTTGTTCCAAATGGATGTGAAGACGGCGTTTCTCAATGGATATCTTCAAGAGGAAGTTTATGTTCAACAACCTCCAGGATTCAAAGATTGAAATTTCCCAGATCATGTCTATATCCTAGACAAAGCCTTGTATGGACTCAAACAGGCTCCTCGTGCATGGTATGATCACTTTGCTCAATTTCTGTTGACAAATGGCTACAAGTGCGGAGTGATCGATCGTACACTGTTCCTTAAGGAACAGTCCGGTGAGATTATTGTCGTTCAAGTTTATGTAGATGATATTATCTTTGGTTCAACTAATCCCTCTTTGGTAGAACATTTCAAGAACTTGATGAGCAGTAAATTTGAAATGAGCATGATCAGGGAGCTCTCCTTCTTTCTGGGCCTTCAAGTTGCTCAAACTAGTGAAGGCACTAAGGTACATCAGCAAAAATACATAAAGGAATTGTTGTCTAAATATGGTATGGATTCTGCTAAACCTATTGACACTCCAATTTCTCCTAATACAAGACTTGATGCTGATTTAGATGGAGTTAGTGTTGACCAAAAGACTTATCGAGGCATGATTGGATCCTTACTTTACCTAATGGCCAGTCGTCAAGATATCATGTTTAGTGTTTGTCTTTGTGCTAGATTTCAGGCTAACCCAAAGGAAACACATCTAAAGGAGGTAAAAAGGATATTTCGGTATCTTAAAGGAAACGACAATCTCTGTCTCTGGTACCCAAGAAACAGTACCTTTAACTTGCTTGGGTATACAAATGCCGATTTTGCTGGTCATCTTGTGGATCGAAAGAGCACATCTGGTACTGCTCAATTTCTTTGACCTTGCTTAGTTTCATGGTCATCCAAGAAACAAAATTTCGTAGCCTTATCAACTGCCGAAGTTAAATACGTGGTTGCCGCCTCTTGTTGTGCTCAGGTATTGTGGCTCAAACAGCAATTGGATGACTATGGTATGTCCCTCTCTCAAATTCTCATCATGTGTGACAATACTAGTGCTATCAACATTTCAAAAAATCCATTCATCACTCACGCACTAAACACATTGATATTAGACATCACTTTTTGAGGGATAATGTTGAAAAAGGCGTGTTGAGAATGGATCATTGTAGGACCGAAGATCAAGTGGCTGACATCTTTACCAAGACATTGGACAGAAAACCCTATGAGCATCTCCAGTTGTTTCTAGGTATGATCACCTTAAACTGAGCAAGTCCCGGTCCATTATTCTCTCAATGATTGACTAGGAACATTTACTGGATCATAGGAAACATTGATTTCATTAGCATCTTCTCTGATCTTATTTTCTGTTAATTACTATAAAAGCATGTCATCATTTGCTTCTATATATTCACTTAAATTGTTGAGTTGCTCTAAACATTATGCATGTCCTTGAAATGGTTTTCTTTTGAGCCCAAAACGACTCAAGCTTGATCTTATTCTATCCCATCTATACAAGCTGAAATGAAAGCTAGTCGTAAGACCATCCCACAGCCTTGCAAGTCCAGGTAAATGTTTCCCATGATCCATTTCATTCTTTGTTCCCTTGAAACGGGTTGCAATTATCTGGATTTTTTTTGATATACCCTTGCTCCACAAAATTCTTGAATATTACTCCCCTATCCATTAAATATTCAAGTTAACCTTTTACTTCCTCTATGAGCGTGAAAGAATATGCTTCAAGACTTTTGATAGTTCACATGGGTACAATGCATCTGAGAAGCTCTGAATACGCGTTTTGGGTTAAACACGTTGATTGATGGCCTTACAGTGGGAACAATAAAAACGCAGGGTAATTATAGCTAGCTCTTCGAGGGTAAGTTTTTAAATTCTTGGCCGTTGTGATCTTTAATTGAGTAAATCTTCTCCAAAGATCCGCTCGTATCTCCCTCTACTTAAACCCTTCACTCATCATCTTTTTCTTTCCCACCGAACCCTAACGAGCTACTGCCCTCTCTGATTCTCAAAATCGTCTCTCCCAAAACCCTCTCAGAAACGCTCCAATGGCTTCATCTCTCTCCAACACCGTCAATCTTGACCTCTCCAAACTCACCCCAGCCCAATTGCTCCAAATTCAATCCCAACTAGCCGCATTCGAAGTCGCTAACCCCTCCAAGTCCCTTCCAGATTCAGCCCACCCCACCGTGTCTCCGATCACGGAAAGCGAGGCCGACCTCACCATCAACCCTTAGCATGTCGACTCTGATCCCCCTCGCTCCCCCATCCGCCCACTGAATCTAGATGATTCCCTAAAAGAAAATCCTCAGGCTGAAAACCAAAAGAGTCCCTCTCCCAAACCTACTTCGCCTTCCAAAAAGCAAACTCCTCAAGAAAACCCCTCAAGCTCTGCTCTGGAAAAATCCCTTACTTCCCGCTCATCTGCATGCCTGTGGTGATGTGGAACAAGATTCTGAGCCTCGTCCTAAGGGCAAACGGCTCAAGACTCAAGCTACCACACAAGCAACCAAGAGGCTCGGTCTTCGATCGAATTCCAAGAAAGTCCTGACTGCCGATCAAGAGTCTCTCAAGACCGCTGACGAGGGCTCTTCAACTCCCGCTGGGCCAGAAAATCGTTGCATTGTTCCCCCCTCATCGTCAACAAGGAGATTTTGCTCGCAAATGATCTTGGTGAGCTTTGGGAATTAATCTACTTACAAGGCTGGATGCCCCTCAATGTTGAACTCGTCACAGTTAATCCGGCTCTTCTTCAATAGTTCTATGTCAATTTCTCCTTGGGGACAACAGCTGTTCCAGTCGGCACTACTGTGGTAAACAGTGAGCATCTCTCTTTCTCGAGTCTTCAAGTTGCTAAATTATGGGGTGTTCCTTCTATTGGGTTTAGTTCTCTTCCCTCCCCTGGCACCTGGCCAAGTGGCAAAACCGCCATTCTCAAGCGTCTTTTTGGAAAAGTCCCTTCTGGTGGTTACTCCACAAGTGACCTTACCTTTGTTGGTCGTGTGGCTCATCAATTCTTGATCAAGGTCTTACTGCCACGATAGTAGAAGCACTGCACTCTCACCATCCAGGATATGATCATTCTGGACAAGTTTCTGGCTCGAGAGCAGATTGATTTTCCTTGCCTTGCTCTATTTCACATGCAAAAGAGTGCTGGCCAAGGGGCTCATGCTTTACCTTACCCCGGTCTGGTCAAGAAAATCCTTCAGAGGTTTGGAGCGTACTCTGCTGATCTAGAGGAACAGTTTGGTTTCTTTCTGAACAAGGGCAACATTGCCAAGATGCAATTCAAGGGACATGTTAAGGCTGAGTCCTCCAAGAAACCAGCTCCAAAAGGGAAAAGGCCAAAGGGCAAAGATGTTGATTCTTCCATTGCTGAACAAACCTTAGAGGTTCTCGAGGAAATTAATGAGAAAATGGATCAAATTCTGAAGCAGCTCTCTGATCGCTCATAGATGGATTCCTTCCTTATTTCCCTAGCTTATTTTCCTACCTCAAAAATTATCTCCTCTACTATTTTAAGGATTTTTGCTATGTGTGTCTGATGTCTCTCTTCATGTCTGGTGTTTGTTTTCAGAACTTTTCATGTACTGTCTGCTTTTGCCTAGTATTAATGAAAATATTTTGATGATTAGATCTATTGTGCTTTGCTTTCTCCCTGATTTACTGACTTGTTTGATGATGTCAAAAGGGGGAAGTTTGGAAAATTGCAGAGATGAGCTTAAGTTTAAAGGTACAGAATATTGTTCCATTGGGAGCGATCCTTATGCTAAGGGGGGACATCGGTCATTTAAAAGGTCTGAAAATGATAGTAACTCACTAAGAGGGAACAACAAAATAGATGTCTAATTCAGTTGTTTACTTGAGCAATTTTTGTATAGGTTTGTCATCATCAAAAAGGGGGAAATTGTTGGATACTGGTATCATGGGAACAATGACTGTTACCATGGGACCAGTGTCGAGTATTCCTCTTTAGTTTTGATAATGATAAACTCTATAAGAACTAACGATCTTTATGTCAGTGTAAGTTGTAATGTAGATTACAGGTTAAAATAGAACGTAAGGGCACAATTGATGAAGCACTAATGTGAGGGAACAGTGTGAAGGAACAACAGTGCGAAGACGCTTCATCTTTCCTTATTTAGTAAGCGCGTCAATCTGTTGCGAGAAGATCTAATCTCGGAAGATTTGACAGCGGGATGAAGTTGTTACTTGGAGAAGATCTTGGAGTGGATATTACCGAAGCAACATCTCCAAGATTTAGTGGAAATCGGTTCTAGTCTTACTAGGATTAGATAAGATAGAATCAATGTAAATCTGATTTATAGTGAATAAAATAATGACTAATTATATCTTAATTACGAAAGTAAGTAAGATATGATTGGATTAGTTTATAGCACTATAAATAAGATTAAGTGATTAGGTTAGAGTCACCGATTACAAGTGAAGTCATCGTGTAGTCTGAAGCTGATCACTATAAGTTGTGTTGTGGTTTAGTTTTATTGTTGAATCGTTCTAGGGCTGAGAAGTTGAGTTAGATAGGTCTAGGTTCTAGAGAATAGGATAAGACTATCTTTGATAACTCTACTTGCTTGTAGTTCATGTGAAATCAATAAAACTAAAAGAAGCAATACAACTCCTCTACGGAGGGAGTGGTTTTACCTTCAATCAACTAGTTGGTTGTTGAATGTTTCCACTGTAAGGTCCCCTCAAAATTTGTAACACCCCTATTTTTCAACATTGGGTATTACCGCCAGTGACCTCAGATTTTACCATCCAAAGTCACCCGAGGCTTTTAGAATGATATAGAATAATAAAATGCGGAATTTAAACATACTTAGATAAATAAAAGGTGATTCCGAAGAAGACTTTGTTCTTACAACCCAAATCACATGATTAGAAACTTGTTCGGAAATTACAATTCATGAAAGAAACCATCTTTAAAGCATAATGAAAATAAACCGAAAAGAGATTCGATTACATCTTGAAACTTCTTGCCCTTCCTTTGTCCTTCACCTTACACCTTGGGATTAATCCTAGGTTCTGACATAATTCGCGAGGGGCGATAAAATGCCAGGCAAACATGCGGAAAAGAAGAATTAGTCTAAGAGACTAAGCAAGCGGGAACGGAACTTTCCCAAGGGTACTTCGGTAATTTAGCGAAATAATGACGAAGATAACAATAGGTTGTGTTTCAAGATAGGGTTTATTTATGTGGGGTTTTAACGGTACGAGGGAGAGCGTATCTTAAGTGATGATAGCTCGTTAGTTTAGAGAAGACTACTAAATTGTAGACCTCTTTTAGCATCGAGAATAAAAGATATGTTGGGAACATTATTAATTCATACGAGTTAAACCTCTCGCGCCCTGAGCGGACCGAGTGCCAGATCGATCATTTGAGATCGGTCTGATTTTAATATCTTAAATGTGCATTGGGACTTATGTAGCGTATTTGATTTAATGATTTAAAAAGGGTGGGAATACGGTGAGCCCGATCCACCAAGGGAAACCCAATTTCCCGACACTTAGCTAGAGTGCGCACATCCCTCCTTGCAATCGGAGCGGATGAGATCATGATCCCGAAAGTCGTACTTCAAACACGTAGGCACTTACGACTTAGAAGGGTTATATAGAGGCGTCGGTTATTCCGCGCCCCTTACTAGTTCATTCAACGTGGATCTCTGAACGAGTCCATAAACAACCAAAGCCATAATGACACTAGCATAAATAGTCCTATGAGATAATAATAGCGAACTAAACTAACAAAGGTCGTTATATCTAACAATCGATATTTCCTAGGTTCATTCATTACTTAGCACACAAGTTGTTCCCAACATCGAGAATTTCACGGAAACGAATTTATAAAGGTCACAAGGGGAAAATCCACTTGCCTTGGTTTTGATGATAACAGGTTTAGCGATACGACGGAGGTGGGGTTCGCGACTTTGAACGAGATTCCCGACCTATCGACATGGAAATTTACGAATGGTTTTAGATATGAAATTCCTTTTAAGATTCGGATTTCTCAAGTGTACTTAGCTTAGGTGGATGGAAAGATTCTAAATTATTATAATAATAATTTAGGTAGCTAAATTAAAATAATAATATTCCTTTATTATTATTTTAATTTCGTAATATCCTTTTATTCCATTAAAATAAAACTTATTGATTATTCAAAAATAATTTCCTTAATTTCAATGATATTCAAGGGTTATTAAAAATCATTTTCCCTTTACGAAAATACTTTATCAATAATATTCTCTCAATAAAAATTCCTTTTTAACTAAGGGGGTTATAATAAAAAAAAATAGAATAATATTAGGCTATTTCTTAGTAACTTCCCATAGATAGAAACTTCTATTTGCTTGATAGGGTAAGTCTTCTAAAACTATCATAATATAAAATAAATATTCTTATTTATTTTATTTCCAAAATTCCTCCCATAATTTATCTATAGTTATAAGATCATGGTATAAAATACCCAATCATTTCCTTATAATATACTTTTTATGATATTCTAAGTCACAAAATAATATTCTTTTCTATATTATACAATATCTTTCTAGGTGAGATATTTTTAAATACTTAACAATATAATGTTATAATTCATATTATTGTCCATACCCTTGTATTTATAAAAGAACTTAGGCCTTGTAGGAATACTTTACCCTAGAGATAAGTTAAACTAATATTATATTAAATAATTAAAATAATCATTATTAATATTCTTATTTCCATATAATTTGGTATTTCTCTACACTTAGAGATAAGTAAAAGTATTACTTGGAAAAGCTTATACCTTTATAATGGTGATATTTAATATAGAGACAAAGTCATAAGCTAATAAATTTATAAAATAAAATACTTTTTATAATAGCTTCATAAAAATTTATCTAAACAAACATGTCCTTGTTATTCATATTAGGATATAGTAATTTAATTATAGTTTATTAAAATGATTTATCCCCTCCTTTCAACTAACAAAATAATTTTTATAAATCTTAATAATTTGCAAGCAACTATTATTTGACCAACTTACTAATACTAGCATATTATAATAAACTTAAATTAAATTAATAAATTAAATAAAAAATAGAATTAAGGGTTTTTGGGGTTTACTGTATGTTTGCCTGTGTTACAGAACACAGGGGAAGAGGAGGCAAGGAGGGCCGGCGGTGAGGGGCGGCACCAGGGTTGCGGCGGCGGGCAAGGCGGCGTGCTGGAAGGGCGCGGTGGTCGCCGGCGGTGAGGCTGGTGGTCGGAAGTGGTGGCCGGCGGTCCAAAGGAGGGAGAAGAGGGGCTCCTTGGTGGAATTTTTGGGAGGAGAACTCAACTTGAAGGGCTGGTTTTTGAGGGGAATTGAGAGAAAAATTGTAATGAGAAGGAGAAGAATGAGATGGGTGAGTTCTAAGTGGGGATTTCAGCCCCTTTAAATAGGTAAATTTTATGGGACTTGTGATCCATTGCCATGGATTTTGCCCAATAGAGAAGAGGAAGGAGAATGGTGATTGGGGAGGGTTGGTGAGAATGGTGATGTAATCTTGATGAGATAAGCAAGGTGATGTCATGGCTAGAGTTGTAGGCTATGGTGGAAAGAGGAGCATGCATTGGCCCCTTCTTTCAATCTACGTTAATTGCATCAGGTTGAAGAAGGAGGAGAAAAGATTTATTTTAATGTGTTTTATTTATTTTAATAAAATTTGGGATTAATAAAGCCCTTATTTTATTCAAAGTTTTTTTTAAATTGCCCAAAAAAAATCCTCATGGAGTATTCCTTAATTTTATTTAATTAATTTTTCACAAAATTCTCTTTTCCAAGAGAAGTTTAAAGTTTATTATAAAAATTCTAGAAATAGAAATAGATAAATAAAAAAATATTATATTAAATTTCATTTCTAAAATTTTGAAATATTGCGGATATTACAATAGTACCCCCTTAAATTAGTTTCGTCCCCGAAACTAGGGAAAAGTAGGGCGGTACTAAGATGGGAAAAAGGAAGGTGACTACAACACTTCTCGACTTGTGAGGATAAAACGGGTCTAGTACCCCCTTAAAAAGGTAAAACTACTGGTTCTTAGGGTGACATTAACTCGGGGAAACGTTTCTGCATATCTTGCTCGGTTTCCCAGGTTTCCCAAGTTGTACCTTCCTTGCCATCTTTAGACCAGAGTATCCGAACTAGAGGTACCTCTTTGTTGCGTAGTTGCTTCACACGATGCTCCATTATCTTAATTGGTCTTTCTTTGTAGGTGCCGTCCGATTGGATTTCGACATCGTCGAAGTTGATTACGTGGGATTCGTCGGGCACGTACTTTCTCAGAAGGGACACGTGGAACACATTATGCACCGGGTGAGCAGCAGGTGGTAAAGCAACTCGGTAAGCTAGGTTGCCGACTCTTTCTAAGACTTCAAAGGGTCCCACATATCGAGGATTAAGCTTGCCTCGTTTTCCGAATCGGAAGACGCCTTTCGAGGGAGACACCTTGACGAAGACCTTATCTCCAACTATGAACTCGATATCTCGTCTTTTTAGATCGGCATAAGACTTTTGCCGACTCTGAGCAGTCAACATTCTCCGGCGTATGAGGGCCACCTCGGAAGCAGTCTTTTCAATCAAATCTGGGCCTAGAAGAATCCTGTCTACATTGTCGTTCCAACAGAGTGGGGAACGACACTTCCTGCCGTACAGAGCTTCGAAGGGAGCCATTTTGATGGTAGAATGCCAACTATTGTTGTATGTGAATTCTATGAGGCTTAAGCTGTCATCCCAACTTGTGGTGCGATCTAGCACGCAGGCTCGAAGCATGTCCTCCAGGGTCTGGATGGTCCTTTCAGATTGACCATCGGTTTGAGGGTGAAAAGTTGTGCTAAACTTCAGTTCTGTACCCATGGCCTTATGTAACTCTTTCCAAAACGATGCCATGTACCGACCGTCTCGATCGGAGATGATCGTCTTCGGGGTCCCATGGAGGCGGACTATTTCCTTGATGAAGACTGTTGCTAACTTTGGGGCCTTCCACTTCTTTTGAATGGGGATGAAGTGGGCGCTCTTGGTGAGTCTATCCACTATTACCCAAATGGAATCCCTCTGCTTTTGAGTCTGGGGAAGATCGGTTACGAAGTCCATTGCTATATCCTCCCACTTCCATTCGGGCACGGGAAGGGATTGCAATTTTCCTCCGGGTCTTTTGTGTTCGATCTTCACCTTCTGACAGACTAAACACTTAGATATGAAGTTGGCGACATCATGCTTCATATTTGGCCACCAGAAATTTCTTCGGACATCCTTGTACATCTTACTTGCCCCTGGGTGTACCGAATAGGCAGATGCGTGAGCTTCTTTCAGTATGATCTTCCGAAGTTCACCCTCTGCCGGTACACAAATCCGGTTTTGAAACCACAGGGAACCGTCATCCTGAATGACGAATCTTGGTGCTTTGCCTTCTTGCACCTCTCCACTTATCCTGATTAACATGAGGTCGTCTGTTTGCTTCTATCTGATTTCGGCTAACAAGTCGGAATGGATCTCCAGGGTGTTTAGACAACGTTGTTGCCTTCCAAACCAGACCATGCCTTCTCTGATCAGTTCGTGCTGCAACTTTGGCTGGACCGTTAGCATTGCGATCAAGCCCTCTTGTCGGGTCTTTCGACTGAGAGCGTTTGCTACGACGTTAGCTTTGCCCGGATGGTAGAGCAGCTCTATGTCGTAGTCCTTTAGTAGTTCCAGCCATCTTCTTTGCCTCATGTTCAGTTCCTTCTGAGTGAATACATACTTCAAACTCTTGTGATCGGTGAAAATCTGACATTTGACCCCGTACAAGTAATGTCGCCAAATTTTCAAAGCGAACACTACTGCTGCTAGTTCAAGGTCGTGCGTCGGATAGTTCACTTCGTAGACCTTGAGTTGCCGAGATGCATAGGCAATTACCTTCCCCCTCTGCATTAGCACACATCCCAAACCTTGCTTCGAGGCATCACTGTAGACCACGTAGTCCTCGTGTCCATCTGGCAGTGTTAGCACCGGTGCACTCGTGAGGCATCTCTTAAGTTCTTGGAAACTTTCCTCACACTTCTCATCCCATATGAACTTCTTATGTGTCTTTCGGAGTAGCTTAGTCATAGGGAGAGCAATCTTCGAGAATCCTTCAATGAACCTTCTGTAGTATCCTACTAGTCCTAGGAAGCTGCGAATTTCCTTCACATTCTTCGGTTGCTTCCATTCTGAGACCGCTTCGATTTTCTTTGGGTCCACCATAACTCCTTCTTGGTTGATGATGTGGCCTAAGAAAGCCACTTCTGTAAGCCATAGGTCACACTTGGACAACTTGGCGTAAAGTTGATGGTGCCTTAGAATCTGTAGTACGGTCCGGAGGTGTTCTTCATGTTTTGCATGATCCTCGGAGTAGATTAAGATGTCGTCGATGAAGACGATGACAAACTTGTCGAGGTATTCATGGAAGCATCGGTGCATCAGATCCATGAACACCGCCGGTGCATTGGTCAACCCAAATGGCATCACTACAAACTCGTAGTGACCATAGCGGGTGCGGAAGGCGGTCTTTGGAATGTCCTCTTCTCTAATCCGCAGTTGGTGATACCCTGATCTTAGATCAATCTTTGAAAAGATTTTAGCACCTCTGAGCTGATCTAAAAGGTCGTCTATCCTTGGGAGAGGGTATTTATTTTTGATGGTGACTTTGTTCAACTCTCTGTAGTCGATGCATAAGCGGAAAGTCCCATCCTTCTTTTTCACAAAGAGACCAGGTGCTCCCCAAGGCGAAGCACTTGGTCGGATATATCCCTTCTCAAGCAGTTCTTCGAGCTGACCCTTGAGTTCCTTCATTTCTAGTGGGGCCATCCGATAAGGGGCCTTGGAGATTGGTGCGGTTCCTGGCTCGAGGCTTATTGCAAACTCGACTTCTCGTCGGGGAGGTAATCCAGGAAGCTCTTCTGGAAAGACGTCGGGAAAATCTCTGGCTATAGGAATCTCTTGTATATCTATGACCTTTTTCTCCGCTGGCTCGAGGTAGCTAAGATACCCAACACAGCCTTGTCGGAGTAGCTTCCCGGCCTTCATGGCATTGATCACTTTCCCATTTTCTTCTTCTCGTTTTCCCTTGAATCTGCATATGTGTTTCCCCCCGGAGTTGATGGTTACTGTTCGGGTGTAGAAATCGATTACTGCTCCATGCTGGGACAACCAATCTCTTCTGAGAATGATGTCGTAGGGGTCCATTGGAATGCATATCAAGTTGGATTTGAAGATTCCTCCTTGAATGCATAAAGGGAAACTACCTAACTGTTTGGCTCCTATAATCCTTTCACCGTTTGGAAGGTTCATAATAAATGGCTCACATTCTTCGAGGTCATCTAACTCTAGGAGTTCTACACATTTTTCGGACATGAAAGAATGCGATGCACCGGAATCGAAGAGTATAAGAACATCTTTAGAGTGGATCTGGAGGGTACCTTGGCAGATAGGTTCCTCAGGCTTGTCGGTGGTGCGCATCTCGTACAGCCGCTGCCCTTGATTCTGAGGATACATAGGCCCTTTTCCCTTCTAATGAGTTGTGGATTGGACCGATGAAGTTCCTGCTGGCTTGTTTGAAGCTTGCGGGCGCTGGGATACGGGGTTAGACCGGGTTTGGCCGGTGGAAAATGTTGGTTGCCTGCAGAACTGCCGAAGGTGTCCGTCTTTGTTGCAGTTGTAGCACCTCCTGAGTGGCTTAGGGCATTTCCAATCTATGTGTCCGGGCTCTGCGCAGTTGTGACAGACTATCAGGGTCTTTGTTGATTCGGGCCCAGGGCCAAATCTGGATCCAGCTGACGAGGTCTTGTGCTTGCTCTTCTTGGACCACTGAGATCCTTGTGGAGATGCTGGCCTCTTAAACCCACCGTGACTGGAGTGGTGAGGCTTTCCTTCCCCGAACTTCTTGCGCTCGGGGACCTTAAGAGTTCCCTCCATTCTGTGGGCATGGTCCACATATTCCTACAAAGTTTTGAAGGAGCGATTTTCCATCCAGGGTTTAATGTGATCACTCATCTAGCGATGGAAGTGTTTGATTTTCTGTTTCTCTGTGGTGATTTCTTCCTCAGCATACTGGAGGAGGTGATTGAACTTCTTTGCTCGCTCCAGCACACTCAACCCATGTAATCTCGGGGAGTGTAGTTCATCCAGCTTTTCTTCTTTCATGGATTCAGAGAAGAATCGGTGCATCATTTTGCCCTTGAACATGGCCCAGCTCAGATCAGTTCGTTTGGACAAGCTAGAACTTTCCCACCACTCACCAGCTTCATCCTTCAGTTTTAGTGCGGCCATGTGCACTTTGTCAGCTTCGGAACAAGGTATATTCCTTAGAAGTCTTTCGACATGGGATAACCAATATTGGACTCTTGATGGGTCGTCCGTCCCGTCATATGAGTCGGGTTTCATTGCGTTGAAGGTTTTGATTCCCTCAGCGAAGCTAATTTCTCTCGGCCCCTCGAGAATGACTTCTTCTGTTGGGACTCTCTCTTGTACTTCCTCAGTGTTTTCAGGGTTTGCTACAATAGCAGGGATGGCTTCTTACACTAACTGCTGCACCAGAGTGCGTAGAGCGGCTACTGTATTCTCATTGAGGACAACTGGGGCTGCTGGTGCAGGAGGCAGGTTAACTCGGCGCCTACCCCAGCCTCGGATTGACTTTCGCCAAGATCTTCCCTACTTCCGTCGGGATTGACAGTATGACTTGTGGCTCTCGTGTTGACCATCTGAAGGTTTTAGGTCGGTTTCATTTGTTAATTCAATAATACAAGCAAGAATTAACGCGAGGCTTTAGTAAAGAAAAGGAAAATTTACTAATAATTGTTCAAAAGGTAGTACAAGGCTTCATAACTTGAGCCAATCCATGCTAAGGAAGTAAAGAAAAACTAAGCCGATTTGACTCCTTAAGGACAAAAATGGAGTCGGGAGAAGTGGTCTAAGCTCACTTCTTTGAAAGAAAAAGTACAAATTACGGGGATCTAGGAGTGGTTGTGTATTTGTCGAGGAAACCTTCCTCGAAGAGTGCCTCGTTAATCATCTCAGGATCACTGTTGAGGAGGAGATTCGCCTGTTCTATCCATCTGCTTTGACGGTTTTCCCGAGCTTGAAGTTCTGCGATACAGATCCGATGTTGGATACTCTCATCCTATTCCCTTTCTCTGTCCTGCACCCAACCTTTCTTGTCACTTTCCAGAAGGTTGTAGTTGATCCTGCGGTTTCCAGTGGGCATAACTCCCGGGGGTGGCGGAAAATTCACTAATGGTTGGCGAGCTCGTCTGCTTGAGGATTCCCCCTCCATCCAATTGGTGAGTCCTTCCATATGACTTTCCAAGGACGCTTGACTTGCCCTTTCGTACAGTGATGGTTGCCCGGGGTGCTCCCACGGGGGGTTCGGGTGGCGGGGTCCTAGGTGAAGCCTTTGGAGGAGCTCCTCGTCTCTTTCTCTTACGGACATAGCCCCTTCTGGCTCGCGTGCTCTTGGAGGTGGGGCAACTTCCACCCTTGGGACCCGAATCGGGGATGGCATGGCCCTCGGGACCTGGATCATGGGCGGCATAGGTGCCGGGGGCACATACTCCATTGGTGGTGGAGGTGGTGGCGTCTCGGGGTCGATAACCACTCCGTCCAAATCTTCTTCCTCAGATTCCTCAAACTCTTGTTGCATCATAGCATGCCATTCTTCATGCTCTTGCATCATTAGCTCGAGCTCCTCTTCATCTTCCCCTTGCCCAACGTTGAAATCGGGTACAATTCCCCTCGGTTGGTATTGGGGCACCCATCCCTCGTTCTCGTCATCAGTATTATCTTCCGGTACATAGCCGGGTGCTATCTCCTCATCCCCCGAGGGATAGTCCTCGGGGTAATATACCGGGGATGGTGGGGGTGCGATGGGCACTGGGTAGTCCTCAGGAATCTCGATAGGGAGGTCGGGGTCCTCCTCCGGATCTTCTTCGGATTCCTCCCAGTGTTCCTCGTTCTGATCGATTTCCATGTTTTCTCCGAGATGATTTTCCTCGGGTTGATGGAAAAAGTTGTTTGGAGCCTCGTAGTAAGGGAAATATGGGTTTGGAGCCTGCATTCCAAAGCGGTCGTCGTTGTCTTGGTTTCCTAAGTGGTAGTTTCTTCCTCGGTTAACCATTATGTCTGAGGAAAGGAAAGGAAAAGGCGTTAATAGAGAACATCCTTAATTCTTCTAAGGTGAAGACATAGCGAAGGAAGTCAAGGCTTTAAAAGGATCATACAAAAATGTTTATTTTTAGACTTTTCATTTTCTTGGTCCTATATAGGAGTCTAAGATTTTTCTTTTACTTAGAAAAGGTTCTTTGATCGTTAAGCTTTGAAGGAAATTCAAGTTTTTAGGAAGGTTCTAACACTAGCGTAAAAACTTATATGTTTGGAATATTTTTATTACTTAGGTTTCGAAGACGTGAGAAAGAGAAAGAAGTTGTAAGTTCTAAAATTAAATACTTTAAAGTTTTCAAATTCTTTAAAACATTTTCTTAGCTAAGAAGTTTAAGTTAGGAGGTGATGATTTTCTTAAAGGGGCATAGGAGGAAATTTTCTATAAATGGAAGTTTCATATAGCGGAAGGAAAACTTAGGTTTTAAAAACTCTCGACTTTCAAAATTTTTTTCGGTTTTAAAAGTTTTCGGTTTTGAAAACAAAACGTTCGGCTCTGATACCATAATTGTAACACCCCTATTTTTCAACATTGGGTATTACCGCCAGTGACCTCAGATTTTACCATCAAAAGTCACCCGAGGCTTTTAGAATGATATAGAATAATAAAATGCGGAATTTAAACATACTTAGATAAATAAAAGGTGCTTCCGAAGAAGACTTTGTTCTTACAACCCAAATCACATGATTAGAAACTTGTTCGGAAATTACAATTCATGAAAGAAACCGTCTTTAAAGCATAATGAAAATAAACCGAAAAGAGATTCGATTACATCTTGAAACTTCTTGCCCTTCCTTTGTCCTTCACCTTACACCTTGGGATTAATCCTAGGTTCTGACATAATTCGCGAGGGGCGATAAAATGCCAGGCAAACATGCAGAAAAGAAGAATTAGTCTAAGAGACTAAGCAAGCGGGAACGGAACTTTCCCAAGGGTACTTCGGTAATTTAGCGAAATAATGACGAAGATAACAATAGGTTGTGTTTCAAGATAGGGTTTATTTATGTGGGGTTTTAACGGTACGAGGGAGAGCGTATCTTAAGTGATGATAGCTCGTTAGTTTAGAGAAGACTACTAAATTGTAGACCTCTTTTAGCATCGAGAATAAAAGATATGTTGGGAACATTATTAATTCATACGAGTTAAACCTCTCGCGCCCTGAGCGGACCGAGTGCCAGATCGATCATTTGAGATCGGTCTGATTTTAATATCTTAAATGTGCATTGGGACTTATGTAGCGTATTTGATTTAATGATTTAAAAAGGGTGGGAATACGGTGAGCCCGATCCACCAAGGGAAACCCAATTTCCCGACACTTAGCTAGAGTGCGCACATCCCTCCTTGCAATCGGAGCGGATGAGATCATGATCCCGAAAGTCGTACTTCAAACACGTAGGCACTTACGACTTAGAAGGGTTATATAGAGGCGTCGGTTATTCCGCGTCCCTTACTAGTTCATTCAACGTGGATCTCTGAACGAGTCCATAAACAACCAAAGCCATAATCACACTAGCATAAATAGTCCTATGAGATAATAATAGCGAACTAAACTAACAAAGGTCATTACATCTAACAATCGATATTTCCTAGGTTCATTCATTACTTAGCACACAAGTTGTTCCCAACATCGAGAATTTCACGGAAACGAATTTATAAAGGTCACAAGGGGAAAATCCACTTGCCTTGGTTCTGATGATAACGGGTTTAGCGATACGACGGAGGTGGGGTTCGCGACTTTGAACGAGATTCCCGACCTATCGACACGGAAATTTACGAATGGTTTTAGATATGAAATTCCTTTTAAGATTCGGATTTCTCAAGTGTACTTAGCTTAGGTGGATGGAAAGATTCTAAATTATTATAATAATAATTTAGGTAGCTAAATTAAAATCATAATATTCCTTTATTATTATTTTAATTTCGTAATATCCTTTTATTCCATTAAAATAAAACTTATTGATTATTCAAAAATAATTTCCTTAATTTCAATGATATTCAAGGGTTATTAAAAATCATTTTCCCTTTACGAAAATACTTTATCAATAATATTCTCTCAATAAAAATCCCTTTTTAACTAAGGCTACAACAAGTATGTTGCTCTAATGTCTCATAGGACATGTTGGTATTGTGGCAAGCCTGGTCACTACCAACATGATTTTCACAAAAAAGCAAGAGATGATGAAAATGCAAGGTCACAGACTCTAAATGACAGTTCTGACATGTCTACTGTCACTGATTGTCCTCCAGGATCTGTGTGTGCTAGTTGTGACAAGTGTTGTCCTAGAAACTACTATGTTGCCAAACTCAGAGGAGTTAGACAACTCTGGGTTCGTAAGAACTAATTCTTTCAATACAGCTTGAAGTGGGTGACAAGGAGCCCTGGTTTATTGATAGTGTGTGCTCAACTCATATGTCGGGAAACCCTAGGGATTTCGTCTCACTTCAAGAATACAAGGGAGGTAAGATTACCTTCGGCAACAACAGTAAAGGTGGTATTTCTGGTATTGGTACGGTAAGATTTTCTGACAAGTTGACCATATATAATGTGAATTGAGTTGATAATCTCATTTTTAAGTTAGTAAGTGTTTCCCAAATTTGTGCTAATGGAAAATATCAAGTTGTCTTTGATAAGAAGGGTTGTCAGGTGCAAGAAATTGACTCAAGGAAGATTCTTCTGAAAGGGGTGTGTGAAAACAATCTCTACAAAGTGGACCCCTATTTCGAACCTGAAGAAAAACTGTGTGTTAGAACAGTTGCAGATGTCGCCGACCTCTGGCATAAAAGATTTGGTCATGCGAGCTTTCAACTCCTTGACAAACTTCATAGGAAAGAGCTGGTTAGAGGGCTACCCAAGATAGATTCAAGCAAGCATGAGGTTTGTGAAACGTGTGTAAGAGGTAAGCAAGTGAAGTCATCCTTTCAATCCAAAAAGAAGGTAAGTACCACTAAACCCTTAGAGTTGATTCATATAGGTTTGTTTGGTCCCATGAGAATCCAAAGTCGTGGAGGAAATAGTTATATTTTTGTCATTGTTGATGACTTTTCACGGTATACTCGGACAATTTTTCTGTCTTCTAAAGACCAGGTCTTTGAAGAATTTGAAGCATGGGTAAAGGCTGTTGAGAAAAAGCTTGGAGTTGCTCTTGTATCTATCAGGTCAGATCATGGAACGGAATTTGACAACTCCGAGTTTCTGGTTTTCTGCAAGAAAAATGGCATAAGTCACAACTTCTCAACACCAAGAACTCCTCAACAAAATGGCGTGGTTGAGAGGAAGAATCGTGCCTTGGAGAACATGTCGCGGACCATGCTTATCTCAAGTGGTCTTCCAAGGAATTTCTGAGGTGAAGCCATTAATGCATCTTGATATGTGATTAATCGAGACATGCTTCGTCCACTCCTTGGAAAAACTCCTTATGAATTGCTTAGTGGAGTTAAGCCCAGTGTCACCCACTTACGCACTTTTGGATACAAGTGCTATGTTAATAATAATGGCAAGGACAATCTGAGAAAATTCGACCCAAGGAGTGATGTTGGCACTTTTGTAGGTTATTGCCCTCACAGTAAACCCTAAAAAGTTTTCAACAAGAGGACGAGGACGATTGAAGAAAGTGTTCATGTTGTGTTCGATGAGAACACGATGGGAGGCTCAATGATTGAGGATCTTGATGATGGTGATAAAGGATACCATCTGGTTCAAGAGGATCTACTTCCAACTGCTACAACAGAAAAAGAATTAGTAGTCAGTGAAAATGTTGGTGTCGCTGACTCAGACAGTTCAGGGGGGAGCAATCAGGGTCAAAGTTCAGGTGACAATGAGTCAGAAAGTGAGAAAACACCTGAGAGAAGCTCAAGTCCGGTAGATTCTGATGAAGAGTCAGGAAGAACGCCACAGACTCAAGTCGGCGACTTGACAAATCTACAGGTCAAGAATTATCAACAGAAAAGTGCTCATCATGTCACCAACATCCTCACTGATTTCTCAAAGGGCGTGCAAACTAGATCTTTTCTGAACAACTTATTTGCTTTCAATGCTTTCATCTCAATGTTGGAGCCTAAAAATGTGGATCAAGCATTGAAAGATTCGGATTGGGGCAGTGCCATGCAAGAAGAGCTTCATCAGTTTGAGAGAAATAAGGTTTGGCACTTGGTCCAAAGGCCAAAGGGAAGATCTGTGATTGGAACACGCTGGGTGTTCAGGAATAAGCTTGATGATGAAGGAAATGTGGTCAGAAACAAAGCAAGGCTGGTAGTTAAACGATACAATCAACAAGAGGGCATTGACTATGATGAGACGTTTGCTCATGTAGCTCGTCTCAAGGCTATTCGGTTACTCATTGCCTATTCGGCTCATCATGGGTTCAAACTACAACAAATGGACATCAAGACTGCTTTCTTGAATGGATATCTGAAGGAGGAAGTGTATGTTGAACAAACTCCGGGTTTTGAAGATGTCACCCACCCGGATCATGTCTACAAACTGGACAAAGCTCTTTATGGTTTAAAGCAAGCACCGCGTGCTTGGTATGATCGTTTGTCTCAGTTATTGATTCAACATGTTTATGTTCCAGGAGAGGTAGACAAGACTTTGTTCTTGTTAAAGGAAGGAAGTCATACACTAGTTGTTCAAGTCTATGTCGATGACATCATCTTCGGTTCAATAGATGATAAGCGGGTAAAAAAGTTCGCTGACCTCATGTCTAGTGAGTTTGAAATGAGCATGGTCGGTGAGCTCAAGTTCTTTTTAGGACTTCAAGTCGTTCAGAGTGAAGATGGAACAAGAGTTAATCAATAGAAGTACCTCAGAGAATGTGTTAAAAAGTTTGGCCTCGAAAATTCTAAACCTTTTGACACTCCCATGTCGCCGACTACCTCACTTGGAAAAGATGACAAGGATCTGGAAGTCAATGCTACTATGTACAGGGGTATGATTGGATCTTTGCTCTATCTTACTGCAAGTAGACCTGATATTGTGTTTGGAGTATGCCTATGTGCTAGATTTCAGGCTGATCCAAGAGTTTCACACTTGAAAGCTGTTAAGAGAATCATTTGATATCTTAAGGGGACTGACAATCTATGTTTGTGGTATCCAAGAGGATTTGATTTTGAACTTGTCAGCTACAGAGATGTTGATTTTGCCGGAAATCATGTTGATAGAAAAAGAACTTCAAGGATGACTCAATTTCTTGGGCCTTGCCTTGTGTCATGGGGATCTAGAAAGCAAAATTTTGTGACTCTATCAACAGCGGAAGCAGAGTACATTGCGGCTGCGGCTAGGGCAGAGCACGGTTTCGGTTAAACCGAAAATAATGACCGAACCGAACCGAAATCGAAAATATTTGGTTTGGTTCTTGGTTTAAGGATTTTAGAAATTTTGGTTTCAGTTCGGTTCGGTTAAATCGAATTTTTTTATAAAAAAATACAAATATACAATATTATAGGTAGGTTTTCAAGACCCAAATATGAGCCAAGAGGAAGAGGCATGTGTTTCTGAAATCTACCCACTTGCGCGTTTCTGAACATCTGAAGAGTGAAGACCGAAAAGTCGCGAAAACCCTACCCACTTGCTCGGTTGCTCCGCTCAGACTCCTCAATTGCCGACGCCAAATACCACCAATCGCCCCAGCGCTCGTCTCAGTCGTCGCTCGGACTCCTCAATCGGCGCTCGCCCAGTCGCCCTCGCGGCCTCGCCCCAGTCGCCCTCGCCCTCGCCAGGTACTTAACAATCGTCGAAGACCACCAATCGCCCCGCGGCCCCGACGCTTGATAGGTACTTTATTCCCCTTCAATTTGAGTCGAGTTTCGGCCTTTCATATGCTGAGTTGTTGTTGTATTTTTTTTGCTGAGTTGTTGCTTCAATTTGTTGCTTCAATTTGAGTCGAGTCTTCCTCTCCCCAGGCGGTTCGTTACTTCGGTTTTTGCTTCAGTTTTTTGCTGAGTTGTTGTTGTCTTGTTGATGTCTTTCATATCTAGGTTTTGAGAGTTGTTGGTTGATGTTGCTGAGTTGCTGGTTGGCCAACAGTGAAGCTGACGCTGAGTTGCTTGGTTGGCGTGTTGTTGTCGCTGAGTTGTTGTATTGCTGAAGGTTGAAGCTGTTGTGTTGATTCATCATTCAAGGTTGCAATTGTTGTTGTGTTGAGCGTAATTCACTAATCTGTAGTTGTTGGTTGCCTTGCTGAGTTGTTGTTATAGTGTTATCAGTAATATACGGTTGATGCTTGCTGTTTTTTTTCCCTCATAAGGGTCTTGCTAAGCTTCTGTAATAACTAAAAACTACTAAGGTTTTTTGTAAGGAAGTCAACATTTTGATGAATTAGTAATCCTGTTAAGTAATTTATATTCGGTTCATTCGGTTTTTTAGGTTTTTATGGTTTTTTTTTAAATTTCGTTCACAACTTCGGTTGGGTCGGTTTGGTGTCGAACCGAACCGATTAAAACCTAAGTTCGGTTCGGTTTTCGGTTCCAAGATTTTCAGATTTCGGTTTTGATCGGTTCGGTTCGGTTTTGAACCGATGCTCAGCCCTAGCTGCGGCGTGTTGCTCTCAACTCTTATGGATCAAGCAATAAGTCAATGACTATGGTGTGAAGTGTGGGTCAGTGCCTATACTATGTGACAACACTAGTGCAATCAACATCTCAAAAAATCCGCACTACACCATTCTGCAGATTTAGCGACCATATTTTAGCGACCACGGAATATGGTCGCTATTTAGCGACCATATGGTCGCCAATGGTCGCAAATCTGGACGTCAAAACGGGGAAAAAAATAAAACGAAATTAGCGACCACATGGTCGCTAAAATGGGCGACCACATGGTCGCTAAAATGGGCGACCACATGGTCGCTATACCTTGATAGTCGCAAAAAGTGCGCCGGGTAATTTCCCGCCAGCATTTAGCGACCATATGGTCGCTGACAGTTGCATCCATATGGTCGCAACTATCAGAACACATCTTAGCGACCATATGGTCGCAACTATCAGCGACCATATGGTTGCAAACGTTATAGCGACCATATGGTCGCTGAAGAAAACGACCATATGGTCGCTGACTTGGTCAGATGTTTTGGCGCGTCACATCTTTTTTGGCGAGTAAAATTCCCGTGGTTTCAGCATATATTGCATTCTCATTCCGCTAAAAATGCACCCTCATTCCGCTTCAACACAACTTCACTCTCATTCCACTGTCTTCCAAAATATTCACAAAAGAGAACCACAACTGTGAATTGATTCTAGGAAGAAATTCCGTCAAATTTTATCGACATCCTCACTAAAGGTATGTATTTAAATCTTATTCCTAATTTTTCATTCCGTCATTATATTCTTTTAGATAAATATTGACGGTAGAAAGCTTTCGTTTATATATTTATAAGAGATTGTATTACAGAATTTTACCGCAAATAGCAATTGGTTATGTTGTAAATTTGTGTTCTGCTGTTCTGAAGTTGGCGACCATATGGACGCTAATTAGCTACCATATGGTCGCTAAATGCTAATTAGCGACCATATGGTCGCTAATTAGCGTCCATATGGTCGCCAAGAGAATATAGCGTCCAGTTGGTCGCTAATCTGCGTCCATATGGTCGCCATATCCAGGATTATACACTGCAAAAGTCAATTAATTATAGTCTTATATTGAATTGCAGGAAGAAAAAATGCGTGAATGGATGTATGTGCGTCATATAGATGGGTTTTTGCACAACGAGTTTTTGGCTGGCGTTCAACAATTTATTGACTTCTGCAAAGCTATGCCGACATATGACCCATCCGAATTAAGGTGTCCGTGTCGGAGGTGCAAGAATAGGAAACTGATTCCTGTAGATGATGTGCATTATCACATTGTTAAGGATGGGTTTGTTCCGAATTATTACCATTGGGTTTCGCACGGAGAGACTGATGAAATGTTCGCTGGCTTGTTGGCAGAGTCTAGACAGTATGAAGGCTGTAGCAGTACTGATCCAACACAACCAGTATCTGGGAGGAATGATAATTGAATGGAGCAGATGGTGTATGATGGCTTTAATGCCCAAAGTCAGTACACTACTGATGATCCTGTGCAGACTGAGGGTATAAGGCATGAGCAGGGGGACCAATATTATCATGAAGTGCCCAATCCCGATGCACAACGTATGTACGACATGTTGTCCGCTGCAAATATGCCGTTGTGGCCTGGATGTGATATGACCCAGTTGGAGGCGGCGACTGAGCTACTTAGCATAAAGTCAAAGCTAAGGATGACGGAGCGCGGATACGACATGATCTCGGATTTCTGCGGTCGCATTTCACACCCAGAGACCACATTACCAGCCACGTTTTACGACACGAAAAAACTGGTCGAGGGTCTCGGGCTTCCGTACGAGGCCATTGATTGTTGTCCAAACTCTTGCATGATATATTGGGGTGCAGATGCAGAATACGCGGCCTGCAAGATCTGTGAGTATCCTAGATGGAGGCAAGGCAAGTCAAAGCTCATTCCCTATTCTCGTATGTTTTACTTGCCAATAACTCCACGGTTGCAGAGCTTGTACGCATCGGTGGTGACTGCCGAGCATATGAGATGGCATGCAGAGCATGCACAAGATGGGGTGATGAGACATCCGTCTGATGCAGAGGCATGGAGGCACTTCAATGCTGCGTGGCCAGATTTTGCAGCAGAAACGCGAAATGTTAGACTAGGCTTGTGCACGGATGGTTTCAATCCGTTTGGTGCGTCAGGGCGTCAATACTCATGTTGGCCTGTGATTCTGACACCCTATAACCTTCCGCCATCGATGTGTATGCGAGAAGAGGTTATGTTTTTGACGGTTATTGTTCCCGGACCGAAGAGTCCGAAGCAAAAGTTGGATGTGTATTTGCAGCCGTTGATAGCCGAGCTGAAGAATTTGTGGCTTAATGGGGCGTGCACATATGATGCATGGAGGAAGCAAAACTTTGTCTTGCGTGCAGCTGTAATATGGACTATCAGTGACTTCCCGGCATATTCGATGTTGTCAGGTATGTTGTTCTAGACTCAACTTAAATAATGTCAAGTATATTATTTATATTCATGCATATATCATGAAGCTAGCCGTTAAATAATTTAATGTGTTGTACCAAATATATGTTTGTGTAGGCTGGAGTACTTCTGGGAAATACGCGTGTCCTTATTGCATGGAAGACACTGATGCATTTTATCTAACCCATGGACACAAAATGTGCTGGTTCGATTGTCATAGGAGGTTTACAGAACATGATCATCGCTTCCGAAACAATAAGAACGATTTCAAGAAGGGTAGAAGGGAACGTGGTGCTCCCCCTGTACTCCGTGACGGATACGAGATACTAGACCAGATCAACAATATGGGTTTGATGAAGATAACTGAAGTGGGAGCCGAACAGCATAATAAGACGGTCAGTAGAGGTTCGGGTTGGAAGAAGAAAAGCATTTTTTGGGACCTACCTTATTGTCCTAGTCTGCTGGTAAGACATAATTTAGATGTCATGCACATTGAAAAGAATTTCTTTGATAATGTTTTCTTCACCATTCTCGATGTTCCGGGGAAGTCGAAAGACAAATGGTCGGCTAGAAAGGACCTAAAGGAATTGTGCAAGCGTCCGGAGTTGGAACCTGACGAGGAGGACAATAGGTACCCAAAGGCATGCTATGCACTAGATCGTAATGAAAAACATGTGCTTCTTGAGTGGTTGAGATCCGTAAAATTTCCGGATGGATACGTGTCCAACTTGAGCCGCTGCATTGACTTGCACGAGCTTAGACTCTTTGGGATGAAGAGTCATGATTGTCATGTGTTCATGCAACGGTTGATGCCTATTGCTTTTCGAGCATTTCTTGATGACAAAGTCTGGGAGCCTATTGCTCAGCTAAGTGCGTTCTTCAGGGACCTGACGTGTTATGAGCTTAAGCCTGAGGTGGTTATGCAGTTGCACAAGGAAATACCAATTATTTTGTGCAAGTTGGAACGAATCTTTCCCCCGGCGTTATTTGATTCGATGGAGCACTTGCCTATTCATTTGCCACGAGAAGCTTCACTTTGTGGCCCTGTCAATTATAGATGGATGTATCCAGAAGAAAGGTATGTACAATTGTAATTTTTGATAAGTTGTAGCTAGTTAATTTGGTTTTAGAGTCTTCAATATCATATATATATATATATATTGTAGGTTCTTAAAAACGCTGAAGGGGACAGTTGGCAATAAAGCTAAGGTTGAGGGCTCAATTTGTAGTGCCTATCTCGTTCAGGAGACGTCCACCTTTTGCTCGTATTATTTTAACTCGCATGTCGCGGGTAATCATATGGATGTCTCCTGCAACGTTAGTTGCACACTTCCAGTTGGGCTTGATCCGGGCGATTTGTCTATTTTTACAACAACTGGGCGAACGTTGGGTAGATCCAGTGGTCGTGTGCTCAGAGATGAGGAATTCCATGTGATCCAAACTTACATATTAATGAACTGCGTCGAAGTGGAGCGCTATATCGAGTAAGTTTCTCTTTTTGTTGATATGAATAATCTATATATAAGTACTTGACTCGATCAATTATTCTTTGTAATAGATACTATTTGACAAACTTCGTGCGCCCGTCAAATCCAAGAATATCCGAAGCCGAAGAGCAAAAGATCTTGGAAAGACACTTTTGCCTATGGTTCTACTCCCATGTAAGGATTTTGTACTATTGTTTTCAGTTTAAGGGTTTCGAATTAATTGTGCATAAATGGTATTTGAGTCCTCGCTCGACGTACATGTAGGCCGACAGTCCGGCAATTACAGATCCTAACATTGCAACATTAGCTCGTGGACCCTCCAAAAAGTGAAGACATATGCTGGTTATGTGGTCAACGGTTATCGATTCCACACGAAGGCACACGCATCAACCAGGGCTACCGACAGTAGTGGAGTTTGTGTTCTAGGACAAAGTTTCGGCACTGACGAGGAGGACTTCTATGGTGTGCTAGAGGAAATAATTGAGTTGAATTACATATCTCCTACAGTGAAGTGCCCTATTGTCTTCAATTTTTCGTGGTTTGACACTCAAAGTCGTGGAGGAACACGCATTCACGCTCAACTAAAGCTGGTGGATGTTCATAGACATAAAATGTTGAGAACAAAAGACCGTTACATCTTAGCCCATCAAGCGACTCAAGTTTATTTCCTAGATTACCCCAAGATGAGGCGTGTAGATGCTGAATGGATAGCGGTTTGTAAAGTGAAGTCACGTGTGTGGCCCGATGAAGGTACGTGTGTAGACCCTAACGAGAGTGGTTCACGGGGGGTTGTTGTTGAAGAGGCATTTCAACATGATCCTTCCCTTCCACGAGTTATCGACGACACACATGATATTGATCCACTTGGTACGCTAAATGACCCAAACGGAGAGGATCATGTCGTTGAGGATGGAGAAGAGACGTCTACTGAAACATCTGAGGGTGAGTTTGAGAGTGAGACGGATACAGATGAGGAAGACATGTAGTCAGAATATTACTATTGTATTGTCATTCACTTTTCTGATAACACTTTTGTATTGTCATTCACTTTTCTGATAACACTATTGTATTGTCATTCACTTTTCTGATAACACTATTGTATTGCCATGCACTTTTCTGATAACACTATTGTATTGCCATGCATTCAATTTTCTGATAACACTATTGTATTCATCTTTTCCAACCATAAAAGGAGATCTCCACATCTCCAATTCCAACATACCTTCCCAGTTGAAGCTCTATCTTCACCTCAAATTCTAACATCAAATCGATCCATCCTTAAACTTCCATCCTCAAATGGCTCAAAGGAGAGCTTGTACCAAACGAGCGACCGCCTTAGCTCCAGAAGTCATAAATTTCTCCATTGTGCGTGTGCATGGGGGTAGGGAGACAAGAACGGAATGGAGCACCACACCAAGAGAGGAATTAAGACTAGTCATAGCTGATTGGACACGATCTCCCGGGGGAGCACCTCCAGGATTTACCCCTTTTATCTTGAATGGCGACGACATCACTGCTCGCATTGCGGCTAGGGAGACGGCTGTGCAGCTTCGCGTGTTGGAAGGTGCTGAGATCCGGGCAGTTCCTATTCCACGTACAACATGAGAGTCCATTAATTGTAGTTGTTTGTAACTTGGTTTCACTTAAAAAGCTTCACTTTGTGTTGTTTGAATTAGTTGTTTGTCAGTTCGTTTAATTAATGTACTTAGGAAGCAAGTGTTTGTAACTTGGTTTCGTTCGAGTTTATGAAGTTGTTTGTAACTTGGTTTCGTTATGAATTAATGAAGTTGTTTTCTAAGAACTGGGTTTAGTCTTCGATTTACTGAGACGGATTGTAGTTGTTGTCCCATTTGAGCCCTCGAACCAATTACTTTGTCCACTATAGCAATTTCAGCGACCATGTAGTCGCCAAGTTCTTAATTTAGCGACCATATAGTAGCCACCATTAAAATTTTGGTGACCATATGGTCGCCAACCTTCAAATTAGGAGCTCGAAATTGGAATTTTTAGCGCGTATTTCAATTTTATTTCGTTTTAGCGACCACGTGGTCACTAAGTAGCGACCACGTGGTCGCTAAACTGAAATTTTCGGCGCCATTACGAAAAATAAGGGGGAAATCCGAATTTTTGGGTTTCAGGGGTGGCGACCATATGGTCGCTAATTAGCGGCCATATGGTCGCGATGTTGAGGGCGGCCCCACTTCTTCATTTAATCGAATACGGCGACCATATGGTCGCTAATTAGCGACCATATGGTCGCCACCTCTGAATAAGAAGGAGATCGCGTCTCCATCTTCTTCATTCTCAAACCCTCAACTCCTTCGGCCTCCCGATCGAGCGAATCGCCGCCTCACCCCCACCTCTTCGCCTCGCCGCTCCGGCCTCCTCCTCCTCCTCCCCCCCGCCTCCTTCTCCCTCGCGTCCCTCTCCTCCTCCTCTTCCGCGCGACTCGCCGCTCCGGCCCCGCCTTGCCGCTCCGTCCACCGCCTCGCCGATCCGGCCTCCTCCTCCCCCCGCCTCCTCCTCCTCCTCCTCCTCCTCCTCCTTCGCGCGACTCGGCGCTCCGGCCCCCGCCTCCTCGCTCTGGCCCTGCCTCGCTGCTCCGTCCCCCGCCTCGCCGCTCCGGCCTCCTCCTCCCCCCGCCTCCTCCTCCCCCCCGCCTCCTCCTCCTCCTCCTCCTCCTCCTCCTCCTCCTCCTCCTCTGCGCGACTGGGCACTCCGACCCCCGCCTCCTCGCTCCGGCCCGCCTTGCCAGTGCCGCCGCCCCCCGTATCGCCCTCTCCGCCCCAGTTGATTTCCGCCTCTTTTTCCGGGTATTTTCTCCGCTCTCGGTTTATTTATGTATTTTATTTTAAATTTATTTATAATAGGTTAATATACTTTTAATAAATATTAATACATGTTAATCATTCGTAGGAAACCCAACGGGGTCGTCCGATTACGCCTCTCGAGCTTCTCATCGAGACGCACACACAGGGCCCGGACCGACATTTTATAGACGACCGGTCCGCCCAGATCGCTGTAAGTATTTCACTTATTTCATTTCTTATTATATTTAGTTTATTATTATTTTTATTTATATGATTACGCTTTTTTTAGGCTCGGACCCGGGAGATCCTCTCCCAGAGGTCCTCGGAGACGGGCAGCACTCCGTCTTTTCAAGACGAGTGCGATGCCTTTCTGACGGCCGCTGGAGGGGTGGGCCCGGGCGGCGCTGTCTTCGGGCTTGGCAACGCCGCCTCCGAGTTCTATGGGTCATGATTTGACGCAGCGCAACGCCGAGCTTACGACCGAAGTGACGGACTTGCGTAGTAGGGTCGCTCGGCTCGAGGAGTTCATGGCTCGGATGCAGCAAAATTTCGACCCGCAGCAGGGTGGGTCCCATGGTGCAGACGGAAGTGATGCGGCGAACCCCGACGGAAACAACTAGATAGTTTATTTTAAATATTTTTGTAATTAATTTTGTAAATATTTTTGTAAATAATTTTGTAAATATTTTTGGAATTAAATTTGTAAATATTTTGTTTTCTGCAATTCTAATTTTTTAAAATTAATATTAATAAAGCGGAAATAATTTTTTATTTTTTTTAATTAAATAAATATTAGCGACCATGTGGTCACTATATTTTGAACGCCCGTATGTGCGCACGATCGTGCGTTTAGGTTCAGGCAAAGGCCATGCCCGTGCGTTTATTTTTTATTTTAGCGACCAGGTGGTCGCCACTATAGCGACCACGTGGTCGCTATAGGTGGCGTCAATCGGCGACCATGTGGTCGCCGCCCATGGCGACCAGTGTGGTCGCATTGGTCGCAGTACCGGTCGCCACAATAGTGGCGACCAGAGGCGTCCATGGTCGATGTGGTCGCTACCATTAGCGACCACGTGGTCGCTGAGACATTAGTGTCCGGCCTTTTGGCGACCATTTTTGGCGACCACAATCTGGTCGCTAAATCGATTTAGCGACCAACTTGGTCGCCAAATATGGTCGCTAAATCTCCAGAATCTTGTAGTGCCGGTGCAACATTCAAAGGCAAAGCATATTGAGATAAGGTACCACTTTCTTCGAGATTGTGTTGAGAAAGGCATGGTCACTATGGAATTCTGTAGAACAAGTGATCAAGGAGAAGATATCTTCACAGAGGCTTTAAATCGTGAACCCTTTGAACAACTCCGCGTGGAATTAGGTGTGATCTCTCTTCAATGATCTATTTCCCTACATGAATTCCCTCGATGATTGGCTAGAATTGATTGCTTTGCATATGTTTTGAAGTCATGCTTTTATGGTATAAATCTTTGCATTCTTTATAGACATCATGTTTAGGAAACTCCATGCATTTGACTTGTCGGTGACTTTTACTACATTCAGTATGTATGCAACCTCTTTGAGCTCTTTGTTTTAGCCCAAAAGAATCAAACCTGATGATCTTATACCTCATTACAAGCCCAAATGATGGTTGATTCTAATGCTTGTCCCTAACCTATCATGCTTTGAGAGTCTCTATGAGCCCATTTTGATCTTTCTTTCAACGGAGACTTATCATCATGATCGACAAATCCACATAAATATCGTGTTTCATTCTTGGTTTGCTTTGGCACTCCTTGTGCAACCCCAACACCAAGTATTTTTAATAGAGAAAAGTCATGGGTTGTGCAAAAGTGACGGACATATGAGAAGAGCAATTTTTTTGTAATAAGGGTCGCCAACTTGATCAAGGTCAGTGACTGTGTGCTTTGGCGCGTAGAAAAAGATCATGGCTTAAACAATATCTTTTGAAATTGGAAAGTTTTTTCAAAAAGGAAGAAAGAGAAGATTTGATGATTTGACAACTTCCTTTATGATGGAAGTTCACCTCTTTATTATGTCCCAACCGTCAAAGGAAAAAGGTACTCTTTTCTCAAATCTCTTTCTCTCGTTCTCTTCCCTCTCTCTCTCTCTCGAACTCAAACCCTCAAACCTTCAAACCCTTTCAATGGCGTCTTCCTCCAACACCTCGAACCACCCTGCTTCTCCCAAAAATCAATCCGAGAGTCCCAAATCAGCGAAGAAGAAAATCGTTGCTCTTTTCGGTGATGAATTTCTTCGCTCACTTCTGTCGGGGCAATCATCTTCCTCAACTGCTCTCCAAACCGCCATTGAAACACCAATACAGAACCCCTCTTCCTCATAAAACTGAAATCCTAACCCCTCTCTTACAAAATCAACTCCCACTTCTCCCATTCCCACTGAAAAGCCCCAAATTTTTCAATCCCCCTCAAAGAAAACCGAAACCCTAGCCACTTTACCGGAATCTGAAACACCGTGCCAAACGGCGCTACCGACGGTTGTTTCAGAAACCGGTGAAGCATCCTTACCCAAACCAAAGGAGGGAGAGATCCTTGTGGAAGAGAGAATGAAAACTCCAAACTTGGAGTCGATGGAATTTGAGGAAACTAAAACAATTGTTGGGTCCTTTGAGGAAAAGGAAGAAGAGAAAGGCTCGGAGGATGTAATGGAGGGCACCCAAGTGCAAAATGAAACAGAAAAGGACCAAAGGCTATCTCCCAAGGATCAGACAAAGGATGTTAGTGACTCTCCTAAAGTCACTAACAAGGACGATGCTATGAAGGTGGATGACAAGGTCTCTGACAAGAATGTCTCTCCAAAGGAACCTGTTGAAATCTCTGAAGAAGGTACTCATTCTGATCCCATCTTGGTTTCTAAAAAGTCAAAGTATGCTGATTCTGTTAAGAGAAACTTGGAAAATGATTTGTTTGGAGATGACTCTGAGTTGCTATAAGAGGATGAAATTGAGATGCCTCCTCCCTTTCACCCTAAGACTTGATCGGTCAGTGCTAGAGCCACATCTATGGCTCTTAAAGCTAAAAAAGGTAAGGGGTTGGAAACCCCTGAAGCTGTTTCAGAGGGCGGTGACTCTTCTTTCTCTGAGAAGGTCACAAGGATGAAAAGGGGGAGGTCACCACCAAAGTCTGGTGCTGGTGCCTGGTTCTAGCAAGTAGAAGAAGATTGGGGTTGTTGTTGATATATCTTCTAGGGAATTCACTAAGGATCTGTTGTGGGAGGAAAACTTTTTAGAGGAGTTCAAACTGACTAAGGTCAATGACTGGATCAAGAAGCAAAAATGGGATCATTTGATTCAAGGGGAGTATGAGTACAACCCTCAAGTGATCAAGATGTTCTATGAATCTTTAGAGATTGAGGATACAGGGAACATGATTATTGGGAGATACACGGTTGGGAAGAAGAAGTACTTTTTAACTAGCAAGGATGTCAGTGACATCTTGGAGATAACACATGAAGGTTTTGTTGAGTACTTCAAAGGAGTATGGCCTGAAGGAGTCAATGACCGTGAGATCATCAGAACTGTCACTGACGGTGATGACAGTTTCACCAGTCCTTACTTGGTCAACAAGATGGGAATTGAAAAGAAGGTAATATTTAATTACCTAATCAGTAACCTGCTGCCCAGGGAGCTCAAGAGAAATGCTATTTCAATTCAAGACTTGTTGGTTATGGACAAGGTTATCAGGGGAAAGAAAGCGAACATGCCTAGACTAATGATGCTCCACATGAAACATGTGATTGAAACTGCTAAACATGCCCTTCCGTATGACATGCTGATTGCTTTGTTGATGTCTTAAAACAAGGTCTATGTGGATGGTGGTGATGTTCTCAACGTCAGGGTCCTGAACAAGGAAATGATCAGGAAATTTGGCTGGAACTAGGTTGATGGACAATAGGTGTCAAAGGCTTCTGAAGTCAGTGACAAGGATCACCAGGAAGAGGAAATGAAATCTGCTTAAGTGGCCAATGAATTGAAAGATCTTAAGGAGCAGAATATGATTCTGAAGGGAATGCTCGAGAAGCTTCGGAACATGGTTGGCTCTATGCTGTCCAAGATCAGTGCTATAGAAGAAAGGCTCAACGACTTTGGATCTTGATGTCAGTTACTAGTGCTTACTCATGACTATCTCTACCCCTCTCTTCTACCTCTATCACATTATCTCCTTAGTTTAAAAGACTTCTTGTTTTAAGTTCGATTTGGTTGTATTGCATTTCTGAATTGTGTGTGTTTGCATCGTATATTATCCTTTGCTTTGGTGGATGACTCTTTATGATTGTTTTGATATATGATTAAGTTTCCATATTTGCCTCTGATTTCTTTTCTTATTTTAGCAATCTTTTTTTTGATGCCAAAAGGAGGAATTAACTGGGGGAATAGATCTATTAGGGGGATCTAAAAACTGAAACCATATGTTTACTAAGCTTAGGGGGAATTTTGTATGGCTTTTTGTTGTTTGCTCTTTATATTGTAATGTTGTATGTATGTTGTAAAGATCTTATCAAAACAGGTTGTTTGTCACCATCAAAAAGAGGGAATTTGTTAGAAGATTGAGTTTTTGATGGTTCCAGAGTCAATGACTCCGAGTTTGCAAGTCGAGTCGACGACTTGGCAAAGTCATTGACATGACCAGCTGGAGAGTAATCTATTTAAGGAAGGAACGCACAGCGTGTGTGCGTGCATTTGGAGACAGCTGGGCCGGTCTATTTTAGGAGAAGATCATCATAAAAGAGTACTAAAAGCCTAAAATCAAGAGGAGGACGATTTGATTCTCCTAGAATATTTCATTGTATGCGTTAATGTATATTTGGAAAGATATATAAAGATTGAGTGTGTGTCACTTCCCTAATCAAATGGGATTTGATACACACGAGATCTCTCTTACCCTAGCTTAAATACCTCAATGTTTAGGATAGAAGGTAAGACTCTTGAGCGTCATTTTACAATTTGTGTAAGAAAGAAAGAGTGAACTTGTGCGTGAGATTCGTATGAGTGGTGTGTCGAGTGCTCTTAGGCATAGCGTGAGATTGAGAGTATGAATGCAAAGGTAGAGCGTGGTTCAAGGGTGTGGGATTCATTCTTGTACACGGGAGAGCTTTGTAAACACTCAAGAAATCAATAGAGCTAGTCTAAGGACTCTTGAAATCCGACCAAGTGAGAAGCTTGGAAGGAAGTGGTTTTTCTCTAAGTAAACTAGTTGGTTTACAAATTAACCGTTGGTAACGCTTGTTTTTACCGTTTCATTATTCCGCTGCTTTATTACTCAAAGTCGACGACTTTGCAAGAGTCGCCGACTCGTTTAAGTACTAACGATCCTACAGATCCCAAAAGAAGATGTACCATGCACATATTGAATTATTCGATTGAGGGTAGCACAATGATATTCTCGAGGGTCATGCATAAAGAGGCAAACTTGTTGAACTACATAGGAGATGTCTAACCGAGTGAATGTGAGATATTGTAACACACTGGCTAAACTTCTGTATAGAGTAAGATCAGAAATTGGTGGACCAACATTGACACTTAATTTTACTCCACGGTCAATAGGGGTGATAGTTGGATTACATTGGACATAGAGGCACATTCCACTATTTTCCTAGCTTACTTCTCTTGAGTTAGAAATAGACCACTAGACTGTATAGATCGTGCAGAAGTCCTTAAGAAATATGACAGCTTGCTAAGATTAGTCATAGTAAATTTTGTTCCTAAGAGCTTGATAATTTCAACACTTAAAGCATTAGACAAGGTTGCAAGAATGATGTAATCAACATACAATAAGAGATAAGCTATAGAAGTCCCACACCGATAGACAAAGAGAGATGAATCAGTGTGACTGTAGTAGAACCCAATGTGAGTGAGATAAGAAGCAAACCATTGAAACCAAGCCCTAGGTGCTTGTTTTAGACCATGGAGAGATTTCTTGAGTAGATAGACATGCTTAGGCCATGCACTATCACTGAAACTCGGTGGTTGAAATATATAAATAGTTTTTTTGAGATGCTCATGAAGGAAAGCATTCTTAGCATCAAGTTGATGAACTGACCAAGCATGAGAGACAACAAGATGCAAAATAGTACAAATTGTTGAGGGACGAACAACAAGACTAAAAGTCTTATCACAGTCAATATCCACTTCTTGTGACCAACCATTAGCAACCAAACGAGCCTTGTACCACTCCAGACTACCAGAGTGGAATTTAGGTCCAAATAACCACATTTGCATGAGGTGGTCATGGAAACATAACCCATGCATAAGAGCCCAATATTCATCATGCAAGGTAGTGGACCAATTTGGGTCAAGGATGGCTTGTTTATAAGATATAGGCATGGGAGATAAGGTAGTAGTATTAAGGTCAAAACACGTTTGGGTTTGACAATGCCAGCTCGAGACCGAGTGGCCATATGGTGAAAGTGGGAGGGGGTCACAAGTCGCGAGTGAAGGGTCACAAACGTGAGAAAAGGCTTGGAAGGGCCAGGTGAGGTGTCACGACTCATGACGGGGAGGTAGCGGGTCATAATAAGGCATTTGAGGGACTCAAGAGGACGGTCACAACTCATGACAAGGGTATCACATGTCATGCCAACTTGTTTTAGATGACCAAGTGAGAAGTCACCGATCGTGATAAGGGTCACAACATGACCGGCCATCTGAAGGTTATTCAGGTTATTTTATGCAAGATATGAGGTCTTTGGGGAGCCCATTAGGTGGTGTGTGAAAAGGGGTGACACAAGATCATCATTTGAGAGAATATCGTAAGAACCAATTTGGAGAAATTGTTTGACAACAAAGGAACACTACGCCATTTTGTAGATTTATCGACTATATTTTAGCGACCACTTAATATGGTCGCTAAATAGCGAACAAGTGGTCGCCAAAATATAAAAAAAAAGCATTAACGACCACATGATCGCTAACATTAGTGACCAAGTGGTCGTAGATCCCATTTGGTCGCTAATATTGTGCGGGGAATTTTGGCGCCAGAAGTTAGTGACCAGTTGGTCGCTGACTGTAGCGACCAACTGGTCGCGGATCTCATGACCCATGTTAGTGACTATTTGATCGCTGATTTTAGCAACCATGTGGTCGCAGACATGGGTTATGAGATCTAATCTTTCATTTATAGGAAGGTGTCTTTGGTGAAGTACATTAAAAAATATGATCTAATCTTTCAATAAAAAGAAGTAAGATCTAATCTAGATGGTTCTTGTCCTCTATCAGACTATCACTCGAAAACTAGTGTTCGAATTCTACAAGTGGGGGCAATCCAACCCTTATTTAAGTTTGCCACTTGCCATATGAAAATGTTAATTACTTCTATTTTTTATAAGGAAAGAATTCTATGTATCAACTAGATTTAGTAGATTGGGATGTCAAAAAAATGACACTGAGGCAAATTGGGGTGAGAAAACAAAACACACTAACATACAAGTAAATCAAAAACAACAAAAATAACACCAAAGAGCATTGATCATGATGGATCTAGAACAAAAGAAACACATGAGGAGTAAGCTGTGTGGAGTGTCACAAAAAGAGCAGAGAAGATGTTAGAAGATTTGGTTTTGATGGTTCCAAAGGCCAGTGACACAGAAGTTGCATGGAGAGTCAGCGACATCATATTCTTATGAAGAAGTCACTTACAAGGATAACTAACGAGAAACTATTGTTGGAAAAATTGTGTTTTGATGGTTCCAAACTAAAAGAGAAGTCAGCGACAAAGAAGTTGAAAGAGAAGTCAGTGACAAAGAAGTTGAAAGAGAAGTCAGCGACAAAGAAGTTGAATGAGGAGTCGGCAACATCAAGCTATGTGAAGAAGTCGCTGACAAATGACAACTGGCAAGAAACTATTTTTGGAAGGAAAGCGTCGATCTAATCCAGGCCAGTTGGAGTGTTTATTTATGGAGAAAATCAACACAAATAAGAGAAGAAAATCAAAAGAACATGTATGAAGATTGTGTGATTTTCCTTTGAGCATAAAGTGTTATTTTAGGATAGATTTTGTAAGATTATGTGCGATATTATTTCCTGAACCAAATAGGAAACAATATCACACTTAATCAAGACTTCTAGCTTAAATACTCACTGTTTTTAGGATAGAAGTTCGTGGGTTTTACATTGAATATGTTGAGAGAAGAAAACGAAATTATCTTGTGAGAGAAAGTTGGTTGTTCGAATGACTCGTTCGTGGGATTCAGTCGAGTGGTGTAGTTGAGAGTTCTTAGGCATAGCGTGAGGTTGAGAGTTGTGAGAGACAAAGGTAGAGCGTGGTTCAAGGATTGTGGGATTTAAACTTGTACACGGGAGAGCTTTGTAACAACTCAAGAAATCAATAGAGCGAGTCTAAGTACTCTTGAAATCCGACCAAGTGAGAAGCTCGGAAGGGAGTGGTTTTTCTTTGAGTAAACTAGTTGGTTTACAAGGAGTTTCCACTATACATCACTGTGTTTCTTGGTACGTTATTTCCTGTTTGAACTTTCCGTTGCGTAACGAAGTCGCCGACTCGGAAGTACTAACGATCTTACAGAAAATGTCAACTGGAAAAAATGTACAAGAAGAGGTCTTGGAGAACAATTGCGGACACCAATTTGAACTCGCTTTGGGAGACTTCAGGCATCAATCACACATCCATGATTTTTCCAAACCATCATTGTAAAACCACCGATCACGACTCACGAGACATACATAAACTGAACCTATTAGTAATTCTTGAGTACCATTTACAAAATCTATTAGTAATTATTGAGTACCTAGGAATTTTGAATTTTTTTGTACGAATGATTTTGGTATGAAAGCCTCATTAGTATTTAATATTACTTGTAAGTAAACAATTATCAAAGCAATGCAATAGATAATTTTTTTCTTATTCATTTTGCATTTAAATACAAAAAGTCAAAAAAGGATGGTGTTACTTGGTGTTGGTATAGTTGTTATTATCGAGTTTGGATTTAAGTATCACAGTTGTTACAGATTTTAGTTCAAAGTAAAATGACTATTATAATGTTCCCCAAATTTATATTCATGATTTTGTATTCCATATGCGTGATTTTGTATGACTATATTCATGTTTTTTAGTTGCATATTTATTCTTTTGAGTTACTCACTTTTATGAATATGCAAATTAAAAATATGATTATGCAACTCTATAAGTATGATAAAGAGATGGAAGATTAGAAAATCTTCGAAAATACAATAATACAAAAATGAATTGGCGACTTATAAATATAAATACAATTTAATATGGAAAGAATGAATATGCAATTGAAAAATATAAATACAATCATACAAAAATGAATTTGCGACTTATAAATATAAATACAATTTAATATGGAAAGAATGAATATGCAACTGAAAAATATAAATACAATCATACAAAATCATGCATATGAAACTCAAAACCATAAATACAAATTGGACGCACGGTAGCACGATAATAGTCGTTTTACTTGAATCGGATTCTTGAGTCACATACACATAACCTAAATAAAAGCGAGCTAATTTTTGGTTTTAAAATAGCGGTTTTTCTAACCTATGCCCTTTACTATTCAAAGAAACTAAAACCCTATTAGGAAATTAATGAACCCTTTTATAAAATTAATTAATCTTAAATAATTAAAAACTTATTAAATATTGTCATTTTAAGAAGTTTAACATGTGCCTTAAGGACATATGTTAGAAAAATCGTTAAAATAGATTGGTTACTATATTTAGAAGTTTTTATATTCTAATCTTCTCCTTCTCCTTCATTTTTGGGCTTGGTTAACAATGAGCAAAAAAACCCCATTTTAGCTTGCAGGAGAAGCCTATTACGAGGTTAGTGTTTACTTAGTGAACCCCTTTTGGTTTGTTTTTTAAAATATTAGTTGTATCCGTTATTTTATGCACGACTATGACTCAATAATTTTTAGATATATATTATTATAAATATGATATTAATAACGAAAAACATAATATTATATTTAAGGTAAATAATTTACCGTTTGTACCATTTAGAAATTATTTTATTTTTAGAACCAAATTAAACAAAACAATGATTATTATATTTAAAGTTAAGAATACAGAAAGATTATTAAAAATAAAATAATTTACATTACTCTTTTCCTTTGATAATATTTCATAAATATTTTTAAGTAAAAAAAGAGAGAAAATATGAATAAAATAAAAACAAAAAAGATATATATTTTCAAATATGGAAGAGATAAGCTTCTTGCCCCCATAGTGTTAGTAATCATGCATGTACAAACCTTTCCAATTTGCTTTAAAACATTCAACTCGATCTTGCGTGTTTTAAAATGTTTCCTCAACTCCTAACTTTAAAAGTCTTCAATCAGATATTCTTATTGTAACTTCTAGCCACTCTTTATTGATATATATAGCCATCTTGAGTGCGGTGTCATCCCGCATTTCATCCATATATTGTATCTAAATGATAGAACATAAGGTCGATTAGAATCCTCAGTAATTAAGCCGTAACGTGTTGTTGGAATAGCTATCTCTACTAGAAGCACACTGCCTTATACCCGTAAATTAATGAGAACGGGTGTGTCCAATTCGCTCTTTAGTGTAGTAGAGTCTGACCACAATAGGGTAGCTCGTCGACCTAACATTTTTTTCTCTTTGAGACGCTTCTTCAAATATATACTACGTATGTATATTTATGTGTGGTTGAACATAACATCTAAATTAGGCTGACTAAAGTCAGCCTACAGCATCTTTTCGGAGGAGGATATGAAGTCCTGAGTGTGTCTGAATTCGATTTATACTACAAAAATGACGTAGTCTCACAATTAAATCAACAACCTTATTACAATCACGAAATATATGTACGAATCTAACTACCTCAAACAACTACACTAACGCAAGTATATCTGAGATTAACATTTTAATATGTCATGTACATAATCTACTTCCTATCCAAGTTGATTAATATTCTAAGTCTATTAACGAATACGTTCTTTTTTTTTTGTGACATCCCATGTGATATAAAAACATCTCGTCGGCTCTCTCGAAATAAATTATGATTAAGAAATCCCAGCATATCTTTTCACTTAATTGCAGACATAATATTTTAATCGCCATACCTACAACAACGAGTGTAATAAAGAAATTTTGAACGACTATTACACTTAATCAACAATGAACCACCAACCACAAAAACGTGCACAAGTTTAAACCTCAATTCCACGGTTTCCACCAGAGAATTTTGGGCGGCATAAAGGGAGTACAGGTGAGGACTGAGGAATATTAAAACTATTATTCCGTACTGTATTAGCTAAAAATCTAATCTTGTTCAAATTAATTTCTACTGTAGTAATTTTTTTAGGCTGATGCCTTGTGCACAGGAATTTTTATCCTAACGCACAAGGAAAGCTGCGCTTCATGGAGCGCAGAGCTTCATGAAGCGCAGCGGCGAAACGGCAAATGGCCGAATACCCGCAAACCCTGCGCGTCATGAAGCGCGGCGCTTCAAGATGCGTAGGGTTTGCGGCGGTTAGAACCGCGCGATCCTTTATACAATCGCACACGAAAAACAAACCTTATTCGGTCGACGATAATCAATCACGTATAGCGAGAATTTTTCTATCCACCAAACCTAATTTTTTTTATTAACAAACTCGATATTAAACAATGTCATCCGAAACGGAATTTTCGGATTCATCGTATGAAGATGAAGACGAATCGCACTCATTGGAAGAAGAGTCAGAGTCATCAATGAGTGTTGAAGAAGAAGGGGAAGTTGAGTCCGAAAACGAGATGGTCGAATCAGAGGTAATTTACGATTTAGTTGAAGCAATAATATATTTTTCAAGATAATACATGATTACGGTTGTTGTGTTAAAAAAATTTATTGAAATTTTTAATGTGTTACTATTATTGCATAATATACATGTTCGATGTATTAAGATAAGTTGTTATATTATATACTTAGGTACCTAGGAAGGATTTTTCTGTTGATTTTGAGAATGATACTGTGTGGGATAATAGAGAAGACATGCTAAATTGGGCTAGGCAGGTCGGTCGTGAAAGAATGATGATGTTGACAATAAAAACATCAAACCAAACAATGGTCAGGCTTGCATGTCATAGGCATGGCAAATATAGATCTGGAAAGAAGGGTGAAGTACTCCCAATTGTTAGACCACCAAGTGTACGAACACTTCAGAGCAAGTGCAACTGTAAGTTTGAGTTGGTTGGGGTTCGAAGCAAGTCAACGGGAAAATGGGCATTAACTGTTGGGTGCGGAATTCACAACCATGACCTCCCAAGTAGTTTACTTGGTTATTCATTTATGGGACGAATGACGGAAGCTCAGAAGGAATTGGTTAGGAATTTGAGCTACATATATGTGCCTCCAAGGAGAATAGTCGAGGAATTGAGGGCGCTATATCCTGGTAATGTGACATCGACGAAACAAGTTTCAAATATGAGGGCAAAGTTTGTAATAACTGCGGTTTTTGAGGATATTTTTGAATTTTTCTCGGATATCCTTTTAACCTTTTTGGTCCGTTTTAACGCTTAATCCAATATTTTTGTTGGAGATTAAATCCTAGAAAATTCTTGGTGATATCCTAAAATCACAAAGAAATGATTTTATGGATTGATATGAATTCTAGGATTTTTCGGTGGAAAAAGAATATTTATTGGATAAGCCGTCTTTTTAATTATGTACCGGAAAGGATTTAAAATGCGAAACGGAAGCCTTAAAAATTGAAGGTAGCAAGATAAAATCATGGAAAATTTATTTTATTGGTCTAAAGTAATACTGAGATTTTATCTCAAAAAGGAAATTGAGTAAGGATTTTAAGTAATCCTTGTAAAGAAAATAATTTGAGAAGGACTAAAGATTTAGTTTGGATGACAACAAGGTTGTGTAAATAACCTAAGTTTTTATTCAAAATCTGTTGACCAGATCAAGGAAAAGTAGTATGGGAAAGTAATATTATGTAAGATCAATGGAGAAGATCAAGAAGGTAAAACACCGGGATTTGTTATTCAAGATTATGGATTGCTTAGTTTTGAAACTGTTTATGTGTATCTGTTGTTGATGATCTTTGAAAGCTTATTTCAAAGGAAGCATATTTATTTGCTTAGTTAGTTCATCCTGGAACAAGTAAATGTATAAGGTTTTTAAGATAAAAATTTCGGTGGATTGACATGAAGCGAAATGTCACCAAGTTAGTTTTGGTATATTTGGTTTGTCTGGAAGTCCTGTTTGAGCATAGAAGACCAGATGAAATGTTATAGTCTTTTCCTGTTTCAGAATGGAAGTGGAAAGATGTTACAATGGATTCTTGTCATTAGTCATTCAGGACTTAATGAAAGAAGAATGCAATATGAAGATTGTTAAGAAACTCATATAGAGTGTTCTTTTTAATGCGTTTAAGCTGGCTTAAAGAGTATAGAAGTTAGCTGAGGTGTTCATACTTGAAGTTTTTCATCTTCATAAAACTTCGAAGATTATTATCTCTGATTGAGATGAATGGTTCATGTCAAAGTTTTGAAAGGAGTGACATCAAGCTTTATGGAGTGAACTGAATGTTAGTGCTGGCTTCCCTCATCAAATTGATGAATGAGGTAAAGAAACAAATTCAAACTCCTGAGGACATGTATTCTGAATTTCCACACGAGTTGGAATGGTATTTTGAGTTTGAATGATTTCACCTACAAGAATTGTGATCACATGATAAAGAAATGACTATGTTAAGGCTTGGTAAAGCTGGAAGTGTTGGTTGTCAATTTGTTGGAATGACAACACTGACAAGGTTCTTCATGGGCTAGACTTGGCCAAGAGAACAACGTTTTTTTGTTATAGTATCCGCCTTGAAAGGCATATTCCGTTGGGGAATGCGAGACAACGTAAATGCTCGCTATGTTGAATCTGTTGAGATACTGGAAAGAATTGGTAATCTTGTTTATCAGTTGGCATTGCCACCTTCAGTGCATTCTATCCGTAATGTCTTCGTGAATAGGAAAAATACCTTTGATTAGGTTACCTTGGCCTAAAAATGGAGGTAAAGGAAAGACTTGAGAAACTAGGCAGGAAATGCTGAGTCATTTTCCAAAGTTAATGAATGTTGTAAAGAAGAAATTTGGTAACTAAGCAATGGTTGATTATGCTTGGTGCAGATCTAACAGTATTTTTTAAGGGAGTACTACAAACTTCTGTATAGGTTTGTAGTGGTTGTGTGTGTATGTTTATGCTATCCATCCTTGTGATCTGAGTTCTCCTTGGTTTCGAGGACGAAACCATTTTTAAGGGGGTACTAATGTAATAACTGCGGTTTTTGAGGATATTTTTGAATTTTTCTCGGATATCCTTTTAACCTTTTTGGTCCGTTTTAACGCTTAATCCAATATTTTTGTTGGAGATTAAATCCTAGAAAATTCTTGGTGATATCCTAAAATCACAAAGAAATGATTTTATGGATCGGTGTGAATTCTAGGATTTTTCGGTGGAAAAAGAATATTTATTGGATAAGCCGTCTTTTTAATTATGTACCGGAAAGGATTTAAAATACGAAACGGAAGCCTTAATAATTGAAGGTAGCAAGATAAAATCATGGAAAATTTATTTTATTGGTCTACATAATTTACGGGACGTTTTTCGTTTAGTAAGTTTTTCCACCCGAGGTACATAATTTTACCGCTTTAACGCGAGTCCCGTTCCGACACGGATTTTGTGTTTTAAAACTTATCTCTTTCACTAGCTTAATAAGGAAGGCACGAGAGAGGGATCAAGATGGAATTAAAGGAATATCTTCTTGCCTCGTTAGAGTCTATCCACTCATTTGCAAATGAAAAGAAGGAACGAGAGAAATCGGGGACGACGGACTCGTGAGCCTTCACCGCCGGCGTTCTTCCTTGCCCATCCACCACCAACTCCTCCACCTCCTCACCTCTTCTTCTTCCATCCTTTTGGGCTGGCTGCTGCTGCTGAAAACCAGCAAGAAGCAAGGACGGAACGACATGCTCGGGGAGGAAGGAACTTCACCGCCGGTCTCTTCTTCGCCTTGCCAAAGTGACGCCGTCGGCAACCACCAGGCCCTCCGACCACCAACCACCATGGGAGCTGCTGTCGGGCAACGCCCAACCACCCTCGGGCTCGGGGATCGAGCCATGATCGAGCCACACGAGCCATGGGTTCGAGCGAAGGTATATACGATCGAAATTAATTAGCGGATTGATTGCGGAGCCACCGTAAGGGCCTTTCGGTCCCGCTTTGCTAATTAAATTTATGGTTTTTATAATCTTGACGTTGATACGGTTCCACAGGTTCGAACCGCTCGTGAAACGGACGTCCGAATCTTCCGTTATAGCGAAGACAAGTTTTGGTTACCGATTGGCAGGTAAGGGACTTCGGATAATTACTCGGGATTCGTTGTTAATCCGTTTGATCCGAAATTTGGTAACCTTTAAGAACTGTTGCTGATGAACAATTTTTATTTAGAAAATTGTTTCAAAAGTGAAGCGGATAATTAGTTATAATTCCGCCAAGATGGCTCCTTGAAGCATGATAACTAAGGATTTACTATATATCGATATTCGGAAATTAAATCGTTTATCGATTAGGAAGTTGTAGGAGTTAAGAATACAACTAAGAAGTGTTTCTGTGAGCTCGTTACTGAGAAATCCTTTTGTTATATTGTCAGAGGGATGATACAGATTACTGTTGGAATTGCTAAGGACGTCGAGCACACCTTATAAGGCAAGTGGACGATTCTCTCTTGCGTTATGGTTGTTAATGAGGAATTGAATTCCATTTGATCCTCATGTTGGAAATAAATTGTATGTTGAATAAAGTTTGATAGGTTGTTATTTTGTTAGAAATAACGACTATGTCGTTATTGCGGTTTTTGCGCTAGAACTGAACTTAGGACCGTTGTATGATTAGTTGTCTCATGCTGAGACATTGCTGTGAAATAAGATGGTAGAGATGGGAGTTTAGACTCCAAGACCTCTCTTTAGTGGTCCTGTATTCAAACACTGTTGCGAAATAGGTAGTCCAGGGGTAGGAGCCGAGTCTCCAATGACCTCTTTATAACAAAATCTGTATTGGGGGGCGTAGCTTGCTAGCGTATCCCAATATTGGAATCATGACTCATGTCACGCTTCACGTTGAAGGAAGACAATGGTGCACTTTAGCTAAGTGCAATTGACACTCGGTTGTTGGCCGAGCATTTATAAATGATCATGGATGAAACAGGCCCTCTGATCTCGGTTGTTGACCGAATCTCGGTTGTTGGCCGAGCATATATAAATGATCATGGATGAAACAGGCCCTCTGATCTCGGTTGTTGGCCGAACTATGTAAGAACTATTAAATGGTGCGAGTGCACAGATTGAGAGTAATGATAGATAAGAGTGTTGGACACATTAATGTATCTGAATGGTTAGTCTATTCGATAACCATTCTTGCTCCCGGTTATGAATGATTCTTAATCAAACAGTGATTAAGTCAATCTGGTTAGTCGATGGAGGCTTTTCTAAATGCTATGTGATTAATATGAGTTCCCAATAATTGTTCATGTTTCGTAAAGGAAACCACAAGCAGTGGTGTTCTCTCTCTTGTTTATGCAAGACTCCTTCTTATTCTCTATAAGACTGCTAACTGTTGGATCATAATCTGAGTCTATTCGGATTTGATGCCAATATGTTTAGTTACAACCATAAGAACCAAGTTAGATTCTCCGCTTGCTAGTCTTTCATTAGACTAACCCGTCCATTTTCTTTTCTTTTTTATGGTCGGCTGGTGTCCACCGTTGTATACGATACATCAGGTTCTTCTTAGAAGTTGATTCAAGAGGCGGATTCAGATGTTTGAAGCTCCAGAAGTTGAAGAAAGGTTTCCAATGGCTATACTTGAGTGAAGATCATGGTTGAACTACTTCAAAGTGAAGCTGAGTTTCAGAAATAAGAGCTTATGGAAGACTGGATGAAGATTTTGTTTAAATAGAAGGTTGTGCTATTTATTTAATCTTTTTGGATTAAGGTTTGTATAAGACCAATTGTATTTATTCCGCTGTAATGTTTGTTTTAGTTTGTTCAGTCAGTTTAAAGCCTTGGGTAGCTTCAGTTTAGTCTTAATCGAGGTTACTGGCGGTAATACCTCCAGGGTAGGAAAGGGGGTGTTACAAAGTTTCTAATCGAGGACCGTGGAAATATGACGGTAACCCAATATGCGCTACATTTCTTGCAACGAAACGAATATCGTTTCTTTCCGAAGAGGATGGATAATTCAGATCATATAGAGATCTTGTTCTTTGTCCACCCGATCTCGTTGCATCTACTGAGATTGTTTCCATATGTTGTCATTATGGACAGCACATATAAGACAAATAGGTACACTTTTCTAAACTTTGAATATGTTATTTAATCATTTTGTTTTCACAATTGTATTAACATGTCATAGTTGGACAGGTACGACATGGCATTACTAGAGATGGTTGGATTCACGTGCACTAAAAAATCATTCAACATCGGTTTTGCATTTATCTCTAAGGAAGACACCGAGAGTTATACATGGGTGTTGAAACAGTTGAAGCGTTTGTTTGCAGAAGTGGGGACAATGCCAAATGCGATTGTTACAGATCGAGAGAAGGCGATCATGAATGCGAAGGACGCTGTATTTGGGGACGAAGTAAAACATCTCCTGTGTTGGGTGCACGTGAAGATGAACATTAAAGCGTATGCTCTTTGTATTCTAAAAGACCTCAAGGCTGCAGAAAGATTTGCCCATAGGTGTTGGGGCATATTTATGTCATCAACTGAGGCAAAATATGAGGAGAGGTTTCTCAAAGTGAAAGAGCGTTGGCCAAGGCTCATGCCATATGTTGAGAAGTCATGGCTTGGGCCTTACAAGCAGTTGATAGTAAGAGCATGGACGGAGCATTGTCTTCACTTTCAAATGAGAACAACGAATCGGTAAGTTTAGGCCTATCTATGTACCTTGATTTATTAATTTATATTTAAGAAAAATAGTTGAAATTATGTTTATTACAGGGTGGAGGGCATGCACCATGTGCTTAAAAAGATACTTGACAGTTCTCGAGGAGGCTTTAACACGGTGATTGGAAGGATTCGCCATCAGATTGTGTCCCAAGTTGGTGGTTTGCGGGGAGATCTTGAGATGGCACGTACGAAGCTACCAACAGAGTTGGAGGGTGTCCCTAAGGAAGTGAGGGCGATATTTGTTCGTCTATTTTATAGAGTGTCAACACACTGCATTAAGAAGTTGTTGAATATGTTCTACAACCTACACAAAAAGATGATTGAAGGAAAGATGGAGACTGAGTGTGATGATTATTGGTGGAGAGAGCGCATGGGTCTTCCTTGTCCTCATAGGATTGCTCATGCCATCGTCAACAAGCAGCCCATAATGCCAAGTGAGATACACTCATTTTGGCATCAAGTGGTATGGGACGGCATCGATCCACAACGCATGCCCATAAAAGACAATGTATCCCTCTCAATTGACCAAGTTAGAATGGAGTTGATGATTGAGATGTATAAGAGAGGAGAATTGTCAGAGGATCAGGTGCACGGTATATCTGAGTCATTTGTAGACATAGTCATACCCCAAGATTCTTCGTTGCTTGAGCCGATACATTCAATGCTTGTTTCATGGCGAAAGGGAAGGCCAAAGGGGTCTACCAAGGGATCAACCAAGAGGAGTAGTACTCTGCTTGAGCATAGGATGAGTGAGTATGAGCAGGAGAAGAAAGACAATGATTTGAAGGAGAGCAAAGAGAAGGAAAAGGAGAGCAATAAAGAAATCAAGTCGACAACAAAGAAGCGTGGGAGGCCAAAGGGCTCAACCAACAAGGCCAAAAAGAAAATTATGGTAGATACGAATCCACAAGTTCAAAATAAAGAAGTGGTGTGGTTGGGGGTGAACTTTGGTGTTGAAAATGTTAACCCTTTCATGTTTCCTTACATTGTGAGAGCTGGGGATGTAGCGGCGGATGGTCATTGTGGCTATAGATCCTTTGCATAGGTATTGGGATATGGAGAGGGACAATACCATAGAGTTCGAAAGGATCTATCTGCTGAATTGAGGCGGAACAGAGTCATATATGAGCGTGTAGGGAACAGGCCAACTATCGATGAGCTTTTGCAGAGTATTTCGTATGTGGACAGCCCGTGCATGCGACCATATTGGCTCGAGATGCCCATTGGTGGTTTGATATTTGCCACATTGCACCAGGTTGCTCTTGTGATGTTGTCATGGAATGGATCACACACATGCTTACCTATGATGGGTGTAGGGGGCCCTCCGACAAAGATTTATGCCATAGCTCTTGTGGGACAAAAAAATCACTTTATACCAGTAAGTATATTTAATGATGACTTAATTATGATTACTTGAAGTGTAATTGTTGTTATTAATGGTTACATATTGTTTTTTGTAGGTGTGGTTGAAGGATGACGCGCCGCTTCCTCCTCCTCCGAGAGATTGGACAATGAATCATGACCCTAGTGTGAAGGGGTGGGACCATCCGTTTACACAACGGATGGAAACATGGCGCAAACCTCGTGTTTCTAATGGTTTAAGCCCAAATGTAGCATGTTAGAGTTATTAATGTTGGATACATATTGTTATGAATGTTTTGATGGTATGCATTGTAGACACTTATTTTTACATGGAACTAAAGTTAAACAAGTTTCATCTTACGTTTAGTGAATTGTTGTAGCTTCGAAAAAACATAGAATTGAGAATTTGACAAGTTCACAAATAGCATGAATTTGACAAGTTCACAAGGGAAACAAGAATTTACACGTCCAGTGAAAGTAGACACTAACAGTTTGTATCACCTTAAGCTTATTAGGTTTGATGTCATTTATTTTGTATCAACACTGACTTCTGTGCATATATAAAAATGCAGCCTTTGGTGAGCAATGGATTTTCATAAATATGGACCATTTACTTGACTTACATGGCAAACTTACAGAAACCGTGCTTACCGGCTTGATATTCATTCACCCTTGTGCTGAAAAAGGGCATTTTTTCCCATGTATGCAAAGCAAAGCTCCTTAGGCACTAGTATTTGGTATCTGTTTTATTTATTGTCCCCTTTGTTTAACTGTATTATGTAAAACTTGGATCATTTAGGCTCAATATATAGGATATAGTTATGCTACAAGATATGGTTCAACTATAAACCAAAGATTGAATGTTATCACCCTCCCATCTTCTCGATCCAACCAAAAAAAGACCCCTTGTAAGAAATTGGGTTTTCGCCGCAAAAGCAATAAAAACATTTTTTGGGGAAACTGGATCTCCGATAAGCCCAAGTCCCGGAATCTGAAGAGAAGATTTAAAGCGAGCCTTTTGTGGTAATTATTTGCGCTTCATGACGCGCAATGGTACGCATCATGAAGCGTAAAATTCCATGTGAAAAAAGGGTGGCTTTCGCTCGTCCCCCGTTTCGAACCGTAGACTTATTCCTCAAACGCGTGTACTTGGACCAAGTGTGCCGCATTGGCTATCAATATATATAGACAAGGATTTTTATTTGACCTAATGCATTTTCGACTCGGTTTGGTTGGGAATTATAATAAACATTCCGGTTCACATATTTTTAGTGTTCAAAAAATAAAATTATAACCGGTTCCTAACATATTGTAATTTAAATAATTTTCTGGATATATAATATATGATTTCATGTATATTTGAATATGTGAACCATTGGTATTTCTATTAAACCTTTTATATAATCAAACCGGGCTCAAATTAAAATGGAAAAATAAAAAAGGTACCGGTTCTTGAAATTTAATTTTATATGGGTTAGTACCATAAATTTTGATAAGGTTAGGTTTAATGGTTAGGGTTTAGGGTTTAGGGTTAGGGTATGATTAGGGTATAGTTAGTGTAGGGTTTAGTGTAGTTTATGGTTTAGTTTGGGTAGGGTTTAGGGTTTAGGGATATTATTTAGGGTAGGGTAGGGTTATGGTATAGTTTGGGTAGGGATTAGGGTTTAGGGTTTATAGTTTAGGGTTTAGTGATTAGAGTTTATCGATTAGGGTTTAGGGTTTAGGATATTTAGGGTGAATGCTTATGGTTAGGGTTTAGGGTTTAATAACCTTTTAAACACTAAATTGTCATCCTTACAAGTATTTTATTAGGTTTAGGGTTTAAGGTTTAGGGATAGGGTTAGTGATATGGTACTTTAGACCATAACTACTAAAGCCCAAACTTCTACCATAACTGCCCTACATCCTTTCGAGTAATTCATAATTTATGATAAGGTTATGTTTTATGGTTTAGGGTTTAGGGTTTAGGGATTAAGTAATTTTGTCAAGTTGAATGTTTTCAATGCGCTTTATGTTTATTATAAACCCTAAACCCTAAAACATACACACTAAGCCTGAACCCATTATATAAGATCCTACATCATCCATTTAACATATTAATCATCACATATATACAAAATATCCATATACCCAATAACTAACAAGTAAGCCTAATAATAACCGCTAACCTAATTTGCATGGAATGATCAAAACCTCAAAGTAATAACCATATCATATATACAACCAAAATAACTACCATCCTAAATCTTGACCTTAAACATTATCATTTAACTAACAACGAAATGACAAAACCCTAAATTGAAGTGAAAAAACCCTAAAACCTATGCAATAAATGTAACATTTGTTAACCCTAACTAATAATGGCAATCGTAATTTGAAGTTAAAGATCAAAAGGTCAAACTAACCCTACCATTTAAATAAGCTAAAAATGGAAATAAAACATTATCATTTAACGCTAATTTCCATGTAGAGACCCCCTATACCCTAACCCTACCAATACCCTAAACCCTATTTCTTCGCGTCGTGAAGCGCTATGCTTCATTAAGCATAGCGCTTCATGAAGCGCTGAAATGTGCAAGCCAAAACCCCGAAGGGGGGCCAATTAAAAAAGAACGCTCCATGCAAAGTAACGCTTTATGAAGCGTAAAGTTGCGCTTCATGAAGCGCAACATCTAGAACAGAAATAACCGCCAACGCTGCCATATCTCCATCCATATCTTACTACGCATGATATGGAAGTTGTGAGATTCGATCCACGATTAATTTCGGGAAACTATTTATATGGAGGGAAAATATAGCGCCAATGTTGAACTCCCTCTCTATTTAGGCCTCAACCAAATTAACTCTTCTTTCATTATCAACACATTCAAAGGCGTTAAAAAACACAGTAACCATGGTTTCAAGGGAGCATTCGAGGGATTTGCAAGAGGTTCGCCTATTTATGCGCGAACTGATGCAAAGCAATGAAATTGGGATCAAGAAGGTTGGCAGGCATCTTGGACGCTTAGGTTATTTCAAGACGCTCGAGCGAATTTTTGCTGAGGAGATGAATGGTAATCCGACTCAACCTGATTTCCGCTTAGTCAGGAGAGAGCCTATGGAGAACGAAGATGAAGGTGCTAGCGAGAAGAATCCAATTATAATTGAATAGATCATTTGATGTTTTTAGTTTTAGAGTGTTTATGTTATTTTACATTAGTGTTTATGTTATTTTAGCATATATGGTTTTCCTTGTTTTTTTCCGTTATCAAACTAGTGTGTTTGTTTAGTTGCACTTAAGTTGTTTTTACCCTTAATGAGAGTAGCTTCGTGTTGCAATTCATTCTTAATAAGTTGTTTTTACCCTTAATAAGTTGTTATCAAACTACTGTGTTTGCCTGTCACCACGAACTAGTGCAAGAACAAGCTTGCAGAGTTCGTCCTGATCAAACTCAGACCCGATCCTAAAAGTTGCAACAAGGCTCAAGAATCCCTCTATTTCCAGTGAATTTTCATTTCCACTGGCAGCATCATTGCCTTCAACAACACCTAATTTATCCATCAACTCATCAGCAATTCCCTTAGCTTCCCCTTTGATTTCAAGATTCAAAAAATTATTATCCACACATGAGCCAGCCTTTGCCAACACAGTAGCCAAGGCCTCTATGATTACCAAACAAGATCGACGTATACTACTATTGGCCGAAGAGAAGAATCTCTTCAGCAAGTCCAGCACCAAACGGGCTGGTTCAGTTGCACTAGATAGTGCAGCAGAGAGTTGACTCTGTACAGCAGAAAGGTCTTTTCAATGAATCAAAGGCATGTTTGCCACAACATATGCATTTATCAGCAAACTTGACACAGGGAAAAGAATTAATCAAAATATGTGTATGAACACTGCAACAGTGCCATCGATTCAGCACATACTAGAAAGAAAAACACAGCTGGAGTATATTAATAGTGTTACTTGGTGAACAACAGTGCCATCAATCACCAAGTTGCTTCAGATTTTCTTTTGCAAGCCTTTTCAATTCCCATTTGCCCATATTCATGACCATACACTGAGATTCCCACTGATCATCTAACAAATTCATCTAGTCTCAGTAGGATAAACATTAATAAAAATTAAAAAGAAGTTATATCTCATCAAGGCATTACACACACACGCACTTATGCAGCATTCAGCTAAAAAGAAGTTATATCTAGTCTCATGTTTGTCAGTAAACTTGACCAGAATCACTTCTCACCTTCCTTGATTTCTTCAAGAAGTACTAATATGCACAAACCCTATGATCACAGAACATGAAAGCTCAAATGCCATCAATGAACTTGCAAGCATTCAAAACTCACACAGAACTTGCAAACAACATTAATCTGGCATAATTTCTGGTGTCTCTTATATGGTATGTCTAAATGGTTTTTACATGGCCAACTACAACTTCACTTGTGTGAAAGTGCAAGCACAAACAAGTCAGATCCTTGTTTCAGTAGAGCACACCAGTAATTCAAGCAATAACTGCAGAGGCATACCTTTTTTCTATCTTGAAGATTATATTGACATAATTTTTGCATGCTTCTATTCCTATATGCTGTTTTTCTTATGCTGTTTTTGGTGTCTCTTATATGGTATGTCTAAATGGTTTTTACATGGCCAACTACAACTGACCTTGTGTGAGGCATTCATGAAGAGCACACCAGTAATTCAAGCAATAACAGCAGAATGCTAGTGAACCTGAAATCCAAATCCTTCACTGAAGAATGGGCCCGCTCATCACTGAGAACCATTTCCATGACAGGCCACTTGAATACCCTTAAATAGCCATCCTGTACTGCATAAAAAAAATCAACATCATATCATATTCATTGAAATTACTTGAAACCTAGAACAAAAGAATAAGATACTTCACCATTTGGGATCAAACCAATTATGTTGTCTATTTTTAGAGAAGATATAGATGCAAGCAAGTACTCTGACAACTATTATGTATTTAGATTATAACAGCTCTCTACCTCAGAGCTCTCAAGTACATTTGGTTTCTGTGGCGACTCAGCAAGCGTCCAATCCTATTCACACTATTGCTAACAGCTTGAGTCTTTCTGGGTTGCAACTGATCACCAAGAAGTTGGAGTTGCCTGTCAAGATTGTCTTCCCTCGAGGTTTGTTTGGTGGTGCTGTGTTAAATGGAAATTCCTCCGATTTCATGATGTCACCACAACTCATGGAAGTCTTGGCAAGTTAGCAGGTTTGTCTGGTGCCAGAAATTCAGAAGTTTGAACTGATGCACAAAACCTGCACTATTCAGTTCAATCAACAAGCCAGGCCATAATAATGAAGACTGCAATTTTATTAGAGTTCAAGCAATGAGCATTTGCCTCCACTATAAGCCCACCCATTTGCTTCTGCAAATAGAAGAAAACAAAATAGACCATGCTAGAGTTATTTTCAAATACTATTCTATTTAACATTGAAGTAAACTCTCCCCAAGTTCTACTAAAAACAGAATGCATCAAAAGAGGCCAAACATACACATAACAAAGTGGTAATTAGTAGTTGATGCCTTCATGGATTAATCAAACATTCTTCTAGCTAAACATTTATCACTTCAGGCTGTTATTTTCAGCAATTACTTTATACCATTATTCCATTCAACTTTCAAGTAGACCTTCAAATATACAAGGGGGGCTCATTGATATCAGTTACCTCAAAATCATCCAAAGCTTTAGCCACATTCAACAGCTGCTCCTCAATCCTAGCTTTCCTTTTCAGGAGATCCTCTTGCACTACCTGTTAATATAACATCATATAATTAAAGTAAACAACCCATCAAAGCAATTAACTCATAAAAACATTACCAGTTTACCACCATATTTCCCAGTAGACTAGTTTGCCAATTAATTGCAGATTCACCATTTTACCAATACAGATAGTGGAATAAGAACAATAGTAGATGAGTAGCATCAAACCTTCAGAGGCATGGAAAGATGCTTTTGCCTCTGTTCACCATCATCCAAGGGTGCAACTGCTGGGACAACATCCAAGCATTTGTTTACATATCCCAATTTCTCATCAGACAGAACCTGAATTTCACTGCTCAACCAACAAGGATCCTCCACACCAGCTTCAATCCTTAAGCTTACAAGATCAGCACTCTCTAGCCAATACTCCATTGCCCCAGCTGAATTTCCATTTCTTTACAAGAACCAAACACATACAACCCAAACTCTAGCTACATTCTCCAAGTACTTGAGCATCATCAATCAGTAAAAACAGAAACAGAATAAGTGAAGCTGATGACATATGCATCTAAGAAGTTATGCAGCTACAGAATTGACACTTACAGGTATCACAATTTCACAGCAAATGGGAATGGAAAATCACAGTACACTTGTGAATCAGCACAAACCCACAAAGGAGCACAACACACTTAACCAAAATCTGCAAGACCAACCCCCAAAATTGAACTAAATTTTACTCGGAACACCTAAATTCAGCAAGATGACAATCACTCAAATGCTGAAAGTGCCCCAATAAAAAACAATGCAATCAACAAAAAAAACCAGAATCACCTATCAACCAAAAGCATCTCATCAACTTGAAACAAACATTTTACTATTAATAGACAGCTCCTTTCTTCCATAATCCTAAGAGACAGCTCCCAAACGCAAACATTGAACAGAAGACAGACAGTTGGAGACAGAAAGAAAAAGGTGAAAAGGGGGTAACCATGTATATATATACCCCTCAATTTTTCTTTTTTTTTTAAATAAACAAAAGAGTTAAATTAAACAAGAAAGCAACAAAAATGGTAATACAAAGCAATAGGCAGTTGTCCCTGTTAACAAAATTGAAAATAAGGGCGGTGAATTCAAATCTAGCTTACCAATTAAACCCACATTTAGGATTAAAATCAATAATTTTTACTGATTAAGACAGCAACAGCAAAGCAAAATGAGCAATGAATCAAAGAATGATTGAATATGCTACTCAATGCTAGCAACTCCTTATGAATAATCTCATGAATTGTTTATCCTATGTCAATTTCAAGCTCCAATGCAGTCCAGTAGAGCAATTCATCTCCAAGTTATAATTCAACTCAAGGTCACAAACTTAGAAGAAACATGGACAGCGTAATTCAATTAATTTGCATTCAAAATAATGCCATCTATATCAAAAAACTAATATAAACATGAGTTCTAACATCATCCATAATTTGCATTCAGTAGGCCCGGTGTCCTGACCTCCAACATCATCCCTAACCTCGGTTCCCTCACCTCCATCACCATCCCTAGACGCGGTACCGTCAGCAGCACCCCCGGTCCTACTATCTTGAACCCCAACACCCCCTGTACTTCTACCCTCCCCAGCACGACAAAGTCCGCTGCCTTCTCCGGGACAATACCGAGAATCCCTAAACGGCCTACTCACGGGTGGAGGTAGGGGCGGAACATCATCCGCTAAAATGCTCAACATCTCCTCCAAGTATGCCCTAGCCACATGATCCGTGGGCATTCCCTGTAAAGCCTCTAGTGCGTATCCAACTGCCTGTTGCGCCCGCTGCACAATTTATTTAACTCATTTAATACAACACCAGTACAAACGAATACAATTGCATACAAAACTTTGTATTACAAATTAACATACCATAGTAACGTCCACCATAACTGCAGGATGGGCAACGGGGTCCCGAGGACGGTTTTGACGGTCTGATCTAGGATCTAGATATGGATGTGTCACCCCGTCGAACCAGTCAAGATACGCAGGGTTCGCCTGCCAAGGATACCGAGCCACGACATGCTGCTCGAGGTCAATCAGGTGGTCATACCGCTCATTCCAATACAAGTCTTGGTTCCGAAACACAAGACTGTAGGTGTTCATCTCCCTTGTACGCGAGACTACACGCGGCTCAATCGGATCTGGGGGAGTCGTCTGCACATGATAATACTGGCGCAGACACCTCTCGGGATGGTATGGCTCATAAATATCGAAGCAATGCAGAACTCCTCGATACCTAGAAATCCTATATTCTGTCTCAAAATCCAGGTCTCGGTTCCAAGGCGTCCAACAAACCTGCAAGTCCACGGGAGAAATAATTTGCATTACAACTCAATAGGAATCAATATGTCAAACTATTAACACTTTTACCTCATCAGCAAGAATCTTGTCCATAAACCTTCGAATATCCTCCAAGCGCTTCGGCTTCTTCGGCCCTGATCGGTGGTCATTCCTATCTCGGGCACCCGCTCGGTCATCCATCAGAGCATTTACATTCAACACTGAATGCCCACGAAAATGTCTAAAGTAATCCCATATCCAAGCCTATAAAATTAAATTAAAATTAGTACCGAAATAACGAAAATTGTTCATCAACCAAAAAAATCACAATACTATTATACCTTCAGAATGAGCATGCATCCTCCCAATCCTGCTAACCCCTGGCGAGATGCAATGCCCAAATGGCGGTATAAGCACGCCAATGCCGCAGCACCCCATGCGAATCTACTGGTAACACCATGATCCATCAAACACTGTAAATAGATCGTCCTCGCCTTGTTGGTGCTCTTGTCACAAAACAAAGTCTGGCTAAGCAACCACAGCAAGTATGCAGACGCTATGTGCTGTGGGTCCCGCCTATCCGCAATCATCTGAAGTATGATAGCCTGTAGATCCTTAGTCGGTATGGAGGTCTTATATTTGCGGTACTGCTGAGGAGTGAGCCCTAATATCTCCATCACACGAGTCTGGAAATCCCCGGCCCTCTCAATCTGTCTCACCACAGCGTCTCCATCAATCTGTATCCCCAATATCTGATGTACATCGTGGAGGGTGATCGTGATCTCGCCCCATGGGAAGTGGAAGCTGTTGGTCTCAAGATGCCAACGCTCCACAAAAGCTGTAACGATCGCGTGATCCGATCCTCCGTATGTCAAGGTCGCTAGACGTCCCAGACCGGTCTGCTGTACAATACTCCACCACGTACCCGGCTCCTCAATCATATGCGGCTCAATAGCCGTCCACTCTACCGGTCGTGAGTGGGCCCTAATGATATTACGCCACTGAAACAGAAAATTCAAATTCTCAATAACGTTATTCAATCATATGAAATATTAACCTAAAATAAACCGGTATAAAAGACACTTACCAAACTATCCTCTATAACAACACCCTCCCGGCCCTCCAACGACGCAAGTGTCCACCTCCATATCGACTCTGCTACATGAGTCGGGTACGATCGAAGGAGGTCTGGTACTCGCGGCCCTCCAGGCTGCCACATCTCGTCAGCCGGAGCAGGAGCGGCCGGAACCTCCTCTACTGGGGGCGGTACGTGCTGGAACATAGGAACGGGGTCCTTCCTCGGATCAGATAGCGGAGGCGGTGTCGGACTACCGGTAGTGCGAGGAGGAGCAGGACTATCGGTAGCGCGAGGAGATGGCACAGTAAAATCAATGTCCCTCAATATGTCCTCATCATCGTGCATATCAATATCTAAACCAGGCGGATCTCTCAATGCAGGGTTGCTCTCAGGGACAACGTCATCGGTATGAGCAACCATCTCAACCCGAGGGGTCGTATCAACATCCCTCGTAATATCCTCAATCGTGCCCAATGGAGACTATGAAACACGCGGAGGGGTAAGCGTCTGCTCATCTGAAGGGTCAACAACATCGATCGTCGGAATCTGATCTGTCTGCGGCGTCATATCGACATCCATAGGAGCGGATGGCCCTATATCCTGAGATGTCTGCATATCACCAATATGCTGCTCTGTCTCCACGCGTTGCAGCTGTGAAATCAATGTATCTACTATGGGCCCCGTCCTAGCCTTCTTCGGCCGAGGGTCGACCTGAGCACGCTGCTCCGCTAATATGCCCCGTGACCTCGCATGTCTTGTGTTCTTCTTTTTAGGCTCAGGAGGCGGCATCGAGACGGGAGTAGAAAAAGACGCGCATCTCTCCTGAAACGCCTTTTGAAATTGGTTCTTTCATTATATTTCGACATTCAACTTTGCATTCCCATGGTTTCATAAATATGGATCTTAATTCGTTCATAACGTAATTTCATAAATATGTTTTCTCTTCAATACATTATTTTCAAATATCGAGTTTATGTTTTCAAATCACTTATAAAACTAAACTACATCAATATTTGTGACTAAATTATATATTCAACCATAACATAAATAAATTATAATTCAATACAATTGTATCTACATTCTGTAAATAGACCTAAATATTATAAATCCTTGAATTAAATTACGTACCGATAGACCCGTCTTGCCCCACCAATCTTTTCCAAACTCCTTTCCCGTGTCAATCGGAGTGGATTTGTCGCTTGAATCACCAACCACAACATTAGCCGGTGGGATAGAGGGACCCACCGATGCTCCACCGCCATCCGGCTCTACTCGTACATCCAGACCTCTACTACCCTCCAACTCCATACCCGATCCATGGATAGTCGGCTGTCCATCAACACCATCGTGACCTCCGACATCTCCGTCATTACCACCGACGGCTCCACCTACAAGTTTGCTAAGTCAATTTAGATTTGTACAAATCAAGGAACTTAGTAGATTGAATAAACCCCTACTTTCTTTGAATAACACATACATATATGAAGTAAATTACAATGAGAAACATTTTTTCAAACTTCAATCTAAAGATATACTAACTGGATAATCTAGTCCATGTGTTGACATGGGTTGATGCTTCTAAGGCCTTAGACCATACATTATGTTCCAAGTCCATCCACAAACAAATTCAGAGGTTTTTATTCAGTCTGTTGCAATGTATATTACTTGCCTTAGTAGGACAAGCTTGCCATGTGAAGATTGGAAGATTTTATCTAATCAAAGAAGTTATTCATCAGTTACCTAACTACTCTTATTTAAACTTGAACTCAATCACTATGCACGATTCTTGATTTGTAATAACAAGAGCAGAAGGTAGATGATAATCTTTCTATGCAGTAAATATTAGCATCCTTTTGCATGATTAAGGAAAACTATTTTTCTTGTTTATGTGAAATGTATAGTTTTTGGTTTGCTTCTTTGTATAAGAATAAAGCTCCTTATGTTGATTTTAATGATGTTGCAATCAGTTAAATATGTCCAGCTTACATCCTCTGGTAGTTAAATGCAATTTCTTCAAAAAAGGCTTTGAATTATACTCGTTATCTGGAATTGAAATAATAAAGCAGCACCTAAGTAGGTATCTTAACATACATACATTGGCCTCATTGTTGGACACTTGTAGCTGAACCCTAAGGGATTATACATTTGAAGTTTGTCTATCAGCTTGCTTTTAATTTGATTTATCTTCTTTTTAAGTGCATATGTATAGATATAGAAAGGAACTAGGATTATCACTTGAAGACTAACCCAATTTGTAAGAACAAGAACAAAGTTGGAGTCAGTTTAATAAAGAGAAAAGATGGATAGAAGTGACCAGTTTTCATGATCAGCAAAGAAGCACATGATTCCAAGAAATGTAACTTCATTGGGTTGCTAAAAGTTGGCACTTAAACAAAAAGGCTTCACTTCAGAGCACTTTGAAAATCCAACAAAAGTCTGAAGCTCTACTGTGAACTACCAATTTTATCAGTTTTCAACTAGTTACTTTTAGCATTTTAAGATATGCCACTTTCAGCATGATTGTGTGCAACTACTACTCGTGTATTCACTTATGTATTGTTGTGTTCTATTTCATGTATTCACTTATGTATCTACATTCTGTGCAGGTAGTTTCTGTGAAACAGCTTGATAGAAAGGGTCTTCAAGGAAACAGGGAATTCTTGGTGGAGGTTCTCATGCTTACTCTTTTACATCATACGAATCTTGTCAATTTCCTTGGTTATTATGTTCATGGTGACCAACAACTCCTTGTCTATGAATATATGCCCCTGTTACCCCTAATTCAGCATTTATTACAAATAAATGCTGCTCTGTCTCCACGCGTTGCAGCTGTGAAATCAATGTATCTACTATGGGCCCCGTCCTAGCCTTCTTCGGCCGAGGGTCGACCTGAGCACGCTGCTCCGCTAATATGCCCCGTGACCTCGCATGTCTTGTGTTCTTCTTTTTAGGCTCAGGAGGCGGCATCGAGACGGGAGTAGAAAAAGACGCGCATCTCTCCTGAAACGCCTTTTGAAATTGGTTCTTTCATTATATTTCGACATTCAACTTTGCATTCCCATGGTTTCATAAATATGGATCTTAATTCGTTCATAACGTAATTTCATAAATATGTTTTCTCTTCAATACATTATTTTCAAATATCGAGTTTATGTTTTCAAATCACTTATAAAACTAAACTACATCAATATTTGTGACTAAATTATATATTCAACCATAACATAAATAAATTATAATTCAATACAATTGTATCTACATTCTGTAAATAGACCTAAATATTATAAATCCTTGAATTAAATTACGTACCGATAGACCCGTCTTGCCCCACCAATCTTTTCCAAACTCCTTTCCCGTGTCAATCGGAGTGGATTTGTCGCTTGAATCACCAACCACAACATTAGCCGGTGGGATAGAGGGACCCACCGATGCTCCACCGCCATCCGGCTCTACTCGTACATCCAGACCTCTACTACCCTCCAACTCCATACCCGATCCATGGATAGTCGGCTGTCCATCAACACCATCGTGACCTCCGACATCTCCGTCATTACCACCGACGGCTCCACCTACAAGTTTGCTAAGTCAATTTAGATTTGTACAAATCAAGGAACTTAGTAGATTGAATAAACCCCTACTTTCTTTGAATAACACATACATATATGAAGTAAATTACAATGAGAAACATTTTTTCAAACTTCAATCTAAAGATATACTAACTGGATAATCTAGTCCATGTGTTGACATGGGTTGATGCTTCTAAGGCCTTAGACCATACATTATGTTCCAAGTCCATCCACAAACAAATTCAGAGGTTTTTATTCAGTCTGTTGCAATGTATATTACTTGCCTTAGTAGGACAAGCTTGCCATGTGAAGATTGGAAGATTTTATCTAATCAAAGAAGTTATTCATCAGTTACCTAACTACTCTTATTTAAACTTGAACTCAATCACTATGCACGATTCTTGATTTGTAATAACAAGAGCAGAAGGTAGATGATAATCTTTCTATGCAGTAAATATTAGCATCCTTTTGCATGATTAAGGAAAACTATTTTTCTTGTTTATGTGAAATGTATAGTTTTTGGTTTGCTTCTTTGTATAAGAATAAAGCTCCTTATGTTGATTTTAATGATGTTGCAATCAGTTAAATATGTCCAGCTTACATCCTCTGGTAGTTAAATGCAATTTCTTCAAAAAAGGCTTTGAATTATACTCGTTATCTGGAATTGAAATAATAAAGCAGCACCTAAGTAGGTATCTTAACATACATACATTGGCCTCATTGTTGGACACTTGTAGCTGAACCCTAAGGGATTATACATTTGAAGTTTGTCTATCAGCTTGCTTTTAATTTGATTTATCTTCTTTTTAAGTGCATATGTATAGATATAGAAAGGAACTAGGATTATCACTTGAAGACTAACCCAATTTGTAAGAACAAGAACAAAGTTGGAGTCAGTTTAATAAAGAGAAAAGATGGATAGAAGTGACCAGTTTTCATGATCAGCAAAGAAGCACATGATTCCAAGAAATGTAACTTCATTGGGTTGCTAAAAGTTGGCACTTAAACAAAAAGGCTTCACTTCAGAGCACTTTGAAAATCCAACAAAAGTCTGAAGCTCTACTGTGAACTACCAATTTTATCAGTTTTCAACTAGTTACTTTTAGCATTTTAAGATATGCCACTTTCAGCATGATTGTGTGCAACTACTACTCGTGTATTCACTTATGTATTGTTGTGTTCTATTTCATGTATTCACTTATGTATCTACATTCTGTGCAGGTAGTTTCTGTGAAACAGCTTGATAGAAAGGGTCTTCAAGGAAACAGGGAATTCTTGGTGGAGGTTCTCATGCTTACTCTTTTACATCATACGAATCTTGTCAATTTCCTTGGTTATTATGTTCATGGTGACCAACAACTCCTTGTCTATGAATATATGCCCCTGTTACCCCTAATTCAGCATTTATTACAAATAATGACTACTCAACTAATAAATGAGCAATCAAAGTAATAACAGATGCATGATCAGGTTCAGCTTAGAGCACTTAAAGCATACTATTTAGGCATAACATATTCAACCAACATCTTACAAGAATACTATATAGTTTATAATCTTCAGCTTAGAGCACTTAAAGCATTATCAAACACATCATTCAGCTTATAACATTTATCATCTTAGAGCACTTAAAACTCAGCTACACACTTGTTTGCTGTGATACTCTTATGCGCAACAAAAAATACTCTGGATCTAGCTTCAACTCCCAAGCACAACAAAAAGAGCACTTAAATCTACTCCCAAGCACAACAAACACATCATTCATTGAAAATGGTCAGCTTTCAATCTTCACATCTCCAATTTCTATACCTTCACCAAACACAAAATCCCTGAGCCTAATACTAATACATAATCAGAATGTCAAATGTATGTTTCCAATCAAATCCTAACATTTTGAACTGGTTCAATCCAATAGAGGCAAAATCCAAGAGGCCTTCAATTACAACTCAATCAAGACTTCCATTGCCCTTTTCATCTCGTTCAAAATCATAGCAAAAACTAAGCTATATTTTTTAATTTCACCATTGCAGCATTTTCAGTATACGAATATCAGCAAAATCAACAATGCCAATGAATATCAACAAAATCAAAGCAAAACTATCACTTACTTGCTTGCCCTAAAGTCACAGGACCACTGCCACCACCTTCGTCGGCCCTATGTTGCAGCGCCATGGGAGGAGAACTGTCACCATCGTCGGGATTTTTCGCCGAATCCACCGGTTTAGCACCGCCAGGATTATCACAACCTTCCTTCCCCATTTTTTTACGAGTCTAGGGCTATGCTTATCGGAAATTGGCTTGTCGCCGGCGAATAGCTTTCGTCCGATTTCGTTACAGAAAGCAGTGAGGAAGGAGGGGAAGAAGCGCATCGCGCCTTGTAACGAAGGTTTACGCTTCATAAAGCGTTACTTTTTTTGATGAATAACGCTTCATGAAGCGCAGAAATTACACCGGATATCCGTGATCCTTTTAGGGTATCCATTTGCGTAGCTCATCATGGTGAGCTACGCTTCATGATGCGCAACATTCACTGTGCGCCCGGAAAAAAATTCTTGTGCATAAAGATTTGCCGTTTTTTTAATCCAAAACACAAAATTTCTTTATTAAGTGTAATTTTTTTTAATCCAAAACACAAAATTTCTAGTTAGTTAAAAAGGTTAGGTTGTAACTTGTATGAGTGTTTATGACGTAAAACTTTGACAATATTCATTTTACTCCTAAAACTTCGTTTCATTACTCTATTTAATATTTTTAGATTTTTTTAATGTGTGCCCATGGGCACACAATTAGCATTCTAATCTTGGTAAATTTGGATATTGTTTGTTAATTTTGATTTTTTTTAAAAGGGTTCATTAATTCCAATATAGGGAATAGTTTTGAAATAATTTTCCAAATTAACACTTTTATTCTGTGCCCATGAGCACACATTAGCCGAACCGTTTTTGAATATTTGTTGGTTATATATTTGTTAGGATAATGGTTTTTGTAAACCCTATTTAAAGAGACCTCCATCATTAATAAAAACGGATCTGATTTTTTTGTTCTAGAGAAGAAAACCTAATACCTAATTTACAGGACAATTTCAGGTACTACAGAATGTTATGTTACAATTTTTTCAACAAACATAGTTTCTGCTTTATAATATATTCGCATAGATTATTTTATAGAGTTTCGTTCAAATGAAAAAAACTCTTATCCTGAAAAATGAAAAGAAAGGCATTTTTCCTAGTTCGTAGTGCATTTTTCCTACTTCAGAGTGCACTTTTTCGCATTTGCATTTTTCGTACATTGTAGTGCACTTTTCGTATTTTTTGTAGTAAACTTTTCGGATTGCACTTTTTGTATTTTGTAATGTATTTTTCGTATTTTGTAGTGCACTTTTCATTTTCAGGATAAGACTTTTTTTCATTTGAACCAAACTCTTATTTTATAATTAGAAATATATGTAAGTATTTGTTAGACTTTTGATGGGTATTCATTAGAAATAAAGTTTGAATCTAAGATTCATCTCAATTTTTCAAGAGTAAGTTCAAACAATTTTTTGTATAGACTTGCTCTCGAAAAATTTTAAATCGAAGTATTTTTTTTATAAAGAAAGGAATTAGGTAGGTCCACTTTAAATAGAGATGGATTGTCCTAGAGCATCTTTGCGGATGAGGTCCTTGTGGATCGGGTTAGAGGCAATCGGGAGGGAGGAGAAATGTCGAAACGATCCATCAAGGTAGTCCGCAACAAAGTTGGCTTCTCGAAAGACGTGAGAAAGACTCCAACTATAAAAGTGGCCTAGCACACTCTGAATATCCGTTCGAATAAGCTCAATTTTCTAGGGACAGCTTCAGTCATCCTGCACGACTTTAACAAGTTGCAGGTTGTCACCTTCAATCTAGATGTGGAAAACACCATTTCGAATGGCCTTGAAATTTTATTTCAAAGCGCCACAACTTCAGTCATCAGGACGGAATGACGGCCAAAAAATTCATTGGCCAAGAAGCACCGCGACTTCAATCATTAATCAAAGTATATAAAAATTGTTTGAACTTACTCTTGAAAAATTGAGATGGTTTTTACTTTTTAAATTAAAATTTGACCGTTTATGATCGAGGGTTTTGGTTCAAGTGAGACCCACCCTTGTGGTGAGACCTTTGTCTTAAAGTGAGGACTAATCTCAACCATTAGATTTACATCATCACTATATAATGGATGGTCAAGATTTTTTTATTTTTTTTATTTTTTTTATTTTTTTTATTTTTTTATTTTTTTTATTTTTTTTTATTTTTTTTATTTTTTTTATTTTTTTATTTTTTTTATTTTTTTTATTTTTTTATTTTTTTTATTTTTTTTATTTTTTTTTATTTTTTTTTATTTTTTTTATTTTTTTTATTTTTTTTATTTTTTTTATTTTTTTTATTTTTTTTATTTTTTTTATTTTTTTTATTTTTTTTATTTTTTTTATTTTTTTTATTTTTTTTATTTTTTTTATTTTTTTTATTTTTTTTATTTTTTTATTTTTTATTTATTTTTTTTTCGAATTTTTTTTCATATTTTTTATATTATATTCTTTGTTAAAAAAAGCTTTAAAAATATTAAATATGACAGTTCAATTTTTATATACTACGAGTTCATTTTTATATACTAGAAGTTCAATTTTTTTATGTTAGGAGTTCAATTTTTCAATATTGTATGAGTTCAATTTTTATATTCTACGAGTTCATTTTTTATCTATGATAAGTTCAATTTTTATGTGCTTTGAGTTCATTTTTAAAATAATTCGATTTTCACAAAACTAAAAAAATAGCAAAAATAAAAATAAAAATAAATTAAAAAAATAAAAAAATAAAAAAATTGAATTTTTTTGAAAAAAGGCTTTAAAAATGTTAAATATGACAATTCAATTTTTATATACTACGATTTCATTTTTATACAGTAGAAGTTCAATTTTTTTATGTTAGGAGTTCAATTTTCAATATTGTATGAATTCAATTTTATATTCTACGAGTTCATTTTTTATCTATGATAAGTTCAATTTTTATGTGCTTTGAGTTCATTTTTAAAATAATTCGATTTTCGCAAAACTAAAAAAATAGAATAAATAATAAAATATATATATATATAAAAAAAAATATATAAATAAAAAAAATAAAATTTTTGAAAAAAGGGTTTAAAAACGTTAAATATGACAGTTCAATTTTTATATACTACGAGTTCATTTTTATACACTAGAAGTTTAATTTTTTTTTATATTAGGAGTTCAATTTTTAATATTGTATGAGTTGAATTTTTATATTCTGCGAGTTCAGTTTTTATCTATGATAAGTTCAATTTTTACGTGCTTTGAGTTCATTTTTAAAATAATTCAATTTTCGCAACACTAAAAAAATAGCAAAAAAAAATAAAAAAAATAAAAAAATAAAAAAATAAAAAAATAAAAAAATAAAAAAATAAAAAAATAAAATAAAATAAAATAAAATAAAATAAAAAATTTAAAAATTTAAAAAAATCTTGATCATTGAATACATAATAGAGGGGTAAATCCAATGGTTGAGATTAGTCCTCATTTTAAGCCTTGGATGTACCACAAGGATGGTCCTCAGTCCTCACTTGAACCATGCCCTACGATCGAGACTATTAAATTCAAGTAAAATGGCGATACATGTGATAAGTTATCTAATTGATACTTAAATCGAATTTCAGCTGATCTTCCTGATCTCTTTCCTTTATAAATTGAAAAAAAATATCTCTCACGATGACCGCAATTGACAGATTGTCGATTGAAATAATTATAGACAAAAGAGCATAGCTGTCCATATGATGATGGGCATGAAAATCCATAAATAGTGTAGTAATTGCAGCTCGGTGCCCACGCTTCAAAGTATAAGCATCAATTTTTATGAACTCTCTCTCCATCTCCTTGACTTCACCAACTCTCACTCAATCCCAAAATCATCTCTTCTGTCGATCTGGTCAACCCGCCATGGCCAGCCGTTTCGTCTCTTCCATCCTCTTCCGTTCTTCTGCTCAACTGGGTACACTCAATTCCCACTTCTAACTTCTCATGTTTTATTTTCTTAATTTGATTAATTACCAATTTGATTAAAAAATACTGTAGTCTTTAATTCCAATATAACATATAGTTGTCGGTTGTTCGTACCTCTTGTAGTGATTGTGTTGACAAAGACGTGCAATTGTTCCAATTGAATGCTGCTCAGTGTTGAATATGTCTGCCTTAAATGATTTGTAAATCTGAGCTTCACATGGTCCCGGTGTCCTTCTAGAGAGAGTAATAGTTGAAAGCTGACAAAACATAAGATGCATTCTTCTACTTCCTAGGTACTTATCATTGGTCAAAAGGAGAAAGGAGAAAAAAAGAAGCAAAACAGTTACAATGGAAACTAATCGTTGTTCAATCTCCTAATATAATTTGCTCTATCAGATTGTGTATTATTTGTTCCATGGATCCCTTAGCCACAAAATATATGTATGATACCTTTGTTGATTGAACGAATTTGCATGGTTTGAATCTGTTTGATATACTATTTTCAGCCTATTGATCTTCTTATGATTGAGCTTTTGAGCTGCATTATTAGTCATATATTGAGTAGTGACAAACTAATTTTGTTGCTGTGGTCAGGGAGAAATCCATGCTTGAGAAGAGCCGTGAGCAAATACAGCACAACTGCCGCTCTCGACGAACCTATCACTCCTCCCGTGAAAGTAGAATTGACCAAGCATTTGATCAACGGCCAATTCGTGGACTCTGCATCAGGTGAAGAAGAGTTATTCTTAATAGTTATTCCATGCCTAATAAGAGATGTTGTTTTTAGTTCTGTTGTGTAAGCCGTCCATTGGATTAATTGCAGGCAAAACATTCCCTACATTCGACCCAAGGACAGGAGACGTAATTACCCATGTTGCTGAGGCTGACACTGAGGACATTGATCGAGCTGTCTCTGCTGCTCGCAAGGCGTTCGATCAAGGACCCTGGCCTAGAATGACTGCTTATGTAATAAATACACTCTTATGCTTTCACCATTGTCTTACATTTTAGGAACCATGAGCAAAATATTTGTTGTCTTGAACTCTGGTTTGTTGTTTTTTCCCAGGAAAGGTCCAAAATCCTGTTCAAATTCGCCGATCTCATTGACCAACACAATGATTACATAGCTGCACTCGAGACTTGGGACAATGGGAAGCCATATGAGCAGGCTGCCAAAATTGAAGTGCCCATGGTTTCACGTATAATAAGATACTATGCTGGTATGTCCTCTTTACTATAATTGACACCTCATTTGGCCAATGTATGAGATAACTCTCAACCATAATTGAATCTAACAGCATTGACTACAAGGATGAGATAAAGACTTATATGTATACATACTTTACATTCATTACCCTTTTAATTGTGTACGTTTATCTTACGAAATTTCAATTGTCTGAATTCCTCAGGTTGGGCAGACAAAATCCATGGCCTAACAGTCCCCTCTGATGGACCGTATCATATGCATACGCTACATGAACCAATCGGCGTTGCAGGGCAAATTATCCCATGGAATTTCCCACTCCTCATGTTTGCTTGGAAGATCGGCCCTGCATTGGCATGTGGCAACAGCGTCGTTCTAAAAACCGCTGAGCAAACACCGTTGACTGCTCTCTTTGCTGCCAAGCTTCTTCATGAGGTTAATTATGCTTCAATCTGCTCAAACATATTTGCATTGAAACTCCAATTCATACAATCAAATGACAATTATCATTGCAGGCTGGACTTCCCGAGGGAGTTCTGAATGTAGTTTCCGGTTTTGGCCCAACTGCTGGTGCAGCTCTTGCCTCCCACATGGATGTAGACAAGGTAATCTACAATCTCAACTTTGAATCATAGTTATAGATCTGTCCTTAAGAAGCTAATGTGTATGTATGTATTATTATTTACAGCTAGCTTTCACAGGATCAACTGATACTGGAAAAATCGTGCTTGAGTTGGCAGCTAAAAGCAATCTCAAGCCTGTGACGTTGGAGCTTGGAGGAAAATCCCCTTTCATTGTATGCAAGGATGCTGATGTTGACCAAGCTGTGGAACTTGCCCACTTTGCACTGTTTTTCAATCAGGTAAATTAATCAATGATTCCATATATGGTTGCAAATGGCTCAGTTTTGATTGAATCTGGTAGTGTGACCTTAAAAAGCTCAAATCATATTGATGCTGTCTTTAATTAGGGACAATGTTGCTGTGCTGGGTCTCGCACATTTGTGCACGAAAGCTTGTATGAAGAATTTGTTGTAAAAGCCAGGGCGCGTGCCTTGCAACGCTCAGTTGGTGATCCTTTCAGGAAGGACATTGAACAAGGTCCTCAGGTAATTAAATACATACAAATTTCAAGTCGGACGAAAGAACACTACATGTCTTTTACCTTATTCGGTCAATACTGATGAGTTTGATTTGAATAAAACAGGTTGATAATGAGCAGTTTGAGAAAGTTATGAGGTACATCAAATCGGGTATTGAAAGTGGAGCGACCCTTGAAACTGGAGGAGAAAGACATGGCTCCAAGGGATTCTATATTAAGCCCACTGTTTTCTCAAATGTCAAGGTATTATATATATAATGCCCATCTCATCTCATAGAACTTCTAAAATGCATGTAGAAATTTGTAATGTACATTGATAAGATTTGATTGTTTGATGACAGGATGACATGTTGATAGCCAAAGATGAGATATTTGGTCCAGTACAATCCATATTGAAATTCAGGTAATTAAGCTGGCATCATCAGTTAATTAGTAGTTAGTTAGCTTGACTTTGGTATTTAATCAAGTAATTAGTAGACGTTTAATAATTCTTGTTGTGAAATTAAACCAGGGACATAGATGAGGTGATTCAGCGGTCAAATGCAACGCGGTACGGATTGGCAGCGGGAGTGTTTACAAAGGACATTGATACAGCCAACACGCTGACAAGGGCGCTGAGGGTGGGAACGGTGTGGGTGAACTGCTTCGACACGTTCGACGCAGCGCTTCCGTTCGGAGGTTACAAGATGAGTGGAATGGGAAGGGAGAAGGGGGTGGACAGCCTCAAAGGTTACCTGCAAGTCAAGTCTGTTGTTTACCCTTTGAAGGACCCTTTTTGGCTATAGAGAGAGGGTTGGACTCTAAAAATTGAATTGGATGTTCTGATCAAAATAATTTGAGGTCTTCCCTTTCAGGGGTTAATAAAGAATTATGTAATGCCTGTCGTTGTCTGATTCCAAGTGTAGTGTCTTGTACGTGCTACTGCCTTTTGCTGTGTTTTCTCAACGTGTAAAATAAAGGCATAATTGTATGCCAAATAATAATACTCCGTAGTAGACAAACAAATCTTATAAACTACTAAGAATAATCACAACTTTCCAGCACAACTTGTCCACGTACAATTACATACACTTACAGCTAATGTGGATTTAAATTGTTCAAATGTATCTAATTTTAATATTCCTAACATTTCGTTTCTCTTGTTTCACATAAAGTACATAGACATATGAGTTTCCTCAACACATACCTCTTAGAAGTAATCATTAGATTGTAACATTACTACATTGTTTTAGATTGTAACATTACTACATTGTTTTGCCTAGCAAATTGTAGCTCATCTTCCTTATTCATTATTAACTCAGCTTTTAGATGTGGGATGGACATATTCTAACACGCCCCCGCAAATGCAAATGGGTCAATTCCCAATTGCACTTAACAACACAACGGAACGGGCCTAGGATCGAGAGAGGCCGTTAGGCAAATTGCTCTAATACCATATTAACTCAGTAGGGTTTCATTCTAAAACCAATTGGCAATAGGAGGAGTAATCCGCTGAGTTATATATTAGTCCAATTTACTCCCAACTTTCAGATGTGAGATGGATATATTCTAACATTCATGACACATACAATGACAATTTAACGTCCGCGAGACTTGACATTTGATATGCCTAGCTCACTGATATCTAAGAGAGATTTAAAACCCTATGAGAACTTTTCAATAATTGAAATAGATGCAAGTGAGCCAAACTAAAGTTATAAGTTGTTGAATTGATGTAAATCTGTCTATAGTCATTTTTTCACATTATCAAGTTGAAAGTTTTCTTTCATTCACAAAAAACTTAAAAATCAAATTACTAACATAAGCACGCACAATAACCATTTTTCATCTTCCATTCCCCACTAAAGCACAATGCCAGTGTTTTTAGTTCCATTTGTTCAATAACAAAAATATCTATTAAACAGATTGGTGACGACATAAAAATGTCAGTAGTTCTTAATAATTTTTTTTGGTAGAAACTAGTTCTTAATAATTGACCCTAATCATGTGTGTCATCCCTACTACTATTGAAGACATTTTATAAGTTGTCATTCTTACTAATGTTGATGATAGTACAGAAGTGTCAATGCTTCATTACAACTAATAATTGATAACGGTCTATAAGTGTCGTTACAACTTACAACTAATAGTTGATGACAAACCATACGTGTCATCACAACCAATAATTGATGACAGATTGACAGTTCATATAAGGCGCTATCACAACTAATAGTTGATTCCAGTCCATATTTGTCATCCAACAATGGACACTAGTTGCTAGCTAATATTAGAATTTGACCATTACATTCATTTGACATTGTCATTAATGATTTGTTAAAGGGTTGAAAAGACTAATTGGCATTTTTAGGGACCTTTACAAGACGGTTTGATATTTAAAATAGCTATGTGGACAATAAGGTATTTAAATGATGTCTAATGAACAATAATAGAGGTGTTAAACGGGCCGGTCAGGTCAGGTTCGGTTTTGGTTATTTCGGGTTCGGGTTGAGTCGGGTTCGGGTCGTAACGGGTCACCGGTTAAATCGGGTCGGGTCATTGTGGGTTGTCGGTCGGGTCGGGTCGACCTAACAGGTCAAGAAAATTGATTTTTTTACAATTATTAAAATATTTTTTAGTTAAAAATTGATATTTAATAATAAATCTATTATTTTTATATATTTTAATAATAAAATATATTATAATTTCAAAATATATTATATATTCTTAAAATATAACAAATTGGGTCAACCCAACGGTTTTAACGGGTTTAAACCCAACGGGTTTCGGGTCTATCGGGTTCGGTTTATTTTGGGTTTCGGGTTCAAATGTTCGGGTCTTGACCCTCAATTTTTCGGGCGGGTCGGGTCGGGTCAGCTTTTGACAGCTCTAAACAATAAGGTACTTTTCTCTAATTAAAATTACATATATGCTCCTCATTATAAATAATTTTGTTAATTAATAAATTTTAATAAATTTTATTTTATTTTAAAATTCATTGTACATTTGTTAAGAATTTTACGTACTATTCTTAATTAAACGGGAAAAATAAACATCGTAAAAATTAAACGGGTATTTCTATATTAGTATATGAAAATAAGAAAAATAAATCAATAAATTATTTTTTTCAGCTAATCAACTTGAAAACGCATCGTTTGGGGTAAAATGATGATTTCCCGTTTGTTGCACGGGCCAGAAATGCCTATGCATTTCTCTTTCAAGGGGTGCGTTTTTTGCACTTCTCTTTCTCGAAATATGCAAAACTCTCATTATTTAATTAATTTACTTACACAATCCACCTCAATATTCAACTGTTGTGGGTACTCTAAGACCCATTTTCATTTGATCCAATACTTAGTGTCATATTAGTTGTAAGGATTGACTAGACTAATGTGAAGTGTAAATGTTAGTATGATGACACAATAGTTTTAAGGATTGATAATGCTAAGCTATTTTTGTTCCAATTTTTAAAGTTAATGCTATTTTTTACAGTTACTCTAAAAGTTAAGGCTATATTTCACATTATACCAAGTCTTCGGCTCCCGAATCCAATAGACCCGCTTGAAGAGAACCCGAAAGGAAATTGATTCGGCCAACTCTGAGACCTCGGATCTCCGTCGCCATCGCATAGCCATCGCCGCCCAATCTATGGTAGCTGGGCAATGATGTCCGCCGGCTTGAAGCCCCCATCCCAGCTTCATAGTAGAAGAAGAAGAAAAAGAATACGTATTCAATATCTCACATGGTACTTCCCTCTCTCCAATGCCCATTCCCCATTGCTCAATCATAGGCCGCTCTCTTTCACATCTTCGATCTATTCACCACAGAGTACCAAATCCTCCTCCGCGCAATCGCCCCTGTTTCATTGACTCTCTCGTCAATCTCTGCTCTTCAGGTCAGCTCAAGCAAGCCATAAACTCCGCCGTCATCTTATCCCAGAAGGGCGTGCGCTTGAACTCCGAAACCTTAGCTTTTCTCTTGAGAGAGTGCGCCAAGAGCAGGGCCCTCGAAGAGGGTAAATGGATCCACTCCTATTTGAAGGCAACTGGTCGGAAGCACCCCGATACTCTTGTTTCCAACCATCTGATCAATATGTACTTCAAATGCGGTGATCACATCCAAGGACGTAAGGTGTTTGATAAAATGTCTTCGAAGAATTTGTACACTTGGAATAATGCGCTATCTGGGTATGCCAAATTGGGAATGCTCAACGCGGCGCAGAGGCTGTTTGATAAAATGCCTCACAGAGATGTTGTCTCCTGGAACACTATGGTAATTGGGTATGCGCAAGAGGGTAAGTGCAATGAGGCGTTGGCTATGTATTCCGGGTTAAGGAAGACCTCTATAGAGCTTAATGCATTCAGCTTTGCCGGGGTTTTGATCGCATCTATGAAATTAAAGAATGTGGGGCTAGCTAGGCAGGTGCACTGTCAGACTTTGGTTGCTGGCTTTACGCAGAATGTTGTTCTTTCAAGCTCAATTTTGGATGCTTATGCCAAATATGGGGAGATAGGTGATGCGAGGAGGATGTTTGATGAAATGCCTGTGAGAGATGTCTTTGCTTGGACTATATTGGTCTCAGCCTATGCCAAATGGGGAGATATGATATCTGCTAGGGAATTGTTTGATCTGATGCCAACAAAGAATCCTGTTTCATGGACTGCTTTGATTTCAGGATATGCTCAAAATGGATTAGGGCATAAATCGCTTCAATTGTTCAAGAAAATGATGTTATCACATATTCCGCCTGAGCAATATACTTTTAGCAGCTGCCTCTCTGCTTGTGGTTCTATTGCTTCTCTCAAGCATGGTAAACAAATTCATGGGCATATGATAAGCACTGGATTCAGACCTAATTTGATGGTTTTCAGCTCTCTTATTGACATGTATTCTAAATGTGGAAGTTTAGAATACTGTAAACGGGCTTTCAAGCTTGCAGGTGACAAACAAGATGCCGTATTATGGAACCCAATGATATCTGCTTTAGCACAACATGGTTATGGCAAAGAGGCTATACAGTGTTTTAATGACATGTTGAAATCTGGTGCTAAACCAAACAGGGTTACTTTTGTGATCTTGATTAGTGCTTGTAGTCACTCTGGTCTTGTTGAGGAAGGCCTTTCATTTTTCAAATCCATGACCCTTGCCCATGAAATTCTTCCTGATGAAGAACATTTTGCTTGCTTAATTGATCTGTTAGGTAGAGCGGGTTGTTTTGTTGAGTTGATAGACCAGCTTGAGAAGATGAATTGTAAAGCTGACGATAGAATATGGAATTCCCTGATTGGTGTTTGTAGTATTCATGGAAACTTAGAGTTGGGTAAGAAAACGGCAGAACGCCTCATTGAGATGGAGCCACAATCAACAGGATCATATATATTACTTTCAAGCATCTATGCCACATCTGGGAATTGGGAATGTGTGCAGAAGGTGAGACAGCTTATGGAAGAACGATGTGTGAAGAAGGACCAAGCCAGTAGCTGGATTGATGTTCAAAATAAGGTTCTTTCTAATGCATAGTGAAGATTTTTTGTTGATTTAATTTTGTACTTGGTTTAACAATGTGTTGCATGCGGGATATGGCAATATACCCCTCGAATCAGTTAGCCGAGTCTTCATAATTTTCACATGTTTGGTTGGAAGCATTGAAGGTAAACAATATAGAATTTCCTCTTTTTAGTTCCAGCTGTAAGGCTTGATTTAGCTTGGATAATCATTACATGTATACTACTGTAGATTTCTAAGGTAGTATATAGTCGTTAGTGCTGCTTTTTACGAGTAGGATATTTTTGGCGAGTATTTCTCATTCTCATCTATTGGCATGTTTTCCTGTATTTGTCAGATAATGCTAATAAGTGATCTTTCCTTTAGCTCAAAAATTCAGGATGTGATGATTAATTTTACTGAATACAATTTATCTTCTCTCTTTTGAGACCTAGATCTTTTACTTCCACATTATACTTGCAAAACTTGGAGATAGTGATTTTATGGTGGAGTATTACTAATGTAGGATGGTGCTCTTTATGACAATATGATTCCCCGTCTGAGTTAATGAATAATCCCTCCACGTAAAGAATCAAAGACTATTAATTCAAGTATTTCAATTCACAACAGAGAATACTAACTAAATATTACTGGTATATAATTAAAACCCGTGCCAAGCACTGGTAAATTCATCTAGTCTATGGAATTGATGGTATTACTATTACAAACATGGCAGCTTACAAGCATTATAGAGAAACCAGAAGCAAGAAGATTTTCATTCCCTTTTGCTGCTAGAAGTTGTGCTTCTACGTTCACCGGTTTGCTGTATTTTGATTCAGCTAATGCACATCTTCTTCTTCAAATACATGTGTTTCAAAAACTCCTCCAAGTGCTGGAACATTACTGAGATTGATCCTACAGCCATTTCACCCGTTGGTTAAGTGTTTCATGAATAATTGGGATTAAAGGAATGTTCATCGATTATCTGCAGTCTAAATTCACAGAAAATCATCTCACTTAATCAGAATGCAGGTCCAAACCTAACAAAAAAAGAGAAGGAAGCCAAGATATGGTCTAATCCAGCCATTTTTAAATTTTCATGACAAAAGAAAGCAAGTTTCATCATATTTTTTGGCTGACACAATGAGCAAGTACAAAGAGTGGGAGAATTATTACCTGAGACAGGATCATTTTTTGGCTGCAGTGATCCTTTCACAAGAAGTGTTCCAGGATGTTGCTGGAATACCTACACAAAAAGTAACAGAATCAAGCTCAGTACCACATTACATTATGAACTGCTTTAACGTGATAGTAATGCATAACATACCGAAATGCGTAAACAAAAATGGTTTGATGGATCATCTAAGCAACTGGAATCACTGGTAACTTTAGCCACATGCTGAACATTAGCAACATTGTCAAAATCTTTCGAAACATTTTGCAATATCGTATCCCAATGGTTATTTGAAGCCATTACCTGCAATAGCAAGATTTATCTATAAACTGTACTACGGAGTAGGAGTTTACTTGAAACTCGGGAATAAATGAGGATAGCAATATGAACCTTACATCGACAGTAAATGATGAGAGATTAGATTTACAAGAAGCCCCAAAGCTGGAGAAAAGGGACTCAATTGATTGTAAAATGCTAAAGGCACTCACTTGCCGTTGAAGACCCTGAAAGTAGGACACCATGAAGATTAGAATGAACAGATCAGACGGTAATGTTGAATTTTTTGCCTGACTAATATATCATGACAAGGCTAGGAATTGGCTGTATCCTGTATGACTATAAAGTAGGACCATGACCAATAGCCCAAAAACAAGCTGAGAATTAGTTATTTGATATATCATGACAAGGCTAGGAATTGGCTGTATCCTGTATGACTATAAAGTAGGACCATGACCAATAGCCCAAAAACAAGCTGAGAATTAGTTATTTGAATTTTTATTACATCAAGTAGAAGTATCAAGAAAATATGTAATTCCACAAAATAAAAGATTGGAGAAGATTATCTGACTATCAAAGAAAAAACGATCCAAAATCAAGCATAACAAACACCTCAAAGCAGATAAACACATAATTGAAAAATGCTAGGTGCAAAATGTGCTCTTAAAAATATGCATATGAATACCTCAAGCATGAATGAGAAATTACTTCGCTGAGGCAAAAGCGAGGGTACTAACTTTCTGGTAGGACTCATGAAGGACCAAGCAAGCCCCCACCGACAAGTTTGACCCTGAACAAATTCAGTTGTTTTCACAATAGTGACTCCCACCTCGCGAAGTTTTGATGTTAAAAACTTCAAGTTCGACTTTTTCCCTAACATTGAAGTATACCACCTACAAACATTGACAAAATTAGATGATCATCATCTAGGAAGTGGAACTTTCACTATACTACCACCACCACCATCAGCAGCAGCAGCAGCAGCAGAATTATAAGTAAATCTAGGTTACCTAAAAGCCTGTCTCAATGCTACACTATCTTCAATAATGCGGCTAACAAAGGCCCTCTCTCCACCTGTGCATACCATTTCCTCAGGTGTCCCGCCACATGAAGTTTTTGGATTCTGCCCAGATTCCTCCATGCTCTCAAAAAATGGGGGATTACACATACAGAAATCAAACTTCTCTCCATGCTTGACTACACCTAGAAGAATTGATGGTCCATTATAGCTTTTATCAGCATTTGCATGCTCATCCAACGAAATCAGTGGCTGTGTTTCAGCATCCTCATTGTTTGTCTCGGAGAATTTTTCTTTATCTTCACAACTATTGCCGTCATCTGACATTTTCTCATGACAAAAGATTTCAGAATTTTCAACTGCCTTTTGTTCAGCTGAATCCAATATATCAGTTCCATTTTGGATATTTTCCTCAACTGTGACAACACTACGTAAGCTATTACCTTTATCAACTCCAGAATTCTTAACTCTTCTAATTTCAATCAAATGCGCAATGTGTGGATTACTTTGAACATTTTTCTCCGCCCATTCTAGCGCTATGTCTGTCATATCTGTACATAGCATTAACATAGTTAAAAACTTGATAAAATAGTAAAATGACAAGATATACATATACTTTGCAAGGTGATTGATATCCTTATAAATCAAAATCAAATATCAAAGAGGAACAATTGCTAATTACCTGAGCCAACAAAGCCCCAACCTAACAGAGAAGCACCTAGAAGGGGGTAGATGCAGTTGGCTCCAGTTCCTATGTCAAATCCTCTCACTTCATCACCCTCAGCATTCTTCTTTTCAATAATATCTGAAGCGACAAGATCTTCAATCCAATGGATGTAATTGGATCTATTGGGCACTGTAGGGCAGAGCTGTCCATCAGGTATCCACCTAAAACACACCAAATTACCCCAAATAAATGAATGAACAACATAAGCGAAATCCAGTATTTCTTTGCAAAAATTCCCAGTAAGCAATCAAGTTCACATACATTCAAGTCTCTAGCACGGATTCAACTAGTAAAAGAGGACTTAGCTTGGTAATCGTATATAACTGTCAACTGTATACGTGTCAGGTGTCTATGAGCTAGGATACACGCTATGCCAATTTAGCTGGTTTTGTTAGTATGAGCTAGGAACGGAAGCTATAATGCATGCGCTTGTGTCCAACTCTTCAATTTGTCATCAATTCAAGAGTTCCGTTGCCAATTCGGCAACAGATTCTTGATAAAACAAAACTATGCAAACTAAACGTGTCCTTTAAGACCTAATCCAAATAAAAGAAACCTGAATGAAATCAAAACGGAAGAGGGGAAATACGATACCAATTGAGACCGTGGTCATGGTGAAGTAGAACCCTGGTGAGCTCTCTGGTGGCATTGAAATCGGTCCAATCAATCCTGGGACGATTGTCACGGGAGTAGAAGACGAAAGGAGAAAACGAAGGATAGAGGGAAGCGAATAGAGCGAAATCGGGGATGTTGTCGGCGTATCGGTTGCGGGGGTGAATCGTCGGCCTTTCTCGCCGCTTCCTCTTGCCGTTGCTCCGCATTTGCTTCAAAGTTTCAAGTGTTTCCTTCTACTTCCCGGCCTTAATCATGTGCGTTTTATTTTGCTATTTTGATTCTGGACTGACATTGGGCCTTGTATATTGTCCAGATATGATTTTGGACTTTTAGCCCATGCTTTGCAACCCATTATTGGGCTGTGTCTTTTAAGTTATTTACAAGTAACTAGTTTTACCCGTCGTACCATGTACGACTACGATTCGATATTTTATAGACACTATAAATAGAATATTAATAAATAAATAAATAAAAATATAATATAAACTTTAATAAAAGTAATTTATTGTTCATAGAATGTATATAATATTTTAATCAAATATCATATTCTTCATATTTTATTACTTTTCATATACATAAATTTAGTGTTAATCAAATATTTCAATACATCTATTAAATACTTTATTATCTATTTTTTAGTAATTTAAAAAATTATAAATATTTATCATTAATTTTTTTATAAAAGAAAATCATTATATCTCTATAAATAAATTCGTCAAAAGATGTATGCTAAAATATTTATATTTATTTTAAGGTATTTTAAATATTTTATCTTTAATTTTAAATACTTGTATAAGGAAGCTTTCAAAGAATATTATTATACTAAACAGATATTTGTTTGATGTTAGAGATAAATTTAAATAGTTAAAAAGAACTTAATAGAAAGAAGTTATAATATTAGAAATAAAAATTAATTTTTTAAATATGAGGTGGGGCTAGAATCGTTCTAGTGGTTCGAAAAGGTACATCTTTAATATATAGTTATAGATATTACCTTCTTTTATTATTTTTAAACATAATAAGTATTTATCATTAATTTTTTTATTACAAAAGAAAAAATATATCTATAAATAAATTTGTGAAAAGACATCTTGCTAAAAAAGATAAAAGATATTTATACTTATTTAAAAATATTTTAAATTTATTATCTTTGATTTTAAATATTTGTATAAGGAAGTTTTCAAAAGATATTGTTATACTAAATAGATATTTGTTTGATATTAAAGATATATTTAAATAGTTAAAGAAGAATTTAATAGAAAAAAGTTAAAATATTAGGAATAAAAATTAATTTTATAAATATGAGGTGGGGCCATAATCGTTCTAGTACCTCAAAAAGATATAACTTTAATATATAGTTATAGATAATGATGTTGCCTCATATGAATCCCCATCTAATAATATTCACAAATTGGTAACATGGATTAAGATAAAAAAAATAAAAAAAATTGGTAACATAGACTCAACTTTGTTTTCACTTTATCATTTTGGGATACAACTGCTTAATTAGATGCCTCTTTAATATTTTGAACAACTAATACGTGTACCATCTCAAATAACATATGGCATCTGGTAGAGTTTTAAATAACTCCATGGATACACCATCAAGGCATCAACATCATATACAAGAAGGATTTGGGGTCTAAGATGGGGCAAACATACCATGATTGGAGGATGTGTCTGATAGACTTAAAAAAAATTAAAATTCAGCTATGTGATAATAATTAATGCATTTAATTAAAATGCACTAAATTGATATAAGGGTAATACTAGTCAGTGGAATTGAACTTGAAAAAACCGACAGTCCCGTAACCGGGACCAGGACTGGTGGAACCGGGGGTCGGCCGGTCCTAGTTCAAGTTCCACGTTCCTTGGAACTGGAGAACCGACTGTTTAATCGGTTCCGAACCATCGGTCCCGCGATTTTGCATTTCTAAAGACTATTACTGTTTTAAAGGGTCGGATCCGAAACTTGTAAAAACTAGAACCAAACTAAACTGAGAATCGAACCGAGGAACCAGAGATTTAAAGGATTAACGTGAAAAATTGTATCCAAATGATTTACAAGGACATATTTTTTTGAAAAATATTTTAATTCCTAAAGGACAGTTAAAAATAAATTAATAGAGTAAAAATTAACGGGTCACTAGTAATGATGGATTCAAATTCACATACAAACCAAAATGGATACACTCAATTGATATACTTGTATAATGGCCTAACCCATAACATCTAGTGTGTTTTATGGGTTAGAACTTAGAACAACACACGTTTTACCTTCCCCAAATGTAGAAATGTTCTTTTTGAACCCTAAACTCAAGCCAACCCCAAATCAATTTCCTTCATTTGTTCATAATAAAAGTCAAAATCTATTTTATTAACATAAAAAATAATGCTACAAATCCATGCGTAGATTGATGAGAGAGAGAATCACAAGGCTATAAGCAAAAACCATAATTAGCAAAAACCTCCTCCCCCAAATTGAGCAGTCCGGATCATCTGTTTCCTAAGCTGCTACGATTGCTGTGGCACCAATCATATATAAGCATGTGTCAATTTATTTAATTATTTTTAAATCTAATTAAATTAGTGGAAATTAAATCAAACAGAGGAGTAATTATTTTAGTTACAGATCTCCTCTCTCAGTGTCTCCGGCCTTCACCTCTACGATGCCCTCGCCCTCTCTCCAACCTCCCTTCCCTGAGTTCCCTCAACTCTTTTTCCGGCCACCTCCCTCCCCTATCCAACCTCACCTCCCTCCAATCCCTAACCCTCTCCTCCAACTCCTTCTCCGGCCCCATCCCGTCGTCGACCTCCCTCTCACCCTCCGCCTCCAACTCTTTCTCCGGCCCCATCCCGTCGGAGTTTTCAGATCCATTTGTCTCAGGCGATGATGGATTACTCGTCAGTATCAGGCTGCAAGAGAAAGCGGTAATTCATCGGATGTTAGGGGTAGGAATCCTAAATCCCTAAATCCGTAAGAATCCCTAAATTCTCAGAAAACAATCGGAATCAGGTTATTCCAGTTAATTTTCAAGTTCATACTAGTTTTGAGCAATTCAAATCAACAATGAAGAACCTGATTGTGCTCAGCCGTTGGTTTGACGGACGAGGTATTGTCATTCGCCGGTAACATTGCGCATTATCGATTTTGTTATGGAACTTTAACAGACAGAGACTTGGAGAGGATTAAAAAGGAGTTGGTTAGTTGAGCTCATGTCTTTTATCATCTCTATAATTTTACTAGGTGTGTAAGGTTTCACTGCCTATCGATTTCAGGGTAAAAAATTATTTCTAATACCATTTGTAGGATCGCATAATTAGTTGAAATCTACCATTGATTACAGAAGAAGTTTTCAGAGAGGAAGCCCACAAGAGAATACAGGCTCTGAACGAGCCTTTCAAACTGGAAATTTTAGAAAGTATTGAGGAGCCCATTACTATCTATCATGTTGTTAAGAATGATTCTCCTACATAATCAACTATTGTGTGCAATACTGATGGTAATTAATGGGCAAAAAATAAAACAATAAAATAATTAATGGAGACTTAAATGCTTAATATGAAATTATTGTATGTTGAACGAAAGTCTGGGCAAGAATTAAACAAACTTCGATACTGCTCCAAGTTGAATCTGTATTTTGATCTCTTCTTGTTCGATACGGCGTACGACTGAATACCCTAAAGTCGTTCTTTTGGATGGAGAATAACTGATGGTAATTAATTAATTATGTCTCCTTTTCATTTAATTTCTGCAACTTAATTAAATTTAAAAATAAATAAATGAATTGACACATGGATATTTATCATTGGTGGAACAGCATTGGTAGCAACCCATGCCATAGAAGATCCGGACTGCAAATTGAGTGTGTCCTCCTTCCCCTCTCATTTCCCCCAAAATTTCAGATTATTCCTCCCCCTACCCAACCATCTCCCCCTCCGGTGGCTGCCACCGCCTTCACCGCCGTCTCCGGTCCCAACTCACGTTCTCACAAAAAGTATATTTCCGGCAATTTTTCACTCAATCTCATTCCCCATCCCCACGAACAAAAACAGAATTGACGACAAACAACAAACTCTTTTTTTTTCCCCTTCGATTGGATCGTTCTTCGTCTCCCACACATCATCTGGTGACGTACGTTCGATAATCTGTCAATTTCAAAGAGATTCATCCATGGATCCCACATTCTATAATCAAAGACTCTTCTATTCTCGTCCCGGTCCCCGTCACCATTCTCGTTTCGCTATATCACAATTTTCCACCTCCCTTTTTCATATTAAAAATTGACCTAATTCAAAATTCAATAGGAAATCGTCACCTAGAAGAAGAAGAAGAAGATGGGGGACATCGTGAAGCAGATCCTGACGCGGCCGGTGCAGCTGGCGGACCTGGTGACGAAGGCGGCGGACGAGGCGGTACAGTTCCGCGCCGAGTGCCTGGAGCTGAAATCCAAGACCGCCAAGCTCGCCGAGCTCCTCCGTCAAGCCGCCCGCACGAACACCGACCTCTACGAGCGCCCCACCCGGCGCATAATGGACGACACCGAGCAAGCGCTGGACAAATCCCTAGCGCTCGTCGACAAGTGCCGCACACGCAGCGTCCTCCGCCGCATCTTCACCATCATCCCCAGCGGCGCCTTCCGCAAGATGACCTCCCAGCTCGAAAACTCCATCGGCGACGTCACCTGGCTCCTCCGCGTCTCCGGCCGCAACGAAGACGACGACAGCGACATCGGATACCTCGGCCTCCCGCCCATCGCCTCCAACGAGCCGATCCTCTGCCTAATCTGGGAGCAGATCGCCAACCTCTCCTCCGGCAGCCTCGAGGAGCGCTCCGACGCCGCCGCCTCCCTCGTCTCCCTCGCCCGCGACAACGACCGCTACGGGAAACTCATAATCGAAGAGGGAGGCGTGGCCCCTCTCCTCAGGCTTGCCAAGGAAGGCAAGATGGAAGGCCAGGAGAACGCGGCGCGCGCGATCGGCTTGCTTGGGAGAGATCAGGAGAGCGTGGAGCAGATCGTCAACGCCGGCGTCTGTTCGGTTTTCGCCAAGGTGTTGAAGGAGGGCCCCATGAGGGTTCAGATGGTGGTCGCCTGGGCCGTGTCCGAGCTGGCGGCGAATTTCCCCAAATGCCAAGACCATTTCGCTCAGAACAACGCCATCAGGCTCCTCGTCAGCCACCTCGCGTTCGAGACGATTGCGGAGCACAGCAAATACGCCATCACCAACCGCCAAAAGAAGCTCTCGATACACTCCGTCGTCATGGCCAGCAACGAGGAGAACAAAGCGGAAGGCTACGAGCAGTCCCAACTTCCACAAGCCCCCGATCAGCCTTTTTCTGGCGGAATGCACAGCGTGATCAACGACACCATGGAAAGGAAATCGCAACAGCACGATCAGGCTCAGAACCAGAATCCTTCCCAAAATCCACACCATGTGTTGGCCGGAGGAAGCATAAGGGGGAGGGAATTCGAAGATACGTCCACCAAGGCTCAGATGAAAGCCATGGCCGCTCGAGCTCTCTGGCACCTCTCGAAAGGAAACGTCTCGATTTGCCGGTCAATCTGCGAGTCTCGAGCCCTGCTCTGTTTCGCCGTACTCCTCGAGAAAGGTCCAAAAGACATCCGATTCTTCTCCGCCATGGCAATCATGGAGATCACCGCAGTGGCCGAGCTTAACTCCGACCTCCGGCGCACCGCCTTCAAGCCTACTGCCCCTGCAGCAAAAGCCGTCGTGGATCAACTCCTCAAGATCGTGACAGAAGCCAATTCAGAGCTCCTTCCTCCCTGCATCAGGTCCTTGGGCCACCTGGCGAGGACGTTCAGAGCGTCCGAAAATCGGATCGTGGGGTCCATGGTGAAGCTTCTGGACGAGAAGGAATCGGAGGTGATGCTAGAAGCTGTTGTGACTCTGCTCAAGTTCGCCTGCACAGATAACTACCTCCACATGACTCATTGCAAGGTGATCATTGAATCCGGAGGTCTTAAGCATTTGATTCAATTGGTGTACTTCGGAGAGCAGATGGTGCAAATTCCGTCTCTGATTCTGCTGTGTTACATCGCGCTCCATGTCCCTGAGAGCCAGGCGCTGGCGCAGGATGAAGTGCTGATTGTTCTTGAATGGGCGACGAAGCAGAGTGTGATGATTTCTGATCCTGAAGTGGAAGCTGTGTTGCCTGATGCTAAGAGCAGGCTTGAGCTGTATCAATCTAGAGGTTCTAGAGGCTTCCATTGATTTTTGTGATTTGATGAGAGCAAGAGCAAGAGGATAAATTGCAGATAATTAAGTGGTCATGATCAAGAGGGAAAGAGGAGTAGTTGTATTCCCAGGTTAATTTTGCACCCCTCTTTTTCAAATTGAGTTTTTCTTTGGTTTAATGTGGATATGTTGATAGAGATTTTAGCCTAATCTGTTGTAAATCCATTTTGGTAGGCCAATGGAATGGAATGGAGTAAAACAGTTTTTTATATTGATTAAACTGATGTATTAGACTAGTTCATGTTCATCAATGCAGAGAAGATTTATATGTGGGAGGCCTTCTTTCACCTTGCATATATATTTGTACATAATTGGATGTACTGTTGTTGACTTTGATTGGCGTTCATGATCAACAAAACACATTATTCATGTATGTATATGCAAGAGAAGTAGAGTACACATGTTAATTTTATTTGGCACTTGATTATTTTTACAAAAAGTGTTAACTGCATATTACATTATAGTATATTGTACTCTTTCAATTGGGATGTAAACATGTGTTTGATTCTGAAATCGATCCAACTGGGTTGAGGGGTGTGGAAGCAACCTGAACCAGTTCATTCAACTCATAAGAGGTTAGTTAAACAATGCATCCCCAAATCGTATATTGTCCATGCAAAATTTAAGATGTAAATTGAAAATGTTAATCAATTTCCTGTACAGCTACGGATGATATAAGCATATGATTTTTGTTTAAATGTGAAGCTTGATATAAGGAACAGTTTGCCCGCCCTTCTTTGAGTTTGAAATTCAGGTGGGCTTGTTGGGCCGATTTCACCCATGGGGCCAAGTTAGCGGATGGCATGTATTGATCATCCAAACTTCACAAAGTTGGGCCATCTAGTATTTCAAGGTGAAATCAGACCCAAAGTAGTCATAATACATACAAAGGCTTCTTCCTTTGCATATTGCACAAGATGAGTACAACTCGTTAACATCTTATTATTGTATGCATTTGGAATTGGAGAGGAACGATTCATAATATACATGTACAATGTAGCTTTGGCAACCGAACTCACAAGACAAGACTACTGACCAGAATTGAAGCATTAGCTTAATTAGGACCTATTTAAGCTCGAATCTTGCAAACAGTAGGTTGTGTTTATAAAAAGAAGCAAAAGATTTGCAACTAATGTAAGTATGATGTATCTCCTTTAAAATGTGTTACATGTACTGATAGTCGTAATAAATGTTGGACTATTATTTAGCTTGTTGTGCTGTTTTTGTTGCTGCTTCCTGCTGTGAGAGTGAGGAATGTACAATAATTAGGTTAGAATTCAGTGAGTGGGTGATGGATAGCAGTACGTGTTTTTGGACTGTTCAGACCTCTTACTGCTTTACTTTGTTGCAGTTATTACTCCCTCCGTTTCACAATAGTTGTTCTTAGACAAATTTGCACATATATTAAGGGGGAAAAATTCTTTCAAATTTACCCCTATTAAAAGCTACTTTATACTCTAAAAGTTGCATTGAGAAAAGTGTATATAATTAATATGGTGTAATTATTAGGGGTATAAGTGGAAAAAAAAATTATATGAACAACTATTGTGAAACAAGAAAAAAAGTGTATATGAACAACTATTGTGAAACGGAGGGAGTACAAGTTATGAGCTTGGAAAATATCCAGGGCACCAAATCTAGCTTCTTTTCACATCTGTCACCACTCGATCGCCAGAGAGAGAGAGAGAGAGACTAATTGTAGTGGAGTAGTAATTTAGAAATCCTCTTCTACTAATATTAACCAAGGAAGAATAGTCATTGGATTTATATACACTTTGTTTTTGAGTTTTGTTTTGTTTTTGACCTTTCTAGTAAGTAGTTTTCAACTGTGATTCTTGATGGCCTCTCGGTTTATCATACATATACCGCATTTTGAATTTTAACCTCTTCCCCCCAAAAAAATGTGTATGGACATTTATCAATTTTGGCGTGACGATAAGAGTGTGAGGGGGTTTGCCAAGAGGCCCGAATTCGAAACTAGGTGTGTGCAATTCCACCTATTTCGAGCCCCACTCTCTATGCCACCGTTGTACCTCGTGATTTACCTCCTCCAACGGCTCAGGGTAGGACTGGTGGGGGCGCCTAGGGTGAGCGTATTATCACCTTTTGCCAAAATTCTAATAATTATTTCTTTTCCTCACAAGTAACTTTTTTTCCTCCTTAGTCTTGTGACTCTTGTCACTCCCTTGTTTTTTGTTTTCAATCTCTTCTCCCATCTAGTAAATAAAGACATTGAAAAAGTGCACTTGTTTTCTCCCAAAAACTTTCATCTTGCTTATAATTTTGCTCTTTTTGGCAGTACATAATTAGATATGAAGGGTGTAATTTACATCCTTGTCAGCTGAGGTAGCAAAGTTGATGGCTTTATTGACCCATTTGATGAGCACAAAATTGAAAGGGTGAAAGTGACCTTAATGATCGATCGATCGGTAAACTTTTGCCTTTACCTTTTCAGTGTAATTGAAATGGTGTGCCTTGGACACTTGAGGGCTGTTGTTGGGCTCAGTTACATCATATTCATAATACGTGTTAAAAGTTAAACATGAATTATAGTATGAAGAAAATTTGAGCGGGTAATTAATTTAAGTAGTTTTGCCATATCATATTTGATGTGCCATGTCACTGGTAGAGGATGGTAGCTAGGTCTGTATGAATTTATGGAAGATACAGTAATTTATGAGTCCGTACGTAGGGAGTTGGGACACCCATACCTGATACCTTACTTTTGGAGGCTATATTCATTCCCACTACCATAACTTCCTAAAAAGCAGATATCTCAGAGCCTCTCAGGCATCCGATGCTAACTTTTACGGAGTACTTACTACGGAGTATTAATCGGGAGTAACTATTTATCCTCTCCCGTCTTCTGTTCTTCATATTTGTTGCAGAATTTGTGAGATGAAGGATCTCAACTAGGGTAGCTGAACTTTTATACTCCCTCTGTCCCAAAATATAAGGGACATTTGCCCAAAAGCTCAATTTTTAAGGGAAAGAAAAGAAGCATTTAATGCTTCTGATTTCACAGTTGTTGCACAGTTCATTTCATATCTTAACCAATCAGATTTCAGTAAAAAAAAAGTCTAGGATTGCCAACTCATCACATACAAAAGGGGACTTTAATTTACAACCAATCAAAATGAAGCGTTCATAGTCACACGGATTCACCCATAATTAGGACATTTTTACCCTCCAATAATGGAGACTTAGTTTTACACAAGGGGACTTAAAGGCTTATAAATACACTCTCCATCTTCATTACCCTCTTAAATTCCCTCTTAAATTCTCTTTCAAACCAGTAGCATCATTGCCAAATCCTCATGCCTTCAGAAATTGATTTAAATGTGCATCCTTTTGCCATTAATGAGGAGGAATATAGGTCAAATATTGATCTCAACCAGCCAGCAGCAAGTGGGGACAGAGAAGATGCTCCTTTCTTTGACCTTAATGAAGCTCCACAGTCATCAATGCAGCAGGATGCAGAGAATGCTTTTAATCCAGAGGCAACAACTCATCACCAAACAACAAGGACTCGGCTCAGCACAAGGGACAAAATGCACATCCTTTTATGGCTTCTAGAGAGGGCAAAAGATGGAAAGCTTCATCATGGTGCAATAAATACAGCTGCACAGGAATTCAATGTTTCAAGGAAGAGCATAGGCAAGATATGGGCTAAAGCAAAGACACAAAGGGAGAATAATGAAAGGTACAACATGTCAACAAATTATCACATGTCAGGGAGAAAGAGAATTCATGTGCAATCAACAGCCATTACATCACTTAATATGGGAGAGAGGACATGCATAAGGGACTTAGCAACAAACATATCAACAAACATCCCAGTTTTCAAAAGCACAATTCACAGAATGATCAAGAGAGGAGCCATCAAGCCACACACAAACTCACTGCATCTAGGTTTGAAACCAGCAAATAAGTTGACAAGATTGGCATGGATTCTTAGCATGCTAAGAGGGGATACACCAGAAGCAAAGACAGAATACAAAGCAATGTATGATTATGTGCACATTGATGAAAAGTGGTTTAATCTCACCAAGAAGACACAAAGAGTCTATCTAGATCAACATGAGAAAGGAAAATACAGGTCTGCACACTCATCCAAATTCATACCAAAAGTAATGTTTACAACAGTAGTAGCAAGGCCGAGGTTTAATGCACATGGGGAGTGTACATTTGATGGGAAAATAGGGATTTTTCCCATTTGCATACAAGGAGCCAGCAAAGAGATCATCCAAAAATAGGCAAAAGGGGACACTTGTGACCAAGCTAGTGGAATCAATCAACAGATCAGTGACAAAAGACATGCTTATACAACAAATTGTTCCAGCCATTAAGGCCAAATGGCCACAAGAAGATGGGCAACATCAAGTCATTTTTATACAACAAGACAATGCCAAAGCTCATATCACACAAGAAGATGAAGCATGGCAACAAGTCTATCAACAAGAAGGTTTTACTTTCATTCTAGTCCAACAACTTCCTAATAGTCCTGACTTAAACATTTTGGATTTGAGTTTTTTTAGAAGCATTCAATCCTTAATGCACAAAAAAATGCCAAAAGATGTTGATGACATGCTAGAGGCTGTTTATAATGCTTATTTTGAGCTGCAACCTAAGACACTAAGTGATGTATGGATGACTCTACAATATTGCATGAATGAGGTCTTGAAACACCATGGAGGTAATGATTATGACATTCCACATGTTGGAAAGAAAAGGCTAGCAAGACAAGGGATTCTACAAAGCCAAGTTGAAGCACCTATGCATGCAGTCATGACAGCATGGGACCTTGTTCATGTTGGGCAACAAATCAATGCAGAACATGTAGGCTCATCAACTGCAGGCCAAGATGAAACTCAAGGTGAAGAAGAGCATGATTATATAGATTAGCAAGAGTATAAGAGAAGTAGTTCAATGACATTTTGTAGGCTTGTTTAAAACCAGCAAACAGTTTGAAGCTAATATTTTGTGAAGCAAAAAACAGTAATACTTGGTTATTTTGTAAATGCAAATGATATGCAAGTTCATGCATGTATGCAAAAACAGTAATGCTTGGTTATTTTGTAAAGGCAAATGGTATGCAAGTTAATGTATGTATGCAAAAACAGTAATGTGTGGTTATTTTGCATTTAATCTCAGGTTGTCCCCATTCATCATTGATACAAATCCCAAATTGACATCATAAACACACCAATAGGACTCATGCAGTCTAAAAACCCCGGTGGCTCAAGCACATTAGTGTTGTCAAAAAGCAATGAAGTTGTGTCTAAGTATTTAACAAATTTGCATCATTGATTACATATTGATGTAATCTCAGAGTCCCCAACTATCACAGACACAATCAGTGCTAAACAACACTAACATACCAGTGAGCCTCATTCAGTGAAATTTAGGCTGGTTTCCTATGGCACATTAATTAGTCAACTTAGAGAAGGGATTTGCATCTCAGTATATTTTGAAGACTTCATCATCGATTTACACAATATCCAATGCAACACATGCAATTTTATTTAAAAAAAACAGCTTCAAGCATGTTTCTTGCACAATTATGCAATCAAACAACAGTCATGCAAGCAAGCAATCACAATTAAGCAATGAAGTAACCTAGGATTGCCAACATCAGCATTTCACATCATGGGCCTTAAGTGAGTAACTAATCAAAAAACAGCATTCAAGTCACGCTTATTTCCCCCAGAATTGCACAATTGGATGCAGGATCAAGACACACATAAAGGAACCATCAATCAAGAGGGGACAGATCAAGACACACATCAAGGAACCAACAATTGGATGCAGGATCAAGACATATGCTCCTCTCTTTCTCTCCATTAACCCCAGCCTTGATGGAACAAACAGAGAATGCAAGAGGGGACAGATTCGTCAAATATCCAAACAGAGGCAAGGAACAACAGATTCAACATCACAGAGATTGCACATCAAGGAACCATCAATCAAAACAGAGCAACAACATGCACATCAAGGGTAAATCGAGAGAGCAACATATCAACATCCAACATCATCATCAAATCCAAGCAAACATGCAATAAATCAGAAGAGAGAATCAGGGATAGGGGACTTAGCAATCACATTCAATCGGATCCAGAGGGGACAAATTCGCCATCATCAAGGGACTTTGAAGGAGGTTGATCGACAACACCATCATCATGAAGCTCAGCGCTTGCAGGAGACTCAATGGTCTCCAAGGATTCACCCGGAGAAGTGTGGCAATACATGTATTGGCAATCCGGAGCCCATATACAAGCACTACCTTCCGAGCAAACCCAGTAGACAGGATCAGATTCGGCCCTGGAGTCGACCTCAGAATCTTGAGCAAACAAACGCTCGGCGGAGTCCAAGCTCATTGTAAACAGGGGACAAAGGAGTCGGCTCAACAAAGCTCGATCAAGGCTCGAGATCCGGATCTGGGATGACGCCAACAATGGAGATCGAAACCAACAAACTCGATATCTCAATTGATGGAGATCGAATCTGGGACGACACCAACGAACTCAAGATCCAAGCTCGATCAAAGCTCGAACTCAAGATCGATCAAAGCTCTCAATTGATGAAGATAATTGATGGAGATTGAAGATCCAGAGATGGGAAGCAAGAAAGCCTCAAGATCCAGAGATGGGAGAATCGAAGAGAGTGAGAGCGGCGCAATTAGGGTTCTTCGTGAGTGAGGGATAGAGAGAGCGAGCGGCTAGAGTTAATTGAGAGAAAGAGAGGAGTGTAGTGGTAATAATGGGAGAGAGTGGGTATAAATAATGGTGGGGGATTAAAAAAGGAGAGGGTATGGTTGGGTTTTTAATGTTATAATGAGGGTAGTTTAGGTATTTTAGTGTTATAATGAGGGTAAAAAAGGGAAAATTTTTATTGATATATATGGAAAGAAATGAAATGGGTAGTTCTTTTTGGGACGTCGGAAAAGGAAATGTCCCTTATATTATGGGACGGAGGGAGTAGTCATGTAATTTACCTGTAGTATTATCATTCAAACATCCACTCATCTATGACTTGTTTTCACACTGTTTCCGGTGAATTAGGTATCAGCAGATTTTTTTTGGTCGAACGAGGGCCCCCCTCGGGAATTTATTGAAACGAAAAGCCTAGGCGCCGATAAGAGCATGTGCAAACAAGATGATATCATCCACATTTTCTCTCCCATTTTTCTCTCTCTTTCTCTCCTTTTTACACCTCATTTTCTCTATTATCCACATCAATTTTCACTTTTTATTTCCTCTTTCTCTTCCTCTTTCTCGATTTCACCCCACAACAAAGGGGAATACCCTTTCACTTCCTCTCTCCCACATTCTACATATTTTATATCATTCAATATTTTTTACAAAGTTAATTAATCAAATAAATTAATAATAATATTATATTTACTTAAATAATTTGGATTTAAGATAATATAAACTAATTACTAATTAAAAAACTTGACCCTACCCGCCCGAAGTTTTTTGGGTTGAAACCTGACCCGAAAATAAATGGGTCAAGAGTAACCCGAACTCGGTCGACCCGGAAAAAACTAGGTTGGGTTGACCCGGCCAACCCGATAAAGTATTAATTCAATTAAAAATTCAATATTTTATTATAAAATTTGTATAAAATTATTATTTTAATATTATTAAATAATATTTTATATAATATAATATTAATTATTTTAATAAATATAAAGATAAAGTTTAACAAAATTGACGACCATGACGCGTTGGATCAACCCGAACCCGTACCAAACCCGTAACAACCCGGTCCATATGAACCCGAAAATTTACGACCGACAACCCGAGACCCGTTTTGACCCGAACCCGATTGACCCAAACCCGAACCCGACCCGCTCGACCCATTTGACAGGTCTAGTAGTAGTAATAGTGAAGGAGAGAAAGAAAAGCTAAGATGAGTTTGTGAAAAAATAAACTAACAATATTAGACTCTATTTATAGATAATAAAAAATTATAAAAATTGATTAATTTATTTCTTATAAAAAATATCAATATTAATTATTATTTTGTTGGAAATATATTTAATGTTAGGTTGAAATGAAATAAATGAAGTTAGTTGAAAGTTGGATACATGTGTCAACTTGTGAATGGGTGAATGTTCCTCTTTGGGCACAAGGGCCAAAGCATTCATTCCTCTATGGAAGGAGGATTACTCCCATTCCTCTTCCATTCCTCTTCGAAAGGGGAATCCCCTTTCAATTTTTACAACCAAGAGGAGCTCCTCTTTGAGGAAAGAGAGTGAAAAGAGGAGGTTGATTCCTCTTGGTTGCACATGCTCTAAGGCGTGGGGTGGACTTCCCCCTTACATCATCCTCAATAAGCAACAACGTACAATCAGGCGGCTCATCTAACACATGGACTCCTAAAGGGTAAGAAAAGGCAAAAGAGGCGAGGGAGTCGGCGACGCTGTTCGCCTCCCTAAAGAAGTGGCAAAGCCGGACGGACCAGTCACGGCGGAGGAAGCCTTGGCATTGGGATACCAGGCTATGGAGAGGGTGGTGTGAGGCCAAGTTCCTCTCAATAAGGCGAATAGCAAGTTGCGAATCGGATTCAAGAACAACTCTTCGAAATCCTTCCTCCCACGCTGTACGCAGGCCACTTAAGATGCCCCAAAGCTCCGCTTTGGGGACCGTGCACCACCCTATATGGTGGACGAACCCCTTGATCCAGGCACCGTTGCAATATCTGACAATCCCCGTAGCCATAGCCATTCCATCACTGCCTCGGGCACTATCCGTATTCACTTTGATGTATCCTTCAGTAGGCTTCTCCCATTTGATATTGGTCATCTCCTTATTCTGGCCCAGGCCCAAACCCCCTCTTTTGGCCCACGCAATCTTGTATTCGGCCACCCTTCTCATAATGAAGTTATTTGCAAAAGGAGTTGGGTTCACACTTCTGAAGACTTTTTCGTTCCTCGTTTTCCAAATCCACCACAAACTAGTGGCAAAGACAACCGACCATTGTTCAATTCCGACCACCATCTTACTACTGACCAGATTAATTCGGACCCACGTCGCGAAAGGGAGGCTGAAGAACTCCGCTCTCTGGTCTGGGATCTCCATTGCATTCCAACTCTGTCTGACTCTCGTGTAGTCCCAGAACAGGTGGTCTAGGGTCTCCGGTTCTGTGTGACAAATCAGGCACATCGGGTCGTCCGTGATGCGGCGCCGCCGCCCGCCGGCGTTCCTTATTACAAGGACCCCCCTCTAACGGCCAACCACACAAAATAACGAATCCTCTCTGGCGTCTGCAGCTTCCAAATTGAACGGAACACTACTGTATCATTACAGTCCGCTCCTCCGGCACCAGTCAGCATTCGGTACGTCGACGCAATGGAGTAGTCCCCATCCGCAGTTCCGCTCCAACTCAGTCTATCCGATTCTCCGGCCTGATCGCTCACTGGCACCGCCGCAAGGGTGAGTAAGGTCTCTGCCGGCAGCAGGGACGACAGCTCCGTCCAGTCCCATCCTTGCCCCTCAACCCAAGCATTGTTTACACATTTTTTTTTAATAAGGACCGAAATTGGACGGATCATCATTAGCAAGAATTTGACCGCCCTAGGACATCTAAATTGATAATATATATTATTATATTCATGTATATATATCTTGTATGGCCTAACTTAATTGCCTAGCAAGGCACATGTAACTTATATATATTCAATCAATGGAAAGGCAAACTCTAAAGGGGATTTACACAATTGTCTAACATGGTAATATGGTATCAAGAGCCTAACCTGACCCCCTCCCACGTCGCTCATTCAGTTTGCACGACTACTAATGGTCGTCGTTCCTCCTTGCGCCGTCGTCCCCTCCCCTCCCACTCCAACCGATCGATCCACGAGATCGATCGCTGCCAACCGTTCACCGCTCCCCTCAGCCTCATTACTTCCTCTCTAAATTGCCCTAAAAACTCATTGTCATCGCCGGTGATGGTGACTCCTCCGCTACCGGCAGCAACAAGACGATGAATCCTCGTGACAAAGACCCAGTCGTCACGCGGGGAAACTCCAAGACCACCACCTCCACCGGCTCAGCCAAGGCTTCCTTCAACTCTGCCTTGGCTGTCTCCAACATCAAAAATCTAATCTTGATCATGCTTGATGTCTCTCATAGAAAGTATAACTCTTGGTCAGAACTATTCAAGGTCGCGATACGTGCCCATCGGGTTCTCGGTCATATTAATCTGGTCATTGCTCACCCATATGATGTTGATGATGCACGGTGGGATCAATTGGATGCAATTATTCTCCAATGGATCTACGTGACGATATCGCTAGACCTCTTCTTGCTTACAATTCTGGAACCCAAATCTATTGCTATGTCCACCTGGCTTTGTCTGAGAAACATCCTTCACGACAATAAGGCATCTGGGGCAGTGTATTTGCAGAAGGAATTTACCCGGTGCCGCGCCGACTAGAGGCTTTTCCATCGGTTTTCGCCTATTGCCATAAATTGAAGAACATTGTTGATCAATTGACTAATTCGATTCACCGTTGTCACAATGCCAAATTGTGATTTAGTTAAATTTCCGGGCTCCCTCTTGAATATGATATGGTGGCCAACCTCATCCAACAATCTAAGCTGTTCTCGGACATCACCGAGGCTCGCTCGATGATTCTTCTAGAAGAAACTCAACGTGAGAACCGCTACTCTATCGCGACTAAAGCTAAGGCTCTTTATGTGAGGCACTTCTACACCACCACCGCCGGCTGACAAGCCGACTCTACCACCTGCCTCCTCGGAATCCAATAGGGCCGCATTTGTGACAATAACACTTGCGGCAGAGAACTCGATCGCGATAACGGTTCCATGCAGCTTCAGCGTACCTCATATGGCTGGGTTCAGGTTTCCGGCACTCTGCAGCCTGGACAGTGGCCTTTCTCGATCTGGAACCGAGCCCCTTGCCCCTTTTTGTCAGCTCCATCGCATGGCATCCTTGGACCGGCACCTCGCCCACAACTACAACAAGCCAATTCAGTTTTCACGGATCCGAACTATGGAAATATGCCGATGACTAACACGGCACAATCTTTCAATATAATGACTTTGTACCCACCGGACTTCAACTTGATCATGGATGCTAGTGCTTCGTCTCAAATGGCAAATAACCTAGGTATATTCTCTTCTATTACCTCTAAGAGTCCATATTCTTCGATTATTGTTGGAAATGGAAAGCATATACCAACTACGGGTTATGGAGATGCCCAAATTGCTCACATGAGATGAGAAAGCTTGAGCCACGGAAATATATCTGTAGAAATCAACCTCTAGTAAGTCTCATAATTGTGTATAGGAGTCACATGAATGTGATGAGAAAGCTGGAGAAGCCCATGGAATTAGCTTGAGCCTAATTTTGTATCTTTCAAAGATGTCAGTCTTGGGGCAAAACCGCCTCATTTGTCACCAGCATATGAATTACCACCTACTAGTGTTGACAAGAAGAAAAATCATGCATTTGAATCAACATGACAACACCTACTAAAAGCTTACTCTAGTAGGTGGTTCATAAAGTTACATGAGTAAGCTTACTCTACTAAAAGCATACTAGCGTTGATAGGAAGAAAAATTCCCACGCATCCTCATTCCTCATGAGCTTGATTTTATTTAGAAGGCAAGTGAGATAATCAAGGTCAATGCTAATTCATATTGTCAATGGGTGATTTACATCAACATCTTAAATTTTGGATATCAGCCTGTAATAATTTGTCTGGCCCCTCCCTTTTTTCTATTTTTTAATATTGGAGTTTTTCTGTGAGGTAATCTTGGAATTGATAATCCATAGGAAGAACTATGTGAAATTTGTCTCCTAAATTTTTTTTGGTGTGATTAAGCTAAAATCAGAGGCTGTTTAGGCACGTTCCTTTCATAATTGGAATGGTTGAATCCATGTCTTCGATGTGAAATTTGTAAAACTCAAATTAGCAAATTTTATTGTATCTATTGTTCAGTTGTGCCTCCATTTCCGCCTCTTTGTATTCTCATTTTGCATGTACATATTAAATGTAATCCATTCATCTAAAATAATTATTTTACATTCCAATAAAGCCAGCTAAAGTGCATCTACATTCCAATGACATTACAATTTAAGCTACAATTATGCAAACTTTTTGTCCTATTATAGTTTCAGGTCTTCTAGCATTCACTCATATTCCAACAATGAATTTTGAATTATATATCGAACGTTATAATAATCAGAGGTTGAGAAGTGTGAGGTTCATAGTACATCAAATTTCGGTTCATGCATTTTAAATCATAGGTTCATGTTATTCTATAGTATGGTTCATAGTACGTCAAAATTTAGTTCATGTGTTTTAAATGTACTTGTTAGTTCGGTTTGTATTTTTATATTTAAAAGCATAGGTTGGTTCCTTGCAATTCAAATGCTTGTTTTATGTTTGTTTAAGCATAAGTTAATACTACTGCGTAGTATATATTCAATGCATGCTAATGTATTAAAAATATTTGAAGTAATTCAAAGTTTCGTTCATGCATTTTAAAACATAGGTTCATGCTATTCTACATTATGGTTCACACTTCATAGTATGTCAAATTTTGATTTTGCCGAAGAAGCTAGTTTTTCTTTTTGGAAATGAGGATCATAATAATTATTCTATTGGTTGATTATTTTGTACGCTTAGGCTCTTAATAAGCATTTATATAATTTATGGCCTTTTGTAGCCTATTATCTCAAATGGTAGAGCATGTGCCTAAGCAAATAGATGTGAGTTCAAATCCCAAATAGGTTAATCTTCATACGGTTCATGTCTTTTGGTTCATTATAGTTCTTCTATTGGTTCATTCTTTTATAAGCTCTGGTTTATAATATTTTATCTTACAGTTCATTTTTTTAAGTCATACTAGTTGTTATTTTAGTTCATGATATTTATTTATTTGGTTCATATATTTATCAGCAAAGGTTCATAATATTTCATCTAATGGGTCATATCTTTTATTTCATAATAGTTGGTCTATTGCTTCATTTCTTTATATTACTTGGTTCATAAACAATTGTCAATAAAGTTCATAAATTTTAACATAGTAGCTCGAGTACATATACATCAAAGTTTCAAGAATTGTATTAGTTCCTTGATAAGAAAGATGACAATAATCTATTCAAATACAAGATTATAATAAAGCATACATAAAATAGCAACCACCTCTAGGATCATTACCAACATCATAAAATAATCCTTAGAAGTAGGGGTGTCTAAACCCAGTTAATCGAGATTTTGGTTAACCGTAATTCGGTAAACCATGTTTTCGGTTAGTTAAAATCATGAACCATAACCGAACCGTGAATCCCGGTTAACCATAGTCCGGTTAACCAATTTTTTCGGTTCGGTTTTCTCGGTTAACCAATAACCGTTTATGTAATTTATCTTAAATAATTAAAACTAAAATAATAAATTTTGAATAAAAAAAGTGATCAAGCAACACTTTTATTTTAAATATGTACTTAGACCATATTGTTTTGGTTGTTGTAAACAAATATCGAGAATATATATTATATTGTGTGAATCAAACATTGTGTGCATTATTTTTTATCTCATCAAATTTAATAAGCAAGTCTTATATCAATGAGAAGTGGAAAAATACTGTGTAAATTGTTAAAATTGGAGAAAGAAATACTCAAACTAGATCAACACCTTGAAAATCATAGAGTTTAAGCACTAAATAAAGCAAAGATAACTAATATTTGAAAAAATATTAATATATTTCCCTTTTTTGGTTAACCATTATATGTAAAGTTGTGAACCGAAACCGAACCGATGAACCTAAAATATTATCGGTTTGGTTAACCAAACCGAAATTTCAAAAAAAAGTCGGTTGGTTAAGCTAAAAATAACCGGGTTTTTTCGGTTTTTCAGTTTCGGTTTTTTATGGACACCCCTACTTAGAAGTAAAAAAAGATGGAGCATGGAGAATCTCGTGGATTAAATGAGCTTGCATTTTCTATAGTGGTGCATATGGATTGATGGTAATTGATCCTTCCTTTAAGCATGCAAGGTTCCTTTGGCCAAAAGTTTGTATTACGATGACACCTTGAAGCAAGGGAATAATTCTTATCATTTAATGTGGTTCATAAATGTATTGACCAAATATCCGAGCATGCCGAAAAATTTGATCGAAACTTGATGAACAACCTACAATAATAAAATGGGAAAAAATTAAGCTAATTTACAAGCAACATTAGACACATAATGAGCAATAAAATAGTGCAAAATACCATTGTTCGTTTGGCTCACGAAGATTGTCTTTCGGTTCACAACATTACATAGTAAGGTTCATTGAAAATGACAATGCGGTTCATGTAAATTAATACACTGAATTTGTTAAGGCATTTTATCAAACACTTTGTGGCAATCAAACAAGCATACAAAATCAACCTCTATTTTCAATGGAACCCATCAATACTAGCATCATTAAGGTAATTTTCAATCAAACAAGCATTTCCATTGACAAAAATAATCTTTGGAATTTCATCTCTTCACCACTTTATGCAAATGAGCAGATAATTTCAGCTCTTCCCTTCGCCATCTAAGTCACTGCCTTTCATCAACTCTTCATCTACTATCGTGTGTGTGTGATCCTTTGAAAACTTGAATCCTCCAAAGAATTTTTGGAATTCTCCATCCCATATGCTCTTCTTCTGTGTTTGTAGCCTAAAATCCAAGCGATTTTGTCGTTGGCGTTCTCCAACTTTAGTGTAACCAATTTTTGACAAAAACGTCGAAATTCACCTCCAAATCTGCCTTTTCACTCCAAATCATAACTAACTCTTCGTCCTTAGTTCTCCTCAAATCCGAAACATCCATCTCTAAAGTCGGAACCTTCTGCATCAACCGTCTCTCAATCTCTAACAAAAGGTGGATTTTCTCTTCCATACTCTCTCTCATATAGGTCCGGTTATTCAACATACATAGAGTGGGGTTAGATGAGAGACCTAAGGGTCGGATCGGAGGAGACTACCACGACATTGTTGAACGGAGGCAGAAGAGAAGAAGGTAGATTTTGAGATTCGAATGACGAAAATCGTAATTTTACGGAAAGGGAAGTTCTAATATGAGGGTCAAATGACTTAAATACCCTTATAATCTAAAAAACGTATTAATAGAGCGTGGCCCTTTAGAACCGTTGATTATTCAAATGTAATGGTCCATATTTTTTTTTTTTATCATTTTACATTTTAAACTTTATTCTCATTTGATCCTATATCTAAAATTCAATTACCGAAAATTGTATTCTTTAGTAATTAAATTTTTACAATTTTTACTTTTTATGTTTAACCAAACGAACACTAACTCCACTCGGCTTCTGTAATTACTAAATAATTTTTTTTGTGAACTGCATTACTCATAAGAGTCAATCAAAAACCTCTAAATACCATATTTAAAAATTTAACCATTTGACTAGGTATCTAAGGGCTCGTTTGGTATTGATATCTAAGGTATGAGATATTGGATATCGGTATCGGTATGGATATCAAGATATCGGTATGAGTGATATCTAGATATTGGATATGTGTATGGATATGAGTGATATCTTTGATATACCAATTTCATGGGGTATATGAAAATAACACTCTAATATCCTTCTGATATCGATATATTCCTATACCAAACAACAGATATCAGTTTTATATCGATATCAGGATATACTAAACACTAGATATGGGTATCAGTCATATCCTAAAACATCAAATAATTATTTCTTGATATAAGTAAAGGGAACAATATAATTTAAACCGGTCCATGTCATGTCACTTTCCTTTTCTTTATTCACCACCACCACAAGTCCACAGCACACAAACCCTATCCCAACCCTTTCAATCCTCGAGGGAAAAATGACGTTTTTATTCCCAAAAAATAAATTAAAAAACCCCCAAATCACCATTTTCCAGATTCACATTCATTATCAGGCTCTCACCTTTCACAATTCACACTATCCCCAGTGCAGCTAACAGGGTACCGGAGACTCGGAGACACTCACACTATCTAGTGTCTTGCTCCTCCTCCTCCACTCTCCTCTAGCTGTAGTCTCCCACCACTAAAAAAAGCTCCTTTCTTTGGCCTAAAATCCATAATAATACAGCCAAAATATCTCATCCACTGAAAAAGAGCTAGATATAGAACAACAGATCAGGAAGAAAGAAAGAGAGAGTGAGTGAGTGAGGTGGAAATCTAACCAGAGCTGGAAATACAAAGAAGAAGAGAGAAAAAAGAATGGATCTTTCATTTTGGCTCAGCTTCACTCTCCTCCTTAACCTCGCATTTTCAGTTCCCTTTTCCAAAGGTATGCTTGTGCACAAAAGATACACAACTCAATTTCTTTAAAAGCCCTGATTTTCCGGTGATTTCTGACAATCTAGGGTTTGCTTTGGTTTTTCAGGCGCAACATTCACATTCGTGAACAAATGCCAGTACACAGTCTGGCCCGGAATCCTCGCCAATGCCGGAACCCCAAGCCTCGGATCCACCGGCTTCGAGCTCCCGTCGCAAACATCCCGCTCTTTCCAAGCCCCGACCGGCTGGTCCGGCCGCTTCTGGGGCCGAACCAGCTGCGACTTCTCCTCCTTCTCCTCCTCCGGCTCATGCACCACCGGCGACTGCGGCTCCGGCTCGGCAGAGTGCAACGGCGCCGGCGCCCAGCCGCCGGTGACGCTCGCCGAGTTCACGCTGGGGACCGTCGGGCAGGACTTCTACGACGTGAGCCTCGTGGACGGCTACAACCTCCCGATGCTGGTGGAGCCGTCGACCGGGTCGGACGCGTGCGCCTCGACCGGCTGCTTGTCGGATTTGAACCGGGCTTGCCCCGAGGAGCTCAAGGCGGGGAACGGCGAAGCGTGTAAGAGCGCGTGCGAGGCGTTCGGGAGCCCCGAGTACTGCTGTAGCGGCGCGTACGGCTCACCCGCCACTTGTAGGCCGTCGATTTACTCTCAGATGTTCAAATCGGCGTGCCCTAGATCGTATAGCTACGCTTACGATGACGCCACCAGTACTTTCACTTGCTCCGGTGCTGATTACACCATCACATTTTGCCCTTCCACTCCAAGGTAACAACAACAATTGCACACATTATTATTATGAGTGTCTGTCACATTTATTCTGTTAAGAAAATAGTGACCGATTGAACATGTTGTAATGTGGCAGCCAAAAGTCCACAACACCAGCTACACCAGTGATGACCACACCCACCACCACCACCCCAACCACCCCTGATACATCAGTCGGGTCGGGAGCCGGGTCAGAGTTCGGGTCAGGGTCGATGAGCTTCGAGGGATCGGGATCAAGCGGGTATCAAACCGGGTCTTCAGGAATGGGGTCCGGAGTTGCCGGGTCGGGTACACAGTCAACTGCAATGCTAACTGATGGGTCATGGTTAGCTGGGCTAGCCATGGGAGATGCCACTAAAACTCACCACCCGTTAACACTTTTATCAGTCATTGCAAATCTCTCTATCTTTGTATGCTTTGTCTATTTGTCATAATAGTTATTACTGTCTTTTTTTTTCCCCCTTCAATTAGATTTCTCTTGTGTGTGTAATCTTAGATTTCAGCAAGTGAAAGGGTGCAATCAAAGCTCAGAAGTGGGTGTTGTCCATCAGAAAGATGTGTTGGATTTTGCCAGTTTTCTACCCTAGCTTAGCTCTTTGGGAATCATTGTGCATGTTAAATGGTTGAATATAAATATACCCTTTTTGTATTTGTTTGCATTAGATGTAGTCTTCTTATGTTCTGAGTCTTGAAAGGAAAAATGGCAGGCTGATGCAAGTGTTGGTTGCACTTTGCGGATGTTACAAGCTAAATGTATAAACTCTCTTCTCTTTTTGGTGTGTTTTGTTGTGTCAGTTCAGATGAGAGATCTTTTGAGCCTCTTTTTGGAGTTGGCGTTAATGGTGTTTGATAATGCTCAACTATAAAACTCTATCTCTAGTTGGATGAGAATATGTGAAATGTGAACTCATCACAAGCTCACAACTCACGTTTTGAGGCCATGAGCATCATTTTGTTGTCACCTTTGGACTTTTGTGGTTACTTTTGGACCGCTTGTGCCTAATCATGGGGTCCATTTGAAGACCCTAGTTATTGATGAGATTCGATATGTTTTTTGATGTTTTCTTAAAGGATCTTTCTTTTTGAAATTAAATTTCCTTCCTACTACTGCTAGTGTTGCAAAGGTCTTGCTTTTCTTTCTTTCTGTTGTATTTTAATGTTGGAGGAGATAGAAGATGCTCCTGCCTGTAGCAAACCACTAAATTTGCGCAGGGACTGAGGCCAGTAACTAAAAAGGAAATGGATTTGATGTAAGGAGTATGGACAGCCCAATTTGGTGTGGGTCTTGGTCTTACAAGATGCAATCTCAAGGTAGTATTGAGAGAATGAGAGGAAAATGTATACAAAAAGTTCCTTAGAAAGAGTAACATGGAGTGAAGACTGAAGAGGGCGTTTCTCTGTACTTTGGTATAATTTATAACCTTTGTTGGAAAAAAATGTCATTTTATCTTTTGATATACAGTAACTACTAATAACTATTAAGAAATTCAATTATTAGATTAGTATAATATTTGTTTTATAATTTACAATATATTTAAATATCCATTTCATTTGTACTTAATAAATAAAGATACATAAAAATAATTAATAGGTATAGCTTTCAAAAAAAAAACTTCATAATGCAAATACATTATAAAGCTAAAACGATCATTTTAGTTAGTATGTAGGAATTTGTGGCACATCTAGCGCCTTAGCGGCTAGATTCATGTCTTTTATTGGGAATGAATTTGTGTCTTAGCACTTGCGGATCTGGACTATGTTAATAACATAACTCATCTTAATTTATTTGAGATTATTAAACCAGTCGAAGTTGTAAGAAAGAAGACAGAAAGCTAGGTCCAAGACTCCAGCTTGGCCTAGCTAATCAATTATCAGAACGGCATTTGGTATCATACTTGACATTCACAGTAATCGAGTCATAAGATGCAAAAAAGATACATTTGGTGTTGATTGTAAATGGATGTGAATTTAAGAGTAGGAATACATATATAGGAAAGTAGATCAGCTTTAACTTTATGCATTACAAATACCTTTACAGTACTGTAATTCAAACTTGATCAACATAAACTTAAGCATCTCATAAGTGCACACACACTCATAAAACCTATGTAAAGATCCACACATAATAAATGCTGTTATCATATATTCAAGTCTTTTCAGCTTAGCTAATAAACATAATAATTCGTCTACCAAAAAAATAAACAAAATAATTCCGTTCTATTTGTATCTAGTGTCTCCTATGGGGGAAAAAAAAAGGTAATATAAGAAGTGCCAGACTTCACCCAAACCAAGTAGCAAGTTGAGAAGCGGTCAAACCCAGTCAAAACATGGAAGCGCATGCAACTGATCTATATTTGCTGGCTTCCATGTCTTGCAACCTGTGAGTGTGACACACACAGACAAAACCCACAATATAATATAATTGTCCTCTCTTCTTTCTTTCTTTTTTAATCAGAATTTGGTTGGGCTTTTATGAATCATCACGATTCACGGTAGTACGTTGGTTAAGATATGTATATCAATTCATTCACTCGTAGACTCGTAGTCTCGTAGGCTGGGCTTAAACTTGGTATTTTTGCTCACGAGCGAAAACATTCCATCTAAACCAACAAATTCATGCTTATATATTAAATGATTATCACAATATCCGATCATTATATTACACGTCCATTAGTATATATACTACAATCACTACTACCTACTTAGCTAGTTAATACGTAGTGTTTGACTGGGTGGTCCACCAGTCTTCCACAATCCATATTTATATTGATTTCCACATAGGTAATGAGCATATATTATATGTTTAGATACATTGAATGAAAATGTGCGTAAAAAGGGGGAAATTAATGAATGAAAAGGGCGCATTAAGCATCTACTTAATACGTATTGTTTTCCCGGCCTGTGCCTACAACTTTTTTTTTTTTTTTGGTAAGAAAAATTTAGGGTGAGACGATGGCGTCCCAGTTCAAGGACAGGGAAAACCCAAGAAATCGGAGAGCTCTTACAAGGAGACTAGTGGGGATGTGCCTACAACTTTAGACTTGGGAATTTTGCTCTTTAGGCGCCGTAGTGTAGCCGTCTTTCTTTAATCAAAATGTTATCCTTTCCATTCCCACTTGGATTATATTACCCTCTTCCTAATACAGTACATATTTGGAGTATTTAAACAAATTTTAGAAAAAAAATTAAAATAAGTTTATTGCGCTGATAATTCTAAACTAACTTTACTTAGTGTATTCATATTTAATTTTTGTGGGTCAAAATTACATCTTACTCCATGCTTTGATGTATGGCCAAAGAAACAATGTCAGAAGGTACCCTAGTTAATTACAACTTGTTTTCCTGGCTGAGCCATGTGAATGTGATATGCTACACATGCATGCAATTGTCTAAACGTTTCACATGAACAAAATTACATGAAAGAATAAATAAAGACAACTCTAAAATATTAAATACGGGGCAAGAATTATTTATAGCTAGCATGAAGCATCTCAAACAACATACCCAAATTTTTACAAAGAAAATCAAGCCCGAACTCAATCTATTCCGATACCGTGTTAGATTTTAGATCGAAATAAGATCGAAATAGGTAGGGGTTTCACCCTCCTTTATATACTAGTGGTGTTTTACTATTTATAACCAATGTGGGAATTCTTCAATACACCTCGGTAACTAGCCTGATCTAGTTGACACTTGACAAATTTATCTAAATCTAGCATCTTAATCTCTTTATATATAGTATGACATGATTTTATTTTGAAAAGGCCGTTAATAACATCGATTAATATCTTTTCATGGTCTTTCTTCTTATGATTCATGTCTTTTAATACATAATAATTAATTTATTTCATGTCTTTTTGGCTCACAACAATTGTTATTTTAGTTCATGTCTATCAGAGGCGGAACTATATGGGGGCGGGAGTGGGCCATGGCCCCCCAATCCATTTTTTTTTGGTATATATGTTCCTCGTCTTAATAGCTTTGATTTGATATATTATACGCTCCAATCCGACATTTGAGCAAAAAGTTATGAACGTTTTAAGATTAGACACATACAAACCACTTCTAACAAGTCATTTACTTTTAATGCTTTTATCTTTTGTTAAACTCCCTACTTTCTTAGTGTAATTGAACCCGAAAACTTTGAATAAGTTATTGTTGGAATGTCTTGAATCACACAATTCATTATTAGTATGAGGGTTTCAGTTTGAATTTTAGTTTTTAGTTATGAGCCTTTAGTGTTTAGTTCAATCCGTTTGTATTCTGAAACATTTTTATGTTATTGACCTAAATGTATTCTAAAACATAATTCTATGAGTTGTCTTTATAAACAATTGTTTTCTTAATGCAATTGTATTCTAAAATATTTTAATCTCTCCTCAATATATTCTTTTTTTTGTATAAATTTGTACTTTTATTTCTACATCTTTCTCAACATTATCTTATATAAAAAGAATTTTCCTATTTTGAAAAAAATATGCGTGTTTTAAGTATTTATTTTAATTATTTATTAATAATTTTAAGATTTTCTTTAAATATTTTTTAATATTTTGTATACCATCTGTTTAGAAATACATGTCGTTTTAAGATTTGTGTTAAAATTTTAAAAACACCATATGATTTGACTTAAATACCGTCAATCTTGTTAAGATATTTTCACTTCTATTATATTTATACATAACTATTGAAGATAATATTGGAAAAAAGTGGGGTAAATATGCCAAAAGACAAATATTATAGAACAAAATATAGAACAAAAGAATTATGCTAAACCGACATGTATTTTTGAACAGAGGGGCTATTTTTTTAAATTGAAAACACATTAGTTAAAATTTTTATTGGCCCCTGCAATGTACAGTTTCTGGTTCCGCCCCTAATGTCTATGTAAATTTATGTTCGTAGTATTTCTTCTTAAATATTCATTTCTTTTAACACATGTATTTGTAAACTGTGTATTATATTAAAGCTTTCCCTAAAAAAGAAAGTTCTAACAAAGCGGCATATTCCTTGTTTTCAAGTTTCCTAAATTAAATCTAACTTCACATCACATTTTATCCCCAAAACTATTAAGGATTTTAGGGCATATTTCTAAATAATACATATGTTGCACATGACTGAAAATAATTCATGAAAAACATCTCCAAACCCTAAACTTACCACACAATTACAAAGAAGACACTTCCGTGACACATAATTTTACAAGGCTATAAGGAGAAAAAAGGCATTCCTTTTTTCCACATATTGAATAAAGAAACATATTGCAAAATATAACAATGAAAAATTCCAAAACAAAATTTTTGACAAAATGAACAATGCATCCATGATTCACTCCACGGATATCAACTACAATCTCTTCATCCCTGACATTTTTCATATTATCTAAAAGGCTCTCTGCTTGTTAGGGCTCTTCAACACCTTAAAGTACTCAATACATTTATCGCATTACCAACTAGTAAAACCCTACTCTCGTACCTGAATAACCATAAATTCGGCCTGATTTTGTAAATTACAACAACATTCTCCCTAATTTGTTGGAAAAAAACTTTGATCTAACAAACACCAACAATTTAAAGGAAGAAGAATCAAGCAAGCCAAATTAGAAAAAGTGATCGGCAATGTTATAGAGAAGAATAGATCGAAATGTAGCTTGAACATTGCGCGTTTGAATGAGGAAGAAGAATGGTTGCTATAGGATGTTCTAATCTGACGCGTGATCAGACAAAAATACCCTTAGGCTTTAAAAATAAGAGAGGACACGCACCTAATTAGAGGCATTGATTTCTCAAATCTAGCACCCACATTTTATGCACTTTACATCCTAAGATTTGTCCCCATTTGATCTCAACTCCATAAGATTCAAACAAAAAATACTTGAATAACTAATAGCAAGAATGTGATTTCTTTCTTGTATCATATTACAAAACTTTAAAGGTTCAAATCAATGAAATTAAGCATATATAAAATCACAAAAACATTCTCAAATTCATATAATTCAAAGTAAGAAAATCCCAAAAAGAAAACTAAAGTCCTATCTAAATATCAATTCATGAAAACACAAGTGACAGTTCATACGAAATGAATACAATCAAATATCAATTTGAATTCTAACAACGGTGAAATCACAAACGAAATAAGTAGAATGACAATATATACAATGAAATAAAACAATAACATTGTCTAATTTATATGATTCAAGGTAAAAGAATTAAACTAGACATTCAAATCCTAAGAAAACAAAAAATAGCTAGATCCATGAATAAAACAACTCAAATAAAGTCGAAAATGGCCACTAAGTTCAAATAAAACATGCAATTAGAGGAGGATGAGAAAGAGAATCAAATCGAAAAATGGAAAGAAAAAGAATGTAGATAGGAAGGAGGGAGGAATGAAGATTTTTATTACGATTTTTCTAACCTATGCCCCAAGGGCATAGGTTAAGAACCCCAATTTTAGAAATTAAGTAGTAATTTTGTATCGATTTTTCTAACCTATGCCCCAAGGGCATAGGTTAAGAACCTTAAAATGGAAATGATTTGTTGAATTATATTATTTGGAATTATTTTGATTATATTTTCTTAGGGTTCATTAATTTCCTTTTAGGGTTTTAGTTTCTATAACTAGTACTCTTAACCTATGCTCTTAGGGCATAGGATAGAAAAACCGATTTTGTATTTAGATATTTTTTAATTATTTTTCAAAAGGGTTCATTCTTTCCTAAATAGGGTTTTAGTTTCTACATTTGGATTCTTATACTATGCCCTTAGGGCATAGGATAGAAAAACCGTTTTTATTATTAGGGCAAATGACGAAATTACTCCCTTGATTTAAAAAACCCATTAAGGGAGCACACTCCTTCTACACCATTGATTTGCTTGATCCAACACCTCACAGTTGCTCGCATTTCACACCCTAAGACTTGTTCTCATTGTTGATATTTTGGAGCCTGATTCAGAGTTAAGCAAGAAGAAAACGAAAATGTGGATTTCATCCCGAAGACGCGGCAGGAGAGGGTAGAACGCAGTCATGTTTAGCTGGATTTCGGGTTTCAACCCAACGGGTTTCGGTATCTATCGGATTCGGTTGATTTCGGGTTTAGGTTTCAAATTTTCGGTTCTCGACTCTAAAATTATTGGGCGGGTCGGGTCGGGTTAGCGGGTTCGGTTAGCTTTTGACAACTCTAGCTACCAAGTAAGGTGGAGATGCGGGACTTTCTCAAGCTTGTCCTTGCAAAAATCCTTCAGCAAATGATAAGCACGGTAACAATTGCCAGTTTTCTCATCCTTGACCATGAGTTCCGTGAACTTGTCAACATGACCTGAAGCCTTCAATACAACCATTGTATTGGCCAAAACAAAAAACTTACAATATAGATCTTCACAATTCCAACAACATACATGTTTCAAATAACTAAACGGTGCAAGGACAAGGAGGCCTATTGTTGTACAGGCCCTAAATTTATTCCCAATGTTATCGGATTGAGAGATCGCCCTTCGTGCCTGGGAATTGAACCGTTAGTACCAGGATCTGCCAGCGGTATATGATTGAAAGATAAGTGCTTTGGCCCAAACTTGATCGCCATTGCTTAGGCCCAAAATTGCTGCTGATCTTTCCTGCATTCATTTTGCTAATATACAAGACCGGAAGTTTATTGTTGTACAGGCCCGAACTTTGCAACCCATGTTTTTGGGCTTTGGGTTCTGAATTTGTTTGTGTTCGGTCAAACTGGTCAAATGATTCGATTCAGCAGCAATATAAAGTACTCCACACTAATTCCATCACATTTGCACCTTAAACAACTCTAATCTCGTAAGTTTTACTTCCCCAAATCACTATCATTGCAAACAATCCAAGCAACTGAGTACCCCTTAGAGACACTTTCATTTTATCAATCCATACACAAAAAAAGAAAAGAAAAGAAAGATAAAGAGAAACAAAATTGAATCGCACTTTCGGGTAAAATTGAATAAGATCACAATATCAGTATATCACATTACAAGGTGCCCAAGGGAACAATTTTCTGCAACCATGTGTTGGTCATCATCTTTATCTATCTCATCATTGATCCCCGGAGTCACCGATTGAAACATCATATCCCATTTCATCAACTCAATTCGCCAAACTTCTCTTCACCCACAATCCCTTCAATTTCCCTTGCCATTCAACTCATCGGCCTTCGCCCTTTTACTCCCTCCAATCTTCTTGTAAAGATCCCTAGTCTTCAACGAAAGCCAAACGTCCAACACCGACCCAACCAAACACGTCCCTGCCAAGATGAAGAAGCAAAGACGGTAGCAGTGGGCCCCGTAGCACTCGTTTCCTCCACTCGTAGTGGTCGTGGCCTCTGCATCGTACAAGTATCCAGCAAGGAGACCCGAAAAGATGAACGAGCCAATTGGGAGATTGAGGACTAAGACGTTGTAGAGGAGACCGTAATACTTGAGGCCGAAGATTTCCGAGGCAGCTGGAACGGAAACTGCAAGTCGAACACCGTAGCATAAACCGACTACGCATGATCCTATGTATAGACATCCTGGGATAGCGAACGCCATGACTACGAATCCGACTGCCATTAGGATTTGTGATGCTCCGTTGAAGATAGGCCTTGGGGTCAGAAATTTCCTGCACAAGTAAGGCACGTGTAAGGACAACTATACTGTTAAATCTCGGTTTTGAGAGTTAGCATTTTAAAAAGATATATAAAGATAAACCCTGTAAGAAACTAACTCCTAATTACATCAAATCTAAGATAATCTTTCCAACTCAGGGTTCTTGGGAATTAAGAAAATCTATATATAATTAGATTATTTGGTGATACAAGCTTCTTACCATTCTTTAGTAGTGAAGTTCATATCAAGCTTGTTATAAATAGTAACAATATGAGCATGAGTAGCAACAAACAAAAAATTAGAACAAGGAATTAAAAAAGCAGGCAAGAGCAAGATAATCACAAATCAACATCAATTCAATTAAATGAACCGACAAAAAACATCAATTCAACTAAGGATTAATATGAAACAAGCCAAATAACAAGTTGTGACATTAAATGACTTGTTATCAGTAGCATTTACTGACAAAAAAAAATATCAATTCAACTAAGGCTTAATATGCAACAAGCCAAGTAACAAGTTGTGACATTAAATGACGTGTTATCAATAGCATTATCAGACTGGTACGTCCAAACTGAAAAAGTAGTACTAACATCCAACAAACGGTCCTACAATAGCTAGTTGATCTTAATGCATGTTACTTTCATATCTATTCAAAGTTTTAAAAGCCAAAATGAACTTTTCTTCAACAAATCATATAGACTTACTGTTCACAAACTTTATACATTCAGTTGTACAAAATTTTGTAAACAATAGAATTTGTTCCATGGTTGAGAAGCCTTGGAATTGGTCACGCAAGAAAAGAAAAACCAACCCAATAAATTATCTATCTTAGAAAAGAATATGATCAAGAAAACAAACAAACCAACAATTATATCAGACCAAAATCAGTAAACAATGAGATATACAGATTCATTGTTCCTTTTTCCAAAAAATATTTCTCACCAGTTGCAGGTTTTTTTTTGGGTAAGACCAGTTGCAGGTTTTAAACATGCTTAATCAATAACTTGTTAGCTTAATATACATGCACAAAGAAGAGTAAGCAAGTCATTTGGTAAAAAATATGAACTTCAATTGAATAAAATAATTTAAATATAGCAAACTCAAAGCAAGCAGAAAAATGGAGAAAAGCCAACTCACTTGATACAATACTCTGAAATTGTCCCAGATAGAATCCTTCCGAAAAACCCCGTAATGCTAAGGAGCGACACAAATATAGACACATCCGAATATCCAAGGGACGATCCCATTTGCCCCATATTGTTCATGACCATCATGCCCGGGCCCACTCCGCACAAGAAAGAAAGAAACAAGATCCAGAATTCCTTTGTCTTGAATGCCTCAAATATTGTATGATCATCCCCAAGAACTAGCTGATCTTTCTTAACCTCTCCAATCACAACCACCTCCTCAGTTGCTACTAAAGGCACCACCGCCGACTCCTCCTGAGTAGCTTGTATTTCAGGAACAATATCAGACACCAACAAAGGCTCAACAATCTGATCCTCAACGTCTGACCCAACACGCGTACTAAGCCAGCCTTTAACACCGATATAAGCTGGAATTATCAAAGGAGAGGCTAAAAGAACCATTAGAATCGAAGAGAAGGCTATATCATAAGCGCTCCCTTGTGAGCCTATAAAATCATAGGCTAATAGGTAGAAAGCAACCACAACAGCCACGGCATTAAACATATTAAAGTACTTGGCTTCTTGTTTGTCCTGTGCCGAAGAGATGGAAGGAGCAACCTCGCGTAAGAACACCATTGCAGTCACGCAAACAGCGAAAGGGGCGAATGTGAGCATGAGTAGGAACTTTGAAGAGCTGTCTGAGAAAAGGGCGTCGCAAAGATCGGTGAAAATAGCAGTACTTAAGCCTACATAGCCTTTAAGGATACCCGAGACCGGACCCCTGTTGCCTCTGAAGTTTCTAATGCATGTGACTAAGATTGCTGTGTTCATCCATGTTGTACTGTTGCCCCCAAAACACATAAATATACACATCTGGGGCCACATGAGAAAATGAAGAAAAAAAATCATGAGCTTCTATTGACAGAATTAAACCATGTTTCAATTGATGGGTAAAATAGAAATAGTATGCTAGACATGAGAATTGAGAAACAATTATCAACAAAGAATTTCAAGTTCAAAGGCAGCTAAAGTCCAATTTCTATGTACGAAATCTCAATGACTAGAAAGCTCAAATCCATGAGATTCCATATGGCCAAAAGTCCACCATGTTTGCTAAACATGAGAACGGGAAGCACGTGACTAGATCAATTCCATTTATAGCAACAAAGAATTTCATGTTCAAAGCCATATTTGAATTCGAATTCCTATCTACGAAATCTCACATCAAACCAGAAATCTATAACCAACCAAACCCTAGGAAAAGAATCAATTTGACCAAAAACAAAAACCAAATCAAAATCAGGAAAGGAAAGGAATTCATACCGCCCAGTAAGGAAGAGGGCTAATTCTCTCACTGACAACAAGCCACTGAGCACCATAGCCAATCATTCCTTCAATGGAGCCGATGAGAAGGAGAGTCCAGGGGGGGAAACGGTCAGAGCACAAACCAGCAAGAAGCCCAAAAGCCTTACCCACATCCTTAGCAACAGAAAGGTAGTTGAGCTCAACCTGGGTCAGATTCATAAGGCTTTTCAGAGCGTCCGAGTAGTTTGAGAATGTGTAATTGTTGCCCGAGATCGCCTGAACCCAAACCGCCGTCACAAACCCCAGCCATTTGAGGGTAGTACCGGTGGACGGCTTCTGCAACCCCATTTTTTCCCCGTTTAATGTTCCTAAGAACGATGAAAATTGACCCTTGATATAATCTGGGGTGTTTGATTAAACTATTTGGGAAATCCCCAGCTACCAGTCTGAATTCTGCTGCTCTGAATAATCAGACAAAACGCAACTGGGCTAAAGAAGGGAAAACACGGAGACACTCGAGCACAGGAAATTGCGAGGGTGGTTCGCGGGGGACGGAGGAATTTGTAGGAGCACGCCTTACGTTTGGCTTTTCTATTGTCACGTTTGAAGCATTGGGAATCTTATCTTTATATTCAAATCAAAGGTTCAATTTTCATATGCTTTATTATGCATCACAATTGACAATTGTATTTTGGAACTATAGTAGTTTTATCACTTTTTTAACAAAAGATAGAAGATTTTTCTGAAAAAAAGAACGATAGGAAAATCAAAGTGGTTGTCTTTTTATCAATTGAAAATGATACAATATAATAATCGCTACCAAATTATTACAAACAAACAACGGGATATTTAATAAGTTTAGCCCGTCGGTTTCGATCTCGTCCGTCTTTTGTATTTTGTCCTTTATATACCTTAAGTTGCAACATTTCAATCAACTTGAAATTTGCTTCCATTTTTTTTTTGGTATGAAATTTGCTTCCAATTTTTGAAAACGCACAAGTTAAATAAGGAGTACTAAATTACTAAAGGAGCGGTGTATTTTAATTTGAATCAAACCCATAAGCATTCATGACTTATATTTGTATTAAGATTGACGTGAAATAAAAGTTAAGATCAAATGATCGACTTTAATAAAGAGGATTAAAATCACACAAGATTGGTATATAAAAGAAAACTATATGAGATCACCGAGCTTTGGACTTTTATTTACAATCATCTATCACTCATAATATTTATTATAAAAATATCACTTACCACATGTCTCAAAATAAACTAAAAAAAAGTCATGTATAAAGTAGTACTAATTTCCACAATGTTTAAGCATTAAATATACTACAATAATCATCTTGTTTTGGAAAGATTTGTAATTTATATTTATTTAGTGATTTTTTTACTAAGGGTTTAGGCATTTTCCTCTTAGGATTTTAGCTTCCAAAATCGGTATTTTTATCCTATTCTTTTAGGGCATTGTTAGAAAGACCGAATATACTATTACGTATGAGTAATACATGTCAAACGAGTTCTACCAAAAAAAAATACATGTCAAACGGGCCGGTTCAAGTTAAGTATGGAATTAGGTCATTAAAATTTACGGACCAAACAAGTCAGAACATTGTGGGCTTCATGCGATTTTGGGTCAATCTAAAAATTTAAAAGCGTGAATTTTTATGATTATTAAAATAATATAATAATTAAATACTTTTATTTAATAATAAAATATTATTTATATATTTTAATAATAAAATAGAAAATAATAATTAAAATAAATGATATATTTAAAAAAACGAGTTGGGTCAACCCTAGTGGAGTTCGGATTACAATCCCAATGAGTCAAAATTTGACGAGTGGGATTAATAATACAAACTTTCGCTAGTGTCGCACGATGAAATTTTATTGAATTATATGATAAACATCGGTGTTACTTATACGATATAATTGTAATTTATATGATAAACATTGGTATTAGCTACATCAAAATCCTAGTCATTAGTGTTTAAGAGTGCATGGTCAGCAAACTTCTATGACTAGTGATTATGTCATATATTTTGCTGAAATCTCCATCAAATTATTTTCTCATATTATTTTTGGTTAATACGATAAAAGTTGATTTAATATATGGTCAATCTAAAAGTGCATATTATATTTGATTAATAGACAAAATATGGTATTTATTCTGATATTGATTCCGATGGCGCGCCCCAATCTTCTATCCTTGAAGATGGAATACAGTTTTTGGATGGGGCTTCTTTCATTTGTATCCAATTTCGACAATTGGCCCTTGATTTCTATCCAATTTCGACAATTCACACCTCTTTCTAAGGCACTATCGAGGGACACCAAACTCTTTATTGTTGGATCTTCCTTACAGTTTGGTGGGTTTGGTTTCTAACATGGGCTCGTGCCTATCGATTGTTTAGTTTGTGGTCAAGGCGGTTCATTGTCTAAATCTACCCAATTTTGTTATTGTCATCAATCTAGTAGGTAAGTCTTCTTCTGTCGGTTGTGTTGTATGCGGTATTCATTCTTGTTTAGCAATTGATGTCCAACATTCCAAGTTTCCGAATACAGACGACACTGAATTTTTTCCATTGAATGCTTTTTTTTTTTTTTGATAAGGAAAGGAATTAGGGTGATCACCAACAAGCTAGTGACCTCCCTAGCGCATCCTGGAGGATGAGGTTCCTAAGAACCGGATCAGCTGTGAGTGGAACTGTAGAGACGCAGCGGGAAGAAACGGCAATGAAGTCCGCCACTGTATTGCATTCTCGGACGACATGGGAAATATTCTAACACCCGAACCGAGCAAGCAAGCAATGGATATCTGCGCGTAGCATCTCGATCTCCCACGGACAGCAAGCAATGGATATCCGCGGACCACATGGGAAATTTTCCATTGAATGCTAATTTGGGGTATCATGTAACCGAGTGGGTTATTACTTAATTAATATATTGGTCTTTTATGGGAATTATGTGCATACTTGAGATGAAAGTTGGGACTAAACATGTCTACTATATATAAGCTCTTAGTTACTCCACCTATTGTCAATTGGTTTTAGGATGAAATCCCACTGGGCTTGTGTAATGGGCTTACATACGCACACGACCCCCTATTATGGCCCACGGACTTTCACAACAACAGTAAAAGGCAATGTCAATACTCACCAATCAGCGCATAAGAAAGGCACTCGTATGTCGGAAGATATGTTTTTGAAATAAGATCAAGAAGGTGTTATGACAACTCCAGTTCCACATCTTTTTTCGGTTGATGATACGTTTCTTTCACTTAATGCAAACTTGCACGAATGCTCTTCACTAACTGACTTTCTGAATATTTATAAACGAGCATTTGATCGGAATCGTCATATGGCAAATTCGATCAAAAGTTTGTTTAAGGCGAAAATATCCGTATTGTGGGATCCAAACGGAGCACGAGCTTCTACTTAAATCTTTTTAATGGTGCTTTAATTTTGTACGTAGATACATGTTTATATATTGTATCTTTTTATCTTGGTTCGTTTTAAATGTGTCATTAGGCATGGGACTATAGTAATTCGTTATGTAGCTCGACGTTAACATAATAATAATCTTGTTTTCTTTAAAAAAAGTTGTATTGTTTATGGCAAAGATCGAATGCCCTTGAGAGTTAAGAGTGAATGAACTATCTGGTGATTCTCTAATCTGTATATTCGTTCCATTAATTGTAGTAATTGAAGAGGAAGAAGCCGATATTGCAATCAGCATATCTTATCAAAGGCCCCACCCAATTTGATAAGTACGTAGCGTACGTCCCGATCCGAAATTGTTTAATTAATACAGTGTATAAATGTACTTCATGACCGAAGATTGAAAATGTTAGCACGCTGCCTGCACGTATGTACTGTAAATTTTTGCTAGCGGTTAAACTAACCCTTGTACGTACGTTGGATCTGGATCTGGATCTGGACCTGGATCTAGATCTATATCAAAGTATGCATGATCTTATAGTACGTGTATGGTCGTAACTCGTAACAATAATAAGCTAAATACTGGAGTAGTATTGAATAATCGAAATCAAATCATTATTTGATCATTTCTGTACGTTAATCATTCATTCTAATAAAAATGACTTGATTAATATATAAAAATCCAACGGTGAGGTGGGTTAGTAGAAAGTAGGCACGATTTGATCTGATGGTCGTATCAATTAGAATTAGGCGGCCTTAATTTTGCGACTTCACGTGGTGCACGTGAATGAAATTCCAAATCAAACAAAGTCTAGAGTTGCTCAAAGACTCATAGTTACAACTTACAAGCAAGTTGGCCTATATATTAATTTATAATTATATATGTTTTCAATTATTATTTTGATAAGCCCGTGCTCCTATTCACTGCTCATGTTTCTAGCTATTAGATTTCGGCGGACCGATATTAAATTGAATGTGTATCGAAATTTTAACTATATAATACATAAGATCGAAATTCACATTTTCTTATGCTTAAATTTTTAGTACATCTACACTAACATACTAGCCAGCAAAGCGCACGAAACAAGTAAACTAGTTTGTACCGACCGGCTCGACCTAGTGGTAGGAAAATGGTGAGATTTGATTTTTCACCCAAGTGAAGGGGCGAAGGCAAGGATCGAACCTGAAACCCCCAACATCTCCCATATCTCTTACCACTACACCACCCCTCGTGAGACACTTGGGTTATCTTTTTGTCTTCTAAAGGAACATCATTCAAAGAGTTTGATATCTTTATCAAGAAAATTGAAGTGAGATTAGGAAGAAAATTAAAGGTAATAAGATCAGATCATGGTTTCGAGTTTGATAACTCGGAGTTCCTAAACTTTTTGCAACAACCATGGTTTTTTTCACAACTTCTCTACACTGGCCAAGAACACATTAGCAAAATGGTGTGGTGGAAAGGAATAACATGACCTTGAAATGCATGACTCGAACTATGATACTTGAGAGTGGAGTTCCACAAGGCTTATAGGCATAAGCAATCTCCACAACTGTGTATATTCTTAATAAGGCTATGATCCATCATCTTCTCTTACAAACTTCTTATGAACTAATCAAGGGTAGGAAACCAAACATTTCTCACCTAAAAGTTTTTGGATCGAGGTGCTACATTCACAACAATGACAAAGACAACCTGGAGAAATTTGATCCAATGAGTGATGAAAGAATTTTCACAAGATACTTCATATAAAGTAAGGCTTATAGAGTATACAACAAGAGGACCAAACAGTTTGAGAAAAGCATTCATGTCGTGATCGACGAAGACTTCACATCATATGAAACTATTGCTCAACTAGAAGGACCTGAAAAGAATATTGATCTTTTTGCAATCTCAAAGGAGGAACAAGATGAAGATGATGATGATCAAAGAAGAGTTGATTTTGACTATTCAACAGAAAATAATTCATCACCGCCAGATTGTAATAAACTTATTTTCTATAAAAATAATTAAGTAATTTCTCTTAATTATTTTATTTGATATATATATATATATGGCATTATTAAAAATTACAATTTCATTATTTTATTCGCAAATAACTTATATAAGTTATTTGAATAGGGGACCTTACCCAAAAGGTCATAGTTATAATTTATAAGTCTTATAAAACAAATAAATGGATAATCATTTAATTTCATTATAATATGATAACTAAATTAAAAAGTATTATTATACTTTGTAATTTCTATGATTTCTATATTTCAAAAGAATAAGAAAAATAATTTTTCTTTTGATTTTTAAAATTCTCATCTCTTTACTATATAATATTTTAAGGAGAAATAATTTTTAATAATAGTAAAATGAATTTAATATTCTTATGGAGAAAAGTATGAGTAAGGTAAAAAATAAAAATCTTAAATCATTAAAAAAATATTGTGTATAATATTTTCATTGGTAAAGGACTAAAGGATATTCAAAATCTTTCCATTTTCATTTTTTTCCTTTCTCATTCAAATCGGTTTTTTGAGATCAAACTAAGTCTCGATTGTGGCCAATTTCTAAAAGGAAGTTGGAGATCTTCATTTGCTTGAGCCCTACGAATCAAAAGCCCTATAAATAACGGCTTATTTTGCTGGAATTTTGCACACATTCAACTGAAACCCTAGAATTCGTCTTTCTTGTTCAAACTCAGTTTTCGCCCAAAGCGTGAATCGAAAACCAAAACTGAAGCCATATTTGGAATCCTCACGAAAAACCTAGAATCCCAAAATCCTGATTGAAAGTCGCGACCTGCCCATCGAAAACAGAAGACGGGGTTGATCGTCTTCCCTTGTTCGTGGCCTTCTCACCACCGCCTCGGTCCACCTTTGTCGCCTCCCTTGCCAACAGAAGATAGCCGGTATCGCGACATTTCAACTGTCGTCAACTTCATGCTCAATCGTCGCCATAGGCGCTTGTACCGAACCACCAAACTCCCTTGTTCAACCACTTTCTCTCCTTTGTTTTAATTTTTGTACAACCTTATATTTATTGTTTTTAATTTCGTTTTTATCGTTTTAATTTCGGTTTAAGCTTAAATAAATTGTTCCTAATTGAAATTAATATAAGTATGGATTTGTAAGGTATTTTTACAGTTTCATAAAAATTATAGATTTATAATATAAAGTATGATTTTTATAAAGGAGTAATCTAGTTTCACACAATGGTTTTGAAAATAGTAATAATTATGATAATAAGTATAGTTGTCAGTTGGGTCAGGTCGAGCGGGTTCGATCATTTCGGGTTGGGTTTAAATCGGGTTCAGTTTCGTTATGGGTCACGGGTTAATCGAGTCGGGTTGTAGCGGGTTTTCGGTCGGGTTGGGTTGACCAACGGGTCTAAAATATCCGTTATTGTATGACTATTAAAATCAATTTTTAATTAAATAATAATTTTTAATTATAATATATTATTTTCATTTATTTTAATAATAAAATATATTATAATTTTCAAAATAAAATTTAAAAATTCTATAAATATACTAAATCGGTCAACCCAATGGGTTTCGGGTTCTATCGGGTTCAGTTGATTTCGGGTTCAAATTTTTCGGGTCTTGACCCTAAGATTATCGGGCAGTTCGAGTCGGGTTAGTGGATTAGGTCAGCTTTTGACAACTCTAATAATAAGGGAATATTAACGGGTTAGGTTAGCTTTTCACAACTCTAATAATAGCGGCGCATTAAATTGAATCTCTCGAATAAAGCACCCTTTGCAGGTCACCATTCGAGTCCTTAGTTATTATGAGGATTGTGATGTTTTGTGTGTTTGTTTTTGTGATGTTTTCTAGGAAAGATTCGACGTAAGGTAAAGTGCATTCATCATCATAATAATTTTGATTAATTATATACTTTGACCTAATAAACATTGGAGTCAATTTAGCTGACCCCGTTGAGGGCTGACCACTTGTGGTACCAGGTATTAGCAAGCGACTAGTGTCAATCCGAGAGCACTCAAGGTGATGATGAATGGAGCTCATGATACTGTACACGAAAGTTTTATAAGTAGTTTTTTTTTTAATTTTCATTAAAGAAGTTTGATTTTTATATAATAAAGTTCTAGTTAATCTTCCGCTGAATTCGTCATATTGTTAATAAGATTGTTATTTGTAAAAGAAAGTTTGAATAAAAATGGAGTTTTTTTTAACAAGTCCTCTGCTATTGTTTATTCATGTGATTTAATACATATATTTACAAAATTCAAACTAATGTAAGGCCTTGGCGGCTTCAGACATTAAAATCCGAGGCCAATGGCGTGTGACATTCTCGAGATAATTTGGGGGTGTTACGCAAATGACAATGATGATAATGAAGATGGTTCCTTGACTGAGCACGTTGAAGATCCAATTTTCTCTCCAGAGGAGATTGATTCCCATTCGGAAAACTCAGAGCTTTGGAACAATCCAGAGGATGCACCAAATGTAGTAAGCTTAAGTGCTCAGGAGAACTTGTAGAAACACCAAATCTTACTGCAATAAGGAACTATCATTAGAAAAAAGATCATATGATCCCATCGAAAACATCATCACACCATATGAAAAGGGAGTACAAACTCGATCAACTATTCCAAATTCTTGTGATTTTAGTACCTTTGTGTCTCTTATTGAACCTAAAAATGTCAAAGAATCTGTGAATGTTAGATAAGCAAATTTGAATTTATAGTTATTGTACTCTGAATGTTTATGTATTATGTGTTGAATATGCAGTCTTGAAGGTTGACAAATATCGAGATGGTTGAAGAACATAAAGAGGCCTAAGGAGAATGAAAGAAGGATGATAAAGACCAAAGATGACGCTTAACACTAAAGAGGCGTCATTTTACTCTGAATGTTTATATGTTGTTTGTTGAATTCATAGACATGAATTGTGAATCGAATATTATATTCTAATTTTTAGCCATTTATGGAATTAAAGTTTGAACATATAATGACCTTTTTTTAATCATATTCAATATATTACAATTACTTATTCAATGTTCAATATATTAATTCGATACACAGCTTTACTTCCATTAAGACAAAGCATAATACACATGAAAAATTCGGATATTTATGCACTCGTATATTGAAGCATCACAATCGAATTTACAATGAGTAACGATGAACATGTGCAATCGAATTTACAATGAGTAACGATGAACATATAATGACCTTTCGTAAAAAGTGTTGATCATTTATGAAAAGTCATCAATCACATTGAATGCATGTTGAGGAAAAGAAGTCACGAAGAAAAGTCGATTGATAAAATTGACTATGTGATTTGTCATGATATGATATGAGAAGTAAAGTGGTCATAGAAAAGAAAAGAATCCAAAAGATGCACACCGACATCGAGGCACAAAACCTCGTGTGCAACGACGCATGACAAGAGCGCGCCAACGTCGAGAACGTCGCGTACGACGTTCGGATGCAGCACAAGGTATCGACGCTCGGTATAAAATTGATAGAACCTAAAATGGATGAAACACCAGATAAATGAAGACCAGTCCAATGGTCGAACACAGTGACCTACACCTCCCCCCTTTTTCTCGCGTCAAATAAAATAAACCAAGTGATTGGGTAAACATGGGGATGAGACGCGCCGGTGCACGGGGTGCGCGCTTGCACGACACTAGCACGGTGCAAGGGTGAGGCGCGCCGAATGCTGGCTTGTGTGGCACATGCGTGTAGCCGGTTGGGGCGCGCCTATGCCTTAGCTATGGAACATCTATGCGTGCGAGTTGCTAGCGGCGTGCTTAGGGTGTGTGCATGGTGCTTGCGGCGCGCCTAGGGTTTAGGCACAAGGCGCCGAGGACAAGCATTGAGCTAAGATTTGGTTTTGAGCATAATAAGAGTGTCTTATAGCTTATTGCAAGTTTAAAAGTATGTTTGGAATCTTCTCTAAGCTTGGTGAATGTTTTATACAAAGACCAAAGTATGAGAATAGCTTGGCACATAGTTATGAATGCTAGAAAGGAGTTTTGAAGCTTCGAACTAGTTTAAAGTTAGCTCTAGAAGCTTAACTAAGATCTTGACTCAAAGAACTAGCTTGGTAAGAAGCTCATGTAGCTAGGGTTTATCTCAAAGAAGCTCAAACTAGCTAAAGGTTAGCTCAAATAGCTTATAAGTCAGCTCAACGGACTAAAGCTCAGCTCAAGTCAGCTCAACTAGCTGGATGCTAGCTCAACTAGCTGAGGGCCAACTATACTAGGTAAGTGACCTAGCTAGGTACCTGACTATGCTGGCTTGCTATTGGGCCATGGTGGGCCAGCCCATGGGGCGTGCCATTGGGCTTTATGGGCCACACATATAGGCTAGAGTTTGGGCCAAGTGACATGCCATTTTGGACTTGTTTTAGATTTAAATTTATGGGCTTTATTGGATGCCTAAAATGATGACTAGGAGAGAGAGATTTGGATAAGGATAAGGGTGGTTATGGAGAGAGAAGAATCTCCTAACTAACTCCCTAGATTCCCTCCTAGATTCTCTTAGCTTCCCAACTACTTGCTAACTTCTCTCAACTACCCTAACCGATTTGTAACCTCTCATAACCGACTTTTGGACAGCCCTATTGACGCCTATTTAAAGGGTGGTGGGTGTCCATGAAGGGTAGAGTGTAAGACACAAAGTGGAGTGCAATACACAGAATCGGTGGCATACACACAAGGAGTCGGTGAAGACTAGGCTTTGTGTGAGTGAGTGTTTTCACAAGAAATACAAACACAAGTGTGTGATATCATGGAGCATCTTTCACGTGTGCAAGTGAAGGAAGAGCCTCAAGATCCATGGCTGGATGGTTTCGTCCAAGTGAAGGAAGAACCACAAGATCCATGGCAAGATGACTTCGTCCAAGTTAAGGAAGAAGAGGAATTGTTTGACTCGAACAAGGTACGTTTTGTTCTTGATAGAATCGTCTTGCCAACGTTTCTATTGTTGTTTTGGTACGTTTTATCTCACAACAATATTGCGGTATCCCTTGGCATGGAATAGGGGCAATATTCGTTGAAGGAAGACTCGATATAATTGAGTGACTTAAATAGTCGGTGGTGATTACCTTTATGGTCTACACCCAAACGAGACTACCCTTCAGGGTCTACTCGTGAGATAACCCTTCGGGGTCTACTCAAACCGCCTTGACTATCCTTATGAATCTAGAAGGGCCGACTTTTACTTCAACTTAACTTTGCAAATGCTATTCTTTATACCCCTAAAATCAACAAAAAGTGTTGCGAAATACCAAAAAGTGCATTACTAAACCAAAAAAGTGCTAAAAAAAATGAAGCCAGTGGGGTACGCGCTCCATGTTCAATTCATTGTAAAAGTGAATCTGTAATGCACTTTTTGGTATATCGTAGTGCACTTTTTGGTATATCATAATGCACTTAAAAAAAATTTGGTTCGGTTAACCATAAAAAGTGATTAATTTGTCGGTTTTTTTGGTAGTTATGATTTTTTTTTTGCCAACCCTACTAATTAGTGTATATTGAATACTAATCAACTTCACAATTTACATTTAAGAAATCGATTTACGGAAAAATAAAAAATATTCTATTTCTATAATATGAATTTAAATGGTTTATTTAGCTCATCCAATATAACAATTTTCATAATAATTAAACAATTTTAAAAATGTTCTCTAAGTTAATACCGGAGTAGTTAAATTATCAAACTCATAATTATTATTATACTTTGTATACTCCCAAGAAAACTAATTTAAATAATATTTTTATTATATAAATAATAGTAATTTTCACTTTACGTGATTTGTATATCTATTCAAACTTATATATTAATTATTTCCACCAAAAAAAACTTATATATTAATTATTATATTATCTTTTATGATTAATTAACATGAGTTTGGTTCAAATGAAACAAGTTCTTATCCTAAAACGTGAAACGAATGCACTTTTTCTAGTTCGTAGTGCATTTTTTATATAAAAGTGCATTGTAAAGTACAAAAAGTGTCATCCGAAAAAGTGCACTAGAAAAAGTACGAAAAGTGCATTGTAAAGTACGAAAAGTGAAAATCTTAAAAAGTGCACTCTGAAATAGGAAAAGTGCACTAAAAACTCAAAAAAGTGCATTCGTTTCAGAATAAGAGTTCATTTTAGGATAATAGTTTGTTTCATTTGAACCAAACTCAAATTAACATATGAATAATATGATCATGTATATTTAGACTTATTATACATATTGACATGAATATGCATCAAATTAATATGTAAAATGGTTTTTTAATATAAAATCGAAATAAAATTTCAACAAATTCGCGCATGACGCAGGTAGCTACACTAGTATTTTATATATTAGGAATAACAGTATGTCCATACCAAATTATATTAAATATAATATTATAGTTTTTAAATAAATACCTCATTTATCTAAGTAAAATAAATTATAATATTTGTGTGATATTGTCAATTTGTCATATTTGATAATGACATAACGAGTTCAACTAAATAATTAAGTATATGGGTTGTGGAGTCATTCGGTCCATCGCAGCAAGAATTTTACCCACTAGAGCCTCCATATAAAATTTGCCTTTACAAAGGAACTGATATAAATGGATTTATGTTTGTCTTTAAAGAATAGGTTAAGTTTTCGCGAAACTAAAATTCAAATATATAAATAATAAATTTTATAAAAATATATTAAAAATATATAATTATTTAAAAAATTATCAAAGTATTTCATAACAAATTCGTTAACTTATGTTCTAAGTGCATCATAGGTTAGAAACACTGCTCTAAGTAATAAGGATGAAACCAAAGGAGAGCATGGCATATTTTAAAAAAATGTTTTCTTTTATAAATACATATCATATCTATTAAATTGGTTTATAGAACTTCATCACATATGTTGAACTTGAGTAAATTTATTTTATTAGTATTATAAAATAAAATAAATACATTTGAATGAATTGTTTTTGTACAAAAAAGGGGAAAAATATATGCACATGAACACTAAATGCATAGATGTGAGCCAAGTATTCATGTTATTTCCATTGATTTTAAAGGCTTTGGAAGACTTGACATAATAAAATTTGTTCTTCACCATCTGATACTTGGACATTCTTCCTAGCTGGAAAATATTTGCAGAGATGTGATGCAAAGTTTCTAAACTCTACTGGGAGAAGTTATGTTTGATGCTTATGAAACTTTCTTGATGGAAGGACATTTAAGTTTATGTCATTACCTTGCCTGTAGGACAATGTTGAAGTGATGGAAGTCATCTGGATTCATAAGTCACAAGGAGGAACATTGTTACCCATAAATCAGTGTTGTACATCATTACGTGCCAAATTGTGTAGATATCTTATTGAAATTCTTCTTAAAAATATGACTTAGAAAACAGAAGATAAAGTACAGTTCATTATTGGCCATTAATTGATCAATAAATAAATACAGTAAGATGTAACCTTGTGGATCTCTGCTGTATGCCTGCATTTGTTGAGGCCATCAGCCATCTCCAGCCGTTATTGTTGTATCAGCAGAGTTTATGGGGCTATTGTCTGTGCCATTGTCAATGGAGTCACTTCTAGGCTTCTAGCTCTTGGAGCAGAATCTATATATCTTAGTTGCAGCTTTGGCATGACTTCTTATTGTCAATGGTTTCTTCACCCATGTGCTTGACAATGTGTAAGCAATATGTGTAAACAATGAAGTGAATGTGTAAAATTGTCATTAAGCTTACTGAGCCTTGATTTCTATCCTGGACCCAAGATGTGCATGATGTAATTAGGACACAAGTGTTTTAATTGAAATTGGGTTGACACATCATTACCATGTCATTAACCTATTTATTATTTTTTTTTATTTTGCAAAATATGTCAACAAATAAATCTATATCCTAATTCCTAACTAATGGATTAAATTAGGTAATCTTCTTATTTACCTTAATTACAAATACTTAATTTACTTAATTTAAGCATTTACTTTAATTAATCAGTTATTTTGTTCATAGATATATTAATTTTATTTTTTTTGTTCATGTCTCTTGGTAGGAGTAACTCAGTAACATGAATCTTCCCTCCCTTTGAAGTGCATTTATCAATTGATTTTATTTTCTTTTTATTATACTTAAAATAATTTGTTACATTTTTGTAGAAATGATAACAAAAAACATTTCATATTTTTTACGAGACATTTATAATTATTTCATAAATTGAGTTGAAAATTATCTACTTTAATCTTTTGAGAATCTTGAATCATTTTCATAATTTAAATACTCTAATTTATTAAGTATTGCTTGATAAAAATATTTTAAATCTATCTATATAAAACCAATAATAAATAAGGTCATCATATTAAGCCACCTTAGTCCCAACTTACCTATTTTTTTGATAATTCATTATTTTTAAAATATTTTAAATCTTCAATTATGATCAAATCATAACCATTTCATTTCTTTCAATCAATAATATCCTTTCATCAAAAATCAAAACCTATGATATCTTCTTTAAGTATTTTTCACCAAATTTAAATTATAATGATAGTACTATTATCATTATTATTGGATGGATTAGTTATATTTAGTTCTTACTTTTTATATTAATTTATTGGTTGGATGCTTGGATTCGTTTAAATTTGATATCAAATTGTTATATTATTTCAAAGTTAACATAATATTTTTAAAACATTATCAATATATATGGGTCCCAATTTATTTTTATTTTTTGTAAAATTTAAATGATAATAATTGATCATTTTTATCCATAGACTCACAAAATAATCCATAACAATATCTTCAAACTATAACCCAATTTTTTTTAAAAAGTTGTTAACAATATCGTCAAATTTTGGTTTTGGTCATCTGATATTATTCAATTTTTGATGTTGTCAATGAAATATGAAAGAGTATTTAAGTAAACAATTTTTCAGTTAGCAAGATATCATGATTTATTTTGCATCATGATTTTAAAACATTATTTTATCAGGTTGAATACGTGTAAGAACGAATTCTATTTGGTTTAATGTAATGTTTTGAAAAAAGTAGATTATATGTAAAATTAAATTATTTGACCCAATTAATTTAAAATCATTTGATATTTTTTTTATTAAATAGTTTAAAGGTTCTATGTTTATGGGAACTACTTAATTAACATATTTTATTAAAAATATATTTTCAAAAAGTTTAGTTTATACTAAAAGTATAGTTAATATTTATATCTGATGTTTTGAATACAAATCCCTTGATATGATTTAGCAATTAGTAATTATTTTCTAAATTTGAAACTATTGTAAGACTGTAACACATTTTAACAAACTTAAAATATTTAGCTTCATAATTTACAATAAAGAGTTTATTTAAGGGGAAAATTTGATAACAAATTTAACATATTTTATTATAAAAGCTTATTTCTAACAACAATTTTATTTATACCAAAAGAATAGTTAATATTAATTATATTAATTTTAATTTTTTCGTGCAATAAAGAAGTTTTGAACACTTCCAGTTCCAGTCTTCCACGTATAATTATTCATGAAATTTTATAATTTGTAATTTAATTTTTTGAATTTTAAACAATGATACTTCTTAATTTTATGTTAATTGTCTCATTTCTCCTACTCTAGAATACAATTATTATCCTGACCACTATGTTACTTAAGGTATATTGAATACTATTATATAGCTGCAAAATTTGCAATAAATAATTTTATTTAGGGTGAAAATAAAAAATATTTTTCTAATTTTCTAATATTAAATTAAATAATTTAATTAGATCATCAATATAACAAAATTTCAAAATATTTTTTTAAAATGTTCTCTTAGTTGAGAATTAAATTATTAAAATCAATTATTATACCAATTCTACTCCAAAAACTAATTTAACTAATATTTTTATTATATAAACAATAATATTTTTCAATTTTACATTGATTTGCATATTTTTTTAGACTTATTAATTAGTTAGTATGTTAGTACTTTTCACTACAAAAAGATGATTAATTAATTATATGACAATGTGTATATATATATTTAATTAGCATATACTCCCTCCGCTTAGTTCTATTTGTCTTTTTATATTTGGACACATTGATTAAGAAAACTTTATATTTTACCAAAATACCCTTAAATATCTATAACTAGAGTCACGCTCAGGTGGCACTTATTGATAGGGTAAAAAATGCGGGCATTTTTAGACCGTTAGATTACATGTATGAACGGTCCTGATTAAAACAAAATAATTTAACAAAAAATACATATGAGAGACACGCGTTAGTTTTAATGGCACGGAGCGTAATAATGATAAAATTTGTGTTGCCAAGACAAAAATACCCCTTACCTAAAAATCCCATCTCACGTCATCTTCAAGCTTCATTCTCTGAACAAACGCCGCAAAGCACGATCGCCCTCAAGCAACTAAACACATTTGTGGAGGAAATCTACCATCAACTTGAGAGATCTCTTGCACTCTAGCTCAATCCAAAGTGTTGATTTCGGTTCATCAAAAGCATGAAGAAGGAAACAAAGAAACGTATGCATGAATTGGATTTTAATTTTCTAGGGTTTGTTTTTGGGAGTTCAAGTAGAAATTTGCTTGCAATCTACAAGTGCTCCCTGTTTATGATAGCAAGTTTGTTTAATTTTCTAGTTTAAAATTCTAAGTTGCAAAGAAACAACTCAATCGTTTAATTTTTTTTGCTAAAATCAGTCAGCCCCAAATTCCCAATTTTTAGCCCTTTGTTCTTAGTAAGTAGAATAAGTATTCAATGATTTTCACATGTATTGGTCGGTGAAAAGAAGATTGTTAGTTCATTGTTGAAGTTGTCTACTAAGTCCTCTTAGGAGAAATCTCAATGTAAGTTTCTATAGATCTTGTTACATTAGTGACAAATGAGAAATGTGCATTTGACACTTGAGAAATTATGTATTTGGTAGCTTATTAGCTCAAATGGTAGAGCAATGTGCATGTGTACATAGGTGTGGGTTCAAATCTCACATAGGCTAATTTTTGATACGGTCATATCTTTTTGTTCATATCGATTGTTCTATTGGTTCATGACTTTTTAAAATATGGTTCATAGTATTTCTTCGTATGGTTCATAAATTTTGTACCAAGCTTTTTTGTTCATAACAATTGTTCTTTTGGTTCATGTTTGAATAACCTTAGGTTCATCAAAGTTCATCTTATGGTTCATGTCTTTTAGTTCATGCTAGTTATTATTTTCTTTTGTGATTTTTGGTTCATAGTACTTGTTCTTTCGGTTCATTTTTTTGTAAGCTCGGTTCATTATAATTCATATGGCTCATGACTTTTAATTCTTAATATTTTATCTTATAGTTCATGTCATTTGACAACCTATTAGCTCAAATGGTAGAGCAATGTGCTTGTGCACATAAATGTGGGTTCAAATCCCACATAAATGATATTGGTGATAAATGAGAAATGTGCATTTGACACTTGAGAAATTATATATTTGGTAGCCTATTAGCTCAAATGGTAGAGCAATGTGCATGTGCACATAGATGTGGGTTCAAATCCCACATAGGCTAATTCTTGATACGATTATGTCTTTTTGTTTATATTGGTTATTCTTTTGGCTCCTGACTTTTTAAGGTAAGGTTCATAATATTTATTCTTATGGTTCATAAATTTTGTTCTATGCCTTTTTGTTAATAACACTTATTCTTTTGGTTCATGTTTGAATAACCTTAGGTTCATCAAAGTTCATCTTATGGTTCATGTCTTTTACTTCATGTTAGTTATTATTTGCTAGGTTCATAATAATTCTTATGGTTCATGACTTTTAATTCTTAGTAGTTTATCTTTTATTCCATGTCATTTGATAGCCTATTAGCTCAAATGGTAGAATAATGTGCATGTGCACATAGATATGGGTTCAAATCCCACATAGGCTAACTCTTCGTACGATTTATGTATTTTGGTTCATGGTAGTTCTTTTTTGGTTCATGTTTTGTTATGCTTAGGTTCATGATAGTTTATCTTATAACTCATGTCTTTTAAGTCGTATCCTAGTTGTTCTTTTGATTCACATCTTTTGGTTCATGATATTTTTTCATTTGGTTCATGTTTTTATAAACACAAGTTCATAATTTATAATTTCACAGTCCATAACTAATAGTTCATACAAGTGGGTCTATTGGTTTATGTTCTTACATGGTTGGGTTCATAAAAATTGTCAATAAGGTTCATTAAATTTAATTCACAATACTTTTTTGGCCAGGCATTCACAAATGGTATTTTGTTAGTTCATGTCTTTATATAGTTAAGTTCATAACAATTTTCAATAAAGTTCATGAAATCTAATTCATAATACTTGTTATTTTTGTCACATAATCTAGTACATAAATCGTATTTTTGTGAGTTCATGTCTTTATACGATTAGGTTCATAACAATTATCAATAAGGTTCATGGAATTTAATTCACAATACTTCGTATGTGTCATGTAATCTTGTTCATAAATGGTATACGTTCAAACTTGGTATGCTAGGTTCATAATTTATGAACAATTGGTAAACCAAAATGCTCTAAGGTCTAAGTTGATCATTTAGGCATTTTGTCGAACACATGGTGGACAATTAGATGAGCATTGGACATTATCCTTTGTTTTCAATCAAACACTTGAGATTGAGTGCAAAACATACACAATCTTTACGGGTTTGATGAATTCAACAAAAAATCATTCCAAAGAACACAACAACATGTAAATGGAAGTAGAAAACTCTCAAATTTGAAAACCCCCCAAATGTGAGCTTGACATTGTACAAAAGAGATCTATATCAAAATTCATAAAGAGAGAACACAAATTGGGGTCGGGATCAACAAAAAAAAAGCGAATCAAATTAGAATAAGAAAGGGGCAACAATTCTAGAGAAGAATTCGATCGAAAAGGGTGAATGAAACTCTACGTTGAATGAGAAGAAGATGCCCCTGTAACTTGTGTTCTAATTGAATGGATAAATGACAAAAATACCCCTCCGTGTATAATATTACTTAAACGCGTGTGTTGATCGTGTCCGTAGATGTATCATGATCCAACGGTTGAAATTTGCTCGCATATTACACCCTAATAAAAACCCTCATCTGGTCGTGATTCTCTATAAGTATATATTAAAGTTGTCCCTTTTCGAGCCACCAGAACGATTCTGGCCCCACTCCATATTTAAAAAATCTTATTTTTCATTCTTATTTTTTTTTATTCCTGATATTGTAACTTTTTCCTATTAAATTCTTCTTTAACTATTTAAATTTATCTTTAACATCAAACAAATATCTATTTAGTATAACAATATCTTTTGAAATCTTCCTTATCCAAAAATTTAAAATTAAAGATAACAAATTTAAAATAGTTTAAAATAAGTATAAATATATTTTATCTTTTAGCATGATATCTTTTTACGAACTTATTTATAGATATATATATATATATATATATTCTTTTATAATAAAAAATTATAATAAATACTTATAATGTTTAAAAATAATAAAAATAGGTAAGATGAGCAATAAATTACTTTTATTAAATATTATATTAAATTTTTATTTATTAATATTCTATTTATAATGTATATAAAATATCGAATCGTAGTTATACATGGTGTCAAATCGTAGTCGTACATGGTACGACGGGTACAACTAGTAAGGACTAAAGTGGGAAATTTGTGTTCAAAATATGTTAAAGAGTAAGTTTTTATAAACACGATTTGAGCCTAAAAAGACAAGTAGAACAAAACAGACAAAGTACATATTAAATCTATGGCAATGAACATACATTAAATCAACCTATAAAACGATTTAATCTACCTAATATATTATAAAGCAGAAACCATGTCTGTTGAAAAAATTGCGCCACGTGTCATTACTTGAATAAAATAATGACAATTTTTAATAATAAATATTATAATAATTTTTATTGTTTATTTTAAACATTCAATTTTTTATATTATAATAACATCATCTATATGTTGATATTTTCTATATTTATTTTTATACATATTTTTTTCTTTTAAAAAGATTTTGATTTCAAATACATAATTTCTTATCTATATGTTGATATTTTTTAATATAACAAATTATTGATAGAATATTTATAACTACTATATATTAAAGTTATAACTTTTCGAGCCACATATTGATTTTGGCCCCACTTTATATTTAAAATATTTTATATTAATTTAGCTTTCTAATTAAATTATTCTCTATCTACTTATGTAAAAAAATTAGAATTTTAATTAAAAATAATAAAAAATATTTTATCATTATCTTTTTGTCTATTTTTGTGAACGCTTTCTCTTAAATCAAATTTTGATAATTTTTTTTTAATTTTAATATCTAGATAATCATTAATATATACTAAAGCGAAAGTTAAAATAATATATAAAATGGTATCACATTAAACCACATCACCCATTTCTTAAAATATTATTTTAATTAGTTTTATTTATATATTAAATTAAAAATAAATATATTAGTTTTATTTTCGGATAGAATAGTTCCTTTAGAAAGATACGTGTAGTTTCTAAAAAAATATCCTTACCTTTATCAATTTTTGATAATTATTTTTTAGAAATGATAGTTTTTTTGTAGATAATTAAGATACATACTTATAGTTTTTAAAAAATATTCTTTTCTTTTTGATAGAATGAGCTACTAATTAAAAAAATATTCTTGACTATATTAAATTAATAAAATGTTAACAAATATAAATAAATAATATAATAATTCTATAAAACTCCGTGCAAAACAGGGGAACTAACACTAGTTAAACTAAAACATCATAATTTTTTTTGTAAAATTACAGCTTATTAAATACCCACTACTTATTATAAAATATTAAAAGTAACTAGTTGAATACTTGTGATACTCACAGGTTAATTTATTAAATATTATACAATATTATGATATTAATATAAAATTTAAAATACTTGTATATAATATCGTAATAAAATTATGTAATTTATAAAAAAAAATTAAGATTGTACCCCTTATTTTATCAACATATAGATAAAAAAATAATATATACTTGAAGCTTAAATCTTGTTAAAAGATAAAAAAAAAGTATTATGCATAAAATTAATATAAAAACATTAGATCAAGTTATTATCGACGTATAAATAAAAAATTATATACTTGGATCCCAAATCTTGTTACAAGAAAAAAATATCTATAAAAAATATCAACATAAAGATCAATTTATTATATTATAAAAAATGGATATATGGAAAGAATGATACAAGTAATTATAATACTTATTATTAAAAAAATATAACATTAATATTATTTTATTAAGAAATATCACGTGACACAATTTTTTCAAAAGACATGGTTTCTGCTTTATAATGTAGTAGGGTAGATAAATCAAATTGATGTTACTTGTTGATTGTTAAATTGAAATGGTTCGCCCATTTCACTACTGTCGGGCATTGGATCTTGAGGACATATCTAATAAGGTTTTACCACTTTACCACTCACACCTTAATTAGGTTTTATCTAGCTAACACTCACACCTTCAATTCTGTTCTCATCTCTATCTTTTACTACTTCTCCTCTTCATTCTGGTAATTTAGGGGATGCTCTGCTCAAACCTTTCAGCACCCAAATTGCATGCTTCTATTAATTTAGTGGCGTTTCTTTTAGAATCACCCACTTACATGTCTGGCCTTATAAAGGTAGTTTGGGAAAAATTCGTGTTATTTGTTTTAGCAATCGCGTGTACCATCTTTTTAGGTCTGCTACTTTGTCGCCCCTCAATTTGATGGCTTTGAAGGATTGTTGGGTGAACCCCATCTCTATTTTGCACTTTGAGCATTTGCTGAATGTTGTTAATGTTCGTTTTATGGATCCTTTGTGTGGTGTCAAGCCACGTTCTTTACCTACCAGCAGTACAATTTGTGGTGAACCCATGTTTATTGTCCTCAACTCATTGGTGATCCATAGGTTTTTACCAATTTCAACCCACAACGGGGATATACCAACATAACTGCATGATCGCAAACTTTGGGTGGCACGTAATTGAGTGCTTTTCTAGTACTACAATCGGTATAACCATCCCGGCCTCATATATAAAAATTTGCAAAACAAAAACTGAAAGCCAAATAAGGCTTGTTCACCTTTACCAAAAAATCAATCCGAATAATACTAAAACTAGTGCACGTTGGCTTCTATATATATTATAATGTGCGTTCGTTGCCCAAAAGGCAAGCTGACACATGTGATCGAAACCACATGTACCATCTCATCAAGGAGTCTAAAGGTACCAACATAAATCCCTTGAAAATATCTTTCAAAACATGGTTCTCTTCACCACGAAAAAACTCCAAAAAGATAACGACCAAAAACCACAAAAAGATTGGTTATTTATGAAGATAGACTTATGGAATTACATGGGCATTAAGCGTAAGTCCTTTTGGATTGACAGCGCGCCTTATACCACCTGGATCATATTAATCTTATTGCTTTGGTTGAAACAAAAGCCCAAACCCCCCAACTGTCAAAGCTGGCAAAAGACGGGCTTTGATTCATGTGAATTCATTCCGGCTAACGGTTATTCCGGCAGAATCTGCGTCCTATAGAAGAGACAACATCTTGTGAACGAAACACTAATCACTGTCCATAAAGACGACCGTTTCATTGGATTTCACTACTCCTATTTGGATACCCAGAAAGAAATGATTATAATATTTGCCTATGCCCCTCCACAGGCGCAAGAAAAGGAACCATTTTGGAAAAAACTAACGGAGTTCATCAAGAACTATAACCTCCCATGCATTATCATGGGCAATTTAAACGAAATCCAGCACCCTGATGAGAAACCACTACTAGAAAAGGGGTCTATAACGATGAACAAAGTCGTCGTTATTGGTTAAAAATGTCGTCGTTAAAACTATTAACGACGAAATAAACTTCGTCGTGTGTCCGTCGTTATTAACTTTAAGAATGACTGTGACGTTTGTGACATCCCTAATTTTGGGAACAAATTCACATGGAAAAGATCCAAAGACCTAGTAAATACAACTTACGAGAAACTAGATCGAGCCTTGGTTAGTAACCAAATTGTTCTGTGGTTCCCCTCTATTGCCACCAAAAACCACGCATTATCGTCTTCTGATCACTGCCCTATCTCGTGTGACCTCCCAATAGGGGCCACATTCAAAGCACAATCATTCAAATTTGAAATGATGTGGACTTCTCGTAAAGATTTCCAAAATTTCATCAAGCAAGCTTGGCGATTCAATGCCAATGGGTCACATATGTTTAAACTAAAAAAGAAAACCCAATTACTCAAAGCAAAGGCCAAATCGTGGAATAAACACACGTTCGGTAATATCTTTGAACAGACTAGAAAACTTGATGAAGACACAACTCCAAATCCAAAAGGAGATTATCGAGCACAACAACGCGCAACTAATTCAAAAACAAGAGAGATTGTTGAAGAAACGGTCATGCCTCCTAAATTTCCACAACTCCTATTGGAAATAAAGGGCGAAAAATACCAATATCAAACTAAATGAAAAAAACACCAAATATTTCCACCAGATTGCAAACGGAAGAAGGAACATAACTAATATCAAAGAAATTCGTACATCGGATGGCACACAAATCACAGGTCTAGAAAACATTAGAACAGAGATTAAACATGAATTTCATAACCATTTCCTGGCCTTGGAAATAAAACGTGGCAAACTCCAAAACATGACACAAACTATCCAAAGAGAAATAACTGGTGCTGACAAAATAGAGCTAACTAAGCATGTGTCGAATATCGAAATTAAAAAGGCTATGTTCGACATCGGGGATGACAAATCTCCTGGCCCGGACGGAATGTCGGCTAGTTTCTATAAAAAAAAATATTGGCATATTATTGGCCATGACGTCATTAAAGTTGTCAAAAGCTTTTTTCACTCAGGAAAAATCATTCAACAAATAAACCACACATTTATAACCCTTCTACCCAAATGTGATAACCCCAACTCAACCAACCACTATAGGCCTATAAGTCTATGTAACACCATCTACAAAGTAATATCAAAAAACCTAACAAACCGCCTCAAAAACAGCATGAACAAATTTATCCACCTGATGCAAGGGGCGTTTGTCCAAAACCAGAGTATCCATGACAACACATTAGTAGCACATGAGATCTTCCACTCCTTCCGTAACAAGCGAGGGCGGGAGGGCTGGATCGCAATCAAACTTGACATGGAAAAGGCTTATGATAGGATAAGCTGGGAATTCCTAGCCAACATCCTTCACAAATTCAGGTTCCATGATAAATTCGTGGGTTGGATTCGAGAATGTGTTGAGACTGTCTTATTCTCAATCCTAGTAAACAACGGACCAACGGATCAATTTTACCCCCAACGGGGGCTCAGCCAAGGTGAACCCCTGTCACCCTACCTATTTATTCTTGTTGCCGAGATCCTGGCGAGACAACTTCACTTATTGAGCACCAACCCAAAAAGTGGTATCGGGATCCAAATCTCTAGAAATGGAACCAAAATCCCCTTCCTAGCATTCAATGATGACATAATAATCTTTGCTAAAGCAAATAGTCAAGTCTGCAAAAACATTAAAGAAATTATTGATGACTATTGCCAGATTTCTGGCCAAAAAGTCAACTTCCATAAATTTGTCTTCTAGGTCACCAAAAACACGAGTAATAGTACGAAGGAGCAGATAAAACAGATCCTCCAAATCGCGAATACAATCGTGTTGGACAAATACCTAGGCTACCCGATTATCAACAGGAGAGTAACGCAAAACAGTTTCAAACCCTTGGTTCTCCGTACTAGAGCCCAACTATCAAAATGGAAAGCAAACGCCTTGTCTCAAGAAGGGCGTAAGACCCTATTCAAAGCAAATCTTTCATCACAACCAAACTATATGATGCAATCGTTTCTGCTACCTCAAAGAACACTTAAAGAACTAGATCAAATTAATAAACACTTCTTCTGGAATAAAGAAAACAACAACAAACCACTCATAAGTTGGAACTATGTCTGTCGGCCCCCCGCACATGGTGGGGTGGGGATTGCTAAGGCAGAAGAAATGAACAAAGCACTCCAAATGAAATTGCTTTGGAAAATCCTAGTGGAACCAAACAACCTTTGGGTCAAAATAGTGACTGAAAAGTACCTCAAACAGAAAGTATCTTAACCTACAAGAAAAAACATAACACCTCTTAGTAGTGGTCCAAACTTTTGGGCCTGAGAGACATGTTCGTGAAAGGTCTTATCTGGCAAGTAGGGGACGAAAACACCATCCGATTTTGGAAAGATAACTGGATTGGTAACGGTCCTATCTACCCAAAAGCTAAGGCTGAAACCTTCATTAATTGGGAGGAACTTGTCGCTATGTACCTCTGTGAGGACAACTCATGGAACATAGAAAAATTAAGGGAGGTCATCAACCATGAGGACCTCCAAAAAATATCCAATATTATTAATCCCAGTAATAAAATCCCAGATAGGTTGTATTAGCAACCTAGTAAAAACGGCTGGTACTCTACCCACTCGACCATGTAATGGATCCTCCATTCCAAAGGCGAACCAAAAATCAACCTAGAATGGATCAATAAACTCAACATTCCAACCAACATTAAGAATTTCCTATGGAAAGTGGCTCATAACGACCTTCCAACCAAAATGAGGCTTGTTTCCAACCATATTCCAGTACCTCAAGCTTGTGACGCGTGTAATAACCAAGTGGATGACACTTACCACATCCTAATCTCATGCCCACTCACGAGGGCAACCCTTAATGCTATAAACCCTAAACTGCGGTGGATTATCGCCCAAGTATCACTGGATGACAAAAAACCACATCAGATCATGGAAGAAATTAGGACAATGACAACAAAAGAGGAATTTGAACTCCTCACTTACACCTGGTGGAGCCTTTGGTTCTCTAGAAATAAGAGAACCTTTGACAACAACAATGGAACAAACTTGAATAATGTCGATAACATCAATGAGTTTACCCAAAACCAGCTAAAAGCTTGGAATCTCGCAAAAGCCTCTGATTCCCAAAACTTTGGCACTCGTAAAACGAGTAATATCGTTAGGCGAAAACTTGCTAAGTGGACAAAACCCAAGAGAGATTACGTTAAATTGAATTTTGATGGTGCAGTGAATGCAGATGGTGTGGCTTTCTTCGGGTTCATCATTAGGGACTTTGGTGGCTCTCCCATCCATTTCGACGGAGGATTGATCGGTCAATAGTCTGTTCTGATCTCCGAGACCGTCACCTTGCGCTAGGGACTTCTCAAGGCCATTCGACATGGCGTTCCCCGGATCTAGATTCAAGGCGATAATTTGCAACTGGTCAAGGCCATTCTCGGTGACTGGCGCTACCCATGGGAGATCGAATTGTTACATGCGGACATCCATTGTTTGTTGGTTAAGTTTCAGGATTGGAGTATTGCTCATATCTACCGTGAGTGCAATTTTGTGGCTGACTACATCGCTGGTTCTTTCTGACGTCCGTTCCACTTGCAATTGATTTGGGATTTTGTACCCTCATCCGTCAGGATGCCCTAGGGCGATCACTAGTCTATTACTGACCTCCCTAATTGCTTTCCTTATCAAAAAACTAAAAGAAATGGTTTCGCGCACATTTTCGGAAGAAAATTTCTACGGCCTACAGGGGATGGATTCTCTGTAGACGAGCACACATTTTTCTTTCTCGGCACTATATTTGATATTTCTTTCAGTCGAGTTTTAATTTGGAATTTGCTTTTAGCTCTTTCTGGAGGAATGTCGAAAGATTTTCTCTATGCGCGTACAGGTTCGTATCTCTCCGATCAAGTTTCTCGCACCACTTTTTTTTCAACTGATTTTCTCTCGCATGTTCGTGTACCTCTCCGATCAAGATTCTCGCGCTGATTTTTGAGTTGGATTTTGGGTTTTAAGATTTGCTCTTGCTGGACGATTCTCTGTAGGTGCTTTGCTGCTCTCCCTTTGCTGGTTCCGATCCTGTCAAGGTTAGCTTCCTCTCCATTGTGATTGCCTCTTTTTGCTGCTTAATTTCACATGTGATTCTTTGTGCTGCTTAATTTCACATGAGGAGCTTAGATCGATCTATAGGTGTTTCACTTCTCTCTCGCTTTGCCGCTTTGTCTACGTTCGTTCTTTCTTTCTTTATAATGTTTGGCTAATTTTGTTTTGGTAATTAATTTCAGTAATTATTCCCAAGGTTTAGCTAATTCATTAATTAATTGGCTTGATTTGTGAGTTTTGTGATGTTTCTTGGCCTTGCACCTCTTGAATAGTATGAAATAAGTATCTAGTCGACTTAGTCTTGAAAGCCCACTAAGCCTAATCAACTACAACCAAACAAAAAAATACATGTAAAACCCTAGATTGCTCAGCTACCTCGTCTTCCTCCCAAGTCAGAGGGGATGAAAAATTTCCACCAGCGCTCGAATATGCCTAAGCCGTCCGATTAGCCCGATATTGGATTGGGACCTGCCTGCCTAGCACTTGGGCGCCGCTTAGGCAGCTGCCTAAGGCTTCTATAATATCAATGTACATGGAGGAAGTGTAGATTAGTGAGTGTTTGACATTATGCACACAACAATACTAGATTTGTTGGATGTCTTGGTTTTGTATGTGTATAGTTTTAGATATAACATTTTCTCTTTCTTTCTTTCTTATTTTTCAAGTATGGCAAGCCTAGCCATTTCTGTTACCCATCTAGAGCAAGAGGTTGCTTAGGAGATGATCCAGCAAATGACATCTCAATGGGCCTCATTGATGGAAACTATGTCGATCATAAGGGCTTCACATGTAGAAATACAATCTGGTCAACAAATGATCAGTCAAAAGCTGGATGTACTACCTAGCATTCAATGGCAACTAAATGAGGTTCAACAACAGTTAAATGAGATTCTAAAGCTTCAAGGTGTTGCAATAGCAGACATTCAACAACAACTGAAGGTCATTCAAAGTGGTCCAACACCCGGTATTCAACAACAACTAAATGTCGACATTCAACAACAACTAAATGGCATTGAAGAAGATGTTGCATTTTCAAGCAAACAACTATTTGGAAAGTTAGATGGCCTTAAAGATGCCATATCAAGCCTTCAAAATCGGCTTAGACATGCACTGGTTGTTCTAATAGATCTTCAACAAGAGCAAACTGCTTCAAAGGTGATTTCCAGCACTTCTCTTATCTTGAGTCTTGAGTGTCCTTCTTACACTCCTCTTGGGAATAGGAGCAATGTGGGGGGATAAATGTATCTGGGATGGCCATCATTTCATTTAAAAAAAATTCATTTGATCCTCCTATTGCCATGTACAGATTCTTTTTGATCATTCGTTAGCGCACTCCTTTTTTTTATGTTGTGCACTCCGAAATGGGCGGACTCATAATCTACACACAAAAAACCGGATTTTTGAAAAACCATGGACGGATTCTTAACCCGTACAAGAAGTGACAACGGTTTTCGGAAAAATCTGGCTTTATGGACGGATTCCCGTCCCTCCCAAAAAAATGGCCACTATGGGCGGGTTCCCGGCCCGCACACAAATCTGGCCGGGTTCCCGGTCCCACACAAATCTGGGCGGTGTTTTTTTTTAAAAAAGGTAATTTTTTGAACATATGGATGGGTTTAAAACCCGCACATTAAAAGGTAATTTTTACACAAATCTAGGCGGTGATTTTTTTTAAAAAAAAGGGTAATTTTTTAAACATATGGATGGGTTTAAAACCCACACATTCAAAGGTAATTTTTTGAAAAAAAACGGTACTCTTGTGCGGTTTCAAAACCCGCATATTAATACCGTTTTTACCCGACAAAAATCGTCTTTTTTATGGAGTCCGTGGGTTTTTACTATTTACTTTTCAATTGTTAATTCTACTAAGCAAGAGAGCATATATGACAAAGTGCATTCTCGTGAGATGTCGACTTCGAGTAGCGGGTCCACAAAGACGTCATCGTTTAGCGGGTCATCATATTCGTCGGAGTCAACCTTTTCCATGAGAAATGTTTCTCTTCCCGATAATGAATTGGTTAGTACATGTTGAATCCTAAAATTATAATATATTTGTTTAGTTTATAGTTTGCAATTTCATTGGTTGAAATTCGAATTTATCGATTTTAGTTCAGGTTGAAACTTGAAATTATTGGTTGTCAGTCGATTACTAGTCTCGCTTCTAATTTGGAGTATAAACTTAAAATTGAATTCGTAAATAGTATGATTGATTAACATTGTATGATTTTTATTTCAATGTTATATTGTCATGAGAAATTGATAATTATTTGATTATTGTTTATCATGTTTTATTACATCATTATTTATTTGAATGTTTTTGAATATTTGCAAGTTCGTAGTTTTTATGAGCCTAGTTTAAAGGTTTTTGGTTTTATTCATAGGTTTGTCGGTATAGTGAGCATGTTGATCACACGGAAGTCGACTTCTCTACGTACTTTAATAAAAATGATGGATTTGATACAACGGAAGAGTTGAGACAATGGGTTAGAAGTATCGGTCTTGGTATATCTATGATCATAATGACCAAGTCGTCCAAACCCTATAAGATCATTTTGCAATGTTCAAGGTCGAATAAATATAGATCGGGGAGGAAGAATGAGGTGAAGAAAGCACGGGATTCGAAGAAGACCGAGTGTCCGTTTGAGTTTCATGGGTTCTTGAGGAGAGGGAATTCATATACACCCTCTCGTTGGACATTATCGGTGATAAGAGGGTTCCATAACCATGAGCTTCCCCCGGATTTGAAAGGGGTTAGGGGTGCACATCGTCTTAGTGCGGAGGAGCGCAACCACAAAATAGTTGCTAGTACGTCGGGTACAAAGCCTAAGTCCATCTTTACGGAACTTATCCAAAAGAACCCCGAAAGCTTACTATCGAGGACACAAGTCTATAATTTCAAGGCGTCTCAAAGGAGGACTTCAATGGGTCAATTGAATGTGACAAAATACTCGTTGGAGGGGTTGAAGGAGAAGGGATACTTCACCGACACAAAAAGATGGAGAAGAAAGGATGGGGAGTTGGCGTTGAGCGCGTTGTTTATTACTCATCCGGACTCACGGCATTTGTTGAGGATGTTTCCGAATGTCGTTATCATGGATTGCACGTACAAGACCAATAGATATGTCATCTCGTTTATCTACCACGTTTTTGTTATTGAGTTGTTTTAGTGATCGTTAATTGTTGATATATAACTCTTTGTTGTCAATGTGTTAAGTACGGATGGCCTTGTTTGGAGTTTGTAGGGTGACATCCACAAACTTGACGTATTGTATTGCTATTGTCTTCATGAGGAAAGAGAAGAGGGAGTACTTCACTTAGGCACTCGAGCGATTGAAGTTCTTATTCGGCAACCAAAAGCCGCGTTGTTTCATGTCGGATAGAGAGCTTGGAGCATTGAAGGCAGTGAAGCATGTCTTCAAGGTCCCCCACTTCTTGTGTTTGTACATGTGGCTTGGAATGTGAAGGCATATGCAAAAACACAACAAATCGATCTTATTTTGATGTTATATACCTTAAAACTTTGAATTATAAACCAAAACCCTAAACCCTTCTGTGCTAGTTTCAAACCCGACCAACATGGGCGGGTTGGTCACCTCAGTTTGACCATCTATTTGGGGGTGATAGTTTGTAGAATATAGAAGCTTAGTACCAAGCTTCCTCCAAAGAGTGCGCCAAAAGTGACCAACAATTTTGGAGTCACGATCACTAACAATAGTGCGCGGGACTCTATGAAGGCATACAACATTATCATAGAATAGATCAACAATGTCAACAACACTTATTTGTGGTCTTATAAGCCACAAAATGGGTCATCTTCGAAAATTGATCGACGATGAAAAAAATGGAATCCTTCCCCCTCCTAGATGTGGGTAAGCCCACAATGAAATTCATGGACAAGTTTTCCCAAGGTCCATTTGGAATGGGAAGCGGAGTGTACAAGCCATGGGGATAAGAAGAGGCCTTGGCTTTCTAGAAAGTGACACAAGCACGGTAGTACCATGTCACTTGGTGATCCATATGGGGCCAGAAGAAGTGCTCCTTAAGAGCAGCGAGGGTCTTTAGGATGCCAAAATGACCTTGGTCATCATGAGCCTCCCGAATCAACAAAAGGCGAATGGACGATGTAGGAATACAAAGGCGTCCAGCCTTATAAAGGTAACCCTCGGAAAGAAAGTAGGTCTCATACTCATGGAAAATGAGGCATTGCGCCTATAAAGGACCAAATAATGGATCAAAAGAGTATAAGTCCTTTATTAAGGCAAAGCCCAACACCTTAGTCTGCATGTGAGTAAGAAGGGCATAACAACGAGAAAGGGCATCAACAACCATATTATCGGTCCCCTTCTTATGAACCATTGTGTAAGGAAATGTCTCCAAAAACGCGACCCAATGAGCATGGCGGCGGTTAAGATGAGCTTGGCTCTTCAAAAACCAAAGTGTCGCATGATCACTATGAATAATGAACTCGTGTGGCCAAAGATAGTAGGACCACATCTTAAGGACTCTAATTAGGGCATAGAGTTCCTTATCATAGGTCGAGTAGTTGAGAGTAAGCCCAGTCAACTTCTCGCTAAAATAAGCTATGGGATGCAACTCTTGGTGGAGGACACCACCAATGCCAATGTGAGAGGCATCACACTCAATCTCAAAAGGACGAGAGAAGTCGGGCAACTGAAGAATAGGAGCCTGGCATAAGGCTACCTTCAAGGCTTGGAAGGCCTTGTCATGTGTTGGGGACCACACCACTATTGTGCCCTTCTTGGTCAAACCATGAAGAGGCGCAAGGATGGTACTGAAGTCCCGAACAAAGCAATGATAGAAACCAGCAAGGCCGAGAAAAGACCTGACCTCAGTGGCAGTCGAGGGAGTAGGCCACTCCGAATGGCCTTGACCTTGTTATCGTCTACGCACAACCTGTCCTTGGAAACAACTTACCCAAGGAAAACCGTGGACGGGGCGCAAAAAGGGCATTTGGAAAGATTGCCAAAGAGAGTCTCGCTACGGAGACGAGTGAGGATGAGATGAAGATGGTCTACATTGTCCTCAAGTGTCTTGGAAAAGATCAGAATATCATCAAAATAGACGACAACGAACTTTCCTAGATACTTTCTGAACACGTGGTTCATGAGTCGCATGAAAGTACTAGGGGCATTAGTGAGCCCAAAAGGCATCACAAGCCACTCATATAGCCCATACTTCGTCTTAAAGGCAGTCTTCCACTCATCACCTTCCTTCACGTGGATCTAACGGTATCCGCTCCTCAAATCCACCTTAGAGAAAATGATGGCTTTGTGCAGCTCATCCAACATATTGTCGAGCCTCGGAATAGGGTGACGATACTTAATTGTAATCTGGTTAATAGCTCGACAATCCACACACATGCGCCAAGAACCATCCTTCTTGGGAACGAGAATAACAAGGACGACACATGGTCTCAAAGAATCTCAAACATAACCTCATTCCAAAAGTTCTTCAACCTGTCGTTGGAGCTCCTTAGTCTCTTCAGGGCCAATATTATAAGCAGCTCGGTTTGGCAGAGACGCACCAAGTCTATCTAGTGCTCGATGCCTCGGATAAATGGAAGTCTGGGAGGTAGCTCGTCAGCAAACTCCTCTAGCAAAGTAGAAACCGGGGTAGGTAAGGGCTGGGGTCAAAATCCTCGATTGGAAAAGAAGTCGGAAGCAGTAAAAGACAAGGCTCCTCGCCGCAGAGGAGCATAGATCATGATTCCTCCGCCTTAGTAAGTTTATAAATGACTGTGATTTATTGGACATTCCGAGAGTTGTAACAAATTTACATGGATAAAAAGAAAAATAGATGTTTATAACACATACGAGAAACTATATCGAGTTATTGTATTAGATCAAATCCTACAACGGTATCCGGATATATATACTCTTAATCATGTATTCACCTTCTTGGACCATTACCCGATATCAATAGAATTAAAGAATAGCGGACCAGTTAAAGGTCGACCCTCAAGTTTGAAAAAATGTGGTTCAGATGAAACGAATTTGAAAGAATAGTCAAACAAGCATAGAGATATAATGAAATAGGATCAACATGTACCAACTCATACACAAAACCTAAATTCTCAAAAGACAAGTTAAGGATTGGAATAAACGAACATTTGGTAATAGTAAGAGTAGATACTGGGCTATGGGGGCTGCACCTAAAAAATTAAATGACAATAAAGGTGAGAAGATCTAGAAAGTTTGGAGAGCTAAAACACAATCTGTCCTAGGACCTCATCCTACAGAAAAGCTCCCTATAAATATGGACTCTAATGCACCTACTGATGAAGGGATGGTTGATAAAAGGACATGTAACGTTAGTGCTGAACCAGAACAACATGGGATTAAGAAGGGAAACATACAGCAAGAGAAGGCTACTAGGGATAAAATAGAGATTTGTGAAAAGGAACCTGCTAATACTTCTACATCCACACCTGGCAAAGCAAAAGAGAAGTGGATTGATGTCCTAGGGAGGAACAAGAAAACTGATGCTCCCCCTCATTACTCTTTAAGGGCAAGGGTACCGGTTAAAAAGGGAGTGCCCTCCATGGCGGTTAAAAACAAGTTCAAATCCTTAGAACCAGGTTGTAGTAGCCTGACCTTAAAACCAACATGACGGAAGTCAAGATGGGATGCTGGAACTAGAGGATGCAACACATCCTCTAAAATTAGGATGGTTAATAATTTTGCTAATAAAAATAATTTGTCTGTTATGGATATTATTGAGACTAAGATTGCTCAGCATAAGGAAGGGATGTTAGCTCCAAGTTTGCTCAGGGGATGGAATTATATTACCAATAGTACTGTTCTTGATAAAGGGAGAATCTGGTTAGCTTGGAAGAACTCTTTGCTTGATATAGATATCATTTTGGTAACTCCTCAGGTGGTACACACCAAGATTACTTGTAAGGAGAATCAGTCTTATTTTCTTGCTACTTTCCTCTACTTGGCCAATGATGAAGCTGAGAGAATTAGTGCTTGGAATTTGCTACAGACATGCAAACCTAACCCCAACACTCCCTGGATCCTTATGGGAGATTACAATTGTATTCTTGATTCAACTGAAAAACTCTCTTTTAGGAGAGGTGATGAGAAATACACGGATGAGCTACTGAACAATAGTGTTATGCTTGGCATTAGCGATCTGCATTTTTTTGGGGTCAGATACACGTGGGAAAATAAACAGATGGGAACTGCTAGAATTGCTTGTAAACTCGATAGGATTATGAGTAATGAGGCTTGGAATTAGGGATGCACATGGGGACGGGGCGGTGCGGGGAATGCATTCCCCGTCCCCGTCCCCGTCCCCTATTTTGCTCCCCGTCCCCGCCCCGTCCCCGCCTAATCCCCGACGGGGAGCGGGGCGGGGAATACCCGGCGGGGATGGGCATAAAATCGGGGCCCCGTTTATTTTAAAACTCCTACACTAATAATTTGACATATTTTATATTTTAAAAAAATTGAAATTTAAAATTCGAATGAAAATTTCATTCGATCAAAGAAAATTAATTACGGTATATAACATGTATAAATTACACTAGATTAAATAAAAATGGTGTGTACGTTGATTATTGAACACCCTGGTGATGTCTTGTGCCAAATTCCAAGCTGCTAGTAGCCACCAACAGGCAACAGTTTGATCGAAAGAAAAATCCCAGGAGGACACCACTGAAAAATAACAAACGACAGAGAAAATTAATAAGAGTAATGTAGGGTTTTTTTTACTGTTTAAATTCCAATTTTTTATATTAAGGTAAGTAAAATATATGACACATATTAATAAAGGAAGTTTCTTTTATAAAATAATGCATACTTTTTTTTATATCATATACATTTTAGTATTAATAATCATATTAATTTATATTAATATGTATATACCGGGGAGGCGGGGACGAAACGGGGCGGGTAATACATTCCCCGTCCCCGCCCCATCCCCGCTCGGGGAAAATAATTCGATCCCCGTCCCCGCCCCGCTCCCCGCCCCATTAGGGGCGGGTCCCCGCGGATCCCCGTCCCCGCGGGTTGAATGTGCATCCCTACTTGGAATGATTGTTTTCCTCAAGCTACAGCTTTGTTTGCAGACTCAGAACTCTCAGATCATTCCCCAGGTATCTTGAATGTTAATCCTACCTTTGTTCCCAAGAAAATCCCTTTTAGATACAATAATTATTGGGCCTTGGAACAGGACTATGTAGACCAAGTTAGATTAGCTTGGAATTTTCCAATGGGTGGAAGTGCTCAATTTGCAGTGGCAAGGAAAATCAAAAATACGAAAGAAGTTTTGAAAAAGTGGCAGAAAGAGAGATTCAAAGGTTTAGAAACAAAAATTAGTGTTGAAGCCTTGAAAGTTGCTAATGTCAACCTGCAGAATGACTTTTCAATTTAGAAAAACAACAAGCAGTTCAAAAGGCCAAAGAAGAAATGAAGTTGAGAATGGAACAATTAGATAGCTTCCTTGCACAGAAAGCCAAAATGGACTGGCTGAAACTTGGAGAAGAAACTTCTTCCTTGTTTTATAGTGGCATCAGGGCAAGGAAAGCAGGGAGTTCCATTTTTGCTCTCAAAGATTCTAATGGAAATTTGCTTGAAACTAGAGAGAAGATTGATGAGGAAATTGTAAACTTTTACATCAATTTGTTTGGGACTGAATCCCTTGACATTGATATCTGCTTTGAGGGTTACTTGGGTGGAAAAATTGATAATGCTACACGGCCAAGATTATGTCAACAACCTTCTGAGACTGATATTAAAAATGCTCTCTGGGATATTGGAAACAACAAGTCTCCTGGCCCTGATGGATTTGGAAGTTTTTTCTTCAAAAATAGCTGGAATATGGTTAAAGAAGATATTGTGAAAGCTGTGAAGGAATTTTTCTCTTCTGGGATGATTCTTAGACAGTTCAATACCACTTTCATTAGCATTATCCCTAAATTTGATAAGCCCTTCTCTATTAAAGATTTCAGACCGATCTCTTGCTGCAACACTATGCTCAAGATCATTTCTAAAGTACTTGTCAAGAAAGTTAGGCCAATTTTGGATTGTATTGTCTCCAGAAACCAGGGTGCTTTTGTTCCAGGGAGAGCAATCACACACAACAGTGCAGTTGCCCAGGAGCTAACTAAAGGGTATGAGAGGAAGGGTATTTCTCCTAGATGCATGGTACAAGTCGATCTGCAAAAGGCCTACGACTGTGTCAGATGGGAATATCTTAGAAGTGCTATGGAATACTTTCAGTTTCCTTGTCAGCTTATTCAGTGGATTATGCAGTGTGTGACAACTTCCTGGTTTTCTGTTATCATTAATGGAGAAGCTCGCGGGTTCTTTCCTGGGAAAAGGGGCTTAAGACAAGGAGATCCACTTTCTCCTTTCTTATTTGTCCTAGTTATGGAAATGTTTTCAAGGAAGCTATCCAAAGCTAGTAAAAGCAAGAGTTTCAACTATCATCCCAAATGCAAGCAATTAGGTCTCACTAATATTGCTTTTGCAGATGACCTCCTGGTCTTTTGTAAACCAAAAAAATGCACTCTTCAAATTGTAAAGGAGTGCCTCTTGGACTTTGGCCTTGAATCAGGGTTAAACGCCAATTCCAACAAGAGTAAGGTATTTTTTGGTGGAGTTAGCCCAGCTTTGAAAGATGAATATAGCTCTATTTTGGGTATAAGCATGGGTACCTTTCCTATAAGGTACTTGGGGTTGCCTTTGCATACTAAGAAGCTTAAAATTGGGGAATATTATCCTCTTATCAACAAAATTACCATGTTGATACAGAGGAAAAGTCTGAGCAAGCTTTCTTATGCTGGAAGAATGCAAGTCATTAAATCCATGATTGAGGGGATTCTTTCATTCTGGATGCAGGCCTTGATATTACCCTCTGCTGTAGTAAAAAAGATTGAGAGCCTTTGTAGATCTTTTCTTTGGACTAGGCTAGCTGATAAGAAGAGGAGTCTTGTTGCATGGAAAAGAGTTTGTAAACCTTATGATGAAGGGGGCTTAGATTTCAAAGAGCTGCTAGCATGGAACAAAGCCCTCTTATTCAAACTAGGACATGATATTCTTGTGGGTAAAAGTAATCTGTGGACTCACTGGGTTTGCAATAATCTGTTGAAAAGGCAGAATTTCTGGGACAAGAAAGTTACTAGTTCTGATTCTTGGATCTAGAGATCAATTCTGAAAGTGAGGGATGATTTATGTACTGCTTTCCAATTACAGAATATAGATATTTCTCAGAATCTGCAGATTATCAACAAGACAAGTACTAAGCTGGATTGTGGAATTATATATGATACTTTTAGATTGCACTTACCTTCCCACCACTGGTGTGATATGAACTGGAAGGGAATTCAATCTAAGAAATGGGCGTTTATAGCTTGGCTTGCCTCACTCAAAAAACTGCCAACAGCTCAGAAGTTGCATAGTTGGGGTATCATTCAAAATCCTATGTGCTCTTTATGCTGTCAGGAAGAAGAAAGTGAGGACCACCTTTGGTTTGGGTGTGCTGTTACAAAAGATGTTGCTGAGTTGGTCTTCAACTGGGTAGGTATCTCAATCAGATTGCCCACTTTGGAGGATTGGTGGAAATGGTTTGCAGGAACACACTCTTACAAGAATAATATTTTTCAAACCAAGTTTACCGTGTTTCTTGGAATTATCTATCACACATGGAAGCACCGTAATGAGGTGGTGTTTGATCAAGCTTCTCCCAATGTGGTAGTTTGTGCTCAGAATATCATCAGAGAGTGCAAAATGAGATTCATCGTCAAGCTCAAGCTTACGGGTCGACGAGGGCAAGCCATGAGAAGAAGACTTAGACTATGACCTTGTGTATCTCAGCGTGTGCTGTATGTTGCTACATCTTTGTTCTTGGGAGGGTTTTTTTTTGGGTAGATTGTTGTACAACACTCCCTTTCCTTTCCTTTTGTTGAGTGTCTTTGTAGTATTATAAAGCCATTATGAGACAAGGAAAGGAATGACCTACGCATAGGCTCTCATGCCCTTACTTTGTACTAGTGCTCTTGCATAAGCATGTACTTAGCTAAGGACGAAGTCGGGTAATCGGATGTGTTTTAGGTGCTCTTGAAGCTTGTGTTTTTTATCATATATCCTTGGTATGATATATGCTTGTGTATTCTCTCCCCTTCTTCTATAAATTTTACCATTAGCTAAAAAAAACGAACATTTGGTAATATTTTTAGGCAACTATAGGAAGTTGATGGTCAACTAATCACACTCCAGACAACTATAAGTCAAACCAAAACCCATACTAAAAATCTTAAACAAAGACGCTTATTGGTAAAACAAGAGAAATTACTGATTTTCCACAAAACCTACTTACTGGTCACAACGCGCTAAAATAAAACATATTTGACTACTTGATTCCAATAATGTGTACTTTCATTGACGAGCAACCGGGAGATGCAATCGAAAAAACATCAAAACTATACAAACCAACTTAGGGAAAATCATTACGGGAAATAAAAATATTAGAAATACCTTTCTTGAGAACTATGAAAAAGACAAAGGGATCTATCAACCACCAGATGCTACACAAATATCTTGATCTAATAAAACATGAAGTTACTGATTTTTCTCTTAGGTTTGCATGTATTGCTTTCCCCGCCTGAGGGGATTACTTTATTGTTGTTTGATGATGTTAGGGGTCGGGTTATCCCCGGTTTGATGACTACTTAGCCCCTTTTTTTAATATTAATAAAACACTCCCTTGAGGAGCCGGAGAGTACCGTCTCTCCTTCTACCAAAAATAAATAAAACATGAAGTGTCAGATGAGGATAATGCATTACTTACCAAATGAGTAGATAATACGGAAAATAAAAATGTTATCTTCACTATCGACAAATATAAATCAACGGGCCTTGTCGGGATAATCACGGAATTCTACCAAAAATATTGGTCGATAGTAGGATTGTCGATTATAAAAGCAATCAAAAAAATTCTTCTCATCGGGAAAATTACGGAGACAAATAAATCAAATGTTTATCATACTTATACCAAAACATGAATATCCAATGATAACAACCCAATTTAGACCGACCAATTAGTCTATTCTCAACCATATACAAAGCCATAGATAAAATGATACCAGAAAAACTCAAGCAAGTACTTATCAAACTAATCCACCCGTTGCAAGGAGCATTTGTCACAAACTGGGCTATCCAAAATAATATACTCATAGAACATGAAATTTTCCACTCATTTCGAATGAAAAAAAGGAAAAGTTGGTTATACAGCAATCAAACTAGACATGGAGGAGGGATATGATTGAGTATAAAGGGACTTTCTTGACAAAGTGCTAGAAAGATTTAGTTTTAACCCTAATTCCATCAACTAGATTCAAGAAAGCGACCAAACAGTTTCCTTCTCTATTCTTGTAAACAACGAACCTTCGGAAATATTCCTACCAGAAAGAGGACTCATACAAGGAGACCCACTTTCCCATCTATTTTTTTGCAATTAGAGCTGAAGTGTTGGCACGAAAGTTAGAACAAGAAAGTAGCAAGAAAAAAAAAGATATTGGAATACGAATAATAAGAGGAGGCACATCAATTCATTTTCTATTCTTTGCAAATGATATAATTAATTTTACACCGGCAATAGTCAAAGCTTATTGAACAATTAAAAATACTTTAGATGAATATTGTGAAATATCATGACATAAAGTGAATTATCATGAATCAACCTTTCAAACTACAAAAGGATTTCTCCCTTCTATTAAGCGTTTACAACAAATGGAACTAAATATCCCATTTATCAAAATTCTAGAAAAATATCTAGGATGTCCAATTATAAATGAGAGAGTAACCAAATCGACCCTTGAAATAGCTGTCACTAAAAGAAGTCAACGGTTAGCAAAATGGAGAGCAAACAACCTCTTTGAAGTTGGAAGAACAACTATGATCAAAATCACTTTAGAAGCAAAACTAAACTACACCACCTTAAAAGAATTGGATGATATTAATCGAAACTTCTTTTGGAACAAAGACCCAAATAAACACCCCCTCATTAGTTGGGAAAAATTTTTCAAGCAAAACAAAAGGGCGGATTAGGGCATTGTAAAGTAAAACACATAAATTAAGCCTTACAAATGAAGCTATTATGGAAAATTCTTGGTGAACCGAATAACTTTGGGTTCGTATTATCACATATGAATATCACAAAGAAAAAGGAAATATGTCCTATCAATGGAATTAAATAATCAAACTGAAAGATGAATTTAAAGCAGGATTCATATGACAAGTAGGAGATGAATAAACGATTAACTTTTGGCATGACGCTTGGCTCACACCCAAAACGCTAATAGATCAAATATGTACAACTATAGGATGGAATCGATATAAATTGGAAAATTATCAAATTCATTACATTTCCAAAGCAATGGGATGAAGAAGAATTAGCCAAAGGCTCCGTTCGGCAATGATGTACTTATATGAGTTGATGCTGATGTAGTTGATGCTGATGTAGTTGATGTTGAAATTATGTGCTGAAATTAGTAGTTGAAATGAGTTGTTTATATTTTATATAACCTATATAGTGTTTGGGAAAGTAGTAGTTTATGAGAGTTGAAAAAGATAGTAAAAAGGTTAAATTAAATTTCAACTACTTTAAATAAACGCATTTCAACTCCATAAGGTCCTACCACCCACCTTATTTTTTTTGCGGAATTTCAACTAGTGTCAACTAGTATAAACGCATTTCAACTACCACACCCGAACACCCATGTAGTTGAATTTTCTTTCATTTCAACTACATAAACTCATTTCAACTCCCATTTCAACTCTAACGAACGGAGCCAAAGTTGTCCCACCACCCGATTGACGGCTTGGACCACCTTTTCTGGATCCTTCCAAGGCCGATCCGATTGTTGATGTAACTTTTTGTCAGCATAGGCAGGTGATCCTAACATATTGTGGAGCAAATAAAATCTATTGTAATATCACAAAACCAAATTCGAGATAAATTATATTCGTGGCCCTTTAAAAACGGTTCGAATTCGGTAGAGTTGTTTAAAAACTCTATGGGTAAAGTTCTAAAGTCCTATAATAATTTGGTGAACCATAGGGAAAATAATTAAAAAGAAAAAAAATCATAATTAGATTTGGTGAGAGGTAAATCTAATCTCAACCATTGATATTTTATTTAACGATTGAGATCTCTCTAACTCTACCCATAGAATTTTTTTACAACTCTATTGGAGCCCATTCCCTTTACTAAAAATGAATGGTTCTCCAAACCATCAACAATAACAATGATTTCAAAAGAACAAGAACAAAATGATATGTCAATTAAATGGATTTGAGAGTTAGACGCTCCACCTAAAATTAAATTATTTTATGGAAATTATACAACAATAACCTACCCACAAAAGAACGATTAGTGGCAAAACATGTGGTAGTAACTCTAGATTGCCCCGAAAATTGCACACACTAACTTTTCAAATATTGTTATATAGCACATATTCTAAAACAGTTAAACAAACAAACTCAAGAATATTCGATAGACTTAGAATAGGCCAAAAACAACATCATATCCACGCTAACACATATTAAGTCACAAGTTACAAAGAAGGATTTTCTTGAACTAATTACGACATGTCGGTGAAAATGGAAAATTAGAAACCAAACTATTATTAAGCATCAACAAAATAAAGTTATGGTTAAACTAGAAGTTTATACTCCCTCGGTTTAACAATACTTGTATTTCTAACAATTTACACATTATTTAAGAAGAAAAAGAGCCACGTGCGAATGGACGCCTATGTGAGAAATAAGAATAAATCTCGCTCGTTCATTCCAAAAAATCAACGTCCCTGATTAAACATTCATTAAAAAAAATAAAATACGACACGAGCGAATTTTTCCCGTATTATTCGCGTATTTTTCAATAAAATACGACACGGACGAATTTTTCCCGTATTATTCACGAATTTTTCGAAAAATACGTTTTTATGAGACGCGTCCAGTTTGTTCATCAGAAATAGCGATTTGTTCATCAATATTCACCAATTGTTCATCAATACTAACTAATTGTGCATTGACTTTTTGATAACATTGTTCATCGATTTCGAACTTTTTTATTTTTTATTTTTATTTTTTAACCTTATTTATGTGTAGGAATACAATATTATGTAGTTTTTTATGCACATATAATTAGTTTTTGATATACCCATATTTGTTCATTGATATAGTCGTATTTGTTCATTGATATACCCCTATTTGTTCACTAGTATACTTCTTTTTTTGTTCATTGGTATACCATTATTTGTTTATTGATATACCCTATTTGTTCATGGATATACCCTTATTTTTTCATTGATATAACCTTATTTGTTCATTATTTTACCCTTATTTGTGAATTGAAATAAACTTATGTTTTATGTGTCAATGCTATCAACTTGTACATTTAGGACTATTAATACCATCAACTTGTACATTTAGGACTATCTATTTGTGCATTTTTTGCATTTATTTTGTGCTTTAAGGCTATCTTGAATTCAAAGTATAATACGAATGAAGTGCTTTAAGGCTAACTTGTCAATACGAATGAAGTGCTCAATATAGTACCAAAATAAGATAAGTTTGATGTAGAAACTTGAATGCAAAAGATAATAGATAACCCTTTGCAATAATATGGTGTATGTTAAGAGAACGATATAGCAACAAATCGAAGAGGTGTGCTTGTGCCTTATTTAGGTATGAACAAATTGATGTTATTAATGAACAAATATGCATATAGTAATGAACAAATTGAGGTTACTAGTGAACAAATATGCATCTAGTAATGAACAATTATATGAAAAAGACAATGAACAAATATCCATAAACCAGTGACCAAATTGATATTACTAATGAACAAATATGCACAAACCGATGAACAAATATGCACAAACCGATGAACAAATATTTTCGTTTTTTTTTATGAACAAAATCACTATGTTGATGAACATATTGCATGTAATTTTGATACACATTTGTTCATTTTTTATGTACAAACAATAGATTTTTGATGCACAAGTAATAGTTTATTTATGCACAAAATCATAGTTTTGATGAACAAAATCACAGTTTTGATGAACAAATCCACATTATTGATGAACAAATCCACAATACTGATGAACAATCTGGGCGCGTGTCCTATTTCCGTTTTTTTCAAAAATACGCGAATAAGTCGCCAATAATTCGCCCGTGCCGTGTTTTCTCCTTTTTAAGTGAAATGATCAGCGCCTTTGATTTTTCTTGATCCAACGACTCTTGCTCTTTCTTATTTCGCACCTGGACGCCCATTCGCACGTGAACCAGACTCATTTAAGAAAGTTATTAAAAATACTAATATACCCTTAATTATTATCTTATTTCTTTACTTTATTGAAAACCACTACTAATAACATATCATTAATTATAAGGGTAAATATGTAAAGTAGAGACAAAAATAACTAAATAACATGTATTGTGAAATAAAAAATTATAGCTAAAAAGACATATATTGTGAAACGGAGAGGGTATAAAGCAACAAATAAAAAAAATGGAACACGGCCAAACAAATAGATAATGAGGATGATCTCAATAAAGCTAGAACCACATAATGCAAAGTCGTCACAAAAATATAAATGGGAAAAATCACCAGTAGGATTCATTAAAATAAATTTTGAAGTTTCAAAGAAAGACATCGGCTAATAGGGTTGAGCATAGGTCGGTTCAAACAGAAATTTTAAGCCGAATCAATCGAACTAAAACCAAAACCGATATTATTCGGTTCAATTTTCAGTTTAGGAATTTTCCATATTTCAGTTTGGTTTCGGTTAAATTTTGATTTGATTTGAATTTTCCAAAGAATAACCTTCTATCCATCTCAATTTAGTTCAGTTTGGTTCGATTTTTGTCAATTCGGCATTGCATCGATGCTCAGGCCTACCGGCCAGGCCACTGCCGGATATGTTACGAGAGACCATAGAGGAGAATTAATCCATCTAGAGGCCTACAAAAATAAAAATTGGATTTCTCTACAAGCAAAAACAGTGGGACTATACTCTGCAATCGAAGAAGAAGAAAAAGGATCTCAAAATACTTGTGATTGAAGGAGACAATATCGTTTTTGTTAATGTTATGAATGGAAACAGATCGTGCCCATAGTAGAGATGACCATCACAAACTGTGGCATGAGTTTGTTATACTTTAAAGCTGCCCGAATCAAACGTGTACCTCGACAGTGTAACTCTTTTGTTTATGGAGTGATTAAATTACGGCATTCATTCAGTTGACATCAGATCAAACAAAACACAAAACTTCGCGCCCTCGTTCAAAGATGTCGTAGATTAAAACTTACTTTCTCCCTAAATCTTACCTCGATAAAAAAAAATGATACAAACAAAATAGTAAGAAGGAAGAAGCAAGCATTAGGATGGGTCACTTTCATGTTATATACCTCAATAATTCATTTTTCCAAGATAAGCTTCAAGATAAGATTTTTTGGCATGATATTTTCTTTCCAAATCCGAGTAATAATCACCAAGAATATTTTACAATTGATTTTGTCACACTTGTAATTCTGATAAAGTACTGATGATAGATCCAAATTAGAATGAGAAAAAAAAAACAGCGAGTTACGTGGCATGCCTAATTTAGGATTATGATGCCTTCTTTTTTGGGTCGGAGGATTATGGTGCTTTTTTTTTTAATAATTACACCACAGAAGTACAGAACTCTCCTGATCGAATCAATCAACTTTGGCTCGAATGGAAATCTTCTTTGGAATTTAACCCTTCTGTTACGATAGTATAACTAGTTAATTAATTATAAGAAGCAATCATTAGACTTCCGAATTCTCTTACTATACAATAGAACATAATCTCCCTTAGCTTAGTTACTTATTGTTGGTGTCTCTATATAAACCACTCTTTTCCTTTTGGATAAATCATCCATTCATCAGTCATCACTCTTTTTATTTTCTTTCTTTTTCTCTCTGTTCATCTACTTTCCTCTTGTAAACAGTAAACATGTTGTCAAGAAGCAGAACAATGCCCCCAAGATTACTCCATGTAACTATAAACATAACAATGAAACAGCTTATTCTTTCTTATTCCTCTTCTTCTTCATCTTCAAATCTTTTCTAATTTTCTTTTATTTGGCTGTTTTTTGTTTCTTCTTCCAGACTGACCAAACCAGAGATATCAAGCAGTATCTGCAAATAGAAGTGCAGCCAAAACCCGACACCGAAACCGAGCCAATCGACCAAGGAGCCAACTACTCGAAATGCTTCGACGACGATGCTCGCTTGAAGAGGACAGGTAACTAAAATTCAATATCAAGCATTCAGGCTTACAAATTTACAATCTAATATAATTCACAATTCAAATTTTCTCATGTCTTTTTCTTCAATTGTTAGGAACATTTTGGACAGCATCATCTCACATTATCACAGCTGTAATTGGGTCAGGAGTGCTTTCTCTTGCTTGGGCAGTAGCTCAGCTCGGTTGGATTGCAGGGCCAATTGTTATGCTTCTCTTTGCGTTTGTAACTGAGTATACTTCTAGCCTCCTTTGTCAGTGTTATAGGGCAGCTGATTCAGTAAATGGCCCCAGAAACTACACTTACATGGATGCTGTTAAGAGCATACTAGGTATGATAAGAAAATTCTATATTTTATACTACCTTGTTAATCTTATTAAGAAATTTGTCATTTTACAGTATTTCACTAATGAATTATTAATGAATTACGTCGTTTGTTATTAAAACCTTTGTATTCATTGGCTCGAATAAGGTGGGTATTTGATAAATTGTATAGAAAGTTCATTATAACTTAGTTTAGTTGATAAAAAAAATGCTAGAATGGCAATCTTTGGTGAACTATTGCTGATGCTTTGTAAATGAATTGAATATAGGTGGAAGAAAGGTGACAGCTTGTGGACTGATCCAATATCTCAACTTACTAGGAGTGTCCATTGGGTACACAATTGCAGCATCAGTTAGCATGATGTAAGTATGTTGCTCTTATTTTTAGAAAAAAAAAAAAAAGGAGAGAATGAATTTCTTGACTTAGCTTTTTGAGTAAACATACTGATTTTGCATAGCTTACACTGAATGCAGGGCAATAGAGAGATCAAACTGTTTTCACAGGAGCGGTGGGAAGGACCCGTGTCACATGTCAAGCAATGGATATATGATAGCGTTTGGAGTCATTGAGACCATCTTCTCTCAAATCCCGGATTTTGATCAAGTTTGGTGGCTCTCCATTGTGGCGGCTATCATGTCTTTTACGTACTCCCTTATCGGTCTTTGCCTTGGTATAGGAAAGGTTGCAGGTATAGTATCCAAGTTTTCCAACAGATGCTTAAAACTGTGATTTCACCAGCACAATTGTAAAATTGTGCTAAGATGAACTCCAAAAGCAAGATTTTAGGCTAAATTTATACATTTATGTGTTTCTGATAGAGCCAAAAGTAGTTTAAGTTGAAACCCATCCACGGTGTGATGTCTAATTTTGTGCAGAAAATGGAACCTTCAAGGGAAGTCTGACAGGGATAACAATAGGCTTAGAAACTCAAGCAGGGACAATCACCTTCGTTCAGAAGCTTTGGAGGAGTTTGCAAGCTCTCGGAGCCGTCGCTTTCTCATATTCATTCTCAATCATCCTCATTGAAATCCAAGTACGTTTTTTTATCTATTCTTATGCTCGCAATGCAAGATTTGATTTTTTTTAAAGACTTGTATAGGTTACCTTTTATAGAATTTAGGGTAATACTGTAGTTTATAAAAATAGGATGCTTATCACATGCTGAAGGACATAGGATAGAAAGACCGATTCAAGTAAATTCAATCTTCAATTGGTTAGCAATCTTCAACACCTTTGTAGGACACTATAAGATCACCACCAGCTGAGTACAAGACCATGAAGAAAGCAACTGTATTCAGCATATCTGTGACAACTACATTCTATATCCTTTGTGGATGCATGGGATATGCCGCGTTTGGAGATCTTGCACCAGGCAACCTCTTAACCGGGTTCGGATTCTACAACCCGTATTGGCTTCTTGACATAGCCAATCTCGCTATTGTCATCCACCTAGTCGGCGCATACCAAGTACACACTAACCTCGTCAATTCTCGTTTCACCTCGCTATCCAAACGAAGCCTTAATAACGTCTCTCAATCGTCTTTGCCAAATGCAGGTCTTCTGCCAACCACTATTTGCATTTGTGGAGAAGAAGTGTGCGCAATGGTGGCCAAAGAAAGACTTCATAACAGAGGAATACGAGATTAATATCCCATATGTCAAATTTGTATACAAGCTGAATTTATTCAGATTAATATGGAGGACAATTTTTGTCATCCTCACAACTCTAACAGCAATGCTTTTGCCTTTCTTCAATGATGTGGTGGGTCTCCTTGGAGCGTTCGGGTTTTGGCCATTGACGGTTTACTTCCCTGTTGAGATGTACATCAAGCAGAAGAAAATTGGGAGGTGGACAAACAGGTGGATGGGGCTTCAGATGTTAAACTTTGCTTGCCTGATTGTTTCTGTAGCAGCTGGTGTTGGTTCCATGGCTGGAGTTGTCTTGGATCTCAAGACTTATAAGCCATTCAAGACTAGCTATTGATACAGAATCAGAAATGAGAAGTTGAATGTGTACAATTTTTGTTTCTTTGTTGCTTAACTGAACTGATGTCTATCTACATCAGTGTAAAAATTGCTACTATGGCAATAATGGCATTTCATCTTGCACGATATCATATATGCCTAAGACTGGCATGGCGCAGTTAAGAACCCTGATGTAATTACACATCTCTAACTGACTGGCGAGCAACCCGAAAAACCTTAATTTACAGTGTTATGGGGCTTAAACATCCATCATGAAACAAGTATACCAGAATCTCAAGAAATATGTGGAGATGTGAATTTTATACATAATTCTGCCACTATCTAATCAAAGAAGATAAGAAACTTGAAATTAACTGACCTGGATCCATGGCCGGATCCGTATTGGGGTGGACCGAACCAGAATCCTAGGCTGTGGAGGGTTTCATAAACTAAGAGAAACCAGTATAAGCGTGTTAAACAGAGCAATGAACAACAACTGAAATGTATATTAAAGTGAACTATAGTGAGAAGCTATATCTTGGTTTCTGGGTTTGGTTGGATTTGGTTTCTGGGTTTGGTTGGATTTGGATCAGATATTCAAACATTCAGTTTCGTCTAATTTAAATCAAAACCCTTGTGTCCCAATTACATCATTATTAACAACTCAAGATGAAAAATTAATCAACCAGCACTAGTGTACACAAAATCAGTGAAGTTCAGGAGATGTACAAACTCACTTCTAAGTGAATCGCTTAGGAGTGAGTAAACAAATCATAGTAGACAGCAAAAACCCAAGAAAGAAAGAAAGAAAGAAATCTCACAAAGCTTAAAGGACAAATTTACATATTCACTGGGCCCCCAGATATAAGTGGCGACCTCTGGCTCCTGCTTATAGGTAAGTGGACATAAACCTCATGCACATCTGGCTTACACACATCTCCTCGGTCTCTATCAATAGCATAACAGATGTAAACCGTGTCAATCACATTGTCAAGCACATGGGTGAAGAATCCCAGAACAACAAGAAGCAAAATCCATGCCATAACTGCAACCAAGTATGATTCTGCTCCAAGAGAAGTGACTCCATTGACAATGGCACAGACAATAATTCCATATATTATTGATATTACAAGAATTATGCCAGCTAGTAACCGAGTGGAGATGGTCTCAACAAATACAGCAGAGAGAAGGTTACGTCTTAGAAGCTCATAAGTCATCCTCGCTGAGCTACAATACGCTTCACCTGTTATGGCCGCGAAGTTGATGGTGAATTTGTTCACGAAATCAACTGCTGACAGGAATATATTAACACAGCATCTGAGAGCGATGTTTACTATTCCAGGAGCGTCTTCTTGTCTTGCACTATCAACGATAGCTCGTATAATTCGTACCACACAGATTATCATTCCGGAGAAGCATACCGTGCCAAATGAGGGGCCAAAGGCATTTCTGCACATGTTTGAAAGTTATATAATGAGATTAGATTAGATTATTTTGAGGTATGAAACTGTGAAGTCAAAGATGTTAAATAGCTGTACAGAAAGAAAGATGAAAGTAACAGTCGTATTTACTGATGAATGGTCAATAATGAACTGTACTTTGTTCTCCTGTTTTTTAAGTTGTATATAAACAATGAACTGCACCATAAGCAAAGGATATGCACGTAAATCACAAGTTAGCCTAACACCTTGTGGTATACAGCAGAAACGATAATTCAAATTTCACTGGAAACCAAATACCCATGCTCCAATCAAATTTCCGAGACCTCTTTGTATTGATTCCAAATAATTATAATGCAGTCTGAAAAGGATAAGAGAAAAATGAACTTTCTCAAACCTAAATCTGATAGTATGTTTGAGAAATGGGAAAAGTACTACTCATCATAGCCAAGTCACTTCCACCAAGAACCTTATTAACTAAGGTTTGCAACGTACGAGAAGGATCAACTCATCAAACACCCCATAGAGAAGAAGAATGTCAGACATCTACAGAATTAGGATGTGGAATGTAGAACAGTGATTTATAGGTCACAACTGTTCCTCATTTTATCATTGGAGACAACTTCCATCACTTCAATCTTCAGTCATACAGGCAAGGTCCATATAGAGAGTTTTATAAGCATCAAAGACAACTTCCCATTATGACTCTAAAAATGCAGAAACTTGGCATCACGTCTATGCATGTATTTTACAGCTAGGGAGACTATAGAAAAGAAGGAATGTTAAGCATTCCAAACCCATTGTGATCAACGAAATGAAAAGAATTAACATACAGCTGTGACAGACTAACAAAGGCAGTTTCATGTTTCACTTCATACGCTTCTCAATTCTATACCAGGCTTGATAGACTTGGATACATAAAATTTTTCAAACAAACATCAAGTTCTGCAATTTTAAGTAATAACTACCTTGAAATGCAAGTATAATCAGCAAAAGAAACAACAAGCTGGAAGAAAAGAGAACTAAGTTTTACCTTAAAGTGCTCCTTATTTTTCTCCTTGGAGTAGAATCATCCTTTGAGAAATACCAATTTGCAATAACCCCACTGATCACATAAGCCTGAGCTTCAATTAATGTTGTAGCAGACCACAGCATTGTAATAATGGCCAGAGCAAAGTAAGCAGGAACCCAACCATCTTGTTTCCAAACACAAGAATACTCCCCACTCGATTCATGAGCAACAACACTCCCATTAAACCTCGCAAACACCAAGAACACAACAATCGGCACATAATAAATAATCAGCCCTAGAGTCAAACAAGGCAGAACCAAAAACAGCCCTAAATTCCTTGAGAGCGCATCAGATGCAACCCCAATTATCTGAATGGTCAACTCAATTCGGTGCCAATTTAGGAGGAAAATCCACACAAGAACCCCAATAATCACAAAAACAAAAAGAAGCACCAGAATCCGATACACAAGAGGATAATCATCGCTACAAGTTGAGCTAACGGTGCAAGCCACAAACCAGTACACATTAACACCAATCGGAAGGACAATGAAGAAAGGGAGCGTAACATACACAAGCTGCTTAGCATAATGCTTGAGCAACAGCAACACGCACCAAGCAATGGGCAAGCTCAAAATCAAGGTGACCACAAGCGACCAAATTAGCCCTTTCAAGACGTCGTCATCGGCAGAAAGAGAGAATCCGTTTCCATACGAAAACGAAGCTCTGGGAAGAGAAAATCGTGGGGCGTGAACGGCGTGAAGAGCGCTGGCATTGTAAACGCACGAGGAGGAGCTGGAGTCATAGTAGTAAGAGGAGACAGAAGAGTAGTTGGAATTCTTGTGCGCAATCGAGAAGATGCCGAATCCAAAAGTGGCGAGGACTAGAATCGCGAAAAGGATGAGAAAGGGGAGGTCTTTGAAGGATCTAGGGCCATGGTTGTAGGAGATTTGAAGGAATTGGGAGTGATCGGGATCAGAAGCTTGGTCGCTGATAATTGTGGTTTGGTCTTCGATTGAAGGGGGGAGTTCGGATTTGATGAGGAGAGGTTGAGTAGGAGACGATGGAGAATCGTAGAGGGTTTTATTGGGGTTTTCTTCGCTGCTACCCATTAGAGAAGGAAGATCGAAGCTACAGAATTCTAATTCAAGATGGGAGAGAAAGGGGTGAAAGATGATTGTCAACGGAGGAGAAGATCAGTTCACGGCTGCCTTGTTCTTCTTTTTGAGAAGAATTGTTGAGCTGGAAGTCTCGCAGTAGATTGATGCCTTGCTAATAAGTAAGAACACGACGAAGACGATGGGATCAGCTGAAACGGGAAGACGACACAGATACAAACGACGTCGTTATGGTCTTTAATGGTATATTGAATTTTATAAAACTATTTTTTACAATAAATAAATAAAGAAGAATATAATAGATAAGAACTTAAATAATATATAAGAAAATATATATATATGTATATATATATATGAAAAGTAATTTTTTAAATATAAAAGTGGTTAAAATCAATATGGTGGCTTAAACAAAATAGATAAAGAGAAAAAAATAGAAAATTTAGATAAGATAAAATAATCTTATTAATCTTAATATTAAATTGGATATTATAAACTATTTTTATAAAAGTAGATAAAGAAAAATTTAATAGGTAAGACATTATATAATATATATGAAAATAATTTTTAAATATAAAGTGGGGACGAATGTAGTAGCTAAAAAATGACTGATTCTTATAATATATTGATTCTTAAATTAATTAGTTGTATAATAAAAAAAACTAGAAAAATGTACATATATAAATTATATGTTCATTCTTTTCATTATTATATTATTAAATTGACTATCAAATAATGTCTTGGATACTTAACAAAAAAAACTGTAATAATGTAAAAAATTATATAGTGTATACTATATCTAGAGGAAAAGAGACACGTGCGAATGATTATTAGAGTGTAAAAATAAAAATAAATGTCATCTGTTTGACGTCCTATATTAGACTTGTATTATAGAGGGATAAAATACGACACGTGCATATTTTTTCCGAATTATTCGCGTATTTTTCAAAAAATTCACTTCTAGAGGGGGCACACATCTTATGCATCGGTTTCGCTTTGGATGTGCATCATAACTAATAGTTTGTACATCGACTTTTTTTATGCACATGACTGCTGGATTTCAAACGCTTTAAAATGTGGGGTTAATTAGAAATTCAAATCGAAATAATATATGTATGAATGTAAGTGCTTTAGAGGTCAAATCTTACTAATTTAAGGGGGAAAACACCATGGTGAGCTTAAATTTTATCAATTCAAACAAAAGAATCACTAATTGGAAACTCTAAAAATCAAAAAAAAAAAATTAGGACATTTATCCAATGTACCAAATACATTGCAAGACACGGAGAGACAAGCAAGAAAGTAGAGTGAGAAGCTTTGAACTTCGATGTGAAACCCTGCCCTAAATTCGTCTTTTTTCTTGATCATCCTTAACCTAAAACTTCTGCCTATAGTCCAAAGAAATCATGGTTTCATGAAATTAATCCAGATCCAACTAGTAACCAGAAAATCGAGAGTAGAAAATCTCGAAATTTTGTGTTGAAGCGATTACCGTTATAGAAGAAGGTGGGATTTGGAAGAAGACTCTTCTTTGGAGAGTTTTTTGGATTTCTCTGACTCTGAAAATCTAAGAATTACTATGTCCAACTTCAAAAGTTGAGGAAGCCGAAGCTTGAATTTGATCTTCTCTTTCTTCTTGGGTTGAGAAACCCCAAAGAAAGATTTGCTTAGAAGCAATATAGTAGACTATTTGGAGGAAAAAATAACAAACTATGAACATGATCATTATCCAAGTTGAATATCGATTTGGAAACTATAATCCTAGCGTAGGTTGGATTATCAATTGATGTGCTTTTTAAAAATTAAACACTTCTTTTGTATTCCTCCAATTTGAGAAAACAAAGCCTCATGATCTTCCGTCCAATTTTGAGACCCCTGATTGGTTTATGTGGATTTGTGTTGTCGACCTTTTAAAAGCTCCTGCTGATTTGTATTGTCGGCTTTGTGGGTTTTCTTGCTCAGGGCGGCGTCAAAGTCGCCCTGTCGGCAAATCGTCTTGATTGAATTTCTTTCTCTAAGCTCCGACCTTTCGATCGTCTCGAATCCTATTTGCTAGGCTCCTCCGACATGCTTCCAACTTGGTCTGGTGGTTGTTTTATGAAAAAGAGACTTATGAAATTTCCTTGTCTTCGTAAACTTCCATAGAATGTTAGGCCTTTTTCCTTCAAAGCCTATTTGATCCAAACCCAACTTGCTTTCTCCTTTTTATGTTCTTTTGGTCCCTTTATGTGTTTGTCTCGAACACGGTTTGTACTATTTCGAAATTTGGTTTTAGAATTGTGTGTGATTTGTTTGAATTTGGCGAGACCGTTTGAATGTTTTCGAGATTACTGAAGATCTTTTATCCGATGAAGGCAATATCATTTGCCCACTTTCTTTTACCTAATTTGCCCCCTTTTTTACTCGAACACGAAGGATTAGTTTTCTTTAGCCTTTCACTCACCACATTACCCAACTAATTGTAGTTTCTTTTTCATTAGTTGTATTTTCTTACGTGTGTTTTTTGTTTGTTTTAATTTATTAATGCTGTTTTTTCGGCTGCTCTTTGTCCGATAAATCAAAATCTTACCTCATCACAAAAAATAATAACCTAGCAGAGTCGAAAGTGGGGGAAGTCGAACATTTCTTGTTCCCAAAGCCAATGTTTTGCGTTGTATAGCTTGTATCTGTATAGCAGCTGCAATTCGTTCATTTATACAATTTCCCGATCTCTGCTCTTCCAAGCTCAAAATCCCAAACTAACACAAGAAGAAAATGGCGAGATACGACAGAGCGATCACGGTGTTCTCCCCGGATGGTCACCTTTTCCAGGTTGAGTACGCTCTCGAAGCCGTCCGCAAGGGTAATGCCGCCGTCGGCGTTCGTGGCCTCGACAATATCGTCCTTGGAGTCGAGAAGAAGTCCACCCCCAAACTCCAGGATTCCAGGTTTAGGGTTTTACCTTCCTATCTATTTTTGTTTCGCTTTATCAAATTCCAATCTTTTTTACTACAATTGCTTGATGTGTTTCAATTGCCTGATTGGAAGACAGTTTTAGGATTGCCATTGTGCTGTGCTTCATCTTTATATGTAGAAAACGGCGATGTTGTTAGATTTCAATGATCAATAGAATTGATTTCAGCAGTCTGGATTTTTGGAATTAATCCTACTAACCACATGATGGGTCAAGAACTTGGTGCTATACTATGTGAACTTGTACATTGCAGTGAAGTATACTTGATTGTCATGCAGAATGATGATTTGTTGGTTAGTTTGCATGTAGAGAGTGGTGATCTCATAATCTCAAGGCTGTGTCTTGTATCTTTTTTTGCACGGGCAATAGGTGAGACAAAATTAGGCTTAGCAAACCAGAAAAGATTTTAGCTTATTGCAGATAAATTTTATTGTACTGGTCATTCAGCCTCAGATCTGGCCTTTATATGATCAAAGATGAATATGCAGTTCAGGAATCCTTGTAGAGCTTAAAACCTACCAGATTTTTTAATTTTGTTTGTGGGTGGTAGAAATGGAAAGATGGCAAACTATTTTCTCTGCTGTAGATGAGTTCAGTTGCCACATAGTTTGTTCGGGACAAGGAACTTATCCATTGAAAAAACATTATAAGGTAGACAAAGGGCCTTACAATTTTTTATGTATGCACCAAACGGACCCTTATATATTTTGATTTTTTTTATATCTTATTGTCCCATTATTAGATGTTTGCAGGTCTTTTAATAAAGAGCAGTACCTCAATGCTGCTGAAATACATTTTATCATCGGTTAAATGTTATTTAAGTGAAAATTTAATAGTCTTTGCTAAATATATATAAGTTACATTGTGTCAAACATCACTCATTCTTTTTACAATTTTACTTCTTACATTTCCATCTTTTTTTGTAATAAGGAGGTTTCATAAACTTTTTTCCTGACTCTGATTTAGGACTGTGAAGAAGATAGTAAATCTGGACGATCATATTGCACTTGCTTGTGCTGGGCTAAAAGCAGATGCACGTGTCTTGATTAATAAGGCTCGCATTGAGTGTCAGAGCCATAGACTTACAGTCGAGGATCCTGTTACTGTTGAATATATTACTCGCTATATTGCTGGTCTTCAACAGAAATACACACAAAGTGGTGGTGTGAGACCATTTGGCCTTTCAACCTTGATTGTTGGCTTTGACCCACATACAGGCATCCCATCCCTCTACCAGACTGATCCGTCAGGAACATTTTCCGCATGGAAGGCCAATGCTACTGGAAGAAACTCTAACTCTATTAGGGAATTTTTGGAAAAGAATTACAAAGAAACTTCAGGCCAAGAAACGGTCAAACTTGCCATCCGTGCTTTGCTTGAAGTAAGTTTTTCCGTTCCTTGAACTATGATTCAGTGTTTTGTGATTTGTTTTGCACACATTTGGATCTTAAAATTGGAGCTTCAATTGGCTTTCCACCCAAATATTGTGGCCCCTTCTTAGAAGATACATATTTGATCGAACTCTCAATTTGAACTAATTGGAACTTCAATTGGCTTTGTTTGTGGAACTTTCAGTTTGAACTATTTTGACAGATTTGATGCCTGTCTGTCTATGTAAATAGTCTCCTTCTAGAAGGTGCAGAGTAGGTTTTTATTGCTTACTTTCAATTTTGTGCGTGACCAAGTTGTTGAAATTACAGGGTAGGTCTTTATTGGTTTCATTCTTCCGCTGATTACTTCGTTTTTTTCTCCATCAACGCATTCTGTTTTATTGTTTGTGCATACTAATTCTTTGCTTTGATGCTTCTTGGCCACACTCTAGGATAATCTTACTATTTCTTTGTATAAGCATTAAGCAGTTCCAAGAAAGAAATCCTATCAAATTAATTCTCTTGGCTCCCATCATGTTCTTATATCAGGGGCATCAAGTTGAAGGGTTGAAACGCAGAAACCTTATGTTTGGACATCTATTTACAGTTGTTGGCCTTATCCACTAAGGATTTTTTGGGTAAATTTTGGTATCATAGCCTTTGGGTTTCACCTTAAAGCAACTTTTCTGGTTTTGGCCTTGTATTTCACAACTAAACTTTTAATGGATTTAGTGGCCTTTAGTTTTTTCATGTTTTGGCAAGGTGGTTTCGAATCTCCAATTTTGCCAAAACAAATGATCCAATGTTTGGATTTGGGCCAACATGTGTTTTCTAGGATTTTCAGGTTGGAAATCAATTTTGGTTAAAGTCTGTGGTCAGTGGTCACTGGTCTGTGCTTTTGTATTGGGGTTGGAGGTTGAGTTTTTTTTCCCGAACATACAACTTGGAACTTTTGCTATTCCATAGTTTGTTTGGCCCAATTACATAGACTTGGCCTCCGTATGTTTTTCCTTCTTTTTTTTTGGATTGTTTGTTTTGTCAGTAATTCATAGACTGTTCTTTTTGTGATCTGTGATGACTTTGAACTATATTGCGCTTCATATTCATTGTAAGGGAATTGAATGCAAGTTTTATGGAAAGGAGTTTCCGAGTGTTGTTTTGATGAAAGTTTAAGTGTACATGTTTCCGCTTTGGGCTAAAACACAAAGCAATTTCACTGGAGTCATGCTGTCTGTAAGGGCAAATCCCGTAGTGACCCAGTAATACAAATCTTTAGAGTTGCTGCATCCCTCTGACATTTTTCAAGTTGTAGATTTAATTCAAGGATCTTGCATGATCAGGTTGTTTATGCTTTCTAAGTGATGATTTGAGATATAAATAGAATATATAGCAAGCTGATTACTTTAATTCCTTTCTCTAAACAAATGGGTAGTTCAAAGCATTATGTTATGGTGATCCAATTGCAGTCTTGAGAGTTGGTCATCACCTTTTCGTTTGACATACACTTATATCCATCATAGGATCATTAAAACTAAAATTGAAGATTAACATCTCTCTTTTCCCATGTTAGGTTGTTGAGAGTGGAGGAAAGAACATTGAGATTGCAATAATGACAAAGGACGGTCTAAAACAACTTGAAGAAGCCGAAATCGATGCCATTGTTGCAGAGATTGAAGCGGAGAAGGCTGCAGCAGAGGCTGCAAAGAAGGCTCCTAGCAAAGAAACCTAACCTAAGTTATTGAGATCTGAATTGGAAGATTTCCCACCATTTTAAGTTATGGTAACTTTTTCCTTTCCAACTTTGCCCCTCTAGTTCTTCTAGATGCTTTTTCACATGTTTTGGCTACGAGGATTTGGAAGTCTGAAATGCTTGAAGTTGTTGAGGGTTGGTTTTGTACCAAATCATCATAATTAGGAGTTCAGTGTGTTTGTGTGGTTTTGAAAATTTGGACAAAAATGCAGAGGTGGGTAAAATGGGTACCTCTATATTCTCCACTTCCAAGTTTCTAATTTAAGAATAGTAGCATGTGAGTTTGGTATGAAAAATGAATAGGTTTCTTGTAGGCATATATGATCATCTCACTTTCTCACCTAAAAGTTTGGACTGCCTTTGGATCTCATTTATAGTCTGTTTTTTTTTTTTAAGTTTTAATCTTCTCAACTTGTTAAATTAATCATTCAATTGTTGGGAAATTTGTTAGGTAAAAATGTCCATTATCAGAAATCCGATATATGCATGCCTACCATGATTGATATTTTGGTATCGAATATGGCCAAAGTACCTAGTCTAGGTCGAGGTTTGTATTAACAAAGAATGCTACCTCTTCTTAATATCCTACCGACCTCATTTATGGACTCTAGCTTAATTTCCATAAATTATTATCTAATTTGAAAAGCATTTGAAGGTATTCTTTCTCAAGTAGTCAAGTGGGCTTTCAAGTCAAAGCTGTAAAAGCAAAAATTTGTCCGTTGAAATAGGATGTAGATATGCTCAAACTTGTCAAAATATTGGACCGACTTGGTTGTAGACACTAGGAAATGGTCTAAGTAAACTCATTATTGCGTTCATTTTACGGGATAATACTATAATAGACACATAATCACTCCTAATTAAGGATACCTTGCACAAACCCACCTTTAGTCAACAAGATTATATTTTACGCTCCTTTAATTATAATTATAAATATTCATTGCCTACAACAAGGCTACAAGCATTGTTTGTACCCTTTTATGGTAAGAAAATGTATATATGTTCTATGTACTAATATCATATAAGAATATAAACACTTAAATAGGTATTAATAAGGACAATTTTGGGATTTTTTTTTACTTTTTTTTTTATTTTATCAATTTGTTATAATAAAGTGGATATGATTGTAAATTACAAACAAATTATAGATAAAGGGTGGTTAAATGGATTTTTTATTATTAAAGGGTGTTATGTTACATAAGGTTGTTCAAATTGGGTTGTTTTGTGTAATTTACCCTAATATATAAAGATATCTATTAGTGAATGACGAAAAATGTTGTTTCACACAATATTGTTATGCATTAGTCAACTAAGTGATAATAGCATCACACAATCTTATGATGTTTTCTTTTTCTTGGGGCCGCTTGCCGATTTTTATCGATACAAAAGTACTATGAAATTATAACAAAATTAATGCAAAGAAGTCAACTTGTTTTTCCCTTTATTTCCATCTTCTATCGCGCATATCGCAATTAACTGAAGGTGCCGCTAAATTTTGGCAAAATTACCTCAAGAGGTAAGCAATTGTATCGGTAATTCATTACGTATCAATCATGTGGCTTTTCTGTTATACTGAGATGATTAAACACCCCATAATTTATTAATGAAGACACGTCACTCCATTATTGATTATAAAATTGTGAATAAAAGGTCTGTCTGTATATAGAGAGAGATTAAATAAATTATTTTTTTTTGGGGAAAAATAATACGTTTAATAAATAGTCTGTTGCTTAGGGCAAACTTTGTATATGAATAATAGATTTGTAGAAACTAGTTGTACTCGTCGTACCATGTACGACTACGCTTCGTTATTTTATAGACATTATAAAAAGGATATTAATAAATAAAAATATAATATAAACTTTAATATAAGCAATTTTATTGCTTGTAGAATGTATAATTTCTTTAATCAATAAAAACGGTTAAATTTAATGTTGAGAATGAAGATATATTACTAAAATAAAATAATTATATTTCTCTTTTTCCTTGATAATATTTCATGGATATAAAAATTTATGTATTCAAATATGAAAGAGATAAGAATTTAAAAAATAATAAATAACTTAATAAATAAGATATATAAAATATAAAAGATAAAGATAATTTAATTATATAAAATATTTCAAATTTAATTAATTTAATTTAAGATGCGACCATACACAATTTGTGATTATATCTATAAATAAATTCGTGAAAAGATATCATGCTAAAAGATAAAAGATATTTATACTTATTTTAAAATATTTTAAATTTGTTATCTTTAATTTTAAATATTTGTATAAGGAAGTTTTCAAAAGATATTTTTATACTAAATAGATATTTCATATTTGTTTGATGTTAAAGATAGATTTAAATTGCAAAAAAAGAATTTAACAGAAAAAAAATTAAAGTATTAGGAATAAAAATTAATTTTGTAAATATGATGTGGGGCCAGAATCGTTCTAGTGGCTCGTAAAGGTATAGCTTTAATATATAGTTATAGATAGACATTATAAATAGATATTACTCTTGACATTATAAATAGAATTCAATCAAATAAATACTACTCTTTTATAATATCCAATTCGTTCATTAATTCAAAAGTTGGAAAGTATATATATTGATATGGCTTGATATGATGGTTGTACATAAATTGGCTAAAATTCTTCTTGATTTGAAGATAAATTGTCATACATAATCATTGTAATTTTTTATTTGAATTATTTATTAATTATAGTTAAATATGACATGTTAATGATGGGATAAAATATAATATGACGTGGTATATGACGTGTAAAAAATATAATGACATGGCTTAAGGAAAAGGTGACATGTGATAAAATCAAAAGTGGCGTATTCTCGAAACGATATGTGGAAAAAGCTGACATGTCGCAATGTGGAGGCTCCAAACCTTATTGCTTTTATATAGATAGTAGATTATCAAGTAAAGTAGGTATACATCACGTGACGAGAGTTGTCTCATTCACGTACCAGCAAAAAACTAATTACTTGGTGGAGGAAAAATGAACTTGTTAGAAGAGCAGATCCCACCCAAAAATAAAGGGGCCCTCGCGAGACTCGAACTCCAGACGTAGGCGTTTGATGGAGCAAAGCTCTCCGCTAAACTGGGGTGGCAATGACCAACAAAAAAAAACTAATTACTTGAACCTCCATTATTCATTATCATTCATTTATGTGGCCTACAAGCTAACAAATAACGTATGCATATATATTATTAAACTCCACTGCTGGTTTTCAAATAAAAAATGAAAAAACAGATGAACTTTCAACGGGTAAATAACTATATATATCGAATTGCCAACAAAATAAAAAAGGCAAGTGGGAAGAAAAGTGCACCTTACTTATGCTGCTAATCCTGCTATATAGTATATGTTATGCAATTGGCATCCAATATTATTTCTCTTTTTTATTTCAAAAGCAGCCAATTCCTGATGTGAGTTAAAATTTATTTGTGCAAATAATCCTATCCTATCTTTATTCTGAATTCTGAAATTATGAGAGCATACTGAATATAAAAATCCATCTCATATTATATGTTAGTACAAAAAAATTCCACCTTTAATAACTTGCAAAAATGCACTGATTGTATGTTCATTGCTCTTCCGTTCTCAACTGATTCTTCAAATTTATTCTTCAAATTTGTAACCTCCAGCGAGTATGAATCCCCTTGAACAATCGAGCTAAGCGAATATTAGCCTGTTCAAGCTCTGAATAGATGTGTTCAATAGCCTGAGAGAGTATCAGTCTATCAATCAATATGCTTTCCCTACACGGCGAAGACGTGTATTTATAATGGAAGAATGAGAGGTTGGGGGCCGAAAATTATATCTATATGGCCGAAAATTCTATCTTCCAAGGACTGGCCAACTGCCTTAAGGCCCAAGCAAGGAATATTCTACCCCTTCTCCAACTTTAATTCTATCTTTAATGAAAGATAAAATCTCCCATTAAGTTGCATAACCACCCTATTTAATATAATAGAAAAATAGATAAAAAAATACATTTATGAAGATAACGAAAATAATAATATAGTAGCTATTTTGACCCGCTCACATTATATAATACGCCGTATTTTTTTGGGTATTTATTATTATTATGAATGGGAACACAAACAAATTGTTAATAGAAAGATTGAATATTTATTTACAAAAAAATACATATTCAGAACTAATATTACTAATATTTAAGGGCCCTAGCTATGTATTTATATAATTATAAATTCGATTGTCAGTAGAGCACCAATCGTAGGTAGTAGATATGTACGTACTTCCGTTACCAAAATACAAAAAAAATAAAAAAAAAATCTTATCTTACCTAAATTGATAATTAAATGAAAGGATATACTTATATGTTGTTAGCCAGGCCAAGCAGCAATGACGTTATTAGGTAGGGCGGGCCGACCTCCAGACTCCAACTACCCTTTGCATTGGGCCACTTCATTCATTTCTCCGCCTTTTTTTTAATCTCAAAATCAAATTAACTACCCTTTACCAAACATGCATGTACATGTACTCATCAAATTCATACCTAATTAAGCTAGCTAGCTACACAAGTATACCAATTGCTACTTATACATAGTACGATAGCATAATATAATTAATTAAGTTCCTTGATTGAGCAAAGGGCCCAACTAACTTGCCCTAGCTATAGGCTTTTATAACTAAACCCAACTTGCACATATATAATATGTATGTCCTCCTATAACTCAATATATTTATAATGAGTATAGTAATATATAATGTAACATGCATCCAATTGTGAAGAGGATACTGTATCGATCCCATTTTGAGATTGTGGGTCTTTTGAGAGTGATCCACTTATAAATGATTATCATACTACAAATATAACTTTACGGTTTATCGATTAGCCGACTTGTTTTAATTTAATTTTTTAAAATAAAAAATCAGAATTTTAATATAAAAAATTATCTTATTTTTCGATAAAATAAACAAAAAAATTAAATTAAATGCAAAATACACACAAAATACAAACACAAGTCCATTGTGCAACACTATGATAAACACAAATTAATGTCACCATACAAACTGTTAGATTGTGAATGTCCCCTTAGGGTTTGCCTTTCCATTGATTCAGTATAAATAGAGTACACAACCTTGTATGGCAAGTTAGGTTTTACAAGGAATATTTACAAATAATAATACGATTTTTCTATCCTATGCCCTAAGGGCATAGGATAGAAAAACCCTTGGGGCATAGGTTAGAAAAATATTACCATCTTTAGTCTCTTAACCTATGCCCTAACCTATGCCCTTGGGGCATAGGTTAAGAGACTAAAGATGGTAATATTTTTGATCATCTTCGAGTCTTTGGGTGTTTGCGTTATCCTATCCTCTCCGCTCAAACTTCCCACAAGCTATAACCCTGCTCAACCCCTTGTGTTTTCTTAGGCTATCTCGAAAATCATCGGGGTTACATATGCCTAGATCTCACAACAAGTAAATTCATTGTGTCTTGTCATGTCGATCACCTTTGATGAATTCGTTTTTCCGTTCTCTTAAAACCAATCCTTTTCCTCCTCCTCATATGAGTTTCTGTCACCCAATGACTCGGTGCCTCCCTTTTTGTCTCACTTCCTTTCGGGCTCGCCGGCTCAGGCATCTTTGTGTAGCGTCCCTACTCTGACTCCTTCCCCTTCGACCAAACCGCCCATTTTTGCCTCCCCGAGTCCTTTATCGACCGCCTCTTCCAGCCCCGTCTCGAGCTTGTCCTCGAACACGTCCCCACCCCCACCTCCCGAACCTCCCTCCTAAAACCTTCACCCCATGACCACCCAAAGCAAGGCTGGCGTTTTCCAACCTCGTCGCCTCTTTGACCTACACAACACCACCATTCCCACACCAGCTTTATCTCCTTTACTAACCTCCCACAAAACAGCTCTTAATGACCCGAATTGGTGAGTATCGGGCTCTTATTGTTAATGGAACTTGGGTGTTGGTACCGCGGCCTTCCGAGGCTAATGTGGTTCGGTGTATGTGGCTCTTTCATCACAAGTTTGGGTTGATGGGTTTTTGGATCGCTATAAAGCTCGACTTGTGGCTAATGGTCGTTCTAAGGAGGTCGGGATTGATTGTGGAGAGACATTTACTAACCATGGTTCGCACCGTTCTTCATTTGGTTGTTTCTCAATCATGGTTTGTGCATCAGTTGGACGTCAAGAATTCCTTTCTTCATGGGAATCTAAATGAGACAGTTTATATGTTCCAACCCCCCGGATTTGTGGACCCCGATCTCCCCAATCATGTATGCCTGCTCAAGAAATCATTGTACGGGCTTAAGCAGACTCCACGTGCTTGGTACCAGCGATTTGCCTCTTTTTTGTATCGGGTTGGGTTTTCCTCCAGCAGGTGTGACTCCTTGTTCATTTTCCGACGGGGTGATTTGACCGCTTATCTTCTTGTTTACGTTGACAATATCGTCATGCCAGCCTCGTCGGAGTCCCTTCGTGCCGACATTATATCTTTGCTAGACAAGGAATTTACATTGACTGATTTGGGCCCTATTTCGTATTTTTTGGGCGTCTCTGCTACTCGCACACCTTCTGGCATGTTTTTGTCTCAAGCCAAATATGCTCGGGAAATTGTTGAACGGGCGGGCATGACATCCTGTAATCCCTCAGTTACACTAGTTGATTCCGACTCCAAGATCAGCGCCCATGCTGGGAAATCGATGTCTGATCCCACTCTCTACATGAGCCTTGTCGGTGCATTACAATATCTTACGTTCACGCGTCCCGACATCTCCTACGCTATCCAGCAGATTTGCCTATTTATGCATGACCCTTGAGAAGGTTATTTTGCTGCTTTGAAGCGCATAATCTGTTACATTCATGGCACTCCTACTCTCGGCATCACTATACAACTGGCTCCTTCTCCTTCTCTAGTGGCATATACTGATGCTGATTCGGCTGGTCGTCATGACACTCGTCGATCTACTTCAGGTTATTGTGTCTTTCTAAATGACACTCTGGTGGCCTAGTCGGCCAAACGATAGTATGTTATTTCTCGATCTAGTGTTGAGGCTGAGTATCGTGGGGTTGCCAACGTGGTCGCCGAGTGCTCTTGGTTACGGAACCTCCTCCTTGGACTACATTGTCCTTTGTCCCGTGCCTCTTTGGTGTACACTGATAATGTATCTGCTACTTACTTGGCTAATAATTCGTTACAACATCAGCGCACCAAGCACATTGAGTTGGACATTCATTTCGTTCGTGAGAAGGTTGCCTTGGACCACATTCGAGTGCTTCATGTACCGTCCTCCTATTATTATGCTGATATTTCTATAAAGGATTTGACTTGTCTGTTATTTTTTTATTTTAAAGACAGTATCACTGTTAGGTTTCCTCTCGTTTCAACCGCGGGGGTGTAATAGCATGTATATATTTATTATGTTGACCTAACTTGTTGTACAAGATTATATACTCTCTATATATATAAAAATATATATCTTTGGATGTGAAGGTCAAACCCTAAAAAAATTAGTACACATAAATCCAAAATAGGCTTACGGGGCAAATATATCCCGAATTTTCTAAGTGGCCTTTTGGTCTTATTAGATATGTGCCTACCTAACTCCTTTGAAAAAGTTATTTATATAAAATGAGCAACATATGTTTAATGTATCTCTTTGAAAAAGGGATGCATCTATCAATCATATACATATATGTGCTCTTTTTCTGTATACAAAGGGTCCCACAAAAAATGTAGGACCCATTGTCTTTCTTTCTTCATAAAGCTTCGATCGAGCTGATCGATCAATGTCTATAGCTAGATCTAAAATTTAATTAATCATTAAGCCTTTGGACATCCATTATATGCTCTCCTTGTATATTTTTGTGATAATAATGTTTTTGGACGAAATCAGTCTGATCCACTTGGATAAGTCCAATTTGTATTACTAATAATATTTAAGTTAATGAGATGCAAAACTTATCTAAAGCATTCGTATCACTCAACCGACATGCCCAACGTAATTCGTTTGTACGTATGCAAATTAAAATTTGTCCAATAAGTGATCGAGAACCGAGAACCATCCATGTGTACCTAATTATAATTGTACAAATAATTAATACGGCCATTTGGTGAAATCTCACATCATATCAACGCATGCTTAATTACACAAATTAAAACCTTGAATTGCTGGGTATAAGTTTCAATTGCTTTCAATTCTTCAGTTCAAATAGTAAAACTGAAACAAGAGAGTGGAAAGGTCAAAATCCACTCTCTAATAGTAACATTATATTGACAAATTTTCGTAAATTAATACGAATAATGCATTATTTATTTATTTTATACGGAGTATTAAATTGTACTCCGTAGTAAATTAATACTACTATTTTTACTTACAATTTAATGTTAAATGTAATACAATACATTAAAAATCCATTCACACTAAAAGTGAACTACTTTAATTTGTTTTTACTCCTAGTTTTCAGAACTATTCATTCAAAATCGAATATGTACATCCGTAAGAGCATCTCCAACAACTTATCCATATTATTGAAAAGTGTGAATTTGAAAAATTTGATACAAGTTTTTACTCCAATGGTTTCTTCATCACATTCTCCATAATAGAAAAGAGGAGAAAAAAGGAGGTATTTTCCCTACATTTGGAGAATTCTCCAAAAATATTTAGAAAATGTATTAATTACTTATACTATCATGGTAATTTTTAATTGGTTATATTTTATATTATTTTGGTGAATATTTATACATATAATAAAAATGGAATTTTCTATAATAGGGAAATTGGTGGAGTTGAAATAAAACTATTTTGAAAAATATAGTATTTAATTCTCTATTATAGAAAAAATTTTAGAAAATTTGTTGGAGATGCCTCTTAGACAAAATCCAATCCACAAAATTTTATACGAAAATTTGACAATATAATGTTACTAATCAGAAAACCAATAGTTGACAATTTGACATATACTCAAATTAATGGAATTAATTCAATATCTTCTCGCCTTAATTGAAAACTAGTTGATTACGCTCAAGATTCAATGCACTTGAATTTACTTGTATGAATACATATGGATATACTACACTTAAATTAGTTGAAGGCCGTAATATTCCCTAGATAAGTTTACTAAAAATTACTCTCTCCGTTTTATATTGTATGGGTTTTTAGCCAAATGTACGTTTATTAAGAAAGTAGTCAATTTTGCCTTTGAAAAAATAATTTATCCTTTATTTATGTGAAAAAGAATTAATTGCTCCTAATACCAAGAGGGGTGACTTTTCATGTCCAACTGGAGAGGAGGAATTGAATGTCATCCGAATACCAAGAGTGACAAAGAATTAAATATTGAGTATGGAAAAACTAAAACCTCATAGATTATGGGACAAAGAATTTGGGCTAAAAACCATACAATATGAGACAGAGGGAGTATATAATATTATAGTACGAGAAAGAGTCAGGTGAGAATGGGTGCCCAGGTAAGACATAAGAATAAATCTCGCTTGTCCCATTCAAAAAAATCAATGTCCCTAATTAGACATTCATTAAAAAAGAGAAAATACGACACGGACAAAATTTTCCCGTATTTTTCGATAAAAAACGGCACGGACGAATTTTTGGCGTATTTTTCGAAAAATACGTTTTTATGAGACGCGCCCAGTTTGTTCATCAAAACTAGCCAATTGTTCATCAATATTGACAAATTTTTCATCAATACTAACTGATTGTGCATCGAGTTTTTGATAACATTGTTCATCGATTTCGAACTTTTTTAATTTTTAATTTTTTTAACCTTATTTATGTGTATGAATACAATATTATCTAGTTTTCATGCACATATAATTAGTTTCGATATACCCATATTTGTTCATTGATATACTCTTATTTGTTCATTGATATAATCTTGTTTGTTCATTAATATACTCTTATTTGTGAATTGAAATAAACTTATGTTTGTGTGTCAATACCATTAATTTGTACATTTAGGACTATCTAGTTTTGCATTTATTTTGTGCTTTAAGACGTACTATCTTTTTTCTTTACTCAAATAATAAGTTTTCACTCACATACTCATATAATTAGTTTCAATGCACACATATATTTATCTAGTTTATGTAGTTGTTATACGAATCCCTTTTTGAGAGAAAAGTGTTAATATATTAAATATTCAATTCAGCTAAGTCAATTATCCATGGCGAAATATCATTTACAACGACTTGTTTATGTCCGAATTAAGATACAAACGTGTGATAAAGTGAGCTACACAATTGTCATGTCTACCTATACAAGCACAACAACAAAAAACAAATGAAGTGCTCAATATAGTACCTAAATAAGATAAGTTTTATGTATAAGCTTGAATGCAAAGGATAATAGATAAAGAATCCGACTTTGCAATAATATGATGTATGCTAAGAGAACGAGCCAGCTGCAAACCAAAGAGGAGTGCTTGTGCCTTAGCTATGTTCAAAAGTAGCCACACGTTTCACAACAGCAACAATGACAAATCCAAACGAGTCAAATAAGACAATACCGAGACTGACATCAAAACAATTAGTTTTGTCTCACATACGGCTAATTATGATGCACACATATATTAATATATACAATTTCGATACACATTCGTCCATTTCTTATGTACAAACAATAAATTTTTGATGCACAAACAATAGTTTATTTATGCACAAAATCACAATTTTGATGAACAAAATCACAATTTTAATGAACAAAATCACAATTTTGATGCACAAACAATATATTTTGATGAACAAAATCACACTTATGATGAACAAAATCACACTTTTGATAAATAATTTGGACGCACGTCCTATTTACGTTTTTTTTTAAAATACACGAATAATTTGCCAAAAATTTGCAAGTGACGTTTTTCCCCTTAATTTTAAGTGAAACGATCAGCACCTTTGATTTTTCTTCATCCAACGGCTCTTATTGTTTCTTATTTCGCACATGTACGCCCATTCTCACCTGAACGAATCCTTATAATATTAATATAAAATATAATATATAGTTAAAATTATATAAGTTATAATTTTTTTTGATTGTGTCCCAAGTTTCAATAGAATATATTGAAGTACTTTTTCATTATATATTGAAATCTTGTATAAATCATGTAGTTAGGTAATAAAAATGAAAAATAAAAATATTAGATTTTAAAAACAATATGAAATGACGATACGGGTTTTGAAGATAAAATAATTTTTTTAAAAATAAGGTAGAAAAGTGAGAAAACTAATTTGAAATTTTGAAGGAATAAAAAAACGCGAGGTACTTGCGCACTCGTTTTTTTAAAAAGCACACAGAATATCCACGCAACGAGGGCTCGCACGAAACAACATTGCGCAGAAGGACAAAAGTGGAAAATGGAAATGGGATTTGGGAAATGTCGGGAAAGGGGACACTCGAAACGGGCCTGTGCGCGAAATGGGCCTGCGCAACCCAATTATCCACAAAACGGGCCCGCGTGCGCAACACCGATGCGCGGATCAGTAGGGTTAAAACCCTCGCGCGAGCCGCCGCCACCACTATTGTCGCCTTCCTCCTTCCTCCGCGAAACCTAAGCTCGAGCCAAATAAATGACCCAACCCCCTCAAACGCCCGATTCCCAGCCACCTTCGGCTTCCCACGAGCCACCTTCGGTGAATTTGAGCGCACCACCTCTGACTCCCCAAGCGACGGGTGGTTCGGGCGCACCACCACCACGCGCAGCACCCGCCCCCACTACTGTTGCGCCAGGAGGGGCTCTGCCCGCCCTTGAACCGGCCGCCCTTGACTCGGCCCCCAGGCCGCCGCCGGTCATCGAGCAGATCCCCCGAGGGCGGTCCGGCGAGCTCCGGGAGAAAGAGGAGGCGACGAGGTCCGACAAGGCGATGATATCCGATGCAAGATGGTCGTGTGACGGATGTCGTCTCGGCTCCGACGACTTCCGGCGCTGCTCCTCCGGTTCGTAGCCCGATCCGCACCCGAGCGACATTTACGAACTAATTTAACCGTATTAAATTTGTTTAATATTCAATTTCGTAATGAATATGAAATTTAGTTATTTGATTTCGTTTAGTTGTTTAAGTTAGATATTCAATTTCGTACTAGTTATTCAATTTCGTAATTAGTTAATCAATTTCGTAATTTGTTTAATATTCAATATCTTGGTTATATTTAGGTTTTTAGTTGTGTTATTCAATTTAGTTGTATTATTTAGTCATATTTAGATTATGAGTTATTATTTATGTTTAGAATTATGAGTTTAAATGAAATTAAAAGAATATTTTAACATACAAACATAATTAAAATTGAAATAAATTTAGTAATGATATATCATAATTTTTAAGTCCATTTTTTAATATCGACTACACCGACGAATTCGTTAATTGAATTCATAGTCGGAGGTTGAATTCGTAATTTGAATCCAATAAAAGCAAAAATTAAAGAAGAAAAATTTCAAATTAAAATGAAATTAAATTAAGTCGAATTTTATGTATGTATTATTAGTTAGAGTTATATTTAGTCGAATATTACTATACAAACATAATGAAAATTGAAATAAAATTAGTAATGATAAATTAAAAAAATAATTAATATAAAAATTACTAATTTAATTTGAACTTGTCACCTAAAGGACTTACGCACTAGCTTGAGCGTCGTCCTCCTCGAGAAGAGGAAGAAAAAGACGGTGTCCAAGCTTACGGTCGTCAAGATTGCACGTGTTGTACTCGTCGGAGTGCCGCCTACTGAGCAGCAGCAGATAGACCGTGATCCTGAGTTGACGGCTGCCCCGGACAAGGATATACCCTCCGCCGAGATGGAGGTGGATTTTACTGACGAGCTTCTGCGGGATGACTTGCCAAACGACATCGTAGGGGACGATCAGTTGTTCACGGAGCAGGACATACACTTTGATGCTCCTGTGGGTACTGCGGAGGATTTGTCGGTTGACGATTACCATATATCCGAGGCCACCATCTCCATTTTACCTCCCCCCACGACCCAAGTCCCGCCACCGGTCTTTTCCAGTCCTCCACATACTTCTTTCACCGATCCTATGACATCCGTGGCGGGACCCTCAGCTCCTCCAATTACATCCACTTTTTTCGTCTCCCCCTCATCTCGTTCCAACTGGACCCACCCCTCACGTTTCAGCTAGATCCGCCCCTCCTCCTGCTACAACGGTACCCTCCCTCCCCCTGCACCAGCGGGAGCCGCTCTTGAGGACCCTTCCGTAACTGAGGGCGCAACTGGAGGTCCCATAGACGGCAGCTTCCTGACGAATTTGGTTGCGCTCTTATTCTGAGGGTACATGCTTCGGCTTTTTTATTTCATTCTTCGAATTTGGTTGGGTTCAATATCTTATGAGTATTGTTTCAGACATGGATCATGACTTGTTTCGAGCACACCCGGAGTCGGATCACCTTGGAGTTGGGGACGCTAGATGATGGTCGTGCAGCCGCACGACAGACTGGAGATCGGGCCCTCAGCCGAGACGCGGGGAGATTGATGGACTTGCGGCAGATTCTAGACACGGTCGGTGCAGAGGAGGTAAAACTTCAATATCAACGTGACGTACATTCTGTTCCTAGTGTTGTAAAAAAGTGTGACGATTGATGATTTGTATTCTACTTTGTAGATTCGATGGATGTCGTGGGGTGCTGATATGCAGTTTGATGGTGCGTACCAAGTGTCTCGCTTTAGGGGCATTTTGGTACTTGGGCGCATATGGAGGCGTACCATCCAGAGAGGGTGTTGCGCCAGTTTAGTCGCATCCAGACCATCCCTCCTCCACCACTGTAACCTTCGGTTGTGACCCGGCATGCAGCCATACAGAACCGCCCATACGAAGTTCTATATGCTTCGGCGGACCACCATTGGGCACATCGTATGGAGCACCTGATCGAGTTGGATGTGCGGCGTGCCGAGTATGCATGGCAGGTGGAGGAGGGCTACTTGACATGGTTTAGGGCCCGATCTCACGTGTACATGGACCCGACTTCAGCGCACCAGGATGACCCACGTCCTCCTGTACCTCACCCAATACCGGCAGTTTCTGACAGGATGGTAAGAACTTATTATTTTTTAGTTATATGTTTAAGTTGTTATTTGAGTGCATAGACTAATATTACTTGGTTTTATTTGCGCAGAGGGTGCAACACGCAAGGGGATATGCCCGGAGTCAGCTACTACAGATGCCACATGATCAGCCAGTTGTGCATCATCTTAGGCACATGCTCGGTATCCTAGATTCTGATGCACCGCCTCCCCCACCCATGCCCACCCAAGCCCGGCTCTTTCCGGATTTAGTCGAAGAGCGCGACAGTGGCAGCAGTACCTCGCATGAGCGCCAGACTTAGATGTTTTCATATTTGACATACATTACTACTTTATGTATCTACTAGAGATTATGCCCGTGCATACGCACGGGTCCTTTTTTTGTAAAGATATCTTCATGCATTTAAATATTTAAATTATATTTATTATTTTCATATAAACACCATATATATACACACAATTACTCATTAAATATTTTTTATTTAATCGAATGATAGTTTGAATATGTTCTAAAGGCATACAATATGGTAGCAAATATTATACCGAAACTCATAAAAATGGATGATTGAGATTAATTCCATCAAGATCTAAATCTTAAAAACTAAAGCAATCCAATCAAGCCTTGCAAAAAGACTCATTTGTCAATCCAAGCAACAATAGTGTTTCAAATGGATAAATAATATATAAATATAAAATTATTTGACATGGATTTATAATGTCATAGCATTAAAATATGTGAAAATGATGGTTTCTTTTCGCAAACTATAATAAAAAAAAATCCAAGTGATAATCATTTTGTGTTATATATTTAGAAATAGATTTTAACTATTTATAAAAACAATGATAAAAATACATTTATGATTTACCTTGTTAAAAAAGAAATTTCTATCATTCTTTCTTTAGTTTTCTACTATCCTTCCATAGGCAAAAATATAATCATATAACCAACACTAAAACTAAACAAACAAATATTGAAAAATACAATTTGTCTAAATATATGAATCAATATAAAACATTTTTCAATTTGTATAAAAGTAACTAAATAAAAATTAAAAAAATATTTAAATTTAAAATATTATAAGAATTTACCTCAATAATCTTGTTGTAGATTACATCGTAAACATGACTATATGAGCATTTCTTCAAACTACAAACTTGATGCAAATAATTCCTAGCTAGGAAACTCCAACAAATGAGCATTGAAAGGAATTATCAAATTGGCTTCCCCATTCTCCGAGGAGGAACCCGCATTCCCTTCCTAGCCTTTGCAGACGACATTATAATCTTTTCCAAAGCGTCCCAAAGTGCGTGCCGGAGTGTAAGACAGATTGTTGAAGATTACTGTGCGGTGTCAAGACAAAAAGTTAACTACCATAAATCAGCGTTCCAAACATCAAAAAATATCACTAATCAACATAAACAACAAATCCAACAAGCTCTTGGGATCTCTGCCATGACGGATTTGGAGAAATATCTTGGATGCCCTATTATTAATGGCAAAGTGAATAAGGAAACGTTTAAGGATGTGGTAGGAAAGACACAAAACCAGTTAACAAAGTGGAAGGCAAATTCACTATCCCAGGAAGGTCGAGCGACTCTAATTCGAGCTAACCTAGCAGCAAAACCAAACTATACAATGCAGAGCTTTATGTTACCGAAAAATACTCATGAAAACCTAGACAGATTAAACAGATGTTTTCTATGGAACAAAGACCAACACTATAAGCCGCTTGTTGGTTGGGATAAAATATGTAAACCAAAATCCCATGGAGGCCTCGGAATTAGAAAGGCAGAGCACATGAACAAAGCACTTCAAATGAAACTATTATGGAAAATTTTGGCGGAGCCCCAAAATAGTTGGGTCAAAGTAGTAACTGAAAAATATATTCGTCAGGGTACTTTTTTCACGTACAAATTAAAATCCAATACTTCGTGGCAATGGAAAAAACTAATGAACTTAAGACAGAAATTTGAAAAGGGACTAATTTGGCAAGTAGGTGATGGAAAAACGATTAATTTCTGGAAAGATAAATGGGTAATGAATGAAAGCCTTGAACCTTATGCACTAGATCCTACAACGGTGCATGTTCCTACCAAGGTTGGGGATTTTATTTCCAACGACAAAGTGTGGAAAACAACACAATTGCAACAAATACTTCCGTATAACATTGTTGAACAAATTATTGCCACCCCAATCCCAGACAACCTAATTAGGGATCGACTATATTGGGCCCCAAGCAAAAACGGGTGGTTTTCGACCTCCACAGCGATTGACTTAATAACAAATATTCAAGCCCATAACCCAAGCATAAATAACTGGCTATGGAAACTGGATACATTCCCGAAAGTCAAAAACTTCTTATGGAAGTTTCACTCTAACGGGCTTCCGACGAAGGCGAGACTAAGGGAGAGGCATGTAGCGATACCTGAAGGTTGTGTTATGTGTAACTACACGTCGGAAGATATTGGACACCTATTTGTCAAATGCCAACACACACAACGAATAATACAACAAGTAAACCCAAAGACTGCTCAAGTGTTGCAGACCTATGACATTATGAACAAAAGGCCGCAAATTATATTGAATGAAATCTATGGACAGATTGGAAGCAAAGAATTTACGGAACTGGCTATCATCTGGTGGTGCATATGACATCAGAGAAATAAACTAGTTTTTCAACAAACTCCAGATGACCCGATACCAGACCTCAATCTGTACATACGAAACCAAATACAAAATTGGGAACGGGCTAAATTGTGGGAGGAGGATGAAAAAAAGACAAAAACCCAAAAGTGTGCTAAAGGAAAGAAAAATGGGAAAGAGACAAAATGGAGAAAGCCCCAACGAGATGTTATTAAAATTAATTTTGATGGATCCAGATTAATTAATGGACAAGCTGCAGGGGGTGTTGTCATGCGAGATCACAAAGGAGAAGTGATAGACATGTCAGTCAAAAAATATGGGAAATGTTCGGCCCTAAAAGCAGAAACACTTGCGCTAAGGGATGCCATCAGGGAAGCAAAGAAAAGGAAACTCTTAAACATTGAACTTGAAGGGGACAATTTAACAGTCATAGAAGCTGCCCAAGGTAGTCGTTGCTTCCCTTGGGAAATTGAGATTATTATCTCTGACATCCTTGCTTCAATGCAAGAGTTCGAGATGGTTCACTTAGTTCATTCTAAGAGGACCTGTAACGCTGTGGCTGATAAAATTGCTAAAATGAGTCACAGTCTCCCCACCAGTACTATTAGAAACTCACCAGAACTTATTGTTCTCATCCGCAAGGATGCTCTAGGGTGGCCTCCTTAATTTAGGAGCGCACCCTAATTCTTACCTAATCAAAAAAAAAAAAAACTTGATGCAAATAATTTTTTTTCTATTTTTTCTCATCTTCTCCTTGCTCAACAACACCCTTCTATTATTGTATGTGAATCTCTTCATATTTCTTCTTATCAGAACCTTAACTCACAATGATAAAATTGATTTGTGGCTAATTAATAATTATAAAGTGGCAAACAAATTGGTTCACATTTATTGTTCTGAAATTAATTCATATTTTTTCTTTTTGACCTTCCAACTCTCCTCTCTACCGTTTTAAAAAGGAAATTAGTGATAAATGACATTGAATTAGATTAAATTTCATTGAATATGATTAAATTAGTGATAAATTCTATCTCATCCTATTAGTCAAATCCTATTAAATCACATTTATCGGTTCACATTTAGTAAGTAATAGGAAAATGATCAAATATCTCCTTAAAAGAAATTGACATAAAACATAAGTATAAAATATTAGTGATATATAAAAATAAGTTAAATAGTTCATTACAATTAAGATAATAAAATATTTATCATTTTAACTAATATACATATATCTCTAATTTGCTCCCATTTATATTTCTCAATCCATTTAAAAGTTAAATATTATAGATTTAAAAGAAAACATAAAATGTGTAAAGGTTATAAAATATTTCTATATAGTTTTGGGTATTTTTTATTTATAAAGTAAGCTTAATTATGAGATATTTTTTTATTTATAAAATATACTAATGGGTGGTCCTTATGTATGAATTTAGTTTAGTGTAAGATAAATGTAGTCAGACAAATAAATTTAAACAAATATGAGATAAATTATGAGATAAATGAATTTATAAACAATTATATTATATAATGTGTGAATCTAAAATAAATTTATGATTATAGGGGTCAAATATATTTTCATACCGTAACCGATTGATAAATTCTTATAACCGTTTTATAAACAAATATATTTTCTGATGTGCTTTCAGATTTTATTACTTGTGTTATGTATACATATAAATCTAAAATAAATGTATGAAGGGGCCAAAAAATGCTTCCATTGAGGTTCGATCCTTGGTTGATTTTATCCTTAAAATGCGTACGACCAATGGGCCATGTGATCACTTTTGTAATCATGAATAGTAGTAGCATATATATGTGTGTGGGGGGTGGTAGATTAATGAAGCAATAAATGGGGCAAAAACCCATTCTTATATGTATATAAGATTTTGAATGGTTAGGATGATTTTGGATTGTTGATATGATTTCACATTATTACTCTCTATTTCGGATGTTTTGGATGATTTCATTTCGGATTTTATATACTACTTTATATATGTATGTATGTATGTATATGATTGCAATGGAGATGTTCGGATTTAAGATTTGACAAACAACTTCGTTGTTTCCAAACGACCAACTTACAAATAACTTCATAAAAAGTGACAAGCAACATTTGCTTCTAACTCGATGACGCTTACAAGCAACTTACTGAAAAAACCAAAAAACAACAATAATTAAGAATACATGAATGCGATCTAGTAGGATGAATTTACTGAACCACAACATTAATTCTCAAGCGAAATATAATCAATCGCCCGAATCTCCGCACCTTTGAGCAGGCGAAGCTGCAAAGTCGTTTCTTTGGCATAAATGCAATCTGTTATATCGTTGTCGTTCAAGAAAATGCGGCAATATCCTGGTGGTGCTCCATAGCCAGATTGGCTCCAGGATATGATCGCGTTTTTTATTGATGCTCTTGGTAACATGGTCCATTTCGTTCTTCTCTCCGTAACCCCACGGACGTGCACGATGGAGAAGTTGATGAAGGGTGGAGCAATGGGTTAGGTTCGCAATGAACACTCTTTCCTTTGAGCCAGAGGCGTGCCGAGTATGAAATTGTGGTTTCGGTTTGAGGTTTAGGGTTGATAGAGAGTGGAGCAACAATGGAGAAGGTTGGAGTCTCGTTTGGAAATTGCTCGAAATTTGTGGTGTGCATTCATGAGAAAAGATGATGATATACTGTTATCAGAATATTGAATGACATAGTGTCATCAGAAAAGCTGGTATTTGCACGCAACAAGCATGCGCGGAAGGGGTAAAAATGGAATTACCCAGTTGGGGCGAAAGGCGAGCAGATGTCGCGCAATGGGCCTTCGAGGCTTGAATGGTCAAGGGTACGCAGGCAAGGGCAAGCTGATTTTCATCGCTGAGGCCATCCCATTCGATTTGTTGCCAAAAAGGATGTATCTCCTCCAACTCGATGGGTACTTTACTTATGATAGCTTGTGCAACTCGATGCTTGCATGGAAGACCGTGACATTCCCTCCAAAAGTAGTCGTGGCACTCCATCTCGAGTGTACCCTGCGTCAACTCAGCAACCAATTCATAATACATGTCTAACAACTTACCTAAGCATTGCCTTGAAACATGTTTGCGTATAGGACAGAACAACACTATGAACTTTTTTTCCAATAGTCTGTATTTTGTTGGTTTCTGTATTTTGGTTCTCTCAATTGCTGTCCTCAAACTGTTGGTTTAAGATTCCATCTGGATGTGAATCCTTAGTATCACAGTGTTGAAGCCTCCTCGGGATGAATCCAATATCTTTTTCAGTACAACGTGCATACCTTCGACCCTAAAAAACACATGTCAAAGTTTAAATATTGAACGAATACACTTAATATTCAAACTGAATTGAAATGCTAAAAATGAAATTACCTATTGGTGGTTCTCGTCTGAAAGTGGAGGGTATGATCGGTCCAAACACGAACTATGTTCTTCTTGTATGGATTAAGCCACACCTTCTCCACGTATGCAAAAAGCGTCGGTCGCCATCTTCTCTTCAATTGTACATACCTTTCTTCAAATGTCACCTTTGCGGTGGACGAAAATAGCACCCAACATGCGTTTGCAAACCCGCGTGACAAATCATGTGGATTTTCAGATTTGGCAAACATCTTTAGGCCGTACGTCAGGATTTTGTGTCTGATGTGCACCCAACACAACAAATGTTGTACTCCGCCCCCCCGAAAACTTGACTTATCGCCTTGATTAGAGCCTGCTCACGATCTGTCATGATTGCATTGACCTGGACTCCAAACTCGTTGTACACGCCTTTCAATTGACTTAACACCCACCTATAACTACTGACATCTTCGTTTGACATAAATGCAAACCCGATGCTGAATGTATTTCCGGTGCAAGTGAAGCCAACCATCTCCAATAAAGGCATGGTGTACCTAGCAAAACAAGTTGTTTTAAACATTTATACTGGAAAAATACTAATCAAGTCGATTACAGATTAAAATAACATACCTATTGGTCTTTGTATGTGGAGTCCATAATGACGACATAGGGAAACATCTTCAGCATGCGCAGACTCGTAGGATGCACAAAAAATAAGGCATTCATAACATCAGAACCCCTTACCCGTCTTGGATGGGCAATGTATCATCGGTCTTTCAAGAACTTTAAAGACCACTGTGTCACCGTTAGTTCTCCGCAATCCTCAAGCATTAACTTCTCCCTCATATTGTAGATTTGTCTAATTGAGGTCACATTTCTCAGGTACCTTGACCTCAACTCTTGAAGTACCATCTTCAGGGTGGCTAGATATAGGAACTTCTGTTTCACAAACTCCTTCTACTCAACTGTCAATCGGCCCGCATATGGATGAGCTAACAAACTAGTGGGGAGACGATGATTGTGTTGTCCACACTTTACCGTTAAGACCCATCCATTTTTTCCTTTATTCGCACCCTTTCAATTCAAACGGACATCCACACTTCCTGGTCGGAGTATCGGTAAGTGGCTTATAAATGCTCCTATTTTCTGGTCCGGGCAACACCCTCTTGCCACATCTATATCTACCGGCTAGGTCACAAGTGAGTATGACCCTGTTTGGATTTGAGGTTTTTATGACTAGTACAAAATTCTTCGAAACTGCAGTTTGTATAGCCCCATCAAGCATTTCTCTTCGGTCACTCCACACCCCATCGTAGTGGAAATCAATAGAAAAATCTATTCCGACAACCTATGATTTCAAAATGTATAAACAGAATATTATAAATTACACTATCTTAGTACTATAATTTCAATATACTACATTCGTATTTTAAACTATATTTTGGAAAATACCTTTTCTGGCCCGCTTGACGCATCGGAATCGGTTCCGTACTCTTCTCCCGGTACACCTTTCTCATCCTCGCCTATGAAACTATCGATTGACGACGAATCTTCCTCCTCGGGATGGTAATCGCTCGATGACGTATCTTCTTCTCCCGACGACATTTTTAAGCAATGATGTGGAATGAATGTCTGCCAAATATGAGAATCGAAATAGGTATTTATAGGAGAAAATTTGACCGCTTTTTCACCGTTCGATATCCGCGCAACGAGGGCTCGCGCCAGTCCAACAACACTTTTTCCAAAAGTGTCGTTGAACTGCACGAAACGTTGTTGCGCGCCTGCATGAAACAGTGTTGTGCGCGCAACACTGTTTCTGCCTCGCCCCGGAACTCCTCGACTTCTTAAATCCCGATTTTAACCTTACGTGAAACAGTGTTTCACGCGCATCCTCATTGCGCGTAATTCTGTGTACGCTTACAAAATTTTCCGTGTGTACACCCTAAAAAATTCAAAATAAGCTCGGGTTGTGAACGGTCTTAATAATAATTTTTTTTGGGTAGACGGTCGTAATAGTAATTCAACTAGACCCCATTTGCTTTACCAAATCACAACTCCAACCAAGCTTCTCTAAAGCGAAATAACCATGCAAATTCCTACATGATTGATTGCATCCCAACAGTACACGTAAATTTTATAGAAAATTATAATTTAAAGAAAAACAGATATCTAGATGTCCATTTTTTAAAATTATTTTCCTAAACATGGCAAGACTTTCTAAGATTTAATAAAATAAAACATTTTTGCCCTTTATGCACCCTATAAAAATGATAAGAGAACACTATTTATAAATCAACTGTGCTTTTGGAGTTTGGATCTTGTAGAGTTGAATTCAAATATTTTTATTCATGCCGTTCTGAGGCAGACGTTGAGTTGATTGAGGTTAGTTGAATAATTTGTACAAAGTTGGTAGTTTTATTTTCTATTTGTTTTTCTATTTAAAAAAAAAGGTTCACACCAAAAGAAAAAAGAAAAAAGAAAAATTGGAGTGACGAGAAACAGTGGTTGGTTCATTCACACAAATCTTGCATGTATGTATATAATATAATAAGCTTTTTTTGTATGGCCAAAGAGATTTGCATTTCTTCTCTACCATTTTTTTATAAGAAATTTTTTTTAAAGTTTTCTCCTCCTCTCACATTCTATCCATTACATTCCCATCCACATCTCTAAGCCTCTAGCCGAGCCTTTTTGCCCCCCAAAGATGACCCGAGTTTTTTAATAAAATTTATATAATAATACCCATTTTATTTTTTTTAAGATGGAATTTGACCATTCAAACCTTATATGTATTTTGTGACATTGACGATTACGAAAAACAAATTACCCTCTTTATTTTCTTTCCAGTGTGTTGCATCTTTGATCCCTTCATCTCAAATGTGCAAGCTCAACATTATTTTGCCTTTCTTATGAAAAATAAAAAACACCATAATGGTTCCATTGCAACAATATCATTGCTCAGTACAAACTGTGGAGTACATTTACTGTTTATTTTCAATCCCCAGTTGTCAAAAAAAAAAAACTTATTAATGCTGATCAAAATAAGAGAAGGTGAAAGGTTGAATTTCAGTGAATTCTTCATTCCAGCTTTGATGGTGATTTTTTTTTTTTACAGAGCCTAAAGACCAGAATACAAATCCTCCATACATATGTTAAATGAAGAACCTAAGCTTAAATTGAACTATGCTTTTTATATATATAATATATAATATATATTCATAAGTTACAGAATATGATCCAGTAATGAAAAATTATACAATCTAGAAACCTATATATAGAGAGAGAACTTAATTAAGAAGATCTCCTAAACTAATTAAGCACTAAAAACTTCTTCTTGTTACCCACATCTCTCCAATAGTGTTCCTGTGTTTGATTAGATGTTCTAACAACTCAATAGTTTTCATGAAATTCACTTCATCTCCAAAGTTCTGTAGTCCAAATTACCATTGCTTCTCAACCCCAAGAAATCATGGAAGCCAATGTCACCACTCCCATCAAATGGGTTGCAACTGCAGTTTTGCAGGCCAAAACTGCATTTGAAGCAAGTGGTGCTATTGACAATCCTACCCCCAGTCTTCAATTGCTCTGGCTGCTTCTGATGATTATGATGAGAAGGAGGGCTGATTCTGAGCTCCAAGTTCAAATCCGGACACCGATAACCCGGATTCCTCTCTTCTGATTTGGCTCCAAATTCAATTGCTCCTCCTGAGAACAGCCTATTTGGCATGAGATTGTGATCTGGTGAGCCTGGCTCTTGCTTTGGGTTTGCAACAAAGGAAATTGAAGTTGTTGTGGTAGTTGTTGGAGTAGTTGCTTCAGCTTCAGCTTCAGCTCCAGCTCCAGCTCCGTTGAGGGACCTATGGGTAACAGGGTCAATTCCTCTGCCTAGGAGCTTTCTCTTTATGTGGGTGTTCCAATAGTTCTTTATTTCATTATCGGTTCGTCCCGGCAATCTTCCTGCTATCAATGACCATCTGTGTATCATCACATATGCAATACTGTAAGTTTATGATCAAGAATACAAGATTCCCTTAGAGCAACAACAACTTGGAATAAGAAGGAAGAACTTGTAAAATGAAAGAAAAATTATGTTCTTTTTGGTTTACCTTTTTCCCATTCTCTTAAACTTGTTAATTCAAAATTTGACCCATTTTCTAAAGACCTTATCTTTCTTGCAATCATTGGTCAAATAACTTATACTTTTCTTTATTTTTGAAGTAAACCAATAGAAACAAAGAAGAAAAAGCAAAGAGGAAAAAGGAACTAACTTGTTGCCAAGAAGGCTATGCAACTTGATGATGAGTTCATCTTCTTCCTCGGTGAAATTCCCACGCTTGAGATCAGGGCGAAGGTAGTTGATCCACCGAAGCCGGCAACTCTTCCCACATCGGAGAAGCCCAGCAGCTTTAGGAAGAGATCTCCAGCAACCTTCACCATGAGCTTTGATATAGGCAATTAGGCGATCATCTTCTTCTTTGGTCCATGCACCTTTGTTTGTGTGAGCTTTCTCACAACATGGAGACCTACCCATTTCTCCAAACTTACCAATCTCAATTGGGTCTCTTTTCCTTTTCCCAAATTCAAATCACCCAAGGAAAAATTGATGCAGAGGAGGAAGACAGGTAGTTGGTCCTTTTAAATAGGAGTTAGCTCATGTTTTTTTTGGGTTTTTTCTTCTTCTTGTGAGTAGTAAGTTATAAGAAGGCTAGCTAGCCCATCTTTTGGATCTGAATGGGATTATATAGGGTTTTTTAGGTGTAGAGAGAAAGAGAAATTTTGCTTCTAGATGTGAGTTGGTGAGACAGGTAAGAGAGGAGTAGATGATGGTGGGCTTTTTGCTTTTTCTTTTTTTCTTTTGAGAAAAAATAAAATCTTTTTGGTGATATTATTATTGGCATCATATATCAGCATAAAAGCAAAGAAAAAGAGAAAAGAGAGAAAGAAAGAGAGGTAATCTTCAGGTAGGTAGAAAGTAAGGTACATGTAATAAATGATCCATATAGCAAAAGACAAGGGGTGTGATGATCTTGATCTCTGCCTAGCTAGCTAGCTCCTTTTGTTTTCTTCCTTTTTTTTTCTTCTTCTTTTGATTAATAAAATATAGTTACTTACTCTTTCTAATTAGACACTTAAGTAAATAATTTACTTTTCCTCCTTTTTAGGTAAAAGATTTCCGTTGGTCCACATAATCCACCCTCACTCACTAGCAAGCAGCAGCAACATATACCATAATCCCACATTTTATTAACATATCCAGTGTCTGTAGGTGGAACTAACAACCATTTTATGGGCTTGTGCTGATGTCCCCTTTCCTAACTAATCCTTTTATATAAAGATTGATCATTTAGAATATTATTAAGTTCATCTTTCTGGCCGGATCTCTGATCTTATCAAAGACAGATCATCCACACCAAAACTGTTAGAATTATGTTTTTTAAGAGAACTTTTCATCCCCATCACCGGGAACTCACTCATCAGATCAGACATGAGATATCAGCTCCCTTTTCATGGCTAGTTTAATACATTAAGAAAATGTATATTTCTGTTTAGATAACATGTAGAAATTGATTGAGTGATTGAGTGTTTGTGTTTGCTATTATCAGCTTTACAGAATTAATGATTTAATTATGCATCACAGAGGACTCTCTCTTAATTAGATTTATAGATTCAATCTCAAGTGCAGAATTGAACAAAGTTGACATTTTCTCATGAATTGTGAATTAGGAAGCACATGATAGAGAATAAACTATTTTTGTAAGAGAACACAGAAGGATAATTGTTTTGCAAGGAATCGATCAATTCCAATTAATACTATATTAAATTTTCATAAGGAAAGAGAAGGAATTTTAAATTAATTAAAAAAATTGATAATTTTTAGCCAGCTAAAATTTGTTAGTACTTAGTAGGCATCTAAGAAGGAGATAGAGAATAGCATAGCATAGGTAGTTGTAAATCATGGTCCTTAATCTATTACTGAATTATCTGATATACAAAGGTTTCCAGAAAAAATGGAGGTTAGGTTAAGTGCATATCATTTTTTATGGGACAAGGGGAAAAAGGATTGTGTTCATAATTGAGTTAGGTTGTGATTGAATTATATGTTGTGGGCTCAACTTTACCTTCCACTTATCTTTCCTCCCTCCAAACCCACTTGAGTAAAATTATTCCCCATCTCTTCTCTCTTTTTTTAACCTTCTTTTCCTACCTTAGATCTCATCATTCATCAATGGTAGGCATACCCACATAATACCAGTTCAAATCCTCTCTCTCTAACCCATGTCCTAAATCATATCTCATAATATAAAGTACTAGTATTTTATGTTATAATATTAAACAAAAATATAAAAACACACATTATGGGATACAAATTTGGTACATGAGTTTGAGATAGAAAATTTAGACTGATATAATCTATCTCCTCAACTAAAACTACCTACAAATAAATAGATAAATCAATACCAACAAACAGTAAAGTTAATTGGAAGAAGAAATTATATGGTTTGATTCCTTAAAATCCATATCAAACTCAATTTCAATTCAACCAACAAATCATGGAAATATCATCATACCTGTAAAGTTACTTCCTTATCCTAATTGAATTGAATTGAATTGAATTTCATCAGCACTACCCTACTACATCAAGGCTGTGGATGTGGTGCAAATTCAGGCAACATTGGTATTGTTTGGTAATGGTAGGGTAGGGAGAGGGATGGGAGCAAAAGGTAAAATCAATTCTTTTTTTTTTATCAAATAATATTTTTTTATTTTTTTCTTTGTTTTCTTTGCATTTTTTTTTTCTTTCTCTTCCCTACTTTGTAGCAAATTAGTTACCCACCACCACATGCACATGCACATGCACATGCACTTTCCTTTTCTCTTAGTCTATATGATAACAACTTGCTCCAATGATCTCCCTAAACTCTTTCCAATCAACTTGATGCCTGCAGGCAATGAACTCACCCACCTAATTCACCCTATTCTCTTCACAACTATCCAACTTGCATTGGATTTTTGATGTTGCTTCTTTTGAACTTTGTTTCTTTTTCACCATTTATTTTCTTGACCCTCTTTTACCCTTTCCTTTTTTTTTTTAGTTCCCTTTTTGGCTTTTGCTCCCAACCAGATCAAGGGGCCCTTTTCATTTAAGATTTTCATTCATTCATTCTCTGCAACAAAAACAAAATAAAGTTTCTAATATCTATCCTCAATGTTTCATCATCATACTGGGTATCATAACCCCATCTCATCTTATCCACATCAATCTCCATTCTAGCTCTCAAACAAATTTATTCTGTATATTCATTTTATAAGAAAATATCAGGAAGATGTACACACAGTACTGTATATATATCTAATATACTAGCTGGTCCATTTTGTATTATGTAAAATTAAGCTGACCCATTTATTGCTTGAACCTTTGGACCTCTAAAAAGTCTTTAAAAAATAGTTTTAAAAGATGAGATCTTGAAGTCACAATCAGTTAGGTATTCAGCCTGAATTGATATGCCAAGGGGTCTCTATCCATCCTAAACCGGCCTTTTTCTGCATTTCCCACACAAATTTTGCCATTTTATTTAATTTTGCTGGGGGGAAGAAAAGGACCCAGAAAACAAATTGGCAAGCAGAGGAAAGCTATGATCCATAAAAGCAAGTAATTTGATAGTTAGCTCTTTATTTTTGTTTGATGAATCTGAACCGAAATAGGGGGAAACAATAATTTAGGTTTAGAGAGGTTGGCATTTTGGCAGATGATGTGGAAATCTGATGGAGTGATGTGTGGTGAAAACCAGCTCAGCTGCACGTGAATGTCATGTGCTTAGGTTTATGCTTACAAATTGAGAGAGATTAGAATTTAAAAGTCTCCTCCTAGAGGATGAAGGTTTATGATATGTTGCAACTTGTAATGGTCCTTGTCAATTTTCGGACCTACCTTAATAGCATTATTTGTAACCATTAACATAGACCCTTTTTTTTTTCCTGTTTACACTGAAGATACAATTCTAGTTCAATATTGAATTATTGATGATACCAAACGATATGAGATATAGTCTTATATTAGTTATCGGTATAACTATTAAGGTATGCGTACAAGTGATATCTTTTAATATATATACTTAATTTTTAAGAGATGACAATGTAATATTCAGATACCATTTAATATCCCATGTATCAACAACCATGAAGCAGTTAACATGGGTATGACTCTTATCAATATAAGGAGCCATGAAAAAGTTGAGACAAAAAAGATAAATTGTTTGATGACAAAAAAGAAAGGAGAAGAAAAAGTTCACCTACTCTTGTTGGGATTGTCTGTGAAATGTGAAGAGCATGTGAGAAGTGAAGTGAGAACTCTGAACCTAAGCACGTACAATAAGAGGAGGAGTCTGGATTTAATTAAAGAAAGAGGAGACCCACATGACAATATGACATGGAGGATAAATTGGATTTCAATTATGTGACTTGGATTAAATGCATTCACAGAGACAGACTAGCTTTCTTTTTTCCTCTCTAAAAGGAAGGATGCATTATTGGTGCTAGACAGAGACATCCACGTGACATCTTTCCATTTTTTTCTTCTTACCCAACAAATTTTATGGTACAACAACAGGTTTTCATATTCAAGATTTCGTTTTTCCGAGTTCTCTCTATGGTATACACATGATTTGGGCCAAAATTCACTCACTGGTGGTGTCTCATATGGGCCAGGCCTAATTGTAGTCCATCCCATTTCAGATCGCTTTGTAAATCATCAAAACACGAATTGACAGGGAAATCAACAACAGCAACAGCAACAACAGCAAACGGTATGGAGCAAATTGAAAGAGATTGATAAAGCAAGCCTATGACAAGTATAACATTCCATTGAAAACTCCACCCATATTTTACAAAGTTAATAAAAAAGTTACAACAAATGACATTATTTATTAGATAGGAATAACTGAATCAATAAGCACCAAGATAACTGTTATTCTTGGCGATACAAACTTAAACACAACAAGTACATTAAACTTCAAGCCTTGTCTGGCATCAAAGGATTTCCATTTTTTTTTTGTGCAGAAAGAATAAAAAAAAATTGCTATCCAATTCCACTACTTTAACCAATACAAAAAGGGAAAAAAAAAAGTCTTTCACAATCCAAACCCCATTTGAAAAGTTTCCAACTTGACAAAATCTAAGGAATTTTAGTTCTTTGGACCACACCTCAACTGCACAGCCAAGATCTTTTCCTTGACAGATGGGCATGGATCTCCCCCATCCTTGTGGAAAAGATTTCTGTCTACTGGAATCTCACAAAAGTTCTTTCCCAAGCAAATCTGCACAAACAAACACACAAGTAACAACTAAACATACAACTAGCATTGATATGTTTTGTACATGTACTAGTAGTAGTCTAATAATGGAATCAAAAGATCTTACATCCTGAACAATCTTGACGCTCTTCTTGGCGTGACACGCTTGTTCCATGAAGAGGCCACAAGTTCCCCAAGGATCACCAAAACTTGCAAACTCAACCTGTTTGACCACTTGTTCTTTTCTAGGACACTGAAGAACAGCCTTTGGTTGTAAGTCGCCTTTGGGTTTGAGCACATTGCCTTCCCACTTAAATGAAGACACATGAGGCGGGTAACTCTCCGATATCCAGCTGCATATTACATTTCGGTCGACAGTCAAGATGTCGACTTCCTCCACCTGGCCCCCCAGCTCATCAAAGATCACAATTAGGTTGTCCTTGGGCTTAATGAAACTTCGTGGTATGTGGTACCTAAAACACACAAATTAATAGAAAACATTCATTCATCCATCCATGAAAGATTAAACATATATGTTCTTTCTTTCTTTCTTTCTTTCTAAGAAAACAATTGTTTGTTATGATGTTGCTATGTATACTAGCTTACTCGCTTTGAGAAGGCTGTTGAAGAGGCGACAAGAAAGTAGTCCAGTAACGGCCTATGCTGTTACCGTTTACCCAAACCATACCCTTAGTCATGTTATCCATCCTGATTGCCATTGGATCATCTCCTGGTGGAGCATCAAATGTGGCCTTCAACCAAAAACAATACAAAACAGATTTATCTTCATTTTAATTAATAATGTTGCATTGTCTATTTGGATATTTGATTTGCATTAGGCTCTATAGCCCAAAAATACATTACATATGCATCCATGTATCACCCATCATGATATTAGTATGGCTTACCAAAAAAAACTATACTTGATATTTCTTAGATTTTGTACCTTGTACCAAGACATGGGAACACTTTTCTTTTTTAGAGGACCCCATTTGGCTTTCTTTGATCCCTCCTCAGTGAAGTATTGCAACCGCTCTCCCTCCAAACCCAACTGGATTTCATAGCCAACAACAACAACAACAACAACAACAACAAGTCATATATCAAACATTTTTAACAAAAAAAAAACGAAAGTTTGAAATAGATTTTTGGGATAAACAACCTTGTGATACCATCCTCCTTTTGTTATATCAAGATTACCGGTACCCAAACCTTGAATGACCAGAGATCTTATACCAGTAAACCTGTGCTCCATGTAGGATCCACTATCCTTCATTTGTAAGTTCATTTTCACAACAAGAACAAATCACATAAGTACCAGAATAAAATAAATAAGTAAAACAAAGTTTCTACACTCCTAGCTACTACTTACCGGCATACCAACTGTAGATTGTAAGAATGCAACGTGGTTTACTCCTTCATGGAGCTGTACTGGCACTCTATAAGTGAACTTTGGTTGTTGTTTCGATCCGTGCTCGCTTCCTAAAATTGTACCAATAAAGTGAGGATTTATAAGGTAAAAAAGGGAGATCGAGATAGAGCAAGTTGTTTTGTGTTAATTTGGAATATTTTTTACCTACAAACTTGTCGTTTACAAAGACCAAGATTCCGTGACCAAGACTCACAAGATCAACAACTGGCTGGATTGATTTTCTATATGGCAAGTCATAAGAATCCAACTCTATGCTACAATGGATCAGCCACCAATTTCACAACCAAAACAAAAGTTCAAATTCATTAAATTGTAGCAAATACATAATCAAGAAAAAGAACCTAAGCTAAGCTGATTATATGTATAACATGCACTTACGTTGTTGTATACCAGACGTAGTCCGTGGTGTCCTTTGTTAGACCAAATTGCTCTAATGGCGAAGATGAGAAGCTGCCGCCCTTCACTGGAATTGGCTCAGTGGTCGTCTCCCATTTCAAGCTCTTATGCACAGACTCACATTTTGTGAAGTTCCTAGAATTGTGTTGTGAAATTATCTACAACAATACACAAATGTTAGTAAAAAAGAGCCTGATTCAAGTACAAGTACTAAACTAATTAAGCAAGTAATGATCGGAGTGTCTGTTGGTGACCCAAACGGACCCTTAAGACTCTTTACCGTTCGTGTGTTGTACATAAGAGTCTTGCAATCCGGAAGGATAGAGATGGACTTTGCAGGCATTTTGAAATCCATCCCTCTGAATTTTAGGACAGTGTCTTGATCTGTGTTGTTGTTGGACAGAAATGCAACACAAGTCTTGGCTTTAGGATCCTCATAGATTCTGGCCTGAATCAATTTACAATAACCATCAAAACAATTCATATTTAACTTTTCTACTACTTAAACATTAATGCTTTCTATACAATCAATTGCAAGGAAAAGTTACCTCTTTGCCACCATCATATGTCTCAACAGTATAGTCTCCCCAAAGGCCAGGCGTGCTCATCTCCAACGTGTAATGCAAGTCCCTCAAATGGCCATATTTGGGGTCTCTTGGCAACCCTAAAATTAACCCCCCAAAAACAAACTCATAAGAACACAAATTAAGATCAATTAAGATCCAAGTAATACAACTTTACTATTTTAATTTTTTTTCTTACCAAATTCGTCTAGGGGTGCTTCATCATAGTATCTCGTAGTAACAAAAGCAGCTGCATCTCTTCCATAATTAGTCCCACCATAAAACTGCAATTGTCACATACATAATAAAGTGATCGATGATCAATATATCCTGCCAAAATTAAACTTTTAAGCATTTTATTGTTTAATGAAGCTCTAATATATATCATTTGTACCATGTAATAGCCAACATGGGTTCCATTCATGGAGAACCAGCGCGCCACGGAGTATGCAATGTCCTCAGCTCCCCTTCTAGAAGGGGGGTCACCGAAAACTCGGTACCTAACAACGTAACACACGACTCACAAGCTAAGTAGATGGAGCCATCTGTAGCATAAGAGTTTAATGCTTTTAAATCTAAAGATGAATGAGCTAACTCTTACTGAGCAGTCCAGTTCTCAGTCCAGATCTTGGGCTTCGTAGGAGTGTTCGGACCAGTGAAAGTATCTGCACAATGTCTGCCATTGCAAGCATTGATCTACAAACACAACACCTTTCTTGATGTTTAGTATCTCCATATATAGTAACATATACAAGTATATATCCCTTTTTTTTCAGAATGATATATGTACAATTAATGTTAGACATACCACATCAAATGGAGCATCTTTCTGCTTGCACATGAGCCATGGCACACCAGTGTGTTGTTCAAAGGACATTTGTGCAGCCCACTTGATGTACCGGTCCCCATACTTTTTGAATGCTCCCTTGACATGATCATACTCATTCTCAATCTGCAAATAGGGCATTAGTTAGTTCAGAATAAGCTTCTACTTCAATTCAAACTAGCTTTTTATTAAGAAAATAAGTGAACAAGAGCCAAAACCTGTGATAGCATTATAGGTCCACCTTGTGATGCATAAAGCTTGTTTTTTTTCATCAGATGGACAACCTTGGAGGTCCATGCTTTCATAGCTTTCTGGGTTAACAAAAAACCTTCAATTTTGTAACTATACCCAATAATTATTAACTTTTTGAAATAATTACACAGAGCATTGAAGGTTAATTACTTGCCTTAAAAGAAGGGTTATCCGTTCGAAAGATTACGTCCTTTTCCTCTCTTAGCCAATACGGAATCCCTCTGACAAAAGCTCAATATAAGAAATTAATTAGACTTAAGTTTGTCATCGTCATCAAAACCCCATCTCAGCATAAAATCCTTATGTTCCCAGCATTTTTCTAAGCTTTATGATTAAAAGAAGATAGTACTTATGAATCTTTTAATTACCCATAGTTCCATTCAGCCTGGATGAAAGGCCCAATCCTAAGAATAACATGCATACCCTTCTCAGCAGCCTTCCTTATAAACAGTACCAAGTCCTTCCCTCCTGTAAAGTTGAACTACAAATTCCAATAAACCCAAAAAAAAAAGCTAATTAGATTAGGAGGGAAAGCACAAAACATAAACAAAAATAGTAGAAGAAAATTATGTATAACTTTCATCAAATTATCTAATCGATCACCAGATTTCCGGTCTCTCGATTAGTAAAATTGGCCCTTATCAAAACAATCAAATCGGCTAACCTGTCCTTTCACGGGTTCATGGACGTTCCAGAAGACATAAGTTTGAATGCAATTTAGACCTCCCATTCTAGCCTTGATTAGGATATCATCCCATGCCTATATCCATAACAAAAAAAATAAAAATAAAAATGGTGCATCATTTAAATTTGATCATTTGAAACCCCTTTTCAATTATGATCAAGAGGAGCATACATTGTAATTCATAATAGACGTACGTACCTCAGGCCGAACTCGAGGATAATGTATTTCGCCACACAAGAAAATGTCTCTCTTGCCATTTAACAACAATGATCTTGAATCAAATTTAATAGTCTTAGTATCGTTGGCCAAGGGTTCCATCTTGAAGTGGTTCGACATTTCGACGTATGGACCTTCGGTTCCTCCATCCTTGCATTCAACCAATCGAATTCCGGGGGTGAACGTTGAGACAAGGATTATGGCCAAGGTTAATAGTACGCCTCCAGGAGGTATAAAGGCTAGGCGTCTTAAACTAGTCATTACTAGTTGATCAACACGATAGGAAATCTAAGGAAAATTGTAACTTGATTCAATATAGAAGTCCTATTAATCCTTCATTTTTTCTTACATTCAAGTTTTGTAATCTTGAAGATAGGAGTTGAAGAAAAAAATTATGGAAAAGATGAAGATGGGGAGGAGCGAAATTGTAGAGAAATTTGTGGTGTGTGTTAAAAAAAGAAACAAGAGAGATTTAAGGCTGGATGTAACCAAGTGTTGATATTTTGGGTTTTTTTTTGGTTGGAGGATCATAAAATATTTGTGTGTGTGTCATGCAAGATGTTTGCTAAGTGTTCAAACAATAATATATAGTCATGATCGAGTCTTGAGTTTAATTTGGGAAAACAGTGGGGTGCTCACCAATTCTCGGCTGTGTTTTCGCCCCTAAATCTTAATTTGTATGAGCTATTCTTTTGGGTAGAGGGGTTCCAAAATTAATTTATTTTTTGATTTTTTTTGGTAGTAATTTATAACACACTTAAGATGTACTTTTCATTTAATTATGCACTTATTTTGGTAGTAATTTATAACACACTTAATTTGTATGAGCTATTCTTTTGGGTAGAGGGGTTCCAAAATTAATTTATTTTTTGATTTTTTTTTGGTAGTAATTTATAACACTTATTTTTTTGATTGGGGGGATTTGGGGAGGATTTTTATAACACACTAGTTAGACAGGCCCCTGCGTACGCACGGGGCATATTTTCTACTTGGTGATCGAGTTGTTATGGAACTTTAAAATATTATTACATTAATGTTAAATATGTTCTTTTTATTTTGAAAATTATTGAGATTAAAATTAAATGAATGAAGTTCTAACAAAATATTTTTAAATTTAATTTCTTTCATTTAATTTGTCATCTCAAATCTCAATCTATATAAGTTAATACTTTGTAACTTCAACCATTCTTGTTTTATTTATTGGTGTATAATATTTGGATTTTTGGATTTTTAAGTTGACTTGAAACTATTATAAAACATATAATATTAGGATATATATACATGGATTTAAATGAGAGAAAATTAACTTATAAAAATATGTTATACTTTTTTTTAGTATATAAACAAAAGTTAAAGACACATAATTTTAAAATAATTATATATTTCATTCATGTGCATACAAATACATGATGTAGAGAGTCCTCTATCTAATAAATTATTTGAAGACAAATTTACAAAAATATAATTCATCCCTTCTTATTGAATAAATTATTATTGTCAATTTCTTCGATTCAAAATTATTGGCGATGAATATGTTTTTACAACAATTAGAGATTAGAGATGTGAGCATATTACTAACTATGAATTTGAAAATAATAATAATATATAACATGAAAGGAAAAAAAGTTAATTATGTTTGAGAAAAAATAACATAAAAACTATGGGCGAAAGTATAAAAGAAAAGCTATCATTAGACCAAACGCATATGAGGTGAATGAAAATCAACATATATAAGACTAAAATAACATAAAATAAGAAAGAAACAAAATTTACTGCGTACCTTGTAATATTACAAATGAAAATTAGTAGTGATCAACTCACCTAACCAATTGATCATAAATTATAGAAACAATAGATGAGAGAATGTGCACAAATGAATCTCTTTTAGTCTTCCTTTTCACCTATTATAAGACATATATATATATATATATATATATATATATATATATATATATATATATAAGTTACTACATGGAATATGATGAGTCAAATATACACATAAATATGGGTGTAATTAGATGTGGTAAATGTGGATATTAAGTACATATATGAGAATAAGCATCCTAGGAGAATCTCTATGTCGACATGGAATACAATAAGTCAAGTATACACATAAATAAAAGTTTAATTGGACGTGTTAAATGTGGATAATAAGTATACATATGAAAATAAGAATCCTAGGAGGATCTCTATGTGTACATGGAATATAATAAGTCAAGTATACACATAAATATGAGTATAAGAATCTTATGAGAATATCTGTATATATTAATATTATATATTAAAATATTTATAAAAATTGTTAGGTTTTTGGACAAAAAAACTTGTTAGTTATTTTGAAGGAAATATGTAAATAATATATGTTAAATTTATAATTCAAAATAAAACATATGTTTAATTCTATAATATCCATTATCATGAAATTTTTGGAGGGTTGTAAATAAAATCTATATTGGAAAATTTAGAAGAAGTTTAGTTTTGGCCAAATATATATGTTATTACATGGAGTATTTAATGAGTCAAATATATACATAAATATGGGTTTAATCAGGTGTGGTAAATCTATGTAATAAGTATACATATGAGAATAAACATCCTATTAGAATCTCTATGTATAAATGTACCTCCATATATATTGAAATAATTAGAATATTATTAAGTTTTTAGACAAAAATATGTTAGATATTTTGATTGAAATATTTTTTAAATTTGTATTTTAAAATATAATGTTGAATTATATAGTATCTCCAATATCATGAACTTTTTTTAGGGTAGTAAGCAAGAACTATTATAGAAAATTTAATTTGGAAAAATAATTTTTTTCTCGTTGTATTTGTTAGAATTTTTAATAGATTTTGGCATGAGATCATTGGGTTATTAAAAATATTGTCAAAAATGATTAATTGAGTGTATGAACCTTAGACCCTTTAATACAATTTCATGGCTTTAACCATTGTGCTAAGGAGATTATTTTGTCATCTAATATAATTGACATTATAAAAAATAGATGGTTTTTATAAATTAAATATTTATAGCAAATTCACTTTGTACATAAATTTTAAATGTTATATATATATATATTGGTTATAGATTTAACTAAAATGTTATTTAAGAACTCAATATAGTAATTATTCCCACAATTCTTATCCTATTAGTTACAAACATATTATTTCATAAAAACTTAGACCCTTTAATACAATTTCATGGCTTTAACCATTGTGCTAAGGAGATTATTTTGTCATCTAATATAATTGACATTATAAAAAATAGATGGTTTTTATAAATTAAATATTTATAGCAAATGCACTTTGTACATAAATTTTAAATGTTATATATATATATATTGGTTATAGATTTTAACTAAAATGTTATTTAAGAACTCAATATAGTAATTAGTTTAAATGAGAGTCAAATTCATTTATTATTTTAATATTTCAAAATAAGAATTTATTTGTTATTAAGTGTATTAAATGTGATCATAATTAATTTAAAATGGTCAATATATAGATGGATTTTTTTTATCAAATAAATAATAAATCATCATCAAGTGCATTAAGTGTGCTCATGTACACAAAATTATATATGTATTATAATATTTCAAAATAAGAATTTATTTGTTATTAAGTGTATTAAATGTGATCATAATTAATTTAAAATGGTCAATATATAGATGGATTTTTTTTATCAAATAAATAATAAATCATCATCAAGTGCATTAAGTGTGCTCATGTACACAAAATTATATATGTATTATAGATTTTGCCTCTCTTTTGTTTCTCTTTTATGGTGTGTTTGGATAAAAACATTTAATGTATTATATTTAATAGAAAATAATGTATGAAATGAGACATCCAAACAGAACCTTAAGATGTACTTTTCATTTGATTATGCACTTATGCCTAGGACTAAATTTTAAATTACCATGATAAATATGTAGTCTATATCATTTTCTCTAGTTTCTATTACATATATCCCCTTTTTATTCATATCATGGTTGAAACTTGAAAGTAACTCTATAATTCTTTTTTCATATATATGTTTTTATAATTTCTATGTATATATGTTAGGGTATAATAATGCATGCATGATGCCAAATGCCCATCAATTACTCTTAAAGTTGTCGAGGACAAAAATGAAGATACCATTCGATGGGCCAATCACAATGATGAGAGCCAAGAAGATCTACGAGGCAATCCATACTCTTTTAACTTGTCTACGAGCCATGACGAACCAACCCTCACACCCTTTGTGGGTAACCATGCTAAGCCATCGAAATTCGATCGAGTCAAGCTCACATCATGCAGACCATTCAAAATCGGATCGGACTCGTGCGCCTCTAGCACACGATCGAGTGGCGCTCCTTAGTTTCATCAACAAGTTGTGCACACTAGGGTGCACGATCATGCGACGCACATCAGGTTCTCCTTGAGGTCGTGTGCTGTTATATCTCAGGTCAAGTCGTGCGCCCAACCTCAGGTGCCGCCTTGGATCGTGCGCCTTAGCCGAGACATGATTTTTGGGTCATGATTCTGAGGACTCGTTTCTTAAGATTTTAACCTAGTTTCTTAATTTATTGTTTTCTTTTGTAGACTTATTTTTTCATTATCATTAGTTAAGAGCACTTTGACTAAGATGCTTCTCGATTTCAACTCAATCATTTCTTGTTCGTTTCTTTGGAGATTGCAATCAAGTTTCTGTTTGTTTCCATTGGCTCTACAAACTACTTATTCTTGAGAGTTTGAGTGTCTCAAGAGATATTCGGTTCCAAATCAATTCTGATGAAAGAATATCCATTCAAATTCTCGAATAAACTCAGTAAGAAGAAATTTCTAGTGCAAGATTGGGCCGTCACATATAAAGTGGCATCAGATTACCGGTCGTAGCAGGTTATTTCTCTCTTCGCTTTGTATAATTGAGTTTTTAATTCAATTTAGTACATAAATCCTTGTGTTTTGTCCTTGAACTAAACATTTTAAGTTTTAACCCTAATCACACTACCACCTCTGTTTTGTTTCACCCCACCCATTCGTTCCACAATCTCTCTCTCTCTCAAAAGTCCAAACTTTAATTTGCCTCTCCTTCCATATTTTCCCAATTGCTATTTTATTGAAGATACTGCTTTGAATCTATAATTTGGAAGACTAGATTGTTCTTAGCTGCAAGTTGTGGTTGCTTGTTTATTTTTCCAATTCATGCTTTCAATTTGTCTTTGCTTAAAGTTGATTGTACGGAGTTCTATTAAAATACTTTACTCTTACTAAAATTAAGTGTTCTTTGTTATCTTCAAGTTACTTCCATTTCAGCCATAAATTAAATCGTCACTCATTTTGTGTGATCAAACTGTTGGGTTTTAGGGATGCAAACGCAGCGGAAAAGACAAAAACTTTCATCCCAAATTCCCAAGGATCAGTATGATAACATAGAATAAATAATCGGATCAGATCGTTACCTCAAACGCGAATCCGAATAGCAAGTTCAAACCTTTCTTGTCGATCACCAAACAGCCCCAAGTGTTGCTCCTCTAGCGGTATCCACACACACGAACGGGACAATTTTCTATACCGAAACTCGCCTGCTAGAACGCTTTACTGATACATACACCAGAATTGAGAGTGTGTCTGGGAGAATTTTTTTTTCTTCACTCGGCCGATATCTCCAAAAGATATATACTACGGCACAGTTCTATCTTTTCAATCTAGTGAATATCTCAATCTTTAGCAAATATTATTATTTTAATAATCCGTTAAGATTTCAACTTATCCACTTGCCATAAGAGATAAACTCTATATATTATCTCTTTATTTAATTTTTTCTAAAATCACAATTAATTAAATTACTTTATAATTAATTATGATTGTCTAAGAAAAATAAATATATATTCTCCATAATATTTTATAGGTCTAATTATAACTAAGACCCATTAAACCCGATCTGATAAATCTAGACCCGCTAGCTTGGTTATTGTGCATATACTATCAATCTCCCACTTGCACTATTATCAAGCTCAAGTCATTATCTTATTAACCTTAGGTTCAAAGTCAACTCTCATATTCAAGATTCCTTTCGAAATAGTTACTTAATTCCGAAACTATGTCGACTCATTTCTAGTAACTTTAGAAATTTCCAATCAACAATTATTAATTTCCCATCTATCGTGCTTATACGTGCGACCCTCTAGGTTTCTATCTTGAAGGTAGTGTTATCTAACACAAGTCAAGGTAACCGTCTAGCAACAGTTGTTGACCACCCAACAAAACAGAAATGGTTGGTGAACCATATACCACTATGAACTGATTACTGTGTAGTTCGATCTCTTCATCACCAATATCAAGATTAAGTTAGTGCACAATGCGTCACCACTAAGCTCAATCATTTACTTGGTTTTGCAAAGATAACTTAGACTCGAAATTCTCTACCATGGCCATGGATTTTAGAGTCACTTATATCTCAACCAAGTGGCCAGTGATATTTACTCTCTAATCCAAGAGAGGGATGAATCCTTTCTTGACTTAATCACTATCCTCTCTACACTTTGCCTCAAACCTAATAACCGTATTAGTTGCAACTCATAAAAGCTACGTTTAACGACATCAAAGTTAAGACTCCATGCATAGGACTATGTGACAGTCTCAAGTCATGAGATCACTAACACTCATTCATTTAGAGGAGGAACCAATGACGCTTTCACATATATGTGGTATCCTCTAATTCGGGCTGGTCCAGTAGCTCTACTTATCCTTGAGCACCCATGCAAATGACTTGGAAAAACTATCCCTCGGTTCAGCGAGATGAACCTAGAGTCTATTCACATGTTGGTCTGTAGTTTCGATATCCCTTCTCGATACTAATCCGACCAAGGACGTTTTAAGAATATAACCTTGTTTATAAAATTATCACTGATGATAAATAACTATATCATCAATTTACACAAGACATCATATTCTAAGGATTTTATCAATATTAAATGTTAGCAGAAAAACAAAATAAACATGATAAATACTGCCTTTTAAATAAAATGTATCAATGTCATATAAATAAAACTAGTTCGACAAACTTGCATACTATAATAGTATCTTGCATACATCAATGCCAAACTCTAAGTCCTAGACCCCTCACATGAGCATCATGTTTCTACTGAGGTAAGGCCTTAGTCAATGGATCAGCAATGTTTTCATCACTTGAAACTCTGCTTAGTGCAACATCTCCTCTTTGAATTATTTCTCTGATGATGTGGTACTTCCGAAGTACATGCCTGGATCGCTGGTGAGATCTTGGTTCCTTAGCCTGTGCTACAGCTGCATTATTGTCACAGTACAATCTAACTGGACCTTCAATGCTAGGAACCACTCCAAGTTCTGTAATAAAGTTCTTGATCCAAACTGCTTCCTTAGCTGCTTCCGAAGCTGCTATATACTCGGATTCTGCCGTAGAGTCAGCAACTGTATCTTGTTTGGAACTCTTCCAACAAACAACTCCACCGTTTAGGCAAAACACATAACCCATTTGCGACTTTAGATCATCTTGATCTGTTTGAAAACTAGCATCAGTATAACCTCTGACCACTAGCTCCTCTTCTCCCCCATAGACCAAAACTTGATCTTTGGTTCTTCTCAAATATTTGAGAGTAGTCTTAACAGCACTCCAGTGACCTTCACCTGGATCAGACTGATATCTACCCGCCATACTTATTGCATACGAGACATCAGGCCGTGTACATGTCATAGTGTACATAATGGACCCAACCGCAGAAGTGTAAGGTACATTACTCATTCTGTCTCTCTCTTGTTGTGTCTTTGGACACATCTGCTTAGAGAGACGTACACCATGTGACAAGGGCAAAAGTCCTCTCTTGGAATCTTGCATCTTATATCTATTCAAGATCTTGTCAATGTACGTGCCTTGACTTAGACCAAGTAGCCTTTTAGACCTATCTCGGTGTATCTTAATTCCTAAGATATAGGCTGCCTCACCTAGGTCCTTCATGGAGAAGCACTTGCACAACCACGCCTTGGTAGATTCCAAGAATGGCTTGTCATTCCCGATGAGGAGAATATCATCCACATACAAAACTAGAAACACTAATGTGCTCCCACTAACCTTTTTATAAACGCAAGGTTCTTCTGAATTTCTAATGAAGCCAAATTCCTTGACTGCATCATCAAATCTCACATTCCAACTTCGAGACGCTTGCTTTAATCCATAAATGGATCTCTTCAACTTACAAACCTTATTTGTACTCGTAGACGTTTCAAATCCTAGAGGTTGTTCCATATAAACTTCCTCTATTAACTTCCCATTTAGGAAAGCGGTTTTCACATCCATTTGCCAAATCTCAAAGTCATAGTAAGCTGCTATTGCAAGCAAAATCCTGATAGACTTTTGCATGGCTACCGGTGAAAAGGTCTCATCATAGTCAATTCCATAACGTTGAGTAAAACCTTTTGCAACCAGCCTTGCTTTATAGGTACTAATATTACCATCCATGTCTATCTTCTTTTTAAAGATCCATTTGCACCCAACAGGTTTAACCCCAATTGGTGCATCTACCAACTCCCATACTTCGTTGGTGTACATGGAGTCCATTTCAGAATTCATGGCATTTAGCCATTTCTCAGAATCTGGTGAAGCTAAAGCTTCCTTGTAGGTTGAAGGTTCATCATCATTCTCGATGAGCAAAACTTCACCATGCTCAGTGACGATAAGGCTCATTCTCTCTGGTTCCTTTCGCACTCTTGAGGACCTACGTAACTCTTGCATTTCTACAATCTCAAGTTCTGGCTGGGATGGCCTAACCAATTGCTCTTGTTCCAACTCATTAGTTGAATCTTGAATTTCCTCAAGACTTACCTTACTCCCACTACTATCTTTAGAGATGAACTCTCTTTCCAAGAAAGTAGCATACCTAGCAACAATAACCTTGTGCTCATTGGGAACGTAAAAGTAATATCCTTTAGTTTCCTTAGGATATCCAACAAAATTGCATTTAATAGACCTGGCTGCAAGCTTATGTGAGTATGTGCTCTTCACATAAGCTTCACAAACCCATACTTTGAGATAAGAAATATTAGGCTTATGACCTCGCCAAATCTCATATGGTGTCTTATCTACTGCCTTGGTTGGAACACGGTTAAGTGTGTGGATTGTTGTTTCCAAAGCGTAACCCCAAAATGCCAATGGAAGACTTGCATGACTCATCATTGATCTTACCATATCTAAAAGAGTGCGATTCCTCCTTTCTGAAACTCCATTCCATTCCGGTGTTCCAGGAGGAGTTAGTTGTGAAACTATTCCACACTCCTTAAGGTAATCAATAAACTCTTGGCTTAAATATTCACCACCTCGATCCGATCGAAGAGCCTTTATTTTCTTGCCAAGTTGATTCTCTACCTCGGTTTTGAACTCTTTGAATTTATCAAAGGTCTCAGACTTGTTCCTTATTAAATAAACATATCCATATCTACTTAAATCATCTGTGAACGTCACGAAGTAAGAATAGCCACCTCTGGCTTGAGTTGATAAAGGTCCACACACATCACTGTGTATGAGCTCTAACAACTCTCCAACTCTCTTACCTTTATTGGTAAAAGGTGCCTTAGCCATTTTTCCTTGTAAACACGCTTCACATCTATCTATGGATTCAAATTCAAAAGAATCCAAATAGCCTTCAGAATGAAGTTTAGTGATGCGTTTCTCGTTTACATGACCAAGTCTACAATCCATAAATAGGTAGCATTTGAGTCATCCTTTTTATGTTTCTTTTTAGTGATGCATGATACTGGCTTTTCTAAGTTCAAAAGATATAAACCATTATATAATATTCCATTACCATAGAACAAACCATTCAAGTAAAACGAAAAAGTTCGATTTCCATACTCAAATGTAAAACCTTCAATATCCAAAACCGGAACTGAAATAATGTTCTTGGTAGAACTAGGAACATAATAACAATTGTTTAAATTTAAAACTAATCCACTTGGCAAAGTGATAGAATAAGTCCCGACGGCTAAAGCAGCAATCCTTGCTCCATTAACACCTCGTATATCCACCTCGCCTTTGGAAAGCCTTCTGCACCTACTTAGTCCCTGCAAATTCACACAAATGTGAGAAAAACAGGTGGTATCCAATACCCATGAAGTAGAAACAGACATAATGCACTCAACTAAGATACCTGAAGGTCCAGCATCCTTGTTTTTCTTCTCTAAGAAGATTGTGCAATTCCTCTTCCAGTGACCCTTCTTGCCACAATAGAAACATGTAGCTTCTTTCTCCTCAGCTACAGGTTTCTGCACCCCTTTCTTTGGCTTGTTTTCTATCTTCACATTCTTGGCCTTGGGATTCTCTTTTCCCTTGCCCTTTCTCTTGTTCTTGTTCACATTGAGAACTAGTGAAGATTGCTTTGCTGGTTTTGACGTTTTAATGTCCTTTTCAGCAGTTCTTAGCATAGCCAAAATATCTGGTAGAGTTTTCTGCATGTTATTCATATTGAAATTCATGATAAACTGAGAAAAACTCTTCGGCAATGATGACAAGACAAGATCCATGGTTAAATCTTGATCCATAGCTACACCCAAGTTTCCGAATCTCTCTATGTACCCGATCATTTTCAGGACATGAGTCTCCACTGGGCTACCTTCTTGCATCTTGCAATTAAATAGGGCTCTAGAGGTATTATAACGTTCAACCCTTGCATTCTCTTGGAACAGATCACGTAGATGAGCATCAATTTCCCTGGCACTCATGCCATCATGTTGCTTCTGCAATTCAAGAACCATTGCAGACATCATGATGCATTCTACATCTATCTGATCCTCCGTGAATTTCTCATAGGCCTTTACTTCGGCCTCTGGGGCGTCATCTGCCGGTACAACCGGCTCTTCTTCTTCTAGGACATACAACTTTCTTTCATGTCTCAAAACAATTTTCAGTTTCCTGAGCCATTCAAGATAGTTTGGTCCACTAAGAAGATTTTCCTTGTCCAGGATGTATCGCAATGTTAAGGTTCCATAGTTATTACTTGCCATGATATCTACATCAATAATGCACAGAAGATAAATAAGCATAACAAATACTTTAAATAAAAGGACTTCTATAATAATTTGGAACTCCAACTATTTATTCAAAATCAATAGCCCTCACTAATGATCTCGGAGAATTTGTTGCTTAAATTCTCTAGCGGAACTGGAACCCCAACTCGTCTAGTTTGTACAAAATTAATTTTGTGTCTTCTAGGTCCAATCCAAAGACGATCAAAATTATATCCAGTAGAGCAATACAAAATTGAACTTTGATCCAAAATAACGCACATGCATGAAATTAATCACTAGCATAAATATATACGGATTTAATCAATTAAGTTAATGAAACTAGATCATATATAAATCACATATATTCACGCTTGATGCTCGTATATACTAGATAATCATAACTAATTATCAATATACGCGTAGAAGTATTCTAGATATCGTAAAATTGATCAAATACTCTATTGAACAAATTTTCTACGTATATAATCATACATGGCTCTGATACCACTGTTGGGTTCTAGGGACGCAGAAGCAGCGGAAAAGACAAAAACTTTCATCCCAAATTTCCAAGGATCAGTATGATAACATAGAATAAATAATCGGATCAAATCGTTACCTCAAACGCGAATCCGAATAGCAAGTTCAAACCTTTCTTGTCGATCACCAAACAGTCCCAAGTGTTGCTCCTCTAGCGGTATCCACACACACGAACGGGACAATTTTCTATACCGAAACTCGCCTGCTAGAACGCTTTACCGATACATACACCAGAATTGAGAGTGTGTCTGGGAGAATTTTTTTTTCTTCACTCGGTCGATATCTCCAAAAGATATATACTACGGCACAGTACTATCTTTTCAATCTAGTGAATATCTCAATCTTTAACAAATATTATTATTTTAATAATCCGTTAAGATTTCAACTTATCCACTTGCCATAAGAGATAAACTCTATATATTATCTCTTTATTTAATTTTTTCTAAAATCACAATTAATTAAATTACTTTATAATTAATTATGATTGTCTAAGAAAAATAAATATATATTCTCCCTAATATTTTATAGGTCTAATTATAACTAAGACCCATTAAACCCGATCTGATAAATCTAGACCCGCTAGCTTGGTTATTGTGCATATACTATCACAAACGACCTGCTAAGACTTTGGTTTCCTTGCTAATGCGTGATTTCTTGTTGTTTGAGTAAACTTTTCAAATCATGTTGAGATCAAGGGAGCATTCCCCTACTCCACCACTGTCCAAGTTGGACAAGAAGACTATTTTCTTGTGATCCATGTTGCATTTGCTAGATAATAGTTAGCTTTTAAGTGCACTTATTTACACTTTGTGTTTCAATCATACTATATATACATTTGCTCGTTATTCATTCACATGAACACAATTGTTGCTTTGTTCCTCATTCTTCCTGCTTGTTGTTAATTTGTGTGCATGTTCTTACTTTTCACATACTTGACACTTTGCTAGGAAATTGAGCATTATAGGACCTTTACTTGTTTCTTACTCTTGCATGTCAATTAAGATGCAAAATTAAGTGTCCTTTGATCTTCAAGTTACTTTTCCATTGTTTTGGTTCTCCATTCACATTGAATTCCATTTCATCCCTAAACTGAATTGTCACTTATAATTGTGTGATCGAAGGACTTGCTAAGACTTTGGTTTCCTCACTAGTACATGGTTACTTGTTGTTTGATTACACTTTTAAGGTCATATTGAGATCAAGGAAACATTCCCCTACTCCTCCACCATCATCCAAGTTGGAGAAGGAGACTATTGACTACATTACATCTACTCTCATAAACAAGCGCATAGAAATGCCCATACCATTCATCTGGTTTAAAAAGAAAAATCAAACTATGGGGATCGAACACGCCTAGATGCTATAGAGGAGACATTGAAAAGAAGTGGTGTGAAAATGCATTACCTCTAATGTATCTCAAAATCAAGGCCTTCCTAAGGTTGTCAACAATGAGCATAATGCATCATGTAGTGAAGGTAAGAGCCATATGTTTCGCGAGGATTTTCGTGACCCTATTGCTAGTTTTGCAGGAAAATCGAAACATATTTTCATACCAAGCTCCACCTCTTGGACAACGACGAGCTCGTGTTTGTTAGTTTAATTAGTGTGTCCTACAAAATGCTAGGCCCCTACAAGCTAACGAAGCATGGGAGGCGTCTGACCCTGATGAGGACCATGATGCTAGACCTCCATTGGATGACTATTTCCAAGAATATGATCCGGAAGATAATATGTCATTCGCATATGCCCATGAGCAAGAGGACATTGAGATCAAGGTAATAATTTTACTAATCATTATGATAATAAAACTTGGACTATTTCAAGAGAAAATGATCCTGAGAAATACCTTGAGTGGGAACAAAATACAAATTATATGCTCAACCGTTTAGGAGGCAACACCTAGACCTTTGAACCGTGGAGATTTGGCCACAACTTTGCTTCTCATGAAGAAGAAGTGTGCACATGCTTGAAGAGCACATTGAGAATATGAGGTTAATTGCTCATGGCAACATGCAAGAAAGTCCTTTGGACTCCAACAAAGTTCTTCAATGAATAAGCAACAAGGCGAACATCCACCACTCGCAGTGCTCTCTAAGAATGCATATTATGGATGATCTCAACATTTTAATTTGTGATACTCTAAAGGTCCAAAGCATTAGGGACATAATACCATAGTGCATAAAGCTCATTTGGTTCATAATAAATTCCAATAAAGGAAGGACATTTGGACATTGAGTGCCCACAAGAGGTATAATTCGAACCAACAAGCATGTAGCGTAGTGGGAGGGGCTACGCTTCCCTTCGCTGAGGTCGAGGGTTCGACTCTCAGTGGAGGAGAAATGAACTTGTTGGGAGAGCAGATCCCACCCAAAAATAAAGGGGCCCTCGCGAGACTCGAACTCCAGACGTAGGCGTTTGATGGAGCAAAGCTCTCCGCTGAACTGGGGTGGCAATGACCAAAAAAAAGAGGTATAATTCGAACTCTTCTTTTCCTTCTTCAAATTCTTTTCAAGCTAAATCGTTTGTGCAAAAAAAAGGAGTTTCTAACTCACTTAGAAGAATTTTTCAAGTACAACAAAGACGTGTGGTTGCCCCTTCTACTCAATAGAGAGCCCATGACACTAAGTGTTTAAGTGTCAAGGGCGTGGTCACATTAAGATTGCACAAAGGCCAAACAAGTGCTTTTCAATTCAACAAGTGGTTATGAGTCTGAGGATGACCAATCGATTGAGCTTATAAGCTCAAACGAAGTCGAGGAGTCCCAGTAGAGAGTAGCTAGGCCAATGAAGAGATCGAATACATTGACCCACTGAATTCAATGAGCCGGTTCGCTTTGTCAATAGGTGCGTACTCACCCTTCAAGAGGCTTCTTTGAATCACCAAAGGGATAACTGTAACACCCCTATTTTGCAACGATGGGTATTACCGCCAGTGACCTCGAATTTTACCGTCCAAAGGCCCCCAATGCTTCAACTAATTTAATGAGAATATAATTAAAGAAGAAATGACTAAAAACGGAATTTTATTCATTGATAAGAACATTCGTTCATTACATTGAGAGTCGTTTTACAAATGATGTAGCAACGGAAAATAAAGCCAATATTAAAAGTGTTGAAAAGATGTATTGAAAATACAAGTATATTTCCCTAAGACAACTCATATGATGATGATTTGCTTGGTTTAAAATGGAAGAATTGGTGCACTATCTTCTGAATGCTTTTTGCTCTTTTGAAAATTCCTTCCTTCCTTCAACGCCGTCTTGCCTTGAGCTTCTATCCTTGCATAACTCTTCTTGAACCTTCTAGACTTTTTATTTAAAAATTCGGTGTGAATTTCCTAGCGTCTAGCATTTGTCGCAAAGGGCGAGAAATACCAGGCAAAAATGCGGAAATAGTGGAATTAGTCTAAGGAGACTAAGCAAGTGAGAATGGAAATTTTCAAGGTAGTTTGGTAAATTTATTATTTCATCGAGGAGATAAGTAGAAGAGATGTACTTGAAATTTATAAACTTTATGTGGAGCTTTAAGGACGGGAATTAGTGGATCTCGAAGAGAGATAACTTGGATCCGAAAGCGAAGGAAACTACGAGACTGTAGTTTCTCTTAGAGTACAATTAATGTTGGGAACTTTTAATTTACACAACAAATTTTAGAAAGCCTCTCGCGCCCTTTTTCGGACCTCAACCTACCTCATCTTATTCGGTGCTCCAAATCGGGGAGGTGGCCCGATGGCGCTTAAGTACCAAACCCACCTTGACAAGCCCGAATAACCATTCAGATTGGAAAGACGATCGTCAAAGAACTGAGAGTTGGGTCGGTCTTCCAAGTTATACTATTCCGGCCCGGTTTTAAATTTCTTTTAATGTGCATTGGCACTTATCTTTATGTCGTGATAAAACTTCACTTACGTTAATGAATTTATAAGAGTGTGGGGGCCATGAATGGGCCGAAGTCCACTTAATGGAACGGAGTTCTGGCACATAGCTAGGGTTCACACGTCCCTCCTCCGATTGGGAGCGGACATAGATCATGATCCTTAAATCGCGGAAATTAGGCATGGTGCCATACGACTTAACTTGTTATATAGAGGTGTTCGGGCCGAGCCCGCACCCCTTAATATTTAATCCATACCAATCTCGAAAAGAGATTTTAAACAAGCAAAGGCCATACAAACAAGTCTAGCAAAATAATCCTACAACATTAATAATTATAATAACGATAACAAGTGGTCATTAATTCTAACAATCGATATTCCTAGATTCATTTATTTTTATCAAACAAGTTGTTCCCAACATCGAGAAATTTCACGGAACGAATTATCGAGGCTTCAAGGAGAAAATTCCACTTGCCTTGACTTGAGTACGGTTTCTTTTTCGTACGGTTCGGAAAGAGACGAATTTTCAGAGGTTCGAACTTCGACCTCGTGATACGAGAGATTACGGGCGAATTTCTATTAAAATTCTTATCTCGTTTAAAAGATATTAATTTTCTCTTATTTTCCTTTTACAAGAGAAAGACATGAAAGCTAAATTATTTTAATTAATAATTTAGGTGAAAGTTTTTATGTAATAATAATCCTTGATTATTATTCTCAAATACAAGCTTTTTAACATAAATTTATAAAATTAATTATATTTGTATAGAGTTTCATGCCAGAGTTGAAAATCCAAGAATTTTCTTTTTAAAATGTACTATTAGTATTTATATAATTTGGTTAAAACCATATTGTTTCCCATGCTTCTTTATTAAGTAAGAGATTATTAAAATATTTTGCAAAATTATTATTAAAGTCTTTAAGTTGGCAGGCAAGGGTGAAAACATTAAGTAAGGTCTTTTTAATCCACCAACAATGATTTATCTAGATTATTTAAGTCCATTTTTATTCTTATTAAAATACTTTACTCACAAGTTCATATATGGCCCTTTTTATATTACATGCAAATACTTTAATCCATTTATTTAACCCCATTCTTATTTTTAATAAAATATCTTCTACAAAAATATCTAATTCATATTATTTCAAAGCTTATAATAGGATTAAAAGACATGCAAGTCCATTTTCCTTTTTAATAGAATCTTGTTTTAATAAATCCCCTTATCTTATACTATTTCTTTTATTTTAGAATAAAAATATACCCAAGTTAATAATTTTTTTAAATCAGAAATTTCATGCTTAAAAGTCATCGATAAAACTATAATAGCTGCGGTTTTTAAGGATATTTTCGAATTTTTCTCGGATATCTTTTTAACCTTTTTGTCCGTTTTAACGCATAATCCAATATTTTTATTGGAGATTAAATCCTAGAAAATTCTTGTTGATATCCTAAAATCACAAAGAAATGAATTTATGGATCTGTGTGAATTCTAGGATTTTTCAGTGGAAAAAGAATATTTATTGGATAAGCCGTCTTTTTAATTATGTACCGGAAGGAATGAAAAATACGAAACGGAAGCCTTAAAAATAGAAGGTAGCAAGATAAAATCATGGAAAATTGGTTTTATTGGTCTACGTAATTTTCGGGACGTTTTTCGTTTAGTGAGTTTTTCCACCCGAGGTACATAATTTTACCGCTTTAACGCAAGTCCCGTTCCGGGACGGAAAAGTGCTTATGACGTATCTTGCTTAGAGGCTAAGGAGTGGGGAGATAGGAATTCACGTAGCCCATTTCCTTGACTTTTCAACCATTATCTCCTTCCTTTCCATTTTCTAAAGCAAGGCCGAGAGTGAGATCGAGAACGGACGGAGCGACGAACTTTGGCGATCGAATTGCCACCACCTTGCCACCACTTTGCTAGCTAGCCACCCCAGCTCCACCCTCATCTCCTCCTCTTGTGTGTGTGCAGCCAGCAGCCGAACCAGCAGGGAGAAAGAATTAGGACGGAGCGGACTCGGAGAGAGGAGTTAAGCGCCACCTTCGTCTTCGACTTCTTCTTCGCCTCGTTTGGGACGCCGCCGGCGTTCAACAGCTTGCCAACCACCCCCACCGCCAGGAGTTGCCACCGGACACCACACCGCCACCCTCGGGTCCTTGGGTCGAGCCGCCATCGAGCCGAACAAACTTGAAGTTCGAGTAAAGGTACAAAGCTCGAAATTAATTAGCGGGGTGGTTACGGAGCCACCGAAAGAAGCTTTCGGGTCCGCTTTACGAAGTAAATTTATGGTTTTTATAATCTTGACGTTGATACGGTTCCACAGGTTCAAACCGCTCGAGAAACGGACGTCTGGATTATTACTTATAGCGAAGACAAGTTTAAACATCGATTGTCAGGTAAAGGACTTCGGATAATTACTCAGGATTCGTTGTTAATCCGTTTGATCTGAGATTTTGTAATCTTGTAGAACTACTACTAATGAAAAATTTTTATTTAGAAAATTGTTTCAAAAGTGAAGCGGATAATTAGTTATAATTCCGCCAAGATGGCTCCTTGAAGCATGAAAACTAAAGATTTATATATATATATATATATATCGATATTCGGAAATCAAATCGTTTATCGATTAGGAAGTTGTAGAATTGGATTATACAACTAAGAATTGTATCCATGAGCTTGTGGTTGAAGAATCTGTTGTTATAATTGGCAGAAGGCAGATAAAGATTTCTGTTGGACTCGCTGAGAGCGTAAAGCACGCCTTACAAGGCAAGTGGACGGTTCGTTCTTGCATTATTGTTATTAAATGAGGAATTGAATCCCATTTAATATTTGTGTTGGGAACAACTTGTATGCTTAATAAAATATGATAGGTTGTTATATTGTTAGAAATAATGACCATGTTGTTTATTCAGTTTGCGCTAGAACTGGATTTAGGTCCGTTATGTGCGACCTTGTTTGTTGTCTCTCGCTGAGACATTGTTGTGATTCAGATAGTCCAGGGAGTGGTTTTATATCCTCTCTTTATAACAAAATTACATTAGGAGGGGCCTAATCCTAATGGTGAGTCATGACTCTTTTCCCCTACTCTTCGTGTGAGAGGGTTGATAGGCACTCTAGCTAAGTGCAGGTTCGGCACGGTGTAGTGTAGACGACATGGTAATAGGCCTCTGTGATCTCTACCTCACCATATGCAAATGAAAGATCAAGGATAGCTGAAGTCCTGTGATCTTGGGTACAGAGTAGATGACATGGATGAAATACTCCGATGATCTCTACAATACCACGATATTTCGGCAGTAGTTCGAGCCGATTAAAAGCCACCAACTTATTTGTGAAAAGTTTTGAAAGTAATATAAGATAAGTGCGTTAGGCACACTAAAATACCTGAATGGTTCGTCCAGTCGGGAAGCCATTCTTGCTTTTAGAATGTTATGTGATTAATATGAGTTCCCAACAATTGTTCATGTTTCATAATGGAACCGCAAGTTGTGGTGTCCTATCTTTTGATTATGCATGCCTCATTTCTTTTCCTCTATGGGACTGCTAACTGTTGGATCATCGACCGGTTGTCATTCGGATTTCGATGCCAATATGTTTAGTCACTACCATAGGAACCAGTCATTTTCTCCACTTGCTTAGTCTTTCATTAGACTAATCCGACCACCTTATTTAATTGCATGGCCGGCTGGTGCCCACCGTCTGTATACGACGCATCAGCTGCTAAAGAAGTTAATCCGTGAAGAGAAGGCTAGCCAAGGAGTTTAGAATGTAAAAAGGTTTTGAAAGTGGTCGCTTGAAGAAGAATAGGTCTGTTGTAAATATTTTACTTTTGCCCAAGTTGTGGTTAGGATTTTGTGTATGGAAGGAATTCATACTATGGTTTGTAATAAAGTGTTGTAATACTTGTTGTGATTATAAGTTTTAAAGCCTTGGGTAACCTTGGATTAGGACTAATTAGGGTTACTGGCGGTAACACCTCAAGTACAATAGGGAGGGGATGTTACAGAAGTGGTATCAGAGCCGAAGGTTCTCTAAAAATAGATTACCAGTTGATATCTTTTAAACCTTGGAAATAGATTTGAAGTTTTGATGGATAGAATTGTGGAGATTCTAAATTCTTTTGCTTGTTCTTTTTCCAAGGAAATGAAGAGGAACCAAGGGCAGCATAGTAATGATGAGCTCGGAAAAAGAGCGAAGAATGGAGCACCCACTGCTGATGAAGCAGAGTCTTCTCGAGTAAATTCAATCAAAGGGTTTCCAGCTTCACCAAGAATGGAAATTGAATATGTAGACATACCTAGCGATGAGGAATTGGGTGTGGGAGTGAACCCTATAATCATCTCGAGTGAAGAAGAAGACCCTGAGGAAGAAGAGGCTCCACAATCAGAGCAGATACGGTATTCGAATTCCAGTCAATCTTCGTTATCTTCGCATGAGTCTGGAGTGTATACTTCATCTCAACGGTTTTCCCCTTCTATGGATAACTATCCTCAGCAGATAGTAGGGTCGGCAGGTCCTAGTTCTTCTGGTAAAGATCAGGTTCAGGAAACTGAAGGTGGAAATCCTATGATGATACAGTCTTGGGAGGATTGGATATCCTCTGGGAGAACTCAATTTGTGAAATTTGGGGTAAAGACAGAAAGGTTAATGAATGCCGTGCAAGCCTGGAAACGAGAATTGGAACCTTATGAAGATCTTTTTATCTGGGGCATTGCGGGACTGCATTTAAGCCCTCCGCGTAGAAACCTCTTCTATAGGAAACTGGAGCAAGGGGAATCACTCCTATACGATCAAAATGCCTTAAAATATCCTTTGCAGTTTGATGCTGACTTTTTAGATAACTTCTGTCATCCTCCCTCGATGTAGTGAGGAATGGATAAGGGCATGAACGAGTCGAGATGGATAAGTTGGTTTTGTAGGTTTTCTTAGATGTAAATTAAGGTTTGCTGTAAGGTTTAAGAAGTTATGGTTTTAAGTGTGCCTTTATAGAATGTAAATAATGGTTGATAGAATGATTTGTGGAAGTACAAGTCCCTTTATGTAAATAAGTTGGTTTTAACTTTGTTTGCAGAACAGAGTTGTAAAATAGAGTTGGTGTATGATGTGATATAAATAAATGGAAGTTTTGTGTATATATGCCTCTTTGATTTCTTATCTTTGATGTGGAATAAAGGAAGTTTTGTCTTCTGTTGTTTCATTCAGATGGTAAACACAGGAAGATCTGAGCAAGGGGATGGTTCAGATAGGAATTCTAAGGAGAGAGGAGAGTCTCAAAATCCTGCAAATCAACCTGATCCGAAGGTTAGAAGGAATATAGTTTTCGATGAGGAAACTATGGAGACTTTGAAGAATTTAATGCTTCAAACTATTCAGTCTGTTCTCCCAGCTGCTCAAAATGTTGCACCTGAAGTTGAAGAAAGTGGACATGTGGGAAATATAGAAGTGGAATACCCTCAAGAGCTTCCACCTGTTCAAAGTATGAATTTTTCTCGGGCCTTGAAAACTTTCCTGTCCATGAAGCCCGACAGCTACGATGGAACAGGTGAACCTGTTAAAATAGCATATTGGTTATCCCACATCGAACAGTTGATGGAAAATATCTCATGTACAGAGTCTGAGAAGGTACGTATCGCTGCTTTACAGCTTAAGGAAGGTGCGACTGAATGGTGGAAAAGTACTGGTTTGTCTAGGCACCCAAAACTGAGTTGGAGAATGTTTAAAGATAAGATGTTAGATAGGTTCTTTTCTGCTGCTATGAGGAAAGAAAAAGAAAGAGAATTTTCGTACCCGCAAGTTGAGGGTATGAAAATACCTGAGATGGCTGCCAAATTTAATCATCTTTTACAGTATGCTGGATCTAAAATCTCTACAGAAGAGCAGAAAATTGAGAGATTCTATGAATGGCTAAATCCGAAGATGAATCCACTAATGGTCCATGTAAAGTGTTCAACTTTGGAGCAGTATGTTGATGCAGCCTACTGCTTAGAAGTTTCTTTGGAAAGGTCTGATCAGGAAGCAAAGAAAGGGGAACAAGTATCTCAACAACGTTCACAATTTAGTGGATTCAAGAGACCGGCACCCTTTCAGAAGTTTGAAAAGTCAAATCGGGCTAAAACTGAGTCTGGTTCAACTAGGTCCTTCCAATCTGGACAAAAGAAGGGTCGGACGGTTTGTTATAATTGTGGAGAAACAGGTCACATTAATAAGTTTTGTCCTAAGATTCAAAGGAAGTGCTTTCAGTGTGGAAAGGAAGGACACTTGCGGATTTATTGTCCACAGAATAAAGATGGTTTAGCACAGTCGCGTCAAACCTCTGTTGCTCAGAATAGCCGTGTTCCGACTGAAGCTGCCAAATCAGCCTCTGTTCAGTCTACTGCTCAGAATAAGGGAAAATCGGCAATGACATCAACAAAGCAAGGTCAGCGTCTATATGAGATGAGGCGTAGTGATGAACCAGAAGCTCCTGTATGCCAAGGTATTTTATATGTTCAGTCAACTGCTGTTTTCTTGTTGTTTGATTCAGGAGCAACACATTCTTTCATATCTGAGAATTGTGTAGAGCAATTAGGACTAAAATGCACTAATTCATGTGAACCTTTTGTGGTGAACCTACCAAACAAAGAAAAGATCGTAGGAACCAAACAACTTAATAATTTTCCCATTAGCATTCAAGGTCGGAAGTTTAAAGCCAACCTTATATGCATTCCAATGGCTCCTTACGACATCATCTTAGGCATGGATTGGTTATTACAACATGGAGCTATAATAGACTTTAGTTCCCGAACGGTAACCATCCAGGAAGAAGGAAAATATGTGTGTCGTTTCAAAGGAAAAGGTGATGCAGAAAATGGGAAGCTGATCAGTTCTATGAAGGCTGCTAAATTGCTACGTCAAGGATGTGTTGGCTATCTATGTTTTCTTGAAGAGTCTGATGAAAAGAAGGTAGATATTGAAGGAATTCCTGTGGTTAGAGAATTTACTGATGTTTTTCCCGAGGAACTCCCAGGTTTACCTCCAAAGCGTATTGTTGAATTTACAATTACGTTGGAACCTGGAACGGCACCAATTTCTAAAGCACCTTATAGAATGGCTCCTATCGAGATGAAGGAATTGAAGAAACAACTCGATGAGTTGCTGGAAAAGGGATATATAAGACCGAGTGCTTCACCTTGGGGCGCTCCGGTACTTTTTGTAAAGAAGAAGGATGGAACCTTCCGGTTATGTATTGATTACCGTGAGCTGAATAAGGTCACCATTAAGAATAAGTATCCCTTACCAAGGATTGATGATTTGTTAGACCAGCTAAGGGGTGCAAAGATCTTCTCTAAGATTGATTTAAGATCAGGATACCATCAGCTCAGAGTATGTGAAAAAGATATTCCAAAAACAGCTTTTCGAACTCGTTATGGTCATTATGAGTTCTTGGTAATGCCTTTTGGACTGACAAATGCACCTGCAGTTTTCATGGATTTAATGCATAGATGTTTTCATGAATATCTCGACAAGTTTGTAGTGGTATTCATTGATGACATTTTGATCTACTCAAGAGATGAAGTTGAGCATGAAGAGCATCTTCGGATAATTTTTGAAATACTTAGGTATCATGAACTTTATGCTAAGTTATCTAAGTGTGCTTTCTGGTTAAAGGAAGTGGCTTTCTTGGGACATATTATCAATCAAGATGGAGTAATGGTAGACCCTCAAAAGGTCAAGGCAGTCGCTGAATGGAAACAACCTCAGAATGTTAAGGAGGTAAGAAGTTTCTTAGGACTTGCCGGGTATTATCGACGTTTTGTAGAAGGATTCTCGAAAATATCTTTACCTATGACAGGATTACTTCGTAAGGTGAATAAAAAGTTTATGTGGGATGACAAATGTGAAGCAAGTTTTCAAGAACTCAAGAGACGACTTACCAGTGCCCCAATTTTGACTCTGCCAGATGGGAATGAAGGGTATGTGGTCTACAGTGATGCTTCTAAACAACGGTTGGGTTGTGTGTTAATGCAGCATGGTAAAGTTATTGCATATGCATCTCGACAACTTAAGGTTTATGAGGTGAATTATCCGACTCATGATTTAGAACTTGCAGCCGTGGTCTTTTCTTTGAAAATTTGGCGACATTATCTCTATGGTGTCAAGTGCCAAATCTTTACTGACCACAAGAGTTTAAAATATGTGTTTACTCAAAAGGAGTTGAATATGAGACAGAGAAGATGGTTGGAATTGTTGAAAGATTATGATATTGAGCTGCTATATCATCCAGGTAAAGCCAATGTGGTGGCAGATGCTTTAAGCAGAAAAACTGCGCAAGAAGCTATAGTAGCAATGTTGACAGTTCAACCAAGGCTACAACAGGAATTGATACAAACAGAAACTGAAATTTGGTTTGAAAGGCAACAAGGTTGTTTGAGTACCTTAGAGATTCAAGCTACTCTGCTAGATCAAATCAGGGAGAAACAAGCAGAAGATGTTGTTTTGATTAAGATTAGCGGAGAAGTGCAAGAAGGCAAAGCACCGGGATTTATTATTCAGGATGATGGATCTCTGTGGTTTCGGGATAGGATATGTGTACCTGCAATTGAAGACTTAAGAAAGATGATTTTGAGGGAAGCTCCTCTGCATATTCCATTCACCCAGGTTCTAGCAAGATGTTCAAAGATCTACGCCGAAATTTCTGGTGGCCCAACATGAAGAATGATGTGGCAGAATTTGTGGCTAGATGCATGGTATGCCAGAAAGTGAAGATTGAACATAGAAGACCAGGAGGAATATTACAACCACTTCCAGTACCTGAGTGGAAATGGGAAGACATTGCCATGGACTTCGTCGCAGGATTGCCTAAGACACAAGGGCAGAAAGATGCTATCTGGGTTATTATTGACCGACTCACAAAGAGTGCACATTTCATAGCAATCAAGATAGCTTGGGAAATCCAAAAGTTGGCCAAGGTCTTTATTCATGAAATTGTTCGTCTTCATGGTACTCCTAAAACTATAATCTCTGATCGAGATGGAAGGTATATGTCAAGATTCTGGAAGAATTTGCATAAGGCTTTGGGAACTGAATTGTGTTTCAGCACTACTTTTCATCCTCAAACTGACGGGCAATCTGAGAGAACAATTCAAACTCTTGAGGATATGCTTCGTGCTTGTGTACTTGATCGAACAACCAGTTGGGATACCAGCTTAAGCTTGATAGAATTCACTTATAATAATAGCTGGCATTCTACGATTAAGATGGCACCGTTTGAGGCTCTTTATGGTCGTAAGTGTCGATCCCCGATATGTTGGGATGAAGGTGCTGATAAGATTCTTCTTGGACCCGAGTTGATTGAACAGACTACAACTGATATCGCTTTGATCAGGCAAAGAATGTTAACAGCTCAGATTCGTCAAAAGTCTTATGCTGACCTGAAAAGAAGAGATATTGAGTTTGCAGTTGGTGACAAAGTTTTTGTGAGAGTATCTCCATCTAAAGGAATATTTCGTTTTGGTAAACGAGGTAAGCTCAATCCTCGATACGTTGGACCCTTTGAGATTTTAGAAAGAGTAGGTAAGCTAACTTATCGACTTGCCTTACCTCCGGCAACACACCCCGTGCATGATGTTTTTCATGTGTCCTTGTTAAGACAATATGTGCCGGATGAATCTCATGTCCTTAGTTATGATGATATTGAAGTTCAACCAAATGGTACTTATGAGGAGAAACCAATCAAAATTCTGGAACGTCGTGTGAAGATGCTTCGTAGCAAAGAAATACCTTTGGTAAGAATTTTATGGTCTAAGAATGGTGGAGAAGGGACAACTTGGGAAACATGGGAAACAGAGCAAGAAATGCTAAGTAGTTATCCTGAGTTGGTATCCACCTAGCGTGAATCTTTAAGGGGGTACTACCAGCTTTGTAGTTTTGTTCATGTAACTGTGTACATCGGTATCTTTTGTTTCTTGTAACTTGACTTTTCTGGTTTCGTGGTCGAAACCATTTTTAAGGGGGTACTAATGTAATAGCTGCGGTTTTTAAGGATATTTTCGAATTTTTCTCGGATATCTTTTTAACCTTTTTGTCCGTTTTAACGCATAATCCAATATTTTTATTGGAGATTAAATCCTAGAAAATTCTTGTTGATATCCTAAAATCACAAAGAAATGAATTTATGGATCTGTGTGAATTCTAGGATTTTTCAGTGGAAAAAGAATATTTATTGGATAAGCCGTCTTTTTAATTATGTACCGGAAGGAATGAAAAATACGAAACGGAAGCCTTAAAAATAGAAGGTAGCAAGATAAAATCATGGAAAATTGGTTTTATTGGTCTACGTAATTTTCGGGACGTTTTTCGTTTAGTGAGTTTTTCCACCCGAGGTACATAATTTTACCGCTTTAACGCAAGTCCCGTTCCGGGACGGAAAAGTGCTTATGACGTATCTTGCTTAGAGGCTAAGGAGTGGGGAGATAGGAATTCACGTAGCCCATTTCCTTGACTTTTCAACCATTATCTCCTTCCTTTCCATTTTCTAAAGCAAGGCCGAGAGTGAGATCGAGAACGGACGGAGCGACGAACTTTGGCGATCGAATTGCCACCACCTTGCCACCACTTTGCTAGCTAGCCACCCCAGTTCCACCCTCATCTCCTCCTCTTGTGTGTGTGCAGCCAGCAGCCGAACCAGCAGGGAGAAAGAATTAGGACGGAGCGGACTCGGAGAGAGGAGTTAAGCGCCACCTTCGTCTTCGACTTCTTCTTCGCCTCGTTTGGGACGCCGCCGGCGTTCAACAGCTTGCCAACCACCCCCACCGCCAGGAGTTGCCACCGGACACCACACCGCCACCCTCGGGTCCTTGGGTCGAGCCGCCATCGAGCCGAACAAACTTGAAGTTCGAGTAAAGGTACAAAGCTCGAAATTAATTAGCGGGGTGGTTACGGAGCCACCGAAAGAAGCTTTCGGGTCCGCTTTACGAAGTAAATTTATGGTTTTTATAATCTTGACGTTGATACGGTTCCACAGGTTCAAACCGCTCGAGAAACGGACGTCTGGATTATTACTTATAGCGAAGACAAGTTTAAACATCGATTGTCAGGTAAAGGACTTCGGATAATTACTCAGGATTCGTTGTTAATCCGTTTGATCTGAGATTTTGTAATCTTGTAGAACTACTACTAATGAAAAATTTTTATTTAGAAAATTGTTTCAAAAGTGAAGCGGATAATTAGTTATAATTCCGCCAAGATGGCTCCTTGAAGCATGAAAACTAAAGATTTATATATATATATATATATATATATATATATCGATATTCGGAAATCAAATCGTTTATCGATTAGGAAGTTGTAGAATTGGATTATACAACTAAGAATTGTATCCATGAGCTTGTGGTTGAAGAATCTGTTGTTATAATTGGCAGAAGGCAGATAAAGATTTCTGTTGGACTCGCTGAGAGCGTAAAGCACGCCTTACAAGGCAAGTGGACGGTTCGTTCTTGCATTATTGTTATTAAATGAGGAATTGAATCCCATTTAATATTTGTGTTGGGAACAACTTGTATGCTTAATAAAATATGATAGGTTGTTATATTGTTAGAAATAATGACCATGTTGTTTATTCAGTTTGCGCTAGAACTGGATTTAGGTCCGTTATGTGCGACCTTGTTTGTTGTCTCTCGCTGAGACATTGTTGTGATTCAGATAGTCCAGGGAGTGGTTTTATATCCTCTCTTTATAACAATATTACATTAGGAGGGGCCTAATCCTAATGGTGAGTCATGACTCTTTTCCCCTACTCTTCGTGTGAGAGGGTTGATAGGCACTCTAGCTAAGTGCAGGTTCGGCACGGTGTAGTGTAGACGACATGGTAATAGGCCTCTGTGATCTCTACCTCACCATATGCAAATGAAAGATCAAGGATAGCTGAAGTCCTGTGATCTTGGGTACAGAGTAGATGGCATGGATGAAATACTCCGATGATCTCTACAATACCACGATATTTCGGCAGTAGTTCGAGCCGATTAAAAGCCACCAACTTGTTTGTGAAAAGTTTTGAAAGTAATATAAGATAAGTGCGTTAGGCACACTAAAATACCTGAATGGTTCGTCCAGTCGGGAAGCCATTCTTGCTTTTAGAATGTTATGTGATTAATATGAGTTCCCAACAATTGTTCATGTTTCATAATGGAACCGCAAGTTGTGGTGTCCTATCTTTTGATTATGCATGCCTCATTTCTTTTCCTCTATGGGACTGCTAACTGTTGGATCATCGACCGGTTGTCATTCGGATTTCGATGCCAATATGTTTAGTCACTACCATAGGAACCAGTCATTTTCTCCACTTGCTTAGTCTTTCATTAGACTAATCCGACCACCTTATTTAATTGCATGGCCGGCTGGTGCCCACCGTCTGTATACGACGCATCAGCTGCTAAAGAAGTTAATCCGTGAAGAGAAGGCTAGCCAAGGAGTTTAGAATGTAAAAAGGTTTTGAAAGTGGTCGCTTGAAGAAGAATAGGTCTGTTGTAAATATTTTACTTTTGCCCAAGTTGTGGTTAGGATTTTGTGTATGGAAGGAAGTCATACTATGGTTTGTAATAAAGTGTTGTAATACTTGTTGTGATTATAAGTTTTAAAGCCTTGGGTAACCTTGGATTAGGACTAATTAGGGTTACTGGCGGTAACACCTCAAGTACAATAGGGAGGGGGTGTTACAAAAACTCTTATAAATTATTTGAATTTATTTTATAGTTCACAAAATATTTTCTCTTAGAGCTTATGCATGCAAATTAATTTAATTACATAAATTCCTCTTTAATAACTCATTTGTAAGATTTATTCAATTAATTTAAATAAATAATATATATATATATGTAGAATTGATTTTATAAAAACATATTAATTAAAATATGAGTCGGAAAATTATACCGAGCGAGAAGGGAAAGGATTGGGCTCAAATTTCAATAGGGACGAAAATAAAATATAACATTTTCAAATTGTTATCAATATTATTCTGATGGGCCTTTTTAACAAATGGGCCTAATTTTAACATAAGCCCAAAACTACACTTAAAGTCTAGCCCAAAACACCTAATAAAATAGACTTGTCTTACTATGGTGGGGGTTTATTGGTCTTAATGGCATCACAAATGGCAATTCTAAATTTATGGAAACTCATCAATGCCTTGTACCTTTTAATATTGGTCCTTATTATTATTATTATGATAAGGTTGTGTGTGATGTAGCTAAAATGTATAGTAGTCATATTCCACTACGTCCATGTCTTTTTGATAAAAGGGTTATATTAGATGTTTTAATTGGTGCGTGATTATTTTCTAAAATTGACCGTAGAAGTGGATATCACCAAATTCAAATGAAGCAGATAAATGAAAAATTGCGTATGAGACCAAGTATGGGTTGTATGAGTGGCTTGTCATGCCATTCGGCCTCACTAATTCACCTAATACTTTCATGAGATTGATGAATCATGTGCTTAAAAATATTTAGGAAAATTTATGGTTGTATTCTTGTGTCCTCTCACACCAGTTGACATGATATCGACTTTGAGGCTTAATAGAGAGCGGTTGTCACTAAGCTTGTTGACTAAGTTACAACAAGAAAAAAGGTTGGCAAGTACAAAGCACGGGCCGTCAAGTATAGGAAGAACATCCAATTTGATGTTGGCAACTTGGTCTGACTACATTTGAGGAATAGCGGTTTTCTCAACAATGGAAATCCAAGATTGATTCTAGAGGAGATGGACCATTTGAAGTGGTTCAAAAAGTTGGACTGAATGCATATAAGATTGATCTCCCTCAAGGTAGGTATGATGTGCATTCTACTTTTAATGCTGTTGACTTGTCTCTTTTTATACCTCAGGATGACTTTGACAATGAATTGAGTACAATTCATGAAAAATTGGAGGAGATGATGCCAAATGCCCACCAATGACTCCTAAGGACGTTGAGGATAAAATGAAGATACCGTACAATGAGCCAATCACAAGGCAAGAGACAAGAAGATTCACGAGGCAACTCATGCTCTTCTATCTCGTCTAGGAGCCACAACGGAACCAACCTCGCACCCTCCATGGGTAGCCATGCTAATCCATTAAGTGTCGGTCGAGTTGAGTTGACATCGTGCGAGCCATTAAGGATGAGGATCGATTCGCGTGCCCCTAGCACACATTCGAGCGGCGCGCCTCAGTTTCATGAAGGGGTTGTGCACACACGGACGCAAGATCATGCATCACGCCTCATTTTCTTCCTAAGGTTGTGCATTGCTGCATTTCGGATTAGTTCATGCAGCTTGGGCGCACGATTGTGCGCCTAAACCTCAGGTGCCGCCTTGTATCGTGCTCCTTAGGTGACCGACAAGGTTTTTGGGTAGAAATTCTGATGGCTCTTAAGACTTTAACATAGTTTGTATAGGAAGAACATCCAACATAGGTTGGCAAGTACAATGCACGGGCCG